>CM052709.1:69852386-69933920 GCA_028551405.1 Uromys caudimaculatus | reverse complement strand
ATATATATATATATATATATATATATATATATATATATATATATATATATATATAGAGAGAGAGAGAGAGAGAGAGAGAGCGCAGTGTCTATAGCTCAGACTGAGAACCGTAACCTGTAGGAAGAGACAAGTCTATGTTCACTGTTGTCATGTCCAAAGGAACCACCAACTCCTCCATCTCCAGAAGGCAGTCCAAATAGCAAGAAATGAACTCAACCAGGGCTATAAGAGAATTTCTAACTATAAGAGAATTCCCAGCATCCCATGAGAATTTTTATAGCTGATACATGGAAGTATGAGCTAAACAACATGACTTGTTTGAAATTTCACAGTTCTAGTTAGGAAAAAGCTAGCATATCTCAGGAACTTGTGAAACTTGTTCCTATTTGCTCAAAGGAGTCATTTCCCATACCTTTGGCAGTCGGAACATATGACTCTCCACTGAAAGATACCTCTGCTTAAACATCAGGTCGAATGCTGGCCTCCAGGCTCCCTCTGTATCATCTGTACTTGTCTTCTGACCCATCCCTTTCCTCAGCCTCTCATCCTCCCTATAAGCTGGCTATTCTCACAATGCTCTGCTCTTGCTGGGCTCACGATTCTCCTCCTCTCACCTTGGTCCCAGGTACCGCTTTATTCTCGTACTCTATCTCTTGCTATCTTCTTGTTTTTGATGTGCTCTATACCCTATCTCTTGCTGTCTCTCCATATCTACTCTCTCAGTCTCCCACTTCCCTAGCCCTGGCCATGTCCAGTCTGCTGGGAAGTTCAGTCTGCTTTTTCTCTCTGCTCTCTCTCCTTTCCTTTCTTTTCCTTTAAAGCGGTCATGTTGGCAATGTCTTTACTGTGTCCCCTCAAATGTAATCATCAACTAAAGTCCCAGTCTGCCCTTTGGTTTTTTATTCGAGGTTACACTTTCAAAACTTCAGCATAGGTGCCTTTTGCTAGACCTTGAAAACACTGAGTGAATTTGCCATGCTTGGCTTTCTTTGTCTTCATCAAACACAGAGCAGCAATTAAAAGCTGTTTCAAACCCTGGGAAACAAATTAGGAACGTTTTAGCAATTAGCCTCACAAGTTCATTTGCTTTGTAGACCCCCTGTAGCAGAGAGTTAATGCTGTAGCTACTTCAAAATTCTTACAACTGTTTAAGGCTCTTTCTTATTTCATGATCGCATCAGATTTTCTTTATATGATTTTAAAATATTCAAACAGTTTTTAAAGAAAACTGAATTTCTTGTTTCATTGCAAATTTCAGATGAATAATTTAGCAATAACTTTTGTTTTCTTAAATTATGCTGTAGGCTACTGTCATGCTTCTAGACTAAAATGATAGGAGTAGAAATTCTAAATCATATCCTACTTATTTGCTAAAATCAACCAATTCCCCTAGGTCCTCCAGCCTCCTCTGTGATTTAACTTAATGAGGAGAAAGGGGTCTTCACTGCCATTCTTTTGCAGTCTGAGCTGTATAAAGTTGCCTTCAGGATCCAAAAGGGTTATAACTATGATGTTCACAACAGGCAGTTATACCGACCACTGCTTCCTAATGCAAAACAGAGCAGAAAAAACTATAAGGAAGATAAAAAACAAAACCCAAGTGCTTCGGTATCTTGGAGGGGAACATCATGGCAAGAGTAGTAAGAAATAAGCTCTACATTGAATCCTGAAAGCAAATGAAGTTGTCAAGCAACTTGGCCCATGTGACAAGTCAGTGAGTTACACACATTGTCCCTGTGCCATCAAGTAATGACTTACGCACAGAATTACCACACCATGGACTAAACCAGTGATGATACAGTGTGTCTGTTTTTCTTGAAGTAAAGAATTCCAGTGGTACATCTCACTTTACTCATTTTTATCAGTTTATTCTCTGCCTTTGTTTCTCCCTATCGTGGCAAAAACTTTGTCTAAGTTATTAACAAGGCTTTCACCTCACAGATTTTCTTGGTTTTCATGTTCTAGCCTACATAAATGCCTTCTGGTATGTGGTATGCACCAGAAAAGGGAGAGGCTAGGAGATGCTTTCTTGCAGAGTTCCCCAGGACCAGCTTTATTGTCTCTATTCCCTTTCTCCTTATGTCAAGCTTCATTCTTGCAGACTGTATTGTTCTTATCATGCTTGTATGACCACCTCTCGTGCCTGAGCTTTTGAGCATATCATCTGTAATTTTTTTGTCTCAGGAACTTAAGGATTTACCAAAGCTAGTCGCTGGCCTTTGGCGATTTTTAAAATTGAGATTTTTTCTTCTTTCACAATTCTTTGGAAAAATCTTCTCCCCCCTCTTGGTGGAGTCATGCTGAACTAATAAATATTCACAATCCTTTTAGTTTTTTCCAATCTCTGACAAAGTAGGGAATCCTTTCTTAAAGGTGGTCATTGACTAACTTGCCCAAGTAAGTTGCACATGGCATAGTGGAATGGTGTCTTAGTTAGGGTTTTACTGCTGTGAACAGACACCATGACCAAAGCAACTCTTATAAAAACAATCTTTAATTGGGGCTGGCTTACAGGTTCAGAGGTTCAGTCCATTATCATCAAGGTGGGAGCAAGGCAGCATCCAGGCAGGCATGGTGCAGGAGGAGCTGAGAGTTCTACATCTTCATCTGAAGGCTGTTAGCAGAATTCTCATTTCTTGGCAGCTAGGGTTAGGGTCTTAAGCCTACACCCACAGAAACACACCTACTCCAACGAGGCCACACCTCCAAATAGTGTCACTCCTTGGGCCAAGCATATTCAAACCATGACAAATGGCTAGAGGGGATACTGTCCCAAAGGTCCTTTGATGGCTGCCAGTTCCTGATAAAGAAAGAGCTAGTTCTCAGCTTCCTGCTTCCCAAGTTGTTCTTTATCCCCTGCATCTCTGAGTCACTGGGATCAGAAGGAGGAGAATGATGATCCACCTCTTTGATATGATTCATACTTTTTTGGTTTTGTAGTCAAATAAGACTCTCATTTCTCTCCTCTCCCCTCCTCTCCTCTCCTCTCCTCTCCCCTCCCCTCCCTTCCCCTCTTCTCTCCTCACCTCTTTTCTCTTCCTTTCATTCATTTTTTCATTTTGCTTGTCTGTCTGTTTTCTTTCCTTCTTTCCTTCTTCTTTCTTTTGTGGCCAGGTCACATGTAGCCCAGACTGACTTCAAATCCACGATATAGCTTAGAATTTTGGATCTTACTTCCTCTCCCTCCCATGTGCTGAGTTATAGTCGTGCACATACATGGTTTATGTGGTTTAGGGATTAAACTCAGGACTGAGTGAATGTTATGTGACACTGTTACATGTCACATGTCACACTGTATCAGCTGAGCTGCATTCCCAGCATCCCATGAGAATTTTTATAGCTGATACATGGAAGTATGAGCTAAACAACATGACTTGTTTGAAATTTCACAGTTCTAGTAAAATAAGCAAGTTGTGAGGGCTGGAGAAATGGCTCAGTGGTCAGGACAGGGCTCAGTGGTTAAGAGCACACATTCCTCTTGCAAAGGACCCGAGTATAAGTCCAAGTACACATATCAGGCAGCTCATAACTGCCTGTAACTCCAGCTCCAGGAAATCTGATACCCCTCTGACCTCCTTTTGTACACATGCCCACATACCCACTCTCATACAAGCAATAATGAAAACAATAAAAGAAAATCATTTGATAAAAAATTAAGCAAGTTGTTACCTTAAGAAAAATGCCCCCCTTTTCAGCCTCAGTTTTCTTGGCAATAAAAATAGCGCTTATCTAATAGGATTGTTCAGCCGACAATAGCTCCATCTATCTAAAAGTCCTTTCCAGGGATTTGTTAACACTGTCTGAAAGTATTAGGGAATTTCTCTTGTTAGACCATCTCAGTAAATTACACTCTTTTGCAGAAAGTGGTTACAGCACATTGAATTATTCTCTATTCAAGCAATAGACCCTCCCGACCAGATTACTTAAAATAATGGTAATAATAACAATGACAAAAAAGTAATTAGTTGAATATTTGGAATAATATTGAGTCATTCAATTTTTCTTTAAGAGAGTAGCTACAGTATTCATCCAGTCTCAGAATGGGTAATTTTTAAAATGAAGATGTTTGTACAGCATGACTCCTGGCAGATATACTGCGAGCGCTATCAGGAGAGCCTCAGCTTCATAGCTCACTGGAGAGATTGCTGAATGCGAGTCTAGCCTGCAGCTCTGTAACCACAACTCACCCAACATGGGTTTATTTCATGATGGATTTTGAGGTGGAGGGGGGAAATGACCACATACTTAAAATAGCCACCTGAAAGATTTCTATACACCTGCTTTTGTAGTGTGATTCAAACAGTTTATAAGTAAGAGAATAAAGAATGCTCAGGTTGAGTTATTTGAAGGAACTACTCTCTGTCTATTGCAATTAAGAGACATTGATGGCATAGTTAGGATCCAGCTTGTTTGGGATGATTTGGTTTGAAGTGCTTGACATCTTTACTTAGATATAACCTTTAAAAATGACCTTCTTTTGATAGAATAATTGATTGTGTGATATCTCTTACAATCTAAAACTTAGAGGATATAATAAAGATAAATGGTGCGTCATTGTTAATTGAAAAATCATCCAGTTGGTGTGAAACACAGGCTGTCATTGCAGGGTTTTTCCACAGGTGTCTTGATACACACCATTAGGGCAGCTTTGTGCTTGACCTCGACAAGGAAATGTACCAAGACTTCCACAGACAAAGCTGATGTATTAATTTTTGTCTTTGGTCAGTGCTCTAGCTTGCTATGATAAAACACTGACTAAAACTATTTAGAGGCAAAAAAGAGTTTGTTTGGTGATCTATTATTGAGGAACTCAAGAGGAATCTGAAGCAGAGACCATGGAGGAAGCTGCTTACAGGCTCACCTTTCATGGCTTGGTCAGTTTACTTTCTTATTCAATTCAGGTCCACCTCTCAAGGGTGGCATTACCCTCAGTGGGCTTGATCTTCTCAGATCAATCACCAACCAAAAAAAGCTTCATAAAATTATCCACAAGCTAGTCAGATAGATGCAATCCCTCAGGTGAGATTCTTTCTTCCTAGATGATTCAAGTTTGTGTCAACTTGATAAAAACTAACTTGCACAACTGACCACTTACCAGCTTGACACAAACACTTTATTCTCAAACCATAAACTTTCCTTTCTTATTCATCCCCAAGATCTCATGTTAACATCACAATATGAAAGTCTTTCAGTCTTCAAAAAATTAAACACTTCAAAAGTTCAAAGTCATTTTAAAATAGCAAATATCTTAACTATAGATTTCTGTAAAACAAAATGTAAGTTAGTACTTTTTTATAATCCAAAGGGAATATCCAGCATATAAAAACGAAGTCTAGCAGTTTAGTTCCAAAATCTTATATCTCAATGTTGACTGGGGTTCAATGATCTGGGACTCACAATCTTCTGTGGTCCAAAGAGCTCAGGCAGCTCCCCTTTTTCTGCATTTACAATCTATAACATGCATACCATGTCTAATAGACTTAGGCTGGCTCAACTCCACACTTAATCAATGCCCTTAGTGGTTGTGTCATGGTCCTGGCTTCTCCAATGTCCTAGGATTTCTACTGCAACTAAGACGGCACCTTCATCAATGGGCTCTCACTGAGACAAGTCTCAGTTGCTTTCCATAACCCATTTACATCTCCATAATCAATACCACATGGGAGACTCTTAGACATTACCAAGTTCAGCTGCCATCTTGAAATGCCACTTTGGCACCCCCTGGACCACAGCATCTGTGCACTGACTCTGAAGAAACACTCCTAGAAGATTTCACCTCAATTATGCTGTTCTCTTCTTAATCACAGGTTATGGTTTTATGTTTTGGCTCTCCTCTGGTGGTGTCTGAATGTTGCTGATACACTGGCTTAGAGGGGACAAAGCAGAGTCCAGGAAAGGTCTGCAGTCTTCGTTTCTCTTTCCAGACATCAGAGTGCTATTGCACATTGCATGCCAGGCCAGAAGGGGAAAGTTGGATCTGGAATGAAGGCTGTGGTTCCAGGTCTCCTATTGACACATCCAGTCACTGCCCAGGGACAGACAGAATCCTGGTCCAGTTGGGAGTGAGTTCTGAGTGGCAGAGGGGCAGGAGAAGAGGAAGGCCTTCTTTGGGAGTCTTAGTGTCATGGTTCATTTAGGTAAAGGCCTTCCCTGTGATTAACCTGTTAAATAACTTTAGTTTTTACTTCTTCTAAAATAAGTTGCCTAATGTGCTTTGAGCATAACAGGTTCTTTGTCTTATTTACTATTATGTGTGCAGTACCAGTAAAAGTACTGTGCGTACTTGATTGAGTGATAGTGTATCCAATTAGGCTAGCCCCTCATTCATAAATATAGATAAACCCAAAATAATGTCACCATATTTTAATGATTCCTTTTGGATTTGCATGGTTAAGTTCTTGATTCAGCACTCATAGCTCACTCTGTTCTCTCATGTCATTATGGAGTCCCCTCTCTATTTGTCACACTCCCCACTTTAACCCACTTCCACCAGTTTTTCTATACTCTAGTTTGATCTAGAAGCACCGTGTTAGCTGAACGCACTTCCTTGAGTCCTGGCATTTGCCCCTTTTATTTCCTTCTTACTTCTGAAATCTCATTATTAAAAACTCACCTTTGAGTCTCAGAACTGGTCCTACTCCTCACCTGCCATAGAACCTGGGAGAGTAGACCCTGCGCTTCACCTGGCAGCATGGTAGAGCTGATCCTGGATGCAGGGTTGCTGGTGAGCCAGACCCAAGGGCATGAGAGTGGGAGAGCAGGGATGTTAACCAGCTCAGATACCTCTCAGGCTCAGATCTAGGGCTTTGAATAGGCCCACCCAACATCTATACCATCCATGACCTGCTGGAGTGTGTGAAAGAGCTGGTCCTACAGATCCAAAGCTACAGGATCTCCATGACACAGGGCAAGAACAGTATATACGAGAAGAGTCCCTGTGAGGATCCAGTATCGATAGAGTAGCAGAAGCCAGAGGCCTTGTACCAGACCAATGAGTCATTGCAATGAACATTTGCAAGCAAAGACATGTGGACAAAAGGGTATACTGTGGGACACGCTGTGACACACTATAGCTTCCACAATGAGATTTTGTTTCTCTGTTGGGGGGAAGTTGCGAGGGTGGATGGTAGGTATGAGGGGAGGGGAAGATGAGTGGGATTAAGGTGCATGATGTGAAATTCACACAATGGAAAAAATAAAGCATCTTCAACAAATGGTGCTGGTCTAACTGGATGTCAGTGTATGTAGAAGAATGCAAATAAACCCGTACCTATCACCTCGCACAAACTCACGCCCAAGTAGATCAAAGACCTCAACATGAAACCAAAAACACTGAACCTGATAGAAAAGTGGGAGATAGCCTTGAACTCATTGGCACAGGAGACAACATCTTGAACAGAACAGCAATAGCATACACTAATATCAATAATTAATAAATGGAACCTCATGAAACAGAAAAGCTTTTGTAAGGCAAAGGACACCATTAATAGGACAAATGGCAGCCCATAGAATGGGAAACTATCTTCACTAATTCCATATTTGACAGAGGGCTAATATCCAAAATACATAAAGAACTCAAGAAATTAGTCATCAACAAACTAAATAATCCAATTAAAAATGGAGTATAGACCTAAACAGAGAATTCTCAACAGAGGAAACTCAAATGTCTGAGGAACACTTAAAGAAATGTTCAACATCTTTAGCCATCAGGGAAATGCAAATCAAAATGACTTTGCAGCCCCGTCTTACACCTGTCAGAATGGCTAAGATCTGTTGTTCTCTCTTATGTCCAATGAAAGTAATATTTCTGAGAAAAATATGGCAAAAGGTAATAGAACTCAATATGTGTGTATAAAGGATGGAAAAGAAAATGAAAAATCAAACAGAAAGCAAGTCACTTTCTCATATATTTTTGGTTGTGAGCCTAGCCTGTAAGGACTGAGCTAT
The DNA here is from genome assembly GCA_028551405.1 of Uromys caudimaculatus. NCBI lineage: Eukaryota > Metazoa > Chordata > Mammalia > Rodentia > Muridae > Uromys > Uromys caudimaculatus. The sequence continues at coordinate 69,925,973 of CM052709.1, read as the reverse complement.
CTCTCCAGCCTGCAAGTCACTTTCTTACTGCACAAGCTCTGCGTTGGCCAGCCTGGGGTTGTCATGGAGATCAGACTTTATTCTCATTGGTGTTTCTGGGTGAGGAAGACTGATAACTCAAGCGTTAGAAAGAAGAATACAGGATGATTTGCATGTGTGCTTGTGCAAGGCAGAGTGTGTGTGTGTGTGTGTGTGTGTGTGTGTGTGTGTGTCTTGTGAAAATCCTAGAGGAAGATCTACATAAGAAACAAGGAGAGAGGAGGATGTAAGAACTGATCAGAATGGTACCTAACATGAACATTTTGCCTCCAGAATGGATGCTGGACTGGAGATGACTCAGCAGCAGTCATCTGAATGAAAGATGGTAGTCTGTTTCAGAGCAGAGGCAGTGAGGATGGGAGGACTGGAGTGGAGAATCTGGAGCTAAACAAAAAGTCAGAAGATTTAGGGATGTATCACATGACTCTAGTGTGTACAATCACACAAATGGGGGAGCTGTTTTTAAAGACGAGAAACACAAGAATGGGAATAGATTTGTCAAATACAGGGAGAATGGTCATTTTAAGGTATAGTTTCTTGATTTTTGAATGAATGGCCTATAGGGTATTATTGATTTACTTAATTTTCAGTTGGATATATGGACCCAAATTTCAGAAAAATATTTGGGTCAGACAAGCAGGTTTAAAAGTAATAAGCTTAATAGAACTAATAATAAATGCACCCGCAAACTTGTTTGCTGTCAGAAGGCTAGTGTTGTAAAAACCACAGCTAATTCAAAACTAAAATGGGAAAGGAAATAACTCATATCAACATTGTTGTTATTGGACACATAGGTTCAGGCAAGTCCATTGTGACTGGCCATCTTGTCTGTAAATGTAGTGGAGTCAACAAAAGAGCCATTGAAAAGTTGAAAAGGAGTCTGCCAAGGTGGGAAAAGGCACTTTCCAATATGCTTGGGTCCTGGACTAACTGAAAGCTGAGAGAGAACACAGTATCTTCATTGACATCTCTCTGTGGAGATCTGAGGCCAGCAAATCTGTGTGACTATTACTGATGACCCAGGACACAAGGACTTTATAAAAACATGATTTCAGGCACATCTCAGACTGACTGTGATATTCTGGTTGTTGCTACTGGTGTTGGTGAACTTGAAGCTTGTATCTCCAAGAATGGTCGGACCTGTGAGCATGCCCTTTTGGCTTACACTCAATATGTGAATAGTGGCAACAAAATGGATACCATTGAACCACCCTGCAGCCTAAAGAAACATGAATACATTTTTAAGGGAGTCAGTACCTACATTAAGGAAATTGGCTACAATCCTGACACTGTAGCATCTGTGCCAATTTTTGGTTGGAAAAGTGACAGCATGTTGGAGTCAAGGGCTTAATATATCAAGAATAAAGAGATAAAAAGCCATCCAGAGATGGTAGTTCAGTGGGATGACAGTGCTGGAAGCTCTGTATTGTATCCCACCAATAACTCATTCACCTGACAAGCCTTGAAGACTGCTCCTCCATGATGTCTATAAAATAGATGGTATAGGTACTGTCTCTGTGTGTAGAGTAGAGACTGGTGTTCTCGAATCTATCATGGTGGTTCCCTTTGCTCAATTCTCTGTCACAGCAAAAGCAAATTCTGCTTAAATGCACCATGAGGCTTTGGGCGAAGCTCTTCCTGAGGATGTGGGTTTTGATGTAAAGAGTGTGTCTGTTGAAGATGTTAGATGTAACAACATTGCTAGTGACAGCAAAAATGACCCACCAATGGATGCTGCCAGCTTTACTGCTCAAGTGACTATCCTGAACAATCTGGGTCAAATCAGTCATGGCCAGCCATACCACTGGACTGGATTGTCAGGGATCTTACATAGTTGCAAGCTTCCTGAACTTAAAGAAAAGATTGTTATTCTGGTAAGAAGCTGGAAGATGGCCCTAAAATCTGGTGATGTGCCCATTGTTGATATGGTCTCAGGCAAGCCCACGCATTGAGTGTTTCTCTGACTACCCTCCACTGAGTCATTCCTGCTGCTCACGACACGAGGCAGACAGTTGCTGTGGGTGGCATCAAAGCTGTGGACAAGAAGGCTGCTGGAGCCGGCACCAAGTCTGCTCAGAAAGCTTGGAAGACTAAATGAACATTATCTTTAGCACCTGCCATCCCAATCTGAACCATTGGTGGAAGAATGGTCTCAGAATTGTTTGTCTCAAATGACCATGAAAGTTTAATAGTAAAAATCTGGTTAATAACATAATGCATTGTAAAACCTTTAGAAGGCAAGGAGACTATTTCATGGAGAGAGAGAGAGAGAGAGAGAGAGAGAGAGAGAGAGAGAGAGAGAGCTTTATGTTATTAGTTTTCAAAATCAGCACTTTTTAATGAAAATAACTTGACCAAAAATCTATCACAGAATTTTGAGACCCACTAAAACAAGTTCAATGAGAAAACACTGTCACCACCACCACCACCAAAAAAAGTCAAGGGCTTAATACACATAGGCATTGCTTTATGAATGATGTGTTCATTACATCTTTCCTCATAGCTGCCTTATGTGGTAGCCATCTCAACTTGTGAATGTGAGTGTTGAAACTTCGTGGAATTAATGAATGACTGAGTTACATAGCCTGTAGTTAGTAGTAAAACATAGCATTGAACTTAGATGGTCTTACTCCACAGTGTACCCACTACCTAGAAGGTTATTGAAGGCATGAAAGTAAGGAATATCTCTACAAGTTTATAAATAGTAATGTGGTAAGAGGGTCCAGCACAAAGCCTGGAACCCACCAGTACTAAATGGCAGGCAGGGGGTAAAGGGACAGCTTGAGACAAAGGAAGGACATGAGGGTGTAAAGTAGTGTGAAATATAAATGACATCTTATTAAAAGAACAAGTAAACAACACTAAACCTACATCTTAGGTGGCTGTCTTTGCCAATTTGGATTAAAATAGAAAAAAGTAATTTAAATTAGGTAACATATGATCACCAGAAATTCATTTGTCACAGTTCTGGGGACTAGAATATCCAAGAGCAAGGGCAAACTCATCATTTGATAAGGCTCTGTTCTATGCACATGGTCTTATTACTCCTCCCACTCATTCTTCCCCCTCTCCTTCCCGTCTCCACCTCTTAAGTTCCAGAATTACGGGCATTCATTGCCATTCCTGACTTCTTCATGATATCTTTTTTGTCCTCCCATAGCAAAGGGGCAAATGATCCACCTGAGCCTCTGAGCCAAACTGACTATATTGATGAGGGCAGGAATCTCAGGATCTCATCACTGTTTCAGACCACATCTCTTAATGCCATCACATTGAAGATTAAGTTTCAACGTACAGATTTGTGAGTGAGTGTGTGTGTGTGTGTGTGTGTGTGTGTGTGTGTGTGTGTGTGTGTGTGAGAGAGAGAGAGAGAGAGAGAGAGAGAGAGAGAGAGAGAGAGAGAGAGAGGATAGCAGAGGTTGGTAAGAAATGATCAGTAGTTACTATGAGCTAGGTGATGATGAGGTTGTTGTGAGCACAGTGGGTCTTCAGTGGAATGGTAGGAGGAGAAGTCAGATGTTAGCAGTGTTGGCTGTGTGGTGGAGCAAGGAAAAAGAGTTAGTAGTTGAGATTACTTACTTGAGAAGTTTCCTTCCAAGAGGAGTACAGAGACAAATATGGGAGTTGGCTGACACAAGAAATCAAGGAGGGCTTTTAAATTTTTTAAGGATGAGTTTTAAAAATGAGATCTATAATGATATAACCACAAATTATTAATATTAACTGGCTGGTAAAAGGGAGATTGAAAATAGAGCAGCCATAAGAATCCTGGAAAAGAAGTCATGTTGTCAAAAGAGTCTTGGGAAATGGAGAAGGGACACAATCTATAAGGGGGGAGTCAGCTATACTTAGGATAAAGAGTTATTTTTTTATTGTCCTAGGAAAGAAGAAGACAATGGCTGAGAACAAATTGAGTGAGCAAACTTATCTAATTAGTTTAGGAATATGATGGAGCTCTTGTCTCATATCACCCATTTTCTCTATGAGATGGGAAGTAAGACAATTTTCAGACAGTGAGGGAAACATGCTTCCAGGGGAGAAGCATCATGGTGTAAAATATCCCTTCCAGGGCATGGGGTAGCAGATGTGACTAGATACAGTGTCTAAGGTATGGTAAGGACCAAGATCAAGGATCAATAGTGGTTAATGAACATCCTTCATCTATGTTGCATGGATTTGCTGAGACAGTCCAAGTCTCAGGCTGCAGGAAAGGTAAGTGGTTAGGCTGAGTTGAAATTCCAGCATGAAAGATTACACACACTCATCATGTTCATCATTTTAATCAGAATTCCATTTGTGTTTATTGACCTCTCTCTTTATATGTCCATTCAGAAGGCTGGCTCATCCAAAAGGCTGGTGCTGGTCATTCTAAATAACCAACCTTACCAATGACTGCTATAAGGACAATTATGTGATGTAACTCCAGGAAACTAGAGGGGTTCCTAAAACATGGGAGATTATCTTGATTCTGAAATGACACTGAAGTGATAGGTGGTTGATTTCTATCTAGGACTGAACTCCAGCTTGCTAGAGATGCTTAATGAACTAGCCTACCATGAGGGAGACGTATAGGGATGCAGGTATAAGAAAGAGTCTTTGGCTGTCAATAATACAATCGTACGAGGCCCCTGATCATTGTATGAGATAACCGCATTTCCTTTCTGTTTAGTAAGCAAGATAGGGAAAAATGTGACATAAAAGCCACAGGGGCTTAATTAAGTCCTGCTTGAGGAGGTAAACACTGCAATCTAAGGTGGAAAGGAAAGGGAATCACCCAGGTATAATCATAGATGATGACTTATACATCAGAAAACTAACACACCCGTGTCCCGAAGACTCAAAGAAGTCAAAGAAGCAATTTCTTGGGAGTGAAAGAGCAACCAAGATGGAGAAATAAGAAAGAGGTGTAGAAGCAAACTCATTCACATAACCCCAGAGTTTTCTAATGTTTCTATTTGAGGGTCCAACTCAGCAACTGACTTTTCCTACAAAGCAATTATTACAGGATCCTGTCTGCTGACGTGGGGGAGGTAGGAGCCCTATTGTTTCCCAGGTGTTTTTCAAATAGGGAAGAAGAGTGGCATGTCCCTGAGAACATTTGTGAAGGGATTTGCTTCATCAGGGAGCTACAAATTATATATTTTTCTCAGCCTAAAAATCCCATGTCAATTGGAGAAGATGGTAATTAGCAAGGCACGCCATGGTTCATTTTTACATGCGGTAGAGCCTGAGCTGATTCGCAGACACTGCCACCCAGAGTGGATTCTGTGAAGCAGACAGACCGTTTTATGTCGGGCATTTGCTTTTTACAGAAAAATCTGGGCTACGACTTTCAGTGTCTCAGTGGCTGTCTGCTCCTGCCTTCCCCAGTTTTTCACCAGTGCCATTTTTATAACAGGTTATTCTTTTTAGAAACAATGTCCAATGTTTTATTCATACTTTATGTGAAGTGATGAATGTTGAGCTAAGGGGGAAGTAGTGCTCTATCTTTTGAGTGGGCCATTGGATTGTTTGTTCTGACACACATCAAATGTGTCTGTCTTCCTGCTTGGACAGCTCCTTTTAATTGGCACATCTTAAACCCACTTCCTCTCCTGGAACTTTTTTGAATTTTAAGATGGGTAAATAGGACAAGTAGTCTATATAGACAAAAATCACTCAATACACTTTAATGAGTATCTTGGCTTTTTCCTAGATTAATGTTGTAAGGAATGTGATCTTTTTTTTAAAACATCTTTTTTACTTAACACATGCTGGGTGATTTATAGCTTGGTTGTCTAAAACTGTCCCTGTGGGATATTGTGCTCAATGTCTTTGCCCATGTCCTTCAGCCCGGCAGTGATCTGGTAATCTACTTAAGTCTTGGCCCGCAGAGGGCTAGGTTCTCATTCTTCTGACACGATCTTTTGTTGGTGAATGCACACAGAGACAGAAAGCTATCTGTGTGTCTTCATATAGGGATGCTAACCATCTCACACCTACAAATAGATTAATACTTGATTTCCTCTTTAGGGCCCTGTATTAGATACTTTCCTCCTCATTCTGACAGAACCACCAACTGAAGCAGTTTGACATTTATTTAGACTCCTAATGTCCCAGGACACACTCCATCATGGTGTAGAAGGCATGGTGATGGGAGCCGTCCCATCACTGGCTGGAGTGTGTGGTGAATAACAGCAAATTGTAGAGAAGACGCCTCAGGTGAGGACCCAGAGTAAACATGGATGTTGAAGGTCTGTCCCTAGTGACCTGTATCTGTCTCTGTGTCCCATAGTCTTCTAAAACAGTGTCACCAGCTGGGGAACAAGTATTCAAATACAAGAACCTACAGAGAACATTTCAAACCATAATTAGCCCTACTTCCAAATACAACCATATTGAAAGTCGGAGCTTCTACTTATGGATTTTGAGGGATTCTTTGAACAAACATCCAGTCCATGGCATGAATATCAATTGCAGATGAAATTTCAGTAGCCAGGAGGACTGACTAAACGTACAAAATAGTCTCACAACAAATTGAGGCACTATGGTTCAATTCTAATACTTATTTGGGCTTAAAAGGAAAGGAACTAGTATGAGAATTTAAGGAAATTCAAACCCAGAGGACAAGAAACTGATTTCCCAGGGACATCATAAGTCCTTGATGAGTGGGGCTAAGTCTTGGAGAGTGAGAAAAAGTGTTTGCTGCCCACTGGGGAGCAGAAGAAAAGCCTTATGGGTAGGTCTGTGACATGGTCCACTGGGAATAGAGGACAGAAAATCTTTGCCCAGTCATTTAGAGAAGGATGAGGAAATGCAATATCCATCTATGAGAGAAGCAGATTTCCAGGAAAAAACAGTGGCTCTGCGTCTGCCTCCCAGACTGGTCTATCCAGCCGCAGAGTGTACAATTCCAAGCAGAGAAATTAAAACAAGACTTTTCTAAGCCATAAGCATCCCTGGGCCCTCAACAGAACAAGACAGAAATTACTCCTTAAGGAACTGGCTTAATTCCGTGGGAAATTGTTTGGCATCTCATCATTTAAGACAGAAATACCTTAATAGTTTGCTTGTGGGGATTTTTCTCCACATATTACACACCCACACCTGTATGTCTGTACACACATCCCATTGCCACCCTAATCATTTTACTTGTGGAAAGCCATATTTTCTGTAGGGGAGATGTGGCTACCACTTTCTATCAAAAAATTGAAGCAAAAGCAGAATTTAGAGAAAGATAAGCCATGAAAATATGGCTCAATAAAAACAATCCCAAGCTAGCCAAGGCGACATAGTGATACTCTGTCTCCAAGAAAAATAAGCAAGCCAACAAACAGCAAAAAACAAATAACGTTGTTGCCCTAGAGGGTTGTAACAATGGAAAACCATTTCCATCTGATTGTCTTATACAGGTGTGTCTCTTAGCAAAGAGATTTCCAGACCTACTCATCCCTTTGCATCAATGCCTCCTGGTTATCTCCTTCAGGTCTAATTAAAGTCAAAGAAGTATTGTTTTCTCCAGAGCATCCTGTGGGGACTTATCAAAGGCATGACACATCCGCAGGTTGCTTGGATGAATTCAATGTCAATATGTCTCTTGCAGGTGGCATAACAGGGGCAGGCTGAGCAGCAAAGATGCCAGTTTGCCGGTAATGAGGTGCAGTTTCTTTTCTGAATTCTGAGTACTTAGGAGATCTTTTAACCCTTCACTACAATGCACAACCTTTCCTTGGACAGGTGGACAACTTTCTGCCTCCAGAAATAGCTGGCTTTATTTTTTCGCAATGTTTTGGTGAAAGCTAGCTACTTCCTTCCCTTTCTGGTAGGTTCTGTCTAGTTGAGGGCACACTCAAAAGCAAAAATGGGCAGGAAAAGGTAAGATACAAGGTTTTAATCATAAAATTATTTTCAAGAATCCCACAGAACCTCTGTAGTGTTGAACCCAGGCTTGCAGGCTCATAGAGCTGACTTCCTTGCCCAGTTGTAAAGTGAAAGATTAGAATAGCCAAACGTGAACTTTGGCTGGACGCACCATGCCTGCTTCCTGAGCATGTGGTCCACATTCCTAACATGCTTCAGTATTTCTCATCCACCACCCCTTTCTTAATACATTGGAGACTTGTTTCTCATCCCTCTTGGAAGGTAGGTGGAACCATATGAGCCACCAGTGGGCTGCTGCAGGAGCCAGAATGTGACTGTTCTGGAGTAAAGTTGCAGATGTATTACAGTAACACTCTCTGAGGGGTGCAGCTCCAGGTCAAAATCCTATGTGTGACAAATAGCTCAGAATCAACCATAGGCAGATACAAAGGCCACATGGCAGTAAGAGGAGGCTGGCCTCCTGGCCTCAGTCTTGGTGCACACAGTGTTTTCATTCTTTGGAGAAAGCTGTATTTAAGGACCAGGTTCCTCTTTTCCTCCCACTGCCAATCTGGGCTTCCATTGAAAGCACCCAAAAAAGCATAGGGTATTGAAGATCTTTTTCTTCACTCTGACTCAATGCTTTCTCACTCTTTGACTACCCTCACCCCATCTTCTAGTCCTCAGGTCTATATGCTAGGAACTTTTCTCAGATCTTTCCCAAAGCCCTGCACCTTAAACTATGACACATGTCACCTGATCCTTCCCTGAAACTCATCCCCACTTTAAGAAATTAGAGAAATAAATGAACTCTGTGAGAACCAACCTTTTCTGTTTTGAAGCTTGCTTCTGTTATTGTGGTGAGCAAACAAAAGATGGCTTGCTTCTTTCAGTTTGGTTTATTATTGTACTTGATCTACACACACACACACACACACACACACACACACACACACACACACACACACCATTGCTAACAAATCTGCTTTAGTTGTGAAGATCCCTGTGGTCCCAAACTGGGTTTAGAAGCCACAAGACTCAAGTCTCTGGTGGAAAACAGTAACCACAGTGATGTTCTCAGATCCAAAGCAGAATTAGGGTGCTGACTTTTACAAGAGTGTTATCAAAGCTTAGTATAAGGGAAGTGCAAACCAAACTGGAAGGAGTAACACCTGCCATCTTAGTACTGTACATAGGTCTAAGGTGGTAAGAGGGTTAAAAGGACAAATGTTCCAAGACAGAAGTGATGAAGGACCACTTATTTAGTATGGCTCAATGAGTGTCCAGCTCTTTCAGGACTTTCCAATTATAGTTGTTACTCTTTATAGAGGACAAGTGAAAGGAGGGACATGGCAAAAAGATGAGAGTACTGGTGAGACAGTGTTGGCCCCTTTGGGGGAAGAAAGTAAAATTTCAGGACTGAATACAGTGCTGACCCAATTCTGACATGTTGTTCATTTGTGTTACTCCATCAGATAGACCTCCCAGCTTGGTGGATGCATTGAGGAAGTACAGGCATAGTGGAATTTCTGTTATGGCTTCAAGGTCAATGGTACCGGACAGCGTTTGTAATTTGCTTCTTTAACATTTAACACTCCTCCATTGCTTGTGGGAGTGCAAACTTGTATAGTCACTTTGGAAATCTATTTGAAGGTTTTCAGAAAAATGGGAATAATTCTACCCCCAAGGCCCAGATATACCACTCATGGGCATATACTCAAAAGATGCCCCACAAGGACACTTGTTCAACTATGTTCATAGCAGCTATATTCATAATAGCCAGAAACTGGAAACAACCCAGATTCCCTCAACTGAAGAATGGATAAAGAAAATGAGAGTCATTTACACAATGGAATATTACTCAGCTATTAAAAACAAAGGCATCATGAAATTTGCAAGTAAATGGATGGAACTAGATATTATCATACCAAGTGAGGTAACACAGACCCAGAAAGGGTCTTATAAGTGGATATCAGCTATAAAGTATAGGATAACATGCTACAATGTACAGACCCTCCCCCTCAAAAACCCCCTAAGAAACAAGGAGGGCCCAAGGGATGATGCTTGAATCTCATTCAGAAGGGAAAATAAAATTGACATCAGAGGTAGATGGTGGTAGAGGGGGTGAGGAGGGGATCAGGTGTGGGGAAAATGAGGGGGAGTAGGAGAGGGCTGGGAGAGAGAAGAGAAATTAGTGAGGGACATCTCAGAGAAAAAGCAGAGACCTGGGACAGAGAGGCTCTAGGGAGTCTATGTGGGTGATCCTAGGTGAGACTCCTAGCAGCTGGGGATATGGAAACTGTAGTGGCCACCTCATGTAGTCAAGTGGGATTTCCAGTGGAGGGAGGGGGACACCAATCCACCCATAAAACCTTTACCCAAAATTTGTCCTGCCTACAAGATGTGCATGGTTAAAGATGGAACAGAGACTGGCCAACCAATGACTGGTCCAATTTGAGACCCTTTCCATGGGAGAGAGCCAACCTGTGACACTACCAGTGATACTCTGCTATGCTTGCAGACAGTATCCTAGCACATAACTGTTTTCTGAGAGGCTTCATCCAGCAGCTGATGGAAACGGATGTAGAGGCCTACAGACAAACATCAGGTGGTGGAGCTCAGGGAGTCATGTGGAAAAGTGGGGGATAGAAGTGAGCAAGCTGGAGAGGCCAAGGCCACCATAAGATCTACAGAGTCAACTAACCTGGGCCCCTGGAGGTTCACAGAGATTGAACCACCAACCAAAGAGCATGAAGGGGCTGGACCTAGACCCTCTACACATTTATAACAGATGTGCAGCTTGCTCTTCACGTGGGTCACCTAACAGTTGCACTGGGGGCTATCTATCTCTGACTCTGTTACCTGACTTTGGATTCCCTTCCCTTAGCTGGACAGTCTGGTTGGCCCTCAGTGGGAGAGGATGTGCTTAGTCCTGTTGCAACATTATATCCCAGGATGGGTTGGTTGGTACCCATGGGAGGCTTCCCTTTTTCTGAGGAGAAGGGGAGGACGGAATGGGAGTGGATTTTATGAGGGGGGGGCTGTGATTGGGATGTAAAGTGAATAAATAAATAAATAAATAAATGAATGAACAAACAAACAAACGCACAAGCAAAAACCATTTAACAATCTTAAGGAAGCAAAATCAAATCAGACTTGGCAAAGCCATTCTCAACTGGATTAACTCTACTATAAGATATAAATGAGTTTCAGTGGTGGAATGGGTAGATTGTAACATTTACTGAGATCTTCCACTCCTGAAGCTAACACATCCGTTAGGGAATGGGGCTGACAGGTCCGTTCCTCAACCACAGAGTGCCAGCTGTTTACTGCCCATGGCTGAGTCTTTCACTGGAATAACCTCAGGGACAGAGATCTGTCTTAACTATATTATGCCTTTCCCCAGTGGATGCTCCACACACAATGGCAGGAGGAGGTAGAGACACAAAGTCCTGGGCTCTTTTCTCAAGTGAGGATGACTCTGAAAGGTGTCCTGTTCCAGAGCACCCATGGCACAGATTTAGGCCACCAGTGCCATTGGGCTGCAGACTAGCTTTCTCTACCTGACGCAGTCTACCCTCTTCATTTCCACACAAGTCTATTTCCCATGACTATGTTCCAAAACACCATCTGCACACATTCTTCTTCATGCTGATATATAGACCTAGGAAATCCAACCTAAGGCACCCTCCTTTTGGCCCCCAACTCTTCTTCCTTGGATCTTAGGAAAGGGAGCAGAGAGATATGCTGTCTGTCTAGCATGTGGCCTGTGATTTTTGCTGAATCAGTGTTTTGTGTGAATTCTAGTATGGAAAGGGAGCATAAGGGCAGCATGTGACCTGGCCAGGTTTTTCCGTAATGGACAGCTGCTGTTTCCCCCAGAATTTCTTTTTTTTTTTTCCAAATTGGATAAGAGAAACCTAGACAAGTAATCTCCATCATTGTAGAAAAACAGCTCAAGTGCTCTGCAAACATCCCTGGTGTTGTTCAATGTTCCAGTGAATTTGCTGATGCAGAGGACATGCAAAGCTGGGCTTGGTTGGGCTCATCTATCTTAAGGGAATTTAAGTCATCAGCTCCTGTGTGGTTTGCATTCTGTCTTTGTTCTTTCTGTTCGGTGTCCCAGTTGACCACCAATGGCGGTGCTCTTGTCATTACTATTGAGATATAGTGTTGCTACCACTGAAGTGCCTTTCTCCCTAGTAGGATTAATCTTAACCCTCCTCTCTCTGATTTGAGAGGTCCTTCTGGAAGGAAATGGATTGGATTCACAATCTTGATGTAACTGAGATACCCTGGCTCCCAAACGTAGTTCTTTCTTTAAAGCCTTCCGGATTCTCCAGGGCAGAGGCTTGACTATTGACTCAACTTTAATCTCTTACTCAAGTATTTCTAAGTACATGTGGATAAGAATTTCTACTTTGGTTGTAACATAGTGACGTGGTTCAAGTGAATTTTTTCTCTCATGGTTCAGAATCTTGTTTCAACGTAATCATTTCTTTTCCACAGAGCAATCCCGCAGATGTATGTAGAAAGAATACAAAATTGAGGTGAATGTATGGTTATCTTTTGAGGGTCCTGAAAGTCGACTTCATGGAAGTCTACAATAACATATTTAAACTGTTAACTTTCTTTAGAAATAGTATTTGTGATTAAAACTTGCTTAAATAGCAGATTAGTCCTGGTCCTCTAAAATCAATGTTGGGCATTGTATCTGTAGCTTGAAACATCGTATCTATCTTAAATACATTAAGTAAATAAATAAGTGCAAATAATCTGAATTACCTGACTTTGGATGACCTTAGATATAAAATGAAAAGAAAAAGTCTGAAACAGAAGTTGACTAAGACCTTCATTCTGCACATGGCGAAATATTTTTTTTGCCTTAACTGGAGGTACTCGGTGAGCTTCCTTCCATAGAAGCACAGGTTGGTGATGATCTTTTCTTTCTGATTCCTGTGCTGGATTTTCCTTTTTAATGGCCATCATGGGCTTCTCTGGTTACATGCAGAGCCTATTTAATCTCCAGGCGGAAGGCATTCACTTTATGTCAGTTCCCACCGCTTGACATACAGCATGGTTTTCTGTGGGGGTGGCCAGTAAAACTTTGACAAAGGAAGAATGAGACCTGTGAAGATGACAGATGTTATCCCCATCGAGGGAAAGCTTTGACTCTATTAGTATATAGTGAATTGCAAAATGATGGTCATAGAGAGCTTGCTTTGACATCAAATCTTTTTCATGTCAATATTAAACAAATGGAACCACAAAAATGAGATCACTCCCCCCAAACTCTTAAATACACAACTAACGTGAAGCAGAAACAATATTGATGAAGGAAAGTTTGGTAGATTTTTTTTTTTTTTCGTTTTAGGACATACCCTGGTTAAAAATAAGAAGAAACTTAAAGGAGTAGCCACCTCTAAGTGTCTTCCTTTTCAACTACAATTTGGTTCATTTCTCTTGATTCCCCCCATTTCAGATTAATTCTCATTTATTTTAGGCATGTATCCTGCGAACATCTGAGCCTCTTTGGTGGCAGTTTCACTGACCCATTTCTGAGCCATAGCACAGGGGCTGAAAACTCCTGGTCCTTCGTGGAACTCTCTGAACTATTTTTCTTGACCACTGCTGAAATGTAAACACTCAGAATGTGAATGTCTTAGAATGGAACAGAATAGAACAGAACAGAGCAGAACAGAACACAACACAACAAAACAAAACTCCCCCTAAACCAAGCACAGCACAACTGGACCATGTGTTTCTACAAACTGTTTCATGTGTGAGAACCTGAGAAATTTGAGTTTGAAGTTCCTGATACTCAGCATGGAATGAGCTTTCCCTCACACATATTAAAATATAGAATTAATGGAAGATTAAAAGGAAGAGCTATGTTGCTAAGGTGACTGTTGTGCTGAGGTATATGGAGGAATAGGGTACAGGGCAAAGGAAGCCTACAAAGATCAACCACATTAGCAGAAGACCTCTTTATAACACGTGTTTCTAAAGGAGGACAATCGTTGTCTTCCCTGAAGTTTTCATTCGCACATAAACCTAAGAGTTGGCATCAACTTGAATTCTTTCTTTCTTTCTTTCTTTATTTATTTATTTATTATTTATTCTTATAGGGATTAGTCTGTCTCTACCATATAAAGAGATTGAACTGTGTTGAGACTAAAATAATAACATTTTGTTTACTCACTTTGATCCAGTCCAGGAGCAATTTGAAAGGTCTCATAGGAATGTATATCTGAGGCAAAGAGTTTCACACCCTCACTGTACATTAGAGCAAACAGGCCCAAGAACTCTAGTGCACTCAAGTTCACACAGTTGCTCTCAGGGTGAAGTGGGAAGAAGCTTCAGATGGGAAATGAGGCCCATGATTATCCCTTAGGACTCTTCCCCTAAATTCCTGCTTCTACACTGGCTGACTCAAATAGGGTCATGTTTCATCTGTAGATTTTTCCATACAAGGAAATTTATTTTCCTGGGCATCATATGGGAAAAGAAGAATGCTAATGAGGTCATGGCACATGTTATCAGTATGCCTGTTTTTATTACTCTATCCATGCCAGAAGTGAGATATTATCTCTTTAAAACTAGGCCATTGAAAATACACAGTGCTAGAAAACAGAATTATTGTATGTTATGTGGAGCTAAGGGCAAGGAACAGCATTTCACATGGGGATTGGAGTGTTCTCTCTTCCTATCCAGTGTCATTTCTATACAAATATTATTGGTAAACATTATTGTAAAGAAGACAACAAAATTGGGAAACAGGATTATTTTTATAGTGAAATATAGTTTTCTTTGTTGATAAGACCCTTGAAACTGGCCTTTTAAAGATAACATCAAATAACTCAGTTCACATATTGACTTCATTAAATTATTAATTGTAGGGAAGAGCCTAATTTTACATGTGCATCAAGCTTTTCTTGAAACTTCTGGAATGTTCCATCAGATGGGTGAACATGTTCTCTCATGAGAAGTCTCTGTTGGCTCGGCATTGATATCTTTGTAACCAACTTTGGCTGATTTCCTGAACTTATCAGGTTTTGCCAAATCTTTCACCTGAGAGGAGTGGCCTGAATACAGGCATGGTAAATTTCATACACTCTCTCATTTTTAAATAATCCTTTTATATACATTATACCCTGATCATTTTCTTTCCCCTCCCCTAACTGCCCTCCATGCCTCCCAAACTCCCTTCCCAACCAGCTTCATGATTTTTCTCTCTAAATTAAAGCATCACCCCACCCAAAAAGGCCGCAAACAAACAAAAACAAATAAAAAACAAATAAGGCAGGAATATCAAAACAAAAGATTCAAAGAACCAAAACAAAGCATAGAATCCATTTTGAGATAGCTGGGGGCATGAGCCTACCCAGGAGTGTGGTTGATACACTCAGTGATACTCCATTGGAGAAAACTGATTTTCCAACAGTTATTATTTGCTAATATCTTTTTGGTTAGGGATGAGATTTTGTGTCTGCTTCTCCTTCTTGGTGCTAGGATTTTGTCCGGCCTCAAGTCCCTGGTCTTTCAAGGACTTTATTATGAAGAGATGTTGAATTTTGTCAAAGGCCTTTTCCTTATATAATAAGATGATCCCCTCATTTCTAGGAAGAAGACAACAGGATCATAGTGGGTAATCTTTTCGTTGTGGTTTTGGATTTTGTTTGCGGGTATTTTACTGGGAATTTTTGCATATATATTTATAAGAGATATGAGTTTATAATTTTCTTTTTTAAATTTAATTTAAAATTTTAATTGGTTTTGGTATCAGGATGTCTTAGTTAAGGTTTTATTGATGTGAACAGACACCATGACGAAGGCAACTTTTATAAGGACAGTATTTAATTGGGGCTGGCTTACAGGTTCAGAGGTTCAGTCTATTATCATCAAGGTGGGAGTATGGCAGCATCCAGGCAGGCATGGTGCAGGCAGAGCTGAGAGTTCTACATCTTGTTCCAAAGGCAAGCAGGAGAAGTCTGGCTCCCACATGGCTTGAAGGAGGATCTCATTGCCCACTGACACACTTCTTCCAACAAGGCTACACCTCCTAATAGTGCTACTCCCTGGGCCAAGCATATTCAAACCACCACACAGGGTAATAGTGACTTAATAAAAAAGAATTAGGATTTTTTTCCTCAGTTTTTATTTTGTAAAATAACTTGAAGAGTATTGGTATTAGTTTTTCTTTGGAATTCTGGTAGTAGTCTTCACTGTACTGCAGTGTACTATAGATTATCTTATTTTGTAGAATAACCTGAGGAGTGCTGGCATTAGTTCCTTGGAATTCTGGTAGTATTATTCTCCATTGTACTGATTTTACTGTTGATTATTTTATTTAGGGTGATTTTTAATTACTGTTTCCATTTCACTGGAGGATATAGGACTGTTTAACTTGTTTATTTTATCTTGATTTAACTTTGATAGGTTGTATATATCAAGAGATTCACCTATTTCTTTTCAGTGTTCCAATTTGGTGGAATAGATATTTTTTAAAATTATCTCTTTATGGTTTCTATATTTTCTCAGAGTCTGTTATAATGTCTTTGTGTTCATCTCTAATTTCATTAATTTGCATATTTACTTTCTGTCTTTTGGCTAATTTGGCTAAACATTTGTCAGTCTTGTTGATCTTGTCAAAGAATTTACTCTTCACTTCATGGTTGATGTTATTTCTAGTGACTTTAGCACCATGCTTGATCATTTTTCTTGTCTACTCTT
This sequence comes from Uromys caudimaculatus, assembly GCA_028551405.1. Lineage (NCBI taxonomy): Eukaryota > Metazoa > Chordata > Mammalia > Rodentia > Muridae > Uromys > Uromys caudimaculatus. The sequence goes on along the minus strand of CM052709.1, from coordinate 69,909,362 downwards.
TTTGGTGATGATTTCTTTTTGTTTTTGTAGAGCTTTCAAGTGTATTGTTCAGTTCTTTATATGCAATCTCTTCAGTTCTGTGATATAGGCTCTTACTCACATGAATTTATATTTAGAATTGCCTTCATTGAGCTCCTTAGGTTTGGGCTCATTGTGTTTTCATTCGTTCTAAACATTTTGAATTTCCTTCTTGATTTCTATCTTGACCTCATTTTCATTCCATAGTGAGTCGTTCAGCTTTCATGAGTTTGTGTACTTCCTTTCATTTCTATTGTTGTTGATATCTATTTTTGATCCATGATGATCAGATAGGATGCAGGGCACTATTTCAGTTTTCCTATATCTGCTGATACTTGCTTTGTGTTCTAATATAGTCATACACACACACACACACACACACACACACACACACACACACACACACACACACACATTTTTTAAAGAAAATTCCATTGGGCGCGTAGAAGAAAGTATATTCTTTAGTGTTTGGCTAGAATGTTCTATAGATGTCTAGTAGGTCCATTTGATTTATGATGTTATTTAACTTCACATTTCTCAATTTAGTTTTTCTGGATAACCTTTCTATTGATGAGAGTGTTATATTACAGCCTGCCATTATTACTTTGTTAAGGTCAATATGTGATTTTTGCTGTGGTAGTGTTTCTTTTATGAAATTGGAAATTGTATTCAAAGTACAAATGATTGGAACTGTAGTATTCTCTTGGTGGATTTTTCTTTCAGTGATTATGTTGTGTCCTTTCTTATATCTTGTGATTGCTTTAAATCGATTTTGTCAAATATTAAAATAGATATGCCTGTTTGCTTCTTGGCTCCATTTGCTTGATTTCCGCCCTCTAATATGAAGTCTGTCTTTGATAGTGAGCTGTGTTTCTTGGATGCAGCATAAAGATGCACTCTGTTTTTTAAAATCCAGTATGTTAGTATGTGTCTTTTTATTGGGTGTAATTGAGACAATTAATATTGAAAGTTATTAATTTCTGTTATTTTATTGTTGTGGTATATTTTTTCTTCTTTTGATTAAGAAGAATTCAAGGGTTCTATCAACTCACACCCTCTTATTTATGGAATCTGGGATTTCTTTTGCAAGTTCATTAGTTCATTAGTAAGCCACAGAGAAAGATTTCAATTGAAGCTAGCAATTTTTTCACTAGCCCTGGCTTACTTGGAACTCATTTGGCTCAAATGTATTAACAAAGTCAGTACTAAAAGAATATTTGACAACACTTAAAAGAAAAATTTCAGAAAACATTTTTAGGAAATTTTCTTAGGAAAAGTACTTTTCCCCTGGATCAGTAGAAAACTCATGGTTGTTCTTTATGGATGGTGTTCATTCCCAAATAAACTTTTTTGTTATTTGCTATTTGTAGGGGGAATTATGTGTGCTGCACACATACGTATGGAGGTCATAGGACAACTCAACATTGGGTTTTAGGAGTTACTGGATATCTTTTATATACTCATTGGCTCTCAAATGCATTTTTGTATCAAATTTTGAAATTTTAATTCAAGATCTAATATGTAAGCTCATGTATCTCTTCTGTTTACTGGTACCTCTTTTCTCTGTTGATGTCAACTTCTATATTTTGCTTTAGCTTTTGAAACAGAGAAAGACACATGAAATATTGGCAGGGAGTATTTTCAACAATGCTATTTTATTACTGTATCATGGTCAACATAAATATGATTTAGTGGGTACAATAATATTAGAACTTTTCTAATAAAATATACTTCATGTTTGTGTAACATACTGGTTTGAGCTGCTTTTATATTGTACACAAAAGTAAATAAATGTGTTTCTAATTAGGTTTTAAATCTATACTTTCATCTAAAAAACTATATGTTGTAAATTAAAAATATGTCAAGTAGAATTTAAGTAGATAATATGATTTTGATGTTGACAAATGATTCAAATGTGAAGTTGAGTTTTTTTTTTTTTTAACCAAATCTAGTTTTAGCTTTCACTGGTTACCTGAATTGGCTTCTTCAACCTTCATTTTACTATCCTACTATGTATAGAAGACAAAAAGTGAGAAATGCTGACTCCCTTGCAGCTAAGGCAATGTGGATTAGATCTTTTATGGTATCTAAAAGACAAAAGAACATTGGGTTCATATCTCATCAGAGTGTAGAAGGATAATTAGGTTCCGATAGAATGAATTTTTAACAGTGGCTATATTTCACATGCCATTCAGGTCATTGTGATTAGAGTGACTACATTGTGACCACATTGGCTTTGTGGCTAGAGGTGTTTTTGAAACGTATGGTAATGGTAATGGTTACATTAACTGCTTGACTTTGCATTGCCTTTTCAGTGGAGATAAGCTCACCCAGCCCTTAAATCAAACATTCAGTCTTATATTCTACTTAGAAAAATATACTTTCACCAATTGGCAAACATTAAATCATATGCTCAACACATATACAACTCAGTGTAGTATCCTTCATTCATGAGCTTGGAGGGAACTTGCCCAGCCATTTAAAATGCTGAGAAACATGAATAAAGCTGCTGCTTATGGAGTTTCATGGATATGCCCTTCAGTCTGCCTGTTTGGACTGTTAAGACCCAGGCCTTTAACCTGTGATTTTACTCATTTTGCACAAACCAACTCAGTGCTTTATACCTTCTTGGTGTTATTCAAAAGTTGAAAATGAAGTAGTGAATGAGAACATCCTTTGGCTTCATAAAGCTTTTAATCTCATGGCAGGACATAGTGAGTAAATACTGCAACAGCTGAGAATGAAAATAGGTATTGACAAGAACCCTCAGGAGATTCTGAGGCAGGTGGTTTATATAGCACTTAATACACATTGAAGCTCCCAAGTAATTAATAAGGTCCATATGATCATCAATCTGCTGGCCAGAGTAGATATAGAACAAAAAGACCCTAATGAGCATCTTCCACACTGAGATCTGATTGAGAAACAACATATGGCTGTGACCTTTGTTGGGGGGTAAAGGATTTTCCTTTTACTATAACATTTTCCAGTATGTCTCTCAAAAACTGTCTCTATAGATCCCTTGGTGCAAGTTTCTTGTAATAGTTTTCAAGATATCATTTCATAGCACTTTTATAATGTTTCACCTTTAGTCTGAAGCATAGTTAAAGAATAGTATGTTTCACTTCTAGCAATTCTGACATTTATATTTACTAACAATAGCTAACACGTATGGTAGTCAAAGTAAAATGTATACCTGATTCTCAAACTAAATACTAATACTGCTTGGAATACTTTTTGCTAATTATTTATTTATTATTTATTTGTTTTTGTAGTCCTGGGGATTAAATCTAGTGTTTCCCAGATGCTAAGCAAGTAGTCTACCATTGAGCACGTTTCTAATCTTTCTGCATTTTCTGAGGCAGGGTTTCACCAAGTTTCCAAGGCTGGCCTTGAACTCACTTTATAATGTAGGCTTGTGGTATTCCTACCTCAGGCTGAGTAATTAGGATTATATGCTGTACCAACAAGGTTGGCTATATGTCTTATATTTTAATACAAAATACATAAAGGCTGAGTAATTAGGATTATATGCTGTACCAACAAGGTTGGCTATATGTCTTATATTTTAATACAAAATACATAAGTTTCGTGTGTCAACTTGGCACAAGCTGAAGTTACCACAAAGAAAGGAGCCTCCCTTGAAGAAATGCTTCCATGAGATCCAGCTGTAAGGCATGTTCTCAATTAGTGATCAAGGGTGGGAAGGCTCATTGTGGGTGGTGCCATCACTGGGCTGGTAGTCTTGGGTTCTATAAGAAAGCAAGCTGAGCACACCAGGGGAAGCAAGCCAGTAAGTAACGTCCCTCCATGGTCTCTGCATCAGCTCCTGCTTCCTGACCTGCTTGAGTTCCAGTCCTGACTTCCTTTGGTGATAAACAGCAGTGTGGAAGTATAAGCTGAATAAACCCTTTCCTCCCCAACTTGCTTCTTGGTCATGATGTTTGTGCAGGGACAGAAACCCTGACTAAGACAGAAGTTCTGATTTTTCTAAACTTATAATTGATTGTTTCATGAATGCTTTTAGTATCCCCTATCTTCAGAAACCCATGGTTTAAGGAAGACTTTGATGGCCCACTATCTGACCTCACACATAATAATTTATAACTTTGAACCACTTTGAATATTCCAAATAGGTATTATACATGCAATATTTCATTTTCTTGTTTATTTAATAAATAAATATTTATAGCAGCAGTTCAAGGGTCCAGGACTAAAGGTTACAAGGCTAAATCCATGCCTTCCTGGAGTTTGTACTCCTGTCCATGGAGAATAGATGACACATGAGTAAACAATTGGGATGTGGTGGTGGACAAGTGCTACACACTAAATGCTCCAGAGTGAAAAGAAGTGCTGGGTGTTCTGGTCCACTGAGGCCCTTGCACTGTGCTTGGGAGCCAAATGTGCACCTCTCTGTCTGCATAAATGATGTCATATCGGACATATGGCAGCTTGACTCTGCCCATAATGAAGATCTTTATAGCGCAAAAATGAACGAGTGCCATAAACTGGAATATATTTTTTATCCCAGAAAGCCAATGCTTAAATATCCACCGCACATTCCTGAGTGAGGGTGTGGAGTCCTGTGTTAGGGGAGGCCTCAGCAGGAGGACTATGAGAGGAGTGAGGCTGTGAGGCTCGTGGATGTCAAAGGTCAGGAACAGCGGACTTTAGAGTGGGAACGAGAGACTTGACTGTAATCAAAGAAAGGAAACCGACTTAACACAAGCAGTGTGAGACAGAGGAAGACTTTAGGGGGTCTGTTGGGGAAGCGGATGGGGGAGATTGCTGAGGGAGGAGGGTGAGGAAGGTGATGGGAGGGGTATTGTAGGTCACAAGGAATTTGATGCTTTTTCACAGCCATTGGCAGAAAGCTGAGTAACACGACTTACCAAGCCCACCTCCCTTTCTTACTTGCCTCTTGGGGACAAGAGCAATCCTGTTCAACAGCCATTTGTGTGGTGGTCTCTTTTTGCTCCTGTCTCTTTTTTTGAATCAGCCATTTATGTAAGTAAAAACAAAAATTATCTTTTAAAATGACTCTTTATTGGAGTACAGTTGACAAATAAATTTTGTATATACTTAAGGAGTTAAGAATGCTCTTTTGCATACATACACGTTGTAAAGTGATCACCACCATCAGTCCCAAAGCTGTGCGGGTTGGGCCTGGGATGGGGAGGCAGATAGTTTTTGGGAGACTTGGCACCGCTGTTATCCACCTAATGGTAGGGAAGCACTTTGGTATTTTAAGAACTCACATGACCATACCCCTGAGCACTGGGGCCTGGCTGTTATTCTGATGACTATTCTGGCAGACAAGCACTCTTCTGGAGGCAAGAATTTGCTTATCACATTAAATAACTTCTTTATGCTGATGCTACAAGTTTATGTCTGCAAGCTTCTTCTGCTCTACTGTTCTCTCAACATCTCCACTTGGATTTCTTACTGACACATTGAGCTGAACACTACCAAAGCAGAATTCCTGATATCTTCCCTGAGGTCCTGTTCTTCTGGTCTTAACGGTGTCAGATGTGTATGATATAGAGTTCTCTTTCTGGATAAGAGTGCTATGATGGGTAATATTTGGTGTGTGGTACCTTACCACAACCATAGTATCAGCAGATTCTGCCTGAAGTGGGCATGTTGTCATTTGCTAGCAGTGGCCTTGAGTAAGTCATCAGATTTTCATGGACTTCTCTGTTTCAAGAGAATGTTTCAGGATGACTATGTGCATTCGAAGTAGCTTTCATGCAGTAGCCAGCACACAGTAGGCACATGGATGGCACTCTCATATTTGTTGGAGCTATGTTGATGTTAGAGTCACTCAGATAATAAAGCCAGACAACTGCAGGATGGGCCAGGGAGCAGGAAATGAGAACTCACCTGTTTTGTTTTGTATAGATTCATTGTCTTTAGTGTGACTGGCTCACACAGCCCTTAATTTTCCTGTGTGCTCAGAGCATCCCTCCTCCTGTGCCCTCAGAATTACTTCCAATGTCTTCATTGATTCAGTTTTCAGAGAGGAGAAGATAATATTTTCTAGGCTTAAATATTTAGAGAGGTTGAAAAAAGGATCCCAAACTTGAAAATAGACAAAAGAAAACACTGGACTGTTTTTTTATCTCCCTCAAATCTGCCTGCTAAATTCTTAACCCTTGATGTGATGGTGTTTGGAGATGGGACCTTTGGGAAATGGCGCTAGATGAGATCATAGAGTCCTCATGTGACCTAGAAGAAGAGACTCCACAGGGTCTGTAGAAATAAGGGGTCACATGAGCATACTGAGAGATGTCAGCTGCCTGTAGACTAAGGGAAGAAGCCTCACAGTGATGCTAACCTTGCTTAATCTTGGACTCACAGCCACCCAGAACCATGGGTCATGAAGTTTTACATGTGAGCCACCCATTCGATGTATATGGCAGCCCCCATGGACTGGGAAATGATCCCAGTGCCATCTCATGTAGGAGCAGTGCTGAATGCTTTCAGAGGCCCCTCCATCCTGACATACATCATCCTTGTAGGAGTAAATTCATTCCCTACTAACTAATGCGTTAAGAATTTCACAGCTCTGGAAAGAGAGGAGTTTAAGAGAGCTGATAGTAGGTCAGAGAGATGGCTCAGTAAGTTAAAGCTCACAGCAGCCTTCTAACCTGAGTTGGATACCCAGGGAGCCATGTTAAAAACAAAAAACAAAAAACAAAAACCCTGCTATGGTGACATATCTGTAATATCAGCAATCCTGTGTCATGATGGGAGGGGCAATTGAATGTTGTGTTTTATAAAAACATAAGGACAGAAGGAATGTATTTGCTGAATGTGCAGTCAGGTGTGGGGAAAGGGAGTGCCTCTGCGGGCTCATGCTGGCCATGAGCATGTGTCGAGAGGGGGGAGGGGAATGGGAAGGAGGCTAAGGGAGCAAAGGCAGAAATACAAGAGAGAGAGGAGGGGGCAAGCAGCCCCTTTTATAGTGAGTCAGGCATACCTGGGTGTTGCCAGGTAACTGTGGGGCGGAGCCTAGACTAAATGCCAATATTGAGGAATTGCCCAGAAGTTATCCTGGAACATGCAGTGTATCCCTGTAGAAACAAGAGAGATAATCTTGCTTCTATGTGTTGTTGGGAGAGAAAGGTCTTCTGAAAGTAGAGAGAGATGATGATGATGATGATGACGACGACGACGACAACGACAACGACGATGATAAAATCAAATTTAAAAAGAAAGAAAAAAAGAAAACTGCTAGCAATTTGTCTTGCATTTGTCATTGTGGACAATACCTAGCCACAGGACAGATCATCCCAAAAGTCACCATCACTGCCTAGTAGGACAGTCTCCAACATTGTAGCTATTAATATAAGCTTAGTCCAGCCTCCTATTGCCTGTCTACTTCAATTCTTCCTTGAACCAGTAATACTATGTTATTGGTTCCCACATGAAGTAAGGGGAGAAATTGACTATTTCCATGTTTACTTTGCCTTTATCTAAGAACTGTGTTTTAAACTTTTTGAAAGTCCTGTCTTAATGGGAGTACTGATTGTGTCTGGAGAACAGCAGTTCTGTCTACAGTGTGGTATCCTGTTGCCTAGTGTTAAGGGAAGGTTTGTCACATCCAAGATGGGGGATGGAGATAGAAGAATTGCCCAGAAGTCCCCAGGCCAGTTTTCCTGGAATTTGCAATGTGTTCCTCCTAATTGATCTCCACCTTCTAGGTTGTACTCTTGCTGTCGCAGATCTTTCTAGCCATTCTGGTTGTGGGTTTTGTGTGTGTGTGTGTGTGTGTGTGTGTGTGTGTGTGTGTGTGCGCGTGCACATGCACGCGCATGCACACGTGTTTGTAGCATCAGATGCAGATCTGGCTGATTGAGGCATATTTTTCAATAGGCAATGATATGGATCAATTGGTTCTTGACTTTTGAAAAGTAACTTTCCTTCAATCCTAGAGCAAATGAGCTGGTTAAGTTGCGGGTCCTGAAACAAGGTGTGCTACTCACGGCAATTGGCCCAAATGTTTAGAACAGATAAAATGTCACCAGAGTAATTTGTGGCTGTGACATTTCTGATTTCTCTAGTCCCACAAATTAATGAAAACAAATCAGATGTCAGCCACCCTTAAAGTACTTTATTCCAGCTGAGCCATGGGTGAAAGTCAGGATAAATTGCAGGGACTAACAGCTTGGTCGTGCGGTAAATTATGACAGCTTAGTTCTTTTGTCCTCATTCTAATTTCACCACTGGCCTGACTTTACAGATTCCTCCTACAGGTCAAAGAAGAAACCAATTTACCAGTTTAAGTGGAAACATCCCAATTCCCTAGTGCTGAGTTGTAGGTCAAGGTCACTAAAAGCCTCTGGAGCAGAACTGTTGGCAGAGGGTAATTTATTAACCCTGTGTAAACAATCCTCTTTTGTTTGCACAAATGCACCTGCATTGATTTTGGTGGCTAAGGATAAACCATCCCTTTGATTCTAGCTGATTTCATGTTGGCTATGTAGTCTCCCCACAGTATAGTATTGATCTCTGGATTCACTCATGCTTTATACCTTCAAGTCTGCAGGATCTCAGATGCTCATAGTTGGAATCACTGGGTGAGAACCAAATGCACATCAGGTAAGACTGACAGGGACAGTGGACACATGCTCCCTAAAACATTTTCCCATGCAATTTTGCACATAACCCACATTTAAATAAAAAGATTTATTGGTTTTGTGTATGTGACTACATTGTCACTCCCTTCAGACACACCAGAAGAGCGCATTGGATCCCATACAGTTGGTTGCAAACCATAGTGTGGTTACTGGGAATTGAACTCATGACCTTTGGAAGAGCAGTCAGTGCTCTTAGTTGCTGAGCCATCTCTCCAGCCCCCTAACCCATACTTTTATGTTGAGCATGTTCTAGAAGATGACAAAAAGATTAAAGAAATAACTAATATGAAGAACAGTCCAACAGAAAGTCCTTGTGGCTTGGGACATGGGCAGACATTTAGGTTTGGTATCTATGTTCTGCTACTATATCTCCATTTTGAATTTAGCACACTACTCAGACCTGTCACTATTCACCAGAGTGTGTTACATGCCAAGTACCAAGTTGTCAGGAAGTATCGACATCCTGATCTTTGAAGCAGACTAAGTCCTTTTAATATCCAACGATGCCTACAGCTAGGGGAATTTTCAAGTAACTAGGAGGAAATAGGTAGATCTGGATGGAAGAGCACAAACTTGCAGTTATATATGATAAGTCTAGAGATTTATATCATGCACTCAGGAAATGATAGTTCATAATACTGTATATTGAAAACTTGTCAAGAGAGTAGATTTAAAGTGCTTTTAACACACACACAGACACACACACATATACACAATTATGGGAAATAGTGGTTAGTTTAAATCATCAGTAGTAGCCCTTCCAAAAAGCCTACATATATCAAAACAGCTTGTTGTATACCTCAAGTTTATGATAAACTTAAAAGCCCTTAAAAAAGTGGAGGACCAAATAAATACAAAGGTATACACCAACTAGAGAACTCAGCCAAGTCAGTGTGTTACTTATAACTCAGGAAGGGGAGGATCACTGTGTGCTGAAGGTAGGCCATGAGCCAGGCAGGGAAAGATGAGAGGGAAGTTTCTGGATGTTATCAGAGTAGAACTGCATATAGTTAAGAAGTGCTTCTAGAATGCCTGTGATATACTGGGAGCTAGTCCTGAGTGTTTTACAAATGCAACTCATAATACTTATGACAGTCACATGAGGTTGATACTGACATCATGTTCATTTTTACAGAAGCACAGAGAGGGCTGAGCAGCTTGGTTTAATCCCAAAGCATTAGGAGATCCTGAGCCAGGATTTACCCTCAGTTGACACCTGTGACAGAAAGCACAGCCCCAGGTGTGCTTTCAACCACTTGTGAGGCTGCTGCCTCAGCAGCATCTCAGGCATTGGAAAGGGACCAGAGCTGCAGGGAATCAGCTGATGTGCCTGGCACATCAATGTGGTCCAGCAAGCTGCCAAGGATGTATGTGGACTGGAGCTTGTTTGGAGCTTGTGGAGCTGCAGCTGGAATTATGGATCTGGAGGGGGTGTTATACACAGAGTAGCACAGATGAATCCAGGAATATCTACATCAGGAGCAAACCTGAACTGCTCCCAAATGGGAACACAATCCTTAGGCTGAGAGGGGTATTTTCATTGTCTCCAAATAGCAGGTCACAAAGTAAGAGGATGTAAAGCAGAGTTATAAGCATACAAACATATGTGCGACATGCTAGTTCCTGCTGTATCGCTGAGTCCAAAGCCACCAACAGGAAGGAACACAGGCACTGGAGATGGGGAAAGGCTCCTTGAAGAACAGCTTCTGGAAGTTACTGCTTTTGTTTTGAGAACAGAAACAGACTGAAGTTATAGAAGGAACTCCTTTTAACCTTCAGGGTATTTTTCTTTTCTTATTTTATTTTTCAAACTCACTGCACATGAAATCATATGGCTAAAGAGTGCTAAACAGCCATGGTTCTTCTGATTAACAATTCAAAGCCCGATTTTGAATTATTCATAGTATTTAAATAACTTATCAGTGTGAGTGAAAGTGATGGGAAGCTGTCACAATTAGCAAAGCTTACTTAAAGCCTGCAGACAAATACCTCTAATTAACTAATATTGCCCACTGGAGACAGAGTTTCTGGGAACCCAAGAAGAACTGGAGAAATGGAAGTTCAGGGAGACAGGAAAATAAAAGGCTACAAAAGCTTGTGTTTGAGTGAATCCTTTATGTACACACATACTATTAGATCCCTTGAGAATCATGCAGGGATCCTTAGAGGTCTGAGAAAAGTCTAGAAAACAAGATTTTTAAAGACAAAAAGAGATGAAGGTAACTTTCAATTACTTTCTTGAAGACTGACAGGAAGGGTTAGTACTAACACATAACTAACCAAAGAAGCAGGAAAAAAGTCAGCTAGAATCAGTCAAGCTCATCAGGGAGTGGGAAGGGTCCTGGGCATTTTGAGCACCTGGCCTTTGAGTGCCTGGTGAACATTTACTGTGTTCCTCTGGCTTTTCTTTGAGGAACAGCAAAGCTTCTGGGAGTTTGACCCCTTTTCTCCAGACTGTGAAGGCAAAGAAATAAAAAAATATTATGGACAGTTGTGTCATAATAATAAATTGGCCCTAATACTAAGGCAAAATAATCCTAGTTCTTGCTTCTTAAGTGGAGGAGCAATAGAAAAAACCCAGGGTATCTGGAAGCACAACCCAGGACCCTGCCTTTATGGCTCAGTTAGAAAGAGTCTAAGTCTGAAGAGACTCAAGGTCACTAGTATTAGGGGCCAACAGGGACTGGATAGATAAGTCATAAAATCCTAGTTCAAACAGCAATCAAAAAGCTGTTGGATATGAGTAGCAGTCACTGGAAAGGACCTTCAGATCGTGGAGGACCGGAGAGGTGAGTTTCAAAAATATACAGAAGTAGCAGAGCTTGGAGGACAAGGTCAAGCCAGGGTCACCTCCCCTTCTAACTGATGTGGATGGCAAGCATCAGCATTTTCTCAGAAGCCTGTCATCATGCTACTGTGTTCTTTGCTCTTTTTGATAAGCCTCTGCCTGTTTGTGTTAGAGTCAAACCATCTGCAAGATGGAGAGTTGGGCGTGGCAGCATCTGATTGGTTGGGCCTCAGTCACATGGCACAGGGTTCAGTTTGAGAAATGTCTCATTCTCTTTGTATTCACAAGGGGTAGCTTCTAGAAGGTAGTGTGTGTGTGTGTCTCTCTGTACCTGTAGATTAATACAGCTCTCAGCTGTTGACTTAGTTAGGGTTTCTGCTAATGTAACAAAATACCGCAAACAAAAAGCAAGTTGGGGAGGAAAGTGTTCATTTGGCTTACACTTCCATAGCACTGTTCATCATCAAAGAAGGTCAGGACAGGAACTCAAACAGGGCTGGAAGCTGGAGGCTGGAGCTGATGCAGAGACCATGGAATGGTGTTAACTAACTGGCTTGCTCTCCATGGCTTGCTCAGCCTGCTATTTTATAGGACCCAGGACCACCAGCCCAGGAATGGCCCCACTCACAGGGGGCTTGGTCCCCCATCAATCATTAATTAAGCAAATGCCCTACAGGGTTGCCTGCAGCCCGATCTTAGGAGGCATTTTCTTTTCTTTTCTTTTCTTTTCTTTTCTTTTCTTTTCTTTTCTTTTCTTTTCTTTTCTTTTCTTTTCTTTTCTTTTCTTTTCTTTTCTTTTCTTTCCTTTCCTTTCCTTTCCTTTCCTTTCCTTTCCTTCCTTCCTTCCTTTCTTTCTTTCTTTCTTTCTTTTTTTTTGATTCTATGCTTAGTCATTTTATTTTAAAAGTAACTTAAATCAGAAGTGCTTTTAGTTTTACAAATAGAAGTTTGAAAAAGGCAGCTTAAATAGCTATAAACACCTTTGTCATAAAATAATATAGAATAATGTTTTGACAAGATATCATATTTTTTCTATTTTTATTTCCAACCACACCACAGCATTTTAAATTCTTTCTTCCATCATTTATATATCCCAGAAAAATACCTTTCTTTCTTTCTTTCTTTCTTTCTTTCTTTCTTTCTTTCTTTCTTTCTTTCTTTTCAGAAACAATAGTAACTCAATCTCTGGGTGCAACAACTAAAATCTAATCTTGTAAGCCTTATTAAAATCTGATTCCTCTGGTGGTGAATCCTTGCGGATCTGCCATGATACCAGGAAACTCTAGCAGCTACATCTTATCCTTATACTGTCCCCATTCCAAAAAGGGCCTCTTTCCTGCTTCCTCTCTTCCTCCGTCCAACCCAGAAGTTCTGCCTACTTGCCCAGTGATTGGCTCCTTTATTCATTAAGGGATTGGTTCACAAGAAGTCACCTGAGTACATGACTAATTTCTTGTCCATAGCCCCTCCCAGGAGAGCAGAATTAGTATCAAAATAAAACATCCCCAGGGTTATCCACAACATTTCTCCCTTTCTGTTCTAATAAAAACCAAAACCTTTCTCTCAAATAAAAATAGAGGACAACTATTACCATTTTGTAATTTATAAGGTATAGATAGACCTAACACCCAGTCCATCATTTCTGTCGTAAAATAGAACATTGTCAATTATCCTAACTTAAAAGACTTATAATTCTACATTTGACTTATCCTGACTTTAGATTGTATGCCATCTGAAAACGATCTTCTCAAATCTGTTCTCTCAATGCAAATAGCCTGGGTTGGCTATGAGACTATAAGTAGTCTTTCAACCCCGTTAGAAATCTGAGAATGACCAACAGTATCTGAAGACATCGGAAGCCTAACACAGTTTCCAGAACTGAGACAATTGTAGAGACAGCTGCCTTACCTATACAGCCCCAGTAAGTCAGGAAGTTGGAGCATCCGTCTTCAGTCTTCTGGCCCAGGATTAGCTTACAGCCCTTAGAGAAACAGAAAATTAAGGACTAGCTTATTCTGTCTTGGTAGAACTAAGCTGTCCTAACCTGTAAATTGTGACCTTTCAAGAACAGTATAGGTCTGCAGGAGAGAAAGGCAATTTCTGTCCAGTGACCACCTAGCCACAAAGTACAGCCTCACCTGGAGGTAAGATGCTCAGTTGCTTCTTTGAATCCACAAATGGGAAGCTGTTAGGAGCAGATTTGTCTCAACAAGTGAATAAATAGCATTAAATGTCACATTCTGTGGATTTCTGATGTTTTTGAAAACCAACTATCTATGTAAAGTAATCTGGACTGTTTGCTGTTAAGTACTCTCAGCTATTTCTAATTAAATATCTTGAAAACACCCTAACAATAATCTCAGAGCCAATGAATTTGCTATTTGGCTTTTAACAGGCTTAATTATCTCAGATCAGTTTATAATAACAGTTATAGAAGGACTGGGTCTAAGCCCTGTACTTTTAAAATATTTGTATCAGTAGAAGAAATTTATACCAATGAAAACCTTGGTTTTGCATCAAAATAAATTCTGTACCAAAATAAAAGATTATGACTTCAACTTAGTAACAAATATAAACATTTCTACCCATAGAGATTATGGCTATACAATCAATTCTAGCGATTTCCTCCTTGTTCCAATTATGACCATTTCTAAATTCCCTAGTAAGGTAACCTATAATAACCACCTCTAGCCCCAAAGCCCAGGGAACTGGGACGACAACTCTTCATAACTTTTTCAAGCTGAATGTGAGTGTTGAGATATTTTTGAAGGGGGTGGGGAAGGGGAGGGAACATGGGAGAGTTGGTTGGCCTTAAGAAGGCCACACCAATGATTGATTTAGTCTCTGATGCCTGTGTCCTGACTGGATATGGCTGAAAGTCTAAGACATCAGGAGTTCAAGCAGGTCAGTTCAGCATGTCTGATGATGAGACTCACCAAGGCTATATATTCTATAATATACAAATCTCAAAACAAAATTTTAGTATCATCAAGATAAGCGTTTTTTGTTTGGTTCTATGGAATCTAGTTCTCTGGGAGTCTCCCTCTATCAAATCTGATCCATATTACTCTGGAAGGTATATAGACACTGATCACCTTTCTTTTTTTAATTTAATTTAATTTTTTATTGGATATTTTCTTTATTTACATTTCAAATGTTATCCCCTTTCCTGGTTTCCCCCCTCCCAGAAACTCCCTATCCCATCCCCTCTGCCCCTAACTTCTATGAGGTTGTTCCCCCACCCACCCACCCATTCCTGCCTTCCTACCCTCGATTCCCCTATACTGGGGCATCATAGGACCAAGGACCTCTCCTCCCATTGATGCCTGACAAGGCCATCCTCTGCTATATATGCAGCTGGAGCCATGTGTACTCCTTGGTTGGTGGCTTAGTCCCTGGGAGTTCTTGGGGGGGGGTGTTCCTAGTTGTTGATAGTGTTGTTTTTCCTATGGAATTGCAAACCCCTTCAGCTCCTTCAGTCCTTTCTGTAGCTCAGGAGGCATTTTTCTTAATTGAGGGTCCCTCCACTCCGATGACTCTAGCTTGTGTCAAGTTGACATAAAACTAGCCAGCACAGCCCTCATCTAAGAAGCTCCTCTGCAGAGTAGACAGTGATTAATGAGAGACTCACAGCTCATCCAAGTGCACAGATGAGGGTCTGTAGAGTGCTCAGGTGTGAATGAGATGTCTAAATCACAAGGCTGACCCGAGGCTTAGAGAACAATGCAGAAATTGGGGCAACAAGTGCATCTTCCAGACTATTTAAATTAATGAAGGGTTCAGTGTTTAAGGGTTTAAGCTTGAACTCTGATGACAGTAGAGTTTTTAGGTCAGTACCATGTATAATAAAATTAAGATATCATCCACAATAGTGAGAAACCCCATAAGGTAATTAGGAATTAACTTATGCAAAACACATGAGTTTTGAAGCTTTAATTAAGAACATTTAAAATTCTATAAATAAATGGAGAGGCATTTATGTTAATGTTGATGGCTTAATATTGTAAAGATGTCAATGCTCACAAAATTAATCTCTAAATTTATAGAACACTATTCATCACCCTAATGTGCTTTAAGTAGAACTTGCTAACCCTTCATAAGATTGATTTAGCAAGAAGGAAGACCCAGAAAACCCTAGTTTATCTTTTTAAAAAATTATTTATTTGTATTTTATGTATATTGGTGATTTGCCTGCATGCGTGTCCATGTGAGGGTGTTGGATCCACTGGAACAGGAGTTGTAGACAGTTGTGAGCCGCCATATGGGTGCTGGGAATTGAACTCAGGACCTCTGGAAGAGCAGCAAGTGCTCTTAACCACTGAGCCATCTCCCCAGCCCCCCAAGTTTATCTTAAAAGCGTTCAATACACACTTGTTTTGACAGAAATTGAGTTTCTTATAAAAAAATTTATAATAAAAATATGGCTGTGTTCAAGAACAGATTATCTAGAACTGAACTCAGCAATGGGGGAAAAGGTGACCATAAATGTACAGAACTCTGCATCTAATAGATATGGTACCAAAAGTCAACAGGAAGTTGAGAGCTTAGAAGCTGTGTCTTAGTTAGAGTTTTACTGCTGTGAACAGACACCATGACCAAGTCAAGTCTTATAGAGAAAAACATTTAGTTGGGGCTAGCTTACAGGTTCAGAAGTTCAGACCATTATCATCAAGGTTGGAGCATGGTAGCACCTATGCAGGCACAGTGCAGGCAGAGCTGAGAGTTCTTCATCTTCATCTGAAGGCTGCTAGTGGAAGACTGACTTCCAGGCAGCTGGGTGAGGGTCTTAAGCCCATGCCCACAGTGACACGCCTACTCCAACAAGGCCACACCTCCTAATAGAGCCACTCCCTGGGCGGAGGACATACAAACCATCATAAGCTGGAACAAGAAAACCTGATTATTCTGGATTTCTACAGTAGATACTACTACCGTGGTGGGGCTTGAAAAGATGTACTTTCTTCTTGACACAAGAATATGGGAAACATTTTTTTTACATAAAACCTTCAATGAGTACTTTAGTATAGAAAAGATAAATCTGATTACATGTAACTGAAGCATTTCTGTTTTGCAGAGATAGTATACAGGAAGTTGATAGATAACATAATGAGATAAAATAGTTCCAAAATTTAGAACTGACAAGGAATTCAAGGAAGGGTATACACAGACAAATTCATAGGAAGTTCAAAAGTTCATCGAGCCAATGGAAAGTTTCTGAGACTCATTAGTAATCAAATAGATACAAATTCAAATAACAGAATATCATTTTACAGGTCTAGATTTGGCAAAAGGTAGGAGGTTTCAAAATGCCACCAGTTTGCAAGAACAGGGATATGAGAAAGAAGAGCTCTGGAGAGCCTCTGAGAAACAATTTGGCACTTAGAAAAGCAGGAATGCATGTAGATGTTAGGGAGTCTGCAGAGATCCTTTGGCAACATAGAAAAGATGAAAGGCTGAAATCAGTTGTTGAAGCCATCACTGGGCCAATGGATGCAACTTATATCCACATTAAGCAACTTACAGAGACAACAAACTACAGAAAAATGATGCTGGATGGGTAAAGCATAGGAAATGTAATACTGGGGCAGGGTAGCACATGTCTTTAATGCCAGCTCTAGGGAGGTAGAGGCAAGAGGATCAGAAGTTCAAATTCATTCTTGTGATCCCGGAATTCATGAGACCCTGTTTAGATAAAATAAAACAAAACCCAGAATATGGAAAGGTAGTTTTATATAACAAGATTAGGCAAATTAAAGTTTAGGGAACAATGGAGTCCATCTTGCAAGAAGACACACAAACAAAATTCATGCATTAAATTAAGTATGCTTGCCCATCAGTGGTGGTTAAGTAGGTGGTGGGGAGTAGAAATGCAAAATAGGGCTTCGAGGCAAATTTTATAAACTTGCCTTCCAGGAGAAGCAAGCTACTTAATTGGATTAGAGGAAAGAATATTTGAGATGATGCTCTCAGTCTGTCAATTAGAAAACACCAGGCGAAGTGTCTGGATGCGTCACCTCCTGGAGCTCAGCATCTCCGAGGCTCGAAATAGAATCGCAAGCACCAGAGACTGCCTCCCACAGATGGGGTCAGAGGTGTTAGAAGCTGGGATTCTAATTGGATGTGCTGTGTCAGAGTGCAGGAGCAAGGCTTCTAGTGCAGCACAGGAAGTATGTTTAGCCTTTATGATGCATCTTAAAGGGTATCAGGAAAGGAACAATGACACTCCTGAATCTTGTGATGGAGTAGCTAGGAGGCTGCTACTTTACAGTTCAGACTACATCAGCCATCAATGGAATTGCACTCCTAACGGCCCTTGAGGTGCAGTGGATCTTTTTCCTGAAGCAGGGAAAAGCTTAAGGATTTTTTAAGAACACAGAGGCCTTTTTTTTTTAGACAAATAATTGAAGTCCTGGATATTTGTGACTTCCTCTTTGGAAAGTAGCATTATAATTTCTTTATTTCTTAAAGATTTCCTTTCTTTTTAATATTGCGTTTGTGCATGGGGGCCGGGTGGGGGGGAACAGTACGTACTCCAGAGTCACATACCCTTGAAGGCCAGAATAGGGTGTCAGATCTCCCAGAGTTGGAGTCACAAGCTGTTGTGAACTGTCTGATGTGGGTGCAGGGCACAAATTTGGTCCTTTAGAAGAGCAGCAAGCTCTCTTAGGCACCGAGTCCTCTCTCCTGCATCACAGAACTCTTATTTCTTTCAGCTTCTTTCTCAATCAGGTATCACTTCAGCAATCTTATTTTGTTATAGGGTAAAGATACACAGATACAACTGATGGCCTGTTGAGGTTCCCTCAAAGTAGAGCATACTAAAATGTTGATTCAATTTACTGGTCGGAGCAGCCATGACTCCCTAAATCCCTCAGACCTTTCAGCTAGTCATGGATGCCCTTTACCTGTAAGTTAATGCACCTGCCTTCCCTGGAATTGCTCTAGCCTTTCCTGGGGCTTGGGCAGGCGACTGGGGGGTGGAGGGGATGGGGGAGAACAGACCTGGGTCAGCTTTCCCATCTTAGAGACCCACTGAGCCCCTACCCACTTGTTAAGCCTTTAGTCATGTACATCCCCATCTGCCCAGTGGGGCTCCTGGCATGACACATTTAGTCCTTCTCATGGGACCAACACATATTTGTTCTTCGGTAGAGCCTCTCACAAGTGCTAAGAAATAGGATAAGGTCAGCACAGACAGATGTGGAGCTTCTCCTAGGGAGCTTCCGGTCTACTCCAGTTGACCTAGAAACAAGACATGGGATGACTAAGGAAAGTCCTGTGAGCGAGAGTGGGTGAGAATGTGCCCCACGCTTTGTTTAGTCAGCATGGTAGGTGTGAAGAGAAAGAAATGTAGATGTGAAAAATACTCATGAGGACCTCCATGTCTGTGAGTACTTCATCTGCAGGTTCCTCATAGATTCAACAAGGCACAGATGGACAGCACTAGGGATTTAAACCTGTCTGAGCTGGCCATGTGCAAGTTGAATCTTTGCTCGCTATTCCAAAAACAGGACTGTGTAAAGATTGTTTATGTAGCTTTTACATTGCATTTAGTGCTATAAGCCACTAAAGCTGATTTTTGATATACAGGAGGATTGTATATGTTGTATGCAATAGTATGCAATTTGATTTGATTACATTTTAATTAATTTGTGTGGGGGTTGGGCTTGACATCTCCCTCCACCATGCAGGACTGAACCCAGGATGTTGGGCTTGTTACCTTTACCTGTGGTCCATCTCGCCAGCTCTATGCTATTTTATATAAGAAACTCAAACATCCTCAGATTTTGAGCTAATCACAGGGTGTTCTGGAATCAGTAACCCCAGCGATATTGAGAGATGATCTTATAGATCTCTTGAAATGGAAGGCACAGCATGCCATGCAGCTACATAGGATGCACCAGGGTTGGTCAGGCGGCAGGGAGGAGGCGATGGCAGAGTAGACCCAGCACCTTTATTGGGGTTATTAAAAGAAAGAATGGTCAAGGCAGGGTAGGTACAAGGAGTAAGTTCAGAATTGGCTAGTCTTAATGGTCTTAATTCTGGTGGTTTCTAGCCTGCCAAAACTTTCCTATAATATCCTAGAGCTTGGCCCTTGGTAATTTAGATGGAGGGGATACTGGCTTGCTTCAAAAATGTTTGCTAAAAGAGATAGAAATGTAGGTTCTGGATTTGTTGTTGGTTTGTACAATGAAGATGTGTTTGCAGGCGAGCCATTTTCTGTCCGTAAGAATCAAGGTCCTATAGTCTAGAGCATCAAGCACACCAAAAAAAGAAAGCTTAGTAAACTCAGTAAGAAATTGGGTTGAAAGTCTATGACAAAGGACCTAATCTTTAGGAGTTCATGAGTAAGATGACAAGAGGCTGTACATGTAAGCTAAGGAGGGATGTGGAGACTATTCCACGTAGAAGACACAGCATGCGAAAAGGTCCTAGCACAGCAGAAAGCCTTGACCATATGAGGGACAGAGGGTAAAACCTAGAGTGGTAAGAGGCTAAGTTTGAGAGACAGGGAGGATACACTCTGCATGGACTGGTAGGCAGTGTGGAGAGCCAGGGCATTTATCAGAGAGCAGAGGCCATTCTCTGAGAGCTCGAGACTCACCAGGTTGGGTTTTCACACCGACCTGTCTAGGAACACAGTGCCCCGTCTGGAGAGCTGAGGACTGCTGCTGTTCCTCTAGCCGTTAGGATCACAAGCAGGTTGCCAAATCCCTGAGCACTCATGCCACTAGACACACAGCTTCTCAGCTTATCAATGGCTACACCACGAATGAAAGCAATTCTCCCCACCCCAACTCTCAAATGCCAATGATTCCCTATATTGAACAACTTACAGAAGCTCATCACCTTGATTAGAATTCAGGAATTGTGGGAAGGTGGAAAAATTGCTGCTCTGGAGCCAAATACAGTAGCCTAACTTACCTCCCCAAATAGTCATGTATCACTCAGTTCTCTGTGTGACTTAATGTGGCTATTAGGCAAACTCTTGGGATGTGTAAACGGCCTTCTGGCTTCCAACACCACAAAAGCTAAGAATGTTATCAGCCAGCATCAGTGGTCTATAGCAGAGATTTCCCCATGTTGTTGCAACTTCTTGACTTGATGTTTCCACCATCTTATTTGAAAAGTGTCTTGATTTATAACTTTTTTTCTTTATGTTACTGAAAAATGTTATTGCGACAGTTGCCATGTTAGAGTAGGGCATTTGGGCTGACCTAAATCCAGGAGACGCTCACTCCCATTTTACTCCAGAATAAAACTTTTATTCCTTTTGCAGTGAGACTGTGGTTCTGTTTTCTATTGACAGGCAGAGGATTCTCCTGGGATTTCCAAATTATCCAAACTTGCAGGAAGTTAAATGACTTGCTGAGAAGTTGTTGCTCTGTCAGGCAGGGAGGGCTCTGTCCCCCTGAGAGCATCCAGCTCAGGAATGAGAGATTGCTATGCAAAGAAGCCTGACACTCAAGTGAGGCAGCCTTTCTACCCATTAAAAATGCATAGCTAACAAGTCAGCAAGGCTTGAATGCAATTAGAGGCAAACCCTAATCTGGGACAATTAGGTGTGAGCAAATAGCTCCATGTGTCTGATTGTGAAGCTAGAAGGGCCTAAGTCCCATGCACCTTGAGTTTAACCCTCATCCATAGAGTCCTGTGCTTAAAACAGAGAGAACGTGACCTTCTTCCTGTGCTACAGGAGCACCCCAACCCGAACTGTTTCATTTAACTGTCTGCTGGGTAATTCCAGGTTATTTACTTTAATTTGATCTCTGACTGAAAGCAAGAAAGAGGTTTCGAGAAAAGGAGAGAGAGAGAAGACTAGGGGTTGTGCCAGAGTGCTCCTCTTTGTAGCCACGATAGCTGAAGCCACACCCTCCTCACTGCTGTTTGCCCTTCCCTGGCCAGAGGTTTAGTCACAGCAGAATGTCAGCAGCCTTGGGGTATGCTTCTGCTGTGTTAAATATCAGACTGGAGATGTAGCTCAGTTGGCACTGTGCTTGCCGAGCCTGTATGTTGCTCGGGGTTCTATGCCCAGAATTACATAAAGCAGGCATGGGCCAGGGACTGGATGGGACAAGGAGCCACACATATAATCCCAGCAGTAAAGAAGCAGAAGAATTCTCCTAAAAATTTTGCAAAATTTGGATTTAGTAGTGTTGGGTGTAAATCAGATGAACTGGAATGGAAGGAACGCTACCAGACTTGATTAAATAGATCAAAATGCATTATATATATACACGAAGCTCTTATTTAATAAAAATTTTCAGGGACAAAAAAAAAAAAAAGCATGAGGATCAGGAGTTCAAGGTCATCTTTGGCTACATAAGGAGTTGGAAATGAGAACCTTGGAGCTAGAACAAGACCCCGTCCTTAAAAAAACAATGGAAAAAACACACTGCAAAGAAATGTCACCTGAACTGTACAGGGACAGGGATCCAGAATCTGACAGAGCTCTGGGCATTCTGTCTCTCTTCTGTCACCTGCCAGCCTAGGGTTTTAAGCCAGACAACTCAAATGTTCTCTTCCATTATCTATAAAGATAAAGAATCCCTTCAAAGGGGCTGGAGCAGATTCATTTCCAGCAGCAAGCTATCTTCCCTAGGAGGGTGGTCTTAAAGCCGACGTCGCCCCACCCAGCTTGATCTGGTGTCTCTAATGTTTCAAGCTGCTTGAAAATCTGAACTTACAGCTTAGTTAAAAGTTCTGGCTCGAGGCATTAAATGTTCTCATTAAAATGCAAATTTATTCTGCACACAGCTGCCCCAGTTGTTTTCCTCTTGTTGTAATCTATTTCCTTTCTCTCCTCAGAATGTTTGACAATAATGAAGGCCAGACTACTCCATGATGCATCCCCAGCCCTCTGGTATATACCAACACTCCGGTCTCTGCTCTTTTATCCCCCATTGCATGCATCTATTTATTCCCAGCCTCTTGGTGAGATCTAAGCAGACAGACAGGTAGCATGGCGTCTTCCTGAATAATTCAATTAGCAGGCAAATGAATGAAGGATAGCATGCGTGAGTGGAAGGTCACCCAAATGGCAGTCTCGCCACTATTACAATGTTTGTTTCAATGTAGTTGGTACTGAAGGTGGCTGAGGTCTGAGGTTTAATATTCAGGGACAGACAGACAGGCTCACATGGGCCAAGATGAGGTGTAGTCCCACACATACACACACACACACACACACACACACACACACACACACACACACACACACACTCTTCTTCTCTTTATAAAAGGGCCTGTAGTCTTGGTTGGAGTTGATGGCAGAATTAAATGAGAAATGCTGGCCATAACACAGAGCAACAACACAAATCTGAATGGAGTCCTTTGATGGATTTTGGGAGACTTAGAGGAAGACATCATGTAGGTTATGTACAGAAGTGTATTCCAGCAATCTCTAGTTAAACACACATTTATTCCATGGAGATTCCACTTATCTAACACATGACCACCAAATTCTCAAGATTAAATTTATGTCAGCAAGTAATCACATTTTCAAGTTGTGGTAGTTTGAATAGGAGTTCCTCTTTCCCCATAGACTCATGTGTTTGAATGCTTGGCTCATGGAGAGTGACCCTAGAAGAGGTGTGGCCTTGTTGGAGTGGGTGTGGCCTTGTTGGAGGAAGTGTGTCACTGTGGGGGCGGGCTTTGAGGTCTCCTATGCTCAAGCTGTGTCCAGTGTGGCAAGTAGTTGCTTCTGCTGCCTGCTGCCCAAGATGTAGAACTCTCATCTCCTTCTCCAGCACTATGTCTGTCTGCTCGCCTGCTGCATGCTTCCTACCACAATGGGAACGGACAAAACCTCTGAAATTGTAAGCCAGCCCCAACTAAATGTTTTCCTTCGTAAGAGTTTCCATGGTTATGGCATCTCATCACCAAAACCATAACTAAGACACAAGTTGAATAGAATAGTAATGTTTGAGGTTTGAGATGTAAACTTAATACAGCTAAGATTTCCTCTTGACATTCAGGACAAATAACATGATGCTTAACTCTCTGCAGCTGGCCAAGGACATCCAGAAGACAATCCAGAACAATGTCTTAGAAAACAACATTCTTGTGCCTTCTGGAAAATAGCTGTGGGATCCTCGTGACACTATTTTTTTGTAAGGAGCGGCTAGAGTATTCACCATTACAAGATGGCGCTGACCTCAGCTGTCGTTCTAAGGAAACTTACGGATAGCGCGGGAAAACCCCCGAAGCGCATTATGGGTGTACATGACTATCACCGCCCACTCCCGGGGCACACCAACCAATGGAGAGCACGCTGCCTCGGGGCTATATAACAGCGCCATTCTGGGGCCCCGGGGTCTTTCCTCATTTCATCATGCAATAAACGCATTGCTGCAGAAGGATCTGTGTGTCCGCGTGGGTTCTTGCTGGCGAGACCAAACAGCGCGCCGGACATTTTTTATTTGCTGTTTTTATTATTTTTTGCCCCGGCAGTTTTTGTCAACTACTTAGTGGTCATGTTAAGTAAACCTGACATACTTGCTCTGGATCTGTAGAAAGCCAACAGGAAGTCCCACGGCCTTGGTGGCCTACACCTTTGTACTGGCTGGTTTTGTGTATCACCTTGACACAAGCTGGAGTTATCACAGAGAAAGGAGCCTCCCTTGAGGAAATGCCTCCATGAGATCCAGCTGGAAGGCATTTTCTCAATTAGTGATCAAGGGTGGGAGGGGCCATTCTGGGTGGTGCCATCTGTGGACTGGTAGTCTTGGGCTCTATAAGAAAGCAGGCTGAGCAAGCCAGTGAGTAATATCCCTCCATGGCCTCTGCATCAGCTCCTGCTTCCTGACCTGCTTGATTTCCAGTCCTGACTTCTTTTGGTGCTGAACAGCAATGTGGAAGTGTAAGCTGAATAGATCCTTTCCTCCCGACTTGCTTCTTGGTCATGATGTTTATGCAGGAATAGAAACCATGACTAAGACAGTCTTTTATTCTTAGGATACTTAGGTGACCAAAACAGAAGAATCTTGGGTTTGACACCACCCTGGGATACATAGGAAGATAGAGGAGGTAAGGGTCTCATTAAAGGAAGTGGCTCTGCCCAGATGCCCTGTCTTGTAACTCAGAGGCCCTTCCAGGTTCTGTTCATCACAGAATCCTCATTTGCATAGTCTGCTCATTTACACTCTTGCTAGGCTTCACCCTCCTGTCCACCTTCCTGCGCAGCCATGATTGATTTATGATAACTTTCTTGGCTCCAATCTAGCCTTTTGCTGAACTGCTACTGAAAATGCTTCCGTTTTTTCTAATTTCTGGAAAAAGGCCAGATCTGGTGTTCAGCCTGGTGTACTATGAGACCCAGTTCCCAGTTTCCAGTTCTCAGTTCCCAGTTCTCAACCCCTTGATTACCCAGAAGTAGGAATCAGTTTGATTACTCTAGTTTGATTACATCAAGGGCTAGTCACTATAGACAAAAGAATTTTGTAATTCGCTGAGGTGCCAGGTGCTTTACACAGAATTTTATTTAGGTCTCCAGTACTCTTATAAGTATAAAAAGTACCAAGTATTATTTCCAGAAATCAAAATTAGGTATAATCTTGTTCAACAAGATTATAATGGTATTTGTTTGAACTGCAGAAACCTATCAATCATTTTTTAAAATCTAAAAATGGTAAATTAATATCACTTACGTAATATTCCCAATGGGTTATTTGTAAAGGTATAGTAATTATGAAAGAGGTAGCACATATTAAAATTAATAAACATGTGCTATAATTACAGTACTCATTTCATTTTCCTTACCTAAGGATTCCTGAAAAGCAGTTAGTTTCCCATTATGGCTACTTGGTAAAACCTATAGAAGAGAATTCTAAAGCCTAGACGTTGGGATATAATGAAAAAATATTGTGGCCTCTCTGTCAAAAGACCGGCATTTCTTTCTTTCTTTCTTTCTTTCTTTCTTTCTTTCTTTCTTTCTTTCTTTCTTTCTTTCTTTTCTTTTCTTTTTTTTAACTTGGCTTGACATGTTTGGGCTCAGGGGAATAGCTAGATCCTGGAACATGCAATGTCAGCTGGAAGACCAAAGGTCTAGACCCTAGAGAAGGCTTCGGTACCTGTACACACTGAGTGGGAGCAGACCTAGACTGGTGAGGAAAGCTGAGATGAAACACATGTTTTGATTCTCCAGGCAAGCTTCAGGCTAGCTTTGACTGCTAAAATCAAAGGTTCCCTGTTTTCTGAAATCTCTATCCCTTCTAGGCAACACCAATCCTGGTGTCCCAGTACTAACTGCTTCTGTTTACCCATTTACCCCAGACCACAGTGTCTGGCAGCCTACCACTCTTGCTACCTCGTATCCTAATACAATACACATTGGGCACATTAGCACAAAGACTATCATCATTTACCATGTTTCGGTAACAATCATGAGGTATTTACTGAATGCTTGCTATGCTGTTGAAGCTATACAAACCCCACGACGTACCTATTCTGATGTTTACTATTAAGGAACGGGGCCACAGAGAGAATAATGAAATAGCTCAGGGCTCCTCATTGCTTAAAAGACAGAGGCAGGGTTCTACCCCAGGCAGTCTGGCACCAAAGTCTGCCCATTAACTGCTTCTCTACTACTAATAGATGGGTGATTCTTGGCATCTGGCAAAGATGGAGATTAATGAAGCAGAGTTCAGGGGGAAAGAAATTCACCATTCCAAGAGGAAAATAGGGATTTATCTCTTTGGCTTTGGGTTGCTATTGTGAAAAGACGTGTCTCCATCTTCCGGACACAATAATTCCAGACACAGGTAATTTAGAAACTATTGTTAGGGTCAGGAAATAGATAACCAAAATGGGATTCTGATGAAACTCATTCACCCAGAGCCCTCTAATTAGCTGAGCAGTCAACATGGCTGGCAGTCTTCGATATGGCTGTCATCCCCAGGATGGTGTGCAAGGTCTCTTCCTGGTTCCCCAGCTTGACTGCGTCATCAGCATCCTGTATCTCTCCCTTCAGAAAAAGACGCAAAAGCCTCATGACATTTAAGCCTTGCTCTGGAGCCTCATTATGGCAGAGCCAGGGGAGAAAAGTAATGAATGGCTGAGTCTCTATGAATGCGTAATGAGCAAATTCCTTCCACCAAGCTGGGCTATACAGAGACTGATGATTAAAGCCATGAACCCAGACTTGGGCTGAGTGGGTCTGAATGGGGGGCTTGCTTTCATTCATATCTGTCTCCAATTCTTCGTAGCTGCACAGCCTTAGTGGAGCATGACTCACTTAGCCTTGCCATTTTACTTAAAATCCACCCTTCTGACGCCACGCTGGGCTAAAGTCAAGGCAGACTGTACCCTCAGCAGCCTCTCCAAGCACCACCTCCGCGCTAGAGAGAGGAGCTTGCCTGCAGCAATCACGTAAACACTTACGTCTCTCTCCTTCCTCCTTGTAATTGAGGAGAAGTTGCCAATGGCTTGCCTGGCAACGAGTCTGGAAATCGATTCTAATCACATCAGTACCAAGGAAATTATTTTTTAGGTTGGTTACAGTTTTAACATTCAGGTACCGCAGGCTCTGTTTCAGTGAAGTCTCTGGGACTGGGAGGTGAATGATAATCAGGTGTGCCTCTGCAGAATGCCTGGAACTTTCCAAAGCCTCCCTATCTTGCTTGCATAATTGAATCCTTTAGGCCATCCTCTGAGGCCCCCAGTCTTGCTAATACTTCCTTCATTTGGCAAATGAAAAAAACAGAGGTCCAGGGAGGTTGAGGAAGTAGCTTAAGGCTACACAGCTAGACAGAAAGGCAAAATTCTACCTTCAAGCCTATGAAATCCCCACCTAATGAATTTGTTCACCAGTACATTTTGCTGTGGAGCAAAAGTGTTCTTTTAAAGATTTATTTTTTGAGCCATGGAACGTATAATGCCCTTGGATACAGGAAGAAGAAGGATGAGAGAATACACAATCGATAGATTTGAATTTAAAAAAAGCGACATTAAGCTGGACCCAAGGTTAAGCTACCATATAACATAACATTTCCTGAAAATCAGACACTTGAAACATTACTTTATGTCTGAGCTATTAATATTTTTTTATGCCAAACGTCTTGTGATGCCTGAATAAAAGAAGGTTTATATCAGTGCCTTAACTTGAGAATTTTATCATCTATATCAGTTCACATCATAAATCCAACAAGATGTAAAAATGTTAATAAATAGCTGTTTTGGTCTTGCAAGCTGCAGGAAGTTCAGAGTCCAAGGCTTGAAAAAGATTTTCAAGCATTGAAAGATGCTGAAGATGTACCAACCCCAAGTGAGTTTTTCTTTATGCATCCTAGAGAACTGTACTAGGAATGAACTGCAGACTGCATATGTTGGCATCACTTAATGAAATGTCTACACCAGGCAAAAAAGATATTTGCAGTAGTCCCATGGACGTGATGCCTATGCTCTAGAAACCAATAAGGCACTTGATCTACTCCTCTGAGTATAAGAACCTCCAGGAAAAAGCAAGTTAAGAGCCTTGTTTCCCTGTGCTGCTTGCAAGGCTAGAGTCACATGTGTTACAGAGAGGCTCCTCAACAGTTGAATTCAGGAAAGGGTAGATTATATGGGTGACAAACAATCCATGGAGATTCATTGTTTTAATAGTTGTATTTCCTGTCCACTCTTCACAGCTGTGAAAGATCTGGAAGGCATCTATCCCCGGCAAACTCTCAGGGACCAAGTCAAGTGACTAGCCACCATCTCAAACTTTGCCTGCCTCTGTGGTGAAGGAAAGCCATGACACGTCACTCTCTGTTAAGCTCATTGACTAGAACTTGTCCAATGGTATCACTTGGTCCCAGAGAGTAAGAAGGGAGAGTTGATTAAAGACCCCAAAGCAATGAGAAACAGAAGTATCTGGTGTCTAGTACTGAGAGCTATCCCATCTTACAATGATAAGACTCACATAACATCTCTTTGTGTATCTCTGAAGCTGCTTATATGGGAGGTGTGTTGGGAGAAGCATACTACCATTTGCACATAAACATGGAATATGTATAGGCGCGGGTTGGACACTAATTAAGAAAGATTTCATTAAGGGATGAATCAAGAAAAACATTTTCAGTGAATCAAAATGATGGAAAAGAGGAGGCAGAAGATGTTCTAGACAAAAGATGCAGGTGAAGGTGAAACAAAGAAAATGAAGAGGCTAAAGAACCAGAACGGAAAATCCTGGGGGAGCAGAACCAGAAGGCACCAGGAAGCAAGAACAAACAAACAGAACCCCAAAACTCAAACAAAATAACAAAGAAATAAACAACAACAAAAACAGTGGACGAGTTTGGATCATGGGACACTATCTTAGTAAAGCAGGAGTGATTTGTAATGGAAAAATCTTAACTATAATTTGCTGTAATGTATTTAGGAACGGTCTCTCTTTCTTGTACTTAATAGTCAACTGGTATAAACTACATTATTGATTCTATTTTTTTTTTTATTATTGAACATCTCAAGACATTCAGTCAATAGTGCTTGAGTCCTGATTCATGTTAGAAGTAGAAATTACCTCTCTTAAGGTGTCAACATTCAATTTCCTGGAGTAAAAAGACATGCATGGATGGAGATAAGTGGAAGGCGTTGGGGGGGGGAGGGAAGGAAATGTTGACTAACTAAATGTGAGGACATAGAAAAGAATAGATATATCAGAAAGGTGCAACTGGGAAGAATTAGCAAAAGCTAAGGGTTATGCACGTGTCACGGAGTAGACAGAGTGGAAAGGGGTATGGGAATGAGTCGGGAGATAATGATCTCACTGGTGTAACTGAGGGTCAGTTGTTTTAATTCATCCTATAGAGGCCTTGAGAAGGTAAGAGACTGAGCTACTAATGTGTTTGCTTATAGATGTCAATATTTTAAAGAGTGAGTTCGGATGGATCTTTTATTCGATGTGGGAGAAACAAAACACGTTTCCTGACTTTCTGACCTAAGGGATAACTAAAGCCAACTGGGAAGACAGTAGCCAAAGAGGAGCTCAGGTGAAACTGTAAGACTACAAGTGTAATAAATATTTGCTATGAGGCAGAAGTGGTTCCATGAAAGGATATTCTGGAGATAACTGGTGTCTCAGTCAGGGTTACTATTGCTGTGATGAAACACCATGGTACGAGCAACGTGGTAAGAAGAAGTTTATTTGCTTATGTTTTTTTTATCACTGTTCATCATGGAAGGAAGTCAGGACAGGAACTTAAACAGGGCAGGAACCTGGAAGTAGGAGCTGATGCAAAGGCCGTGGAGGGGTGCTACTTACTGGCTTGCTCATTCAGGTTTCCTCAGTCTGCTTTCTTAAAGAACCCAAGACCACCAGTCCAGAGGTATTCCTACCCACAATGGTCTGGGCCTCCTCCATCAATCATTAATTAAGAAATGCCCTAAGGCTTGCTTACAGATGGATCTTAGGAGGTATTTTCTTAATCGAGGTTCCCTCCTCTCAGATGACTTTAGCTTGTGTCAATTTGGCATAAAACTAGCTAGCAAAACTACTTTAGGCAAGGACATGTTCTCTTGAGGAATGAGCTTCCTTTGGAATACAAGGTTGGCTAAACCAAAGCAAGCATTGTGTATTTGAAGCTCAAAGAGACTGAGAGGATGGATGTTCACTGGGGTGGGATGGAATTTTAGTCTTATATTGGATTAAACCCAAGATTGTACCTCTGGGTTAGGACACTGTGACTCATGAAGAGAATTTAGGAGAACCATTACTTGTAGGGAAAGCAAGCTATTAGGGGAGGCATGTGACTCTGGTCTCTGAAAACAGGGCTGAAACTTGTTGGATATAGTTCAGAACTGGACTCCTTGGTGATGGGGAAATACCACTCAGTACTTAACAATCTATCTAAACATGATATTCAAAGTGCTTGGAGGTATTAGACTACTGCCTATTGTGATACTGTTGGCTCTCTCATTCATAGGTCCTGTTACAGTAGGTTCAGCAATAGTGGATTGCAAATACTTGGAAACCAATTGGGTTCATGTTGGAGATGAATAGACTTTTTTTTTAAATTATTTTTCTAACAATACATTATAACAGTGCTTTACAAAGCCTATTAAGAGGATATGCAGAGGCAAAAATAAAAGTGTCTATGATAACCCACAGTGGCTTTTGTAGGAACCCTGATTCACCCTCCACCATCTAGAAGTGCTACAGACCATTCTCTGAGGGAGGAAGCATCCACACTCCCAGCAAAGATTGAGTGAACTTGAAAAAGTCATCTGGAGAATCTATGGACACAGAATGCTGCACTTAATTCCCAAGATGCTGTGCTTCAATCTTGAACACTTTTCTGTTCCTCTGTATGGCTGATTGAAAGGAAGAGTAGGAAAGTGTAGGTAGGTGATTTTTTTCAAGTGGAAAATATCCCTATTGATATATTGGCATGTGCATGATGAAAATATTGATTCACAAAAACAGTTATGCCAGAAGATTCTGAAAGGTTGAGACATTCTGTGTGGCTTTAAGCAAAGTAATTAACTTCCAGGGCACAAACTTCCTTCCCAGGATCCACTGAGGGAACAGATGCCCAAATATTCATGGTATCAGACCAGGAGAATGGTACTTGAGTTTCCTCCAAGCACCAGATGGCTCCCAAATCCAAAGTCAGTGGAGAGGAAAGCCTGACTTTGTTTGGCTTTCAAAGTTGTCATTGATGGTTTATGAGAAACACACATTTTAATACCCAAGTAGACAAATGCAATGCTGTTTTACAACAGATTCCTATTGTACAAAGAAAAGCAGTCAAAAGGCAGAGTAAGCTGGAGATGATAGTGCCTTATCTAGACCCACCCATAAGGAAGGAAATTGATGAGCAAGTACCAGACTTACAAAGAATATTGCTAAGAAAGGATCCATTTTGCTCATATGTTCAGTTTCTAACTCAACTACTAGGAAAAAATTTTGCCAACTAAGAGAGAGTGTAGAAGAACGTAGTTTCTCTAGTGAGAGAAAATTCCCTTTTAAGAAAAAAAAGTCTACATTTGATTTACAAGCATTACTTGTAGCCTAGAAGAATAAAGACAGTTCATTTGCATAAAGACACTTTGAAAACATTAAACACTTCCAAGAGGAAATGTATGAAACTTTGGCAGAAGAAAGGAGAAAACCTGACTTCAACTAAACACACTGTATTTTTGGACAGCATTTATATTCAAGGCTCTGGGCTAGGCACAAGGGTATAGTACAGACAGAGCGCCTACCTCCCCAAAGCAGTTGAATTTTATCTGGAGTATTACTATATAGCAATTAAATAAAAACATATTGTTTCTGTTTTTTAAAAATAGTTTCCAAATAGAAATTGATGGGCCATGACCTTCAAGGGAGATAGAAAAATACTTTGCTATACTATATTTTAAAATTTTATCTTTAATTATGTGTATGTGTCTCCCTGTGGGTATGTGTACATGAACTCATAAGCCCACAGAAGCTGAGAGAGGACTGGAAGAGGTGTCAGAGCCTCTGAAGTTGGAGTTCCAGGCACCTGTGACACTTCTGATGTGGGTATTGAGAACCAAACTTGGTCTCCTTCTAGAATAGTGTGCACTCTTAACTGCCGCGCCATCTCTGCAGCCCCTTACTCATTTATTGCGAATCTTATGACTCTTAAGGCTTTATCTTATGACCAGAATATTCGCTTAAAAATATCAACAAACAGTTTTTAAAAGAAGTTCAGGCAAACTCTGGAAGCAAAGCATGCAGGAGACAAGGAGCACACCAGTGGTTCCACGGGTAGAGGAACACAGAAGTCAGAAGGATTCAGAGAGGTGGGAATAAGCAGTGAGTGACAGGTGAGGACTGGGAGGCTCAGGTCTCCCTGCCCAGTCATGGTCTGGAAAATTTACTAGAGGCTGGACTCATGGGTATTAGAGACGGAGCTCTAGTTCTGGAGGCATCTCTTTTAGGGGACAGATGGCAGAAGGACGTTGATTGAACAGAAAAGAACAGGAGAGAAAGAGGAGTTACAAGACACACTGGCTCTCTGGATCTTAATTGTTTTCATATAAACCGAACTGAAGGGAGAAATGAAATGAAGTGGAAGAGAGAATTTCTTTGTGTCAGAAAAGATTGCTTAGGCAGGGGGATTGCTAGTAAAATATTAGGAAAATCAAAATCTCAGTCTAGATGAAGATCAAATTCAGTATCTCAATAAAGTGATGAAAACATAAAGAGATTCTTATGGTAGAAATGAATTAGTTTATCCTAATTACCTAAATTGTGAATGATTAGTTTGAACTTAGTGGCACCATGGTGAGGCTGCAAGCTAATTTAGTAAAAACCATTATCTTACATAGTGCATAATTATGTTGAAATGTTCATGATACAGAGATTCATTTCTTAGAGGCTATGATAGTTGGGAACTCAGACCAAACTGAAAATTAAATTTTTTTCTTGTAAGAAATGTTTGGAATGGTCTTCTCTCAGGCTCAGCGATGTAAGAGATGTCTAGGTTATTTTTAGTGCTTTGCACATGCTCAAATAGTTCACATCCATAAAAAGGTTGCTTTCAGCATATTATTGCAGTTTAGCTCCGTCTCTAAAGAGATTTCTCTTAGGGAATAGCTCCATTTAGAACCAATAAGGACCGGCAAAAATCTCAGAACTTAGAAGAATGTATCACACTGGAGAAATTGCTAAAAAGAAACCAGGCGGGTGAATAGTATTTTCCAAAATTCCTAAGTGCCTGGTTGTTTAGGAGATAGTAGATAGTGTATTTTACCATATTGAAGAGATAACCTGTTAATTATTGCTTTGCTTTTCTGCTACTCTGGACAGCAGTCCAAGCCATGTCACCTCAGCAGTGACCAGATAGTCTGCCAATTTTTCTCTAAGTAACTATATCTTAGTCTTGGGTCTTTAATGCTTTACTCATTCCCACGCTGATATCACCTAGATTGTGCCCAAATCACAATCTTTATTGGACACATTGATGAAAAGATCTAGGTTTAAATCTTATTATTTTTCTTTACTAATTGTGAGCTTAGAAATCATGGTCCATGTATTTATTTATGAACCTCAGTTTCTTACTTTGTAAAATAGATATCTGCTGTAGATTTTAGGAATATTAAACTAGGCTCAAAGTGTGCTGCATAAGATACAACAAATCTCTGTAAAAACAGGGTCCATCATTAGCATCCTAAGGTAGGGGAGCTCAGTTACATACCCAATAGCTTATTGCTCTCCGTACATCCTAACCCTGGCAGAGTTAGCAGTCTATCTCAGTGACCAACATCTGACATCTTATTCCTTGAGCACTTGGACAAAGTTTTGCCTCCATTGTGGATTATTTTTGTGTGTACTCACACGTATGTTCTTGTGCTTGCCTGTGTATGCATGTGTGTAGAGGTCAGATTCACATTTGGTTTCTTCTTCATTGGGCTCTATCACCACTACTACAATTTCTTCTTCTTCTCTTCATCATCCTGCTCCTTCTTCTCCTCTTCTTCCTCCTCCTCCTCTTTCTCTTTCTCCTCCTATTTCTTTTCACTGAATGTGGGGCTTGATGACTTAGCAAACTGACTGTTCAGCAAGTCTCAGGAATCTGTTTGTGTCTGCCTTCTCAGTGCTGGGGTGTAGAAGTAATATGCCTTGCATTGGCTCAGACATGGGTGCAACAGATTGAACTCAGCTCCTCATGCTTGGGTAGCAAGTATTTTACTGAGCCATCTCCACTGAACCTGTCCTTTTGATTATTAAAGACATTTGTAGGTAAGAAACTGTTTTTAGGACTTTCAAAATACTGTGGATTTTGGTCTTTGCCCAATGAGTTAAGCAGCGTATGAGTGAATTAACCCAGACAAGAGTGACCTTCTGGATGGTACTTTAGACCTCTGTTGAATCTACTCATCATTTAAGAATAACTAACCATGTGGAATTTCTAAGACTGTGTTGATGCTGGTAAGTTCATATAGAACTGCTAAACAGAAAATGAAACCAGTAAGGTGAATAAGTAATAAATAAATAAGTAAGTAAATTTTAAAAAATTAAGGGAAACCCAGACCATCTTTGTTAAGACTTCGAGAATATCATCTATGTATAAAGCTAAAATCCAAGTGAATGAGCTCATGTTACTAAAATGTTGCCTTGAGAAGCAAGCCTTGTAAATACTCAAGTCTTTTCAACCTAGCACTTGACCATGCTCTAAAAACTCATTGTGAAGCATCAATATACACCAGTATATTGGATGTGTAGCCCCAGAATGTACCAATGAGTTCCACATGAATCCATGTGTGACGCGCTCTCATCACTGAGGAAAATTAAGTATCTTTCCCAGAGCAAACAGGGATCAGTGAGGGCGACCTTATTTTTTAAGTTTTTAACTATTTTAGTATTTATTTCATATTCATAGGCTTTGAACAATTCAACAGTGTTTTGTATAGTAGGAAGTCTTACAAATCTAATAATAAGAGATCAGTTTAGGCCTATTAACTGGAGGTCTTACCCCACCATACTCAGTTACCATACAGAGTCACCTGGTAAGCCACAACACCTTCAAAGCCCTCTGAACAGCCTTCTCTTCAGTGCCTTCCAATATTAAAATAATCTATCTTTCATTCCCATTGACTAAAGCCTTCTTAAAACCAGAGAGCTATATTCATTTTTCTGTTCCCAGTGGTTCACAAAATATCTGGCACCTCATAAGCATTCTAACCCAGTTGATGGGTAGATAAAATTGGAATATGATTATTCAGCCAGCAGAGACTTTTAGAGGACCTCATACAACAAGATTCTTTCACGTTCTCAAAAATAGATTTCAATATATACAAGGTTAGAGGACTCACATCTTTAATAAAATAAAGTTAAAAATTTAGACCTGTATAAATTATTAAAATACCTAATCAGGTTCCACGGCAAAGCACAGCCATAGTTATGAATTATAAATTCAAGAAGCAGTGAGTTAGCTCCTACGCTGTTCCTTGGATGGACCTCATTCATTCGAGTTATTCACCTCAACTTACTCAACTAAAGCCTAAAAGTATTTGTGTGGTGCTATGTTTTCTTGATGGCAAGAGAGTTCTAGGCATATGAAAATCTCTCTCTCTCTCTCTCTCTCTCTCTCTCTCTCTCTCTCTCTCTCTCTCTCCCTCCCTCCCTCCCCCCCCCTCTCTTCTCTAACAGTAACCCCCTCTTCCTGGTAGGCAGCATATTTGTTTTTTGGAGCACACAGTTTCTTAGCTATCCCTTGCACCACCAGATACTGCTGAAGATTTGAATGGACTCATGTAGAAGTATCAACAACTTGAGCGTCTGTGAACACTCATTTTGAACACTGTGCTGAAAGTATTTGAGTTGATTCTCATATAAAAAATAAACATCTCACCTTTTTTTTTGTTCAAACAAACCAGAGTTTTGAAACAGTTCTTCCTGGAGTCATGATATGAAATTCGATCTTTCATATTTGAAATGATCTGTTCAATTGTGGCTGCACCAGGAAATGAGAACGCATTTCTTTATGGGCACAAATAAAAAGATAGTCATTATCTGTAAAATTCTTACGACATGGTAGCAATCGCAAGAAACCCTTCTAAACAAGGCGTGAAAACGCAGATGAGATGTCCTTGCAATTAGTCATGTCTATCTGACAGATTTCTTTCTTTCTAAGGGAATTTGTGCTGAACATTTTATTTTGAGCCTCAGAGATTCTGATAAAAGGAAAAGGAAAAAAAAAAAAGGCTGTAGTTTTTGCTACATAAGACAGGTGGCGTAAGCATGCAACGCTTTAAAAAAATATCTAAAGTGATTGTTTTCTCTCGGATTCTTTGAAAAAGCTCGCCTGCGCTGGGGTTTGAGGCTGAGCGGGTGACGTCAGCGTGGAATGCGGAGTCAGGCGCCCAGGCTCTCTATAAGCCGAGGAGCTGTCCGGTGCTGAAACGGCCCGAGCCCTCACTCAGCGGCAGAGAGGAGCATGCTTGGAGCCTTCCACACAATATAAAACCGAGGTAAGACTGCTTTCTCTTCTATTTACTGGAAAGTTCTCAATTGTCCCTCCCTGTTTTCCCAGATGAGAGGAAAAAGATCGTTGGCAAGCTTATATTGATAGAATAACCGGACAACCTGCTGCTCTTCAGGCAAGGATATTCTACATGTGTGCATAAATGAGGGATTCTGTGATTTACAGGACTTGTCAGAGAATATGCATTAACTATAATGTTATTGAGAAAAACTGTATGTAAGGAGAGGAGAAAAGTTGAGAATTTTAATGTCAACACGCCGATTAATGTAAAGTTAACCAAACCTTATGTTTTGATTCCTTTCCTAATGTGTTGTTTTTTTCCCAAGAGTCAGATATAGAACCAAGAATATAATTTATATGCTTAATAATCTTGACAGTCAGTTTACAAGGATTCAAATGTCATTTATCATATGAGTCACAGAGGCAAAAAAATTAGATTCATTCTTTTCCTTTGATATTCACCTTATAGGAACTCTGAATTAATTATTAATTATTTTATGAACTGGTATATTCCAGAAGGGCTTATGTTATTATGTGCTAATTTTAGTCTTGAGAAAGTAGCTTAGAATAATTTTGAACATTGGTGTTTTCCCTTTTTAAAGGTGAGCTATTACTTTGGAGGAAAGGTTTATGTTACTATGAATTACAGAGAAATAATAACTTTGAATCCAGGGAAGAAAATATATAGATCGGTATAGACTGTGATTATAATTTATATGCATTGGTTGGAAAAACTGATATGTTACTTGCTGAAGAGGTTGATTGAAAAAAATTTATTTCTGTTTATCCTAACTAGGTGGGTTGTTTGAATTCACATGTGTTGGTGGTTCAGTGCCAATGTTCCATCTGATTTCATAGGAAAGACATTTTTACTGTAAGGGGCATCAGTAATAGCTGTCTGAGGAGACACAATGTTCCTACCATTTAGACTTCAGAAAATTAAAATTTAAACCAAACACTGTGTAAGGTGCTAGAGCTATTAAAGCCATCTTCACTGCTTGCAAGAGAAAATCCTGGAGAAATGAAGTCCTCTGAGCGTTAGAAGCAATAACGGTGTCATCCAAAGTAAACCAGAGTCTGTGACAAGATGGCCATGCCTGCTAGGCTGTGGTTCAAACTGCAATGAGCATTCTTTCTCTAATTCTACAGGAAAACCTCCCTTCAAAGTAGTGGCTTCACAGATAATCGTGTAATCCATATGTTAAGGGTATGGCAAGATAATGATCTTAAAGCAAATACACTCAATATGGTTTTCAAGATAACATTTAACATGCCAGCGGTGAACCTGATTGCCAAAGCTAAATCAATCCTAAAGTAATATGAAATATATTATATCTATAGAACATTTATTTAAACTTCGTTATAACACTCACAAGTTTATGAATTCAGTTTCTTGAAGTAAGCATTTGTTTATTTTGAAAATGTTCTGTGAATGCTTAAATAATCAGCGTGGTGGTAATTTTAATCAGCCTAGGTATCCATGCAAAGGAAGTTTCTTTGCTTACAACCTATTGGCAGCTCTAAACAATTATAACATTCATTATCTGCAAGATCTGCTAAGCAATATCCTGATGCTTAATCTAACAGGAAATTATTTTCACATAACTTTGCTTATTTGTCACAAAACCATGATGCAGTGAAGGAATGAATAAACTTATAAATTTATTTACATGCATTTGCTTACAAAAGAATTTGCAAGGATTGAAATAGCTTCTCCAATTATCAGCAATGCCAAACAGGAAGCATGCAAGTGATTCCTCTTACTAATCCATCTGTGAGATTTTAAAAATATGGAGAAAAAAATGAATGAAGTTTTTTTTCTTTTTTCTTTCTTTTTTTTTTAAGTAGGAAGAATTCAACACATCGTCTGTGTTTATCTAAATTAGGAGTTACATAGTGGTTATTTTCAGATTTTCTAACAGTGTGTGTGAGTCATTTAAGATTTCACAGGTCCCTACAAAAATAGACAGAGACATAAGACAAACTGAATCTGAACACTCAAAAGCTTAGAAATAGACTAGTTAAGTAAACTTATGTTCTCTCTGTAGCATCTGTTTATTTACTATACACTAGAGGAAAGATGAAAAATATAACCATAATTGCATTTTACAAGTCAGCCACAATACAATTATTTGAAGATTGGCACATAGAAAAATTTAAAAATGTAGTTTATTAATTTATCAGGTTTCCACAAAAAGCTTTCTTGGTTTAGTATACTAGCTGAGACCTTGGAGGACCCAGGTTCTGGGGATTAGTAGCTAACTGCTGGACTTATCATTCAGTGAGTTGACCAGGACCCATGCACAACGCACTCAGTGTTGCTGACACTAATATGCTACATTACATCATCTTATATAGCTGTTGCATTTCTACAACAAAATTGGGTGTCTAACTCAGAGAATAAATCAAGCGGGCTATTATTTTGACACAATCTTATGGAATAATTATATGAATCTTGTGACATGTGTCACGAGAAATTATTTTCAAATTGATTTTAATAGAATGCTATTTGAAGAAATTACAATACTTTAGAAAGTCTTGTTTTGTTGAAAAGAAACATGATAAAAATCAAGCTGCTAGTTTGTAAATGAAAGACACAAAATTAGAGAAGCCCCCTGTCAGTGTTTTTCTTCAAGAGAATATCAGACAAGCTTGATGCAAATGAGTAATGATTTTCCTATAGATTCCTATGGTTAGCTTGTAAGGGTCATATAGGAAGTATTCATCAACTTCAAATAGTTCTCCAAGATATACTATGGAATTATTTCTTCTCCTTTCTCCATTGTGGCTTGTGTTTTGCTTTCCTTCCCATTGTGTCTTCCAGCTTATATCATTGTGATAATTCCTATTTTCTGTATTTCCAGGAAATCTTTAAGACATGGCTGAAGCTAAGGCTTACCGATTTGGAGCAGTTCTGCTTCTTATCCACTTAATTTTCCTAGTCTCTGGAGCCGAAGCAGCTTCCTTCCAGCGAAACCAGCTGCTTCAGAAAGAACCAGACCTCAGATCGGAGAATGTCCAAAAGTTTCCTAGCCCAGACATGATCAGGGCTTTGGAGTACATAGAAAAGCTCAGGCAGCAAGCTCACAGAGAAGAAAGCAGCCCAGACTACAATCCCTACCAAGGCGTCTCTGTTCCCCTTCAACTCAAAGAAAACGGAGAAGAAAGTCACTTAGCAGAGAGCTCAAGGGATGTACTGAGTGAAGACGAGTGGATGCGGATAATACTTGAGGCTCTGAGGCAGGCTGAAAATGAGCTCCCATCTGCCCCCAAAGAAAACAAGCCCTATGCTTTGAATCTGGAGAAGAACTTCCCTGTGGACACTCCTGATGACTATGAGACTCAACAGTGGCCCGAGAAGAAACTCAAGCACATGCGGTTCCCTCTCATGTATGAAGAGAATTCCAGAGAAAACCCCTTCAAACGCACAAATGAAATAGTAGAAGAACAATACACACCCCAAAGTCTTGCTACCCTGGAGTCTGTGTTCCAAGAGCTTGGGAAACTGACAGGGCCAAGCAACCAGAAACGTGAGAGGGTTGATGAGGAGCAAAAGCTCTACACGGATGATGAAGATGACGTGTACAAGACCAACAACATTGCCTATGAAGATGTGGTGGGGGGAGAAGACTGGAGCCCCATAGAGGAGAAAATAGAGACTCAAACCCAGGAAGAAGTAAGAGACAGCAAAGAGAACACAGAAAAAAACGAACAAATCACTGAAGAGATGAAACGTTCAGGGCAGTTGGGGATCCCGGATGAAGATAACCGGAGAGAGAGTAAAGACCAGCTTTCAGAGGATGCCTCCAAAGTCATCACCTATTTGAGAAGGTTAGTGAATGCCGTGGGCAGTGGGAGGTCACAGAGTGGGCAAAACGGGGACAGGGCAGCCAGGCTTCTTGAGAAGCCCTTTGATTCTCAGTCTATTTATCAGCTGATTGAAATCTCCAGGAATTTGCAGATACCCCCTGAAGACTTAATTGAGATGCTCAAAGCTGGAGAGAAGCCAAATGGGTTGGTGGAGCCAGAGCAGGATCTGGAACTTGCTGTTGACCTCGATGACATCCCAGAGGCTGACATAGACCGTCCAGACATGTTTCAAAGTAAGATGCTCTCCAAGGGTGGGTACCCCAAGGCACCTGGTCATGGTATGATAGAGGCCTTGCCTGACGGGCTCAGTGTTGAGGACATTTTAAATGTTTTAGGGATGGAGAATGTAGCAAATCAGAAATCCCCATATTTTCCCAACCAATATAGCCGAGACAAGGCTCTGCTGAGGCTTCCTTATGGTCCTGGGAAATTTAGAGCCAACCAGATTCCCAAAGTAGCCTGGATCCCAGATGTTGAAAGCAGACAAGCACCCTATGAGAATCTGAATGATAAGGACCAAGAGTTGGGAGAGTACTTAGCCAGGATGCTAGTTAAGTACCCTGAGCTCATGAATACCAACCAGCTGAAGAGAGTGCCCAGCCCAAGCTCCTCAGAAGATGACCTCCAAGAAGAAGAGCAGCTTGAGCAGGCCATCAAGGAGCATCTGGGTCAAGGAAGCTCCCAGGAAATGGAGAAAGTGGCCAAGGTGAGCAAAAGGATCCCTCTAGGATCCCTGAAGAATGAGGACACTCCAAACAGACAGTACTTGGATGAAGATATGCTCCTGAAAGTGCTGGAGTACCTCGGTCGAGAGCAGGCCGAGCAGGGGAGGGAGCAGCTTGCCAAGAGGGCCATGGAAAACATGTAAACAGTTTTACTGCCCAATACCCCTTCTTCCCCCTAAGGGAACCCCCTACATTTCTCTTAAGTGTGTTTATCTCTATCCTGCTAACACTGTAATATCTTTAAGTGATGTACAGGCAGATGACTCCAGGTCATTTTGGGGATCTGCCTCACTTATTCTGAGCTGTTATGTTGTGTATGGATGTGTGTAAATGTTATGACTCCCAGATTTAAAAAAAAATGTCCTTTATTTAAGAAAGACATCTAAGATAGTGTTGACTAATGTATCTAATGAATGGTCATGATATTGACGATGCTCACATATGATAAGGAGTATCCTATAATTATCTTGGAAGTTTTTAACATTTATTGAATTATTTTGTTACTGTCTGTAGTGTTTTGTGGAGTTCTGGAGCAAAACCAATAAAGCATTATAAATATATAGTTTTACTTATAAGGCCTTTTCTATTGTGTGTTTTATTGTTGATTAATAAATGTTATTTCTGGATACCGTTGGACTTTTTATTCTGGAAACCAGAGACAAGTGGTATGCACCAAGCAGCATGGAGCCAGAGGAGAAAATTATTACTGTCCACAGGCAATCCAGGTAAGAAGTGAATCTCATGTGTGATCGTAGTTTCTGCTTACAGGATGCTGTGATCATTCTCCTACGGCCTTACATCTCTTCATGTTCCCTCAGACCTCATTAACAAAACAAGACTTGATATAATTCTTACACTTTACATTAATTTGAATAAATAAAAGACATTAAACTTTCCACACTCATCACAATATCAAAATGAAAGAAAAGAGGGAAGAGAGGAAAATAGAGGAAGGGAGGGAGGAACAGGGCAGGAGAGAAGGAAAGAATGAAGATACGGAGGCCGGGGGAGGGAGGAAGGGAGGGAGGAAGGAAGAAGGGAATTAGAGTAGGAAGAAGAAGGAAGAAAATCAGTTGCTGGTTACAGAAATGGCTACAGATCGGGAGGAAGCTCCACATCCTCAGGTCACATGAATTCCCAAAGAAAATGCTCATTGCAGAGTGAGAGAACCATCATGGGCGAGGTGAGAACTGACTGGATACTCTGTCTCCTGCTTTGGTGCATCAGGCCATGGTACACACCTGTTACAATGGGCGTCACCACAGAGCATGACATCAGCATGCTGCAGTGTCAATGCCGGAATAACAGTAAAGCCAAAACAACAAAAACAGCCAGGTGGGCAATAAAGCAAGTAAACAAATATTCTATAAACAAATAGCCTATAAACAAATAGTCAATAATAGTTTTATGTCAGACACTATATGAAATACGTCATATACTTTAGCTTACGGGGTTCATACTAACTCACTGTCA
Source organism: Uromys caudimaculatus (assembly GCA_028551405.1). Lineage (NCBI taxonomy): Eukaryota > Metazoa > Chordata > Mammalia > Rodentia > Muridae > Uromys > Uromys caudimaculatus. The sequence goes on along the minus strand of CM052709.1, from coordinate 69,866,908 downwards.
AAGATGAACTTTAATATCCTACTTTGTATGTTAAAAAAAAAATCAGAAAAATTTAGTAATACTCCAAAAGCCACCCAGCATTACCAGTTATGAAGATTTGAATTTTTAGCCACTTCTCTATTCTGCCTGACTGGAAGTACATTTGGCTGAAGGGTGGGACACAGAACAGCAACAGGCTCATGAAATTTTAGTACGGATCACCTCCAAAGGATAGCATATATGCATGTGTATGCATGTCTCTGTGTGTATGTATGTATGTATGTATGTATGTATGTATGTATGTGTGTATATACATGTATGTGTGTGTGTGTGTGTATATATATATATATATACACACACACACAACTAAATACATAGTTTTCCTTTTTTCTTTTTCTTTTCTTTTTTGCCAGATCCTATTTATTTATTTATTGGTCCAATTATCACTCAGTTTCATGAAGTGCTGTGATCTGTAGAAGGAACCTTAGAAGGGATTTTCAGTACAGAGTATTTAATCTGTGCTCTGTATTCTCCAGTATGTGTAAGATGAAAAGCTCCTTTGTCGGAAGGTAGGCTTATGAATGATGGAACGGAGTTTTAACCCATCACTAACCATAACCCTTATGTACATGCCCTATGACCTTCTGGGGATTTGTCATGCTTGGAGTCAGATGTCAAGAGACATCCAGGAGCAAACTGAGGCTGACTCAAATTCAAGTTCAAATCCTGAGAGATTCAGGATTATCTGTGTGGTCTAAAATGGCACATCATTCTATATGCCACAAACAATGCCTGCACAGTATACACTCTCCAATAGTATACATTGTGCATTAAGTTGTTTCTTGTATCCTGAGCTAATACATGACTATTTCCATACGAGCCCTAAGCAGAAACATGAATGTGACATCCTCATTTGACCTAGTAGATTTTTGCCCTTACTATAACGTTTAAACAACAGATGAAGACGTTGGACAGTGAGAACAAGCTGACAGGCATAGCTAGTCAGGCTCCGGGATGGATCAGCAAGGCAGGGGGTGATGCTGTACTTGTGTTATGCCATGTTGCACTTCTCTTAAAGCCTCAATTAGGCTTGATGTTTCATGAATCTCTAATGGAGATTTGCAGGCATCAGGACTGGCATTTCGGGCGATACTTAATTTGGATTATATATTCTTCGCCTGACCTCCCCCAGACATCAGTAAGCAAACATCTCTGCCTTTTTGCAGTACCATCATATCCTAGGCTATTGACTCACCAGAGTTACTTATTTCTGATTCATTTTTTTCAAAAGTACTTCACTAGGTTGCTCTTTAGCATAGGAAATGAAGCTCCAAGTACCATTCAAGGATGTAGATGATAAATTAATTGGAATTAGAGCAATACTGTCCCTCTCTCAGTCAGAAGCCTCCTTCATCAGAAATCAAGTTCTCTAAGTATATGCCTTCAAAGTTTAACACTGGGAGAAGAATCTGGACCTGTTCTTCAGAGAAGTCCGTGTCTCTACCAGCCAGAATCAGATGGGGGCCTAGCATTCTGTTTGCTCTCTGTAAGACTCCTGATAACCCATATCTTTACCCCTTTCAGTGCGCATGCTCTAGCCACTCAGCTCCTGTGGTGGTTTGAGTGAGAAATATCACCCAACACATGGTTGCCAGTGGGTGATGCTCTCTGGGAGTTTTAGATGGTATAGCCTTGCTGTTTGAAGGGCATCTCTGTGAGCAGGCTTCAAGAGTATATAGCCTTGCGGTATTTATAGTCCACTCTCTGTTTGCCTTTGAAGATGTGAGCTCTCATCTGTCTTCTCCTGCTGCCATGTCTGCCCTTTCTGGCATGCTTATCTGATGTGATGGGTTCCTATCCCTGTGGAACCATAAGTCAAAATAAACTCTCTTCATTAGGCTGCTTTTGGCTGTAGTGCTTTATCATTGCCACCGAAAAGTAACGAAAACAAGTTGCCTTGGGTACAATTAGCACTGTTCTTACTTTGTGCTCTTTGTAACAAGACTTTCAAGTTGTCATCACCTCTCACATCCTGTCCTCCCTAAACATGAATTTCACTTTTCTGAATCTCAACTCCTAATATTCTATAGCCTTTTAGTCTATACATTTGATACTCAAGTCAATCATAAACAGCAAGCCTGTACCAATTCTGTGAACACCCCTCCCATTTCTTTCTCTAAAAGAACTTAATTGACCTTTAAAGTTTCTGCTTCCTTCCTTCACTCTTCCTTGCTTCCTTTTTACTGCCTGTAAGGTCTTCTTTTTGCATAAAGTGTAAATCTCACAGAGCGCACATTGTATCTTTCTGCTGTCGTTACTTTTGCCCCAGGTCACCTCCCCTCACCGATGAAAGAGAATAATCATGATGGTTAGTTTTAATAGTTAACTTGACCCAAACTAGAATAACCTGGGAGAGAGTTCTCAGGGACTGCCTAAATCATACTGGTCCACTGGATGATACATACAGTCCTCATGGGGTAGAAAGCATGATGTTACAGAAGGCCATAGCTGTGACATGGGTGGTATAAGACTGCTACTCACATCTGAGTGGATCATGAAGCAGACGTGGGACAGGAAGCTGTGCCAGACAACAGCCACTCCCAACAGCCTGCTTCCTCCAGAGGTTTCACCTTCCAGTGGTTCCATTACCGCCCAAACGGTACCTGTCTTTGGATCCAGTATTTAAACAGATGAACCTGTGTGGAATATGTCACACTATTGCACTGCTACATCAACAAATATTCTTATTGTATCAAAACAAATTTGGTAAGAGCTATTTTAAATGTTCATAGAATGAAATAAATGGGAGATAACACAACCTTTGATCGAGATTTAAATACTCTTCGGTGTCAAGTCTTTCGTCTCTATTACAAGAAGGCACAGGAGCTTTGTGAAAGCTCATACATGTCTGAAACTTAACCAGAAGGGGCTAGACAAAAGACTCCAGCTCATGAAGACCAGGTCCAGTTATATTTACAGCATAACATCACATTATCAAAAGAGCCCTGTTGTGATTAGGCCATCTGTTCAGATACAATAGTTTTCTAGCATAACAAAATGACACCTACTTACTATTTCTCAAAATCAATATAGGTGAAAATTATAGCGATTTCACCAACAGAAGAAAAAAGTTTCTGGTATAATAATGGTGTGCACATAAGCCACATGCTGATAAATGTTATTTCAGTTAGACTACGTGGTCTAACGGATGCGGCTTATTCTGAACTGTTATTCCCGACTGTTGGAAGGCTAGGATGCCCTGGGACTTGGATCTTGGGAGTTTGCATGGGCAGAAAGAAACAAGGATGGAGGACCCTAGCTGATTTTATTCCCTTTGATCTGGCAATGAAATGGCAGCTTGTCTCCAGGTGTTCACTACTGCTTACCCTCTAGAGGGCTTATCTTAGCAACTACCAGGAATTGTTTTTGTCGAAGACCCAAGGCACACAGATATTTGTATCTGTTTTTCTACTCCCAGGAACATTTTTCACATAAAAATATATTGCTGATGCCTTGAGGTTTGCTATTTTATCAGTCTCTCCCTCCCTCCCTCCCTCCCTCCCTCCTCCCTCCTCCTTCCCTCCCTCCCTCCCTCTCTCCCTCCCTCCCTTCCTCCCTCCCTCCCTCCTCCTTCCCTCCCTCCCTCCTCTTTTGATGTAATAGTTCCTGAGGCTCCTCCTCTTGCTGCCGCACTCTCCAGTGGACCTGACACAGTGATTTCTCAGCCTGTCAGCTTTTGTCCCTTTGCTGTAACCGTGTGGAGAGAGTGTTTGGTCCTGAAGCACCATCTTCTATTCGAATTGTCATTGGGTCCAGTTTAAATCAGTCCATTTCCTGAGCCTCGTTGAGAGGTTTGTGGGTGATAGGAACCAAATTCAGGGTTATAGTAGGTTGACAATCCCGTTTTATTCTCAAATCAGCTCACGTGGGCAGGGAAAGCAGAAGAGGTGAGGTTTCCCCGTGATATGGTTATCTTTTCTACATTCTTGCTTAAATCCCTTCATTTTGGAGAAATAAAGACTTATTTAGCAGAGTTATTTGTTGGCCATTTCCCAAAGAAGAAATGTTGATGGGAAGATAATCATCTCTACAAATGTAAAGATATTTAACAACAAGGTTTTTGGTTTTGTGTTTGTTTTTAAAAGTGCAATTTAGGAACTGCTGAGATGACTCAGCATACAAGGCTGCCTGGGGAGTTAGATTGTATGCAGGACCCACAGTGCAAGGAGGAAATAAAATCCTGAAAATGATTCTCTGACCTCCATGGAATGCATACACTCTCTTACACACACACACACACACACACACACACACACACACACACACACACACACACACCCCACAATTTTAAAATGCAATTTTGATTAAAACTAGCAAGTTATTCTTCCTTGACTTTCCCCAGCCATGGGTATTACACTGAAATGACTAAGGAGCAAATAAAATAGATGCCTCTCCTTTTCCTCCTTAGTGATAATACCATAATTCAATTCATTTGGAGCCAACAGGTTGCTATGGCAGCAGGAGAGTCAGGGTTACAGCCTTGCCTGGTTCTGCAGTGTGGAATCAGCTCCATACAGCATGAACTTCCGAATGCACAAGATCAGTGGAAGCAATTTCTGCTTTGACCTACAGACTTCCTGCACCTTTAAGAAAACAAAACTAAGCTAGTGGCAGTGCCAGGCCAAGTCTCCTGAATGGGTCAGTAGCCTTTCCTGGGTGCTGAATGGAGCAAGCCATGATGATTCTGTTTTTATTTAGCTTAGGATTTGATCCTTAAAAGACTCATTATGTAAAGGCAAGTTAAAATCAACAACAACAGAAAGAGTGAGAAGAATTTGTGATTCTGTTCACTTCCCCCTAGAGCTAAGCTAAAGGTTTAATTTGTAAAAACATGTGTGCTCACATACACTGAAACCATACTAGAAGTGGGATTTATACAGCACAGAATTCACTATAAATATCCATTTTGAAATCTGCCTATTATGTGAAAACTGCCTTCCTAATACAAGATTATATGTTAATACAAATATCACATATATGTGATATGGAATATGCATGCGGAAATATGCACACATGCCACATGATGTACTCTGCATAGGTGAAACATAGATATATATGTGCAAATATGCATGCATATAAAAATAATTTAATTTACATATACATCTACTGTCTTAGTCAGGGGTTTTATTCCTGCACAAACATCATGACCAAAAAGCAAGTTGGGGAGGAAAGGGTTTATTCAGTTTACACTTCCAATTGCTGTTCATCACGAAAGGAAGTCAGGACTGGAACTCAAGCAGGTCAAGGAGCAGGAGCTGATGCAGAGGCCATGGAGGAATGCTGCTTACTGGCTTGCTTCTCCTGGCTTGCTCAGCCTGCTTTCTTGTAGAGCCCAAGACTACCAGCCCACAGATGGTACCACTCACAAGGGGCCCTCCCCCCTTGATCACTAATTGAGAGAATGCCTTACTGCTGGATCGATCTCATGGAGGCATTTTCTCAACTGAAGCTCCTTTCTCTGTGATATCTCTAGCTTGTGTCAAGTTGACACAAAACCAGCCGGCACAGCTACTATACTTGGTTTCCACTTCATAACTGTAATTTTGCTACTGTAATGAACTGTAGTGTAAATATCTGATGTGTACAATATCTAATATGTGATCTACCACCAAAAAGAGGCCTTGACTCACAGGTTGAGAACTCTGAGCTCTCTGAAATTAAACATACCTGTATGCAGAGAATGTAGGGAGACAGGATATCCCACTAGGGAGTTTTCTGCCTCAGTGACTAGGATATTTCATTTCTTCTTTCCACATGGTCTTCCATTCTCTTCTTTCTTGCCAGGCCTAATACAAGATTATATGTTAATATACATATCACATATATGTGATATATATGCATGTGGAAATATGCATACATGCCACATGATATGCTCTACATATGTGAAACATACATATATGTAAATATGTATGCATATATAAATAATCTAATTTGCAAATATAGTTCAGCCTTTAAGATCCAGTTTGATCAACACCTTTTAGGTATTGCTGTCTCTTGCCTCCTCTCTTGTGTACCCTTCCTTCAACAGCCTTCCAGGCCTCAGTGCTTTTCTTCTCAGTGGTGACTTCTCCAGCAGTACTGTCAAAATTCCACTGAAACAAAAGAAGGAAAAAAAGAAGCAGGCTTGAGGATGGAGCTGTGTGGAAATGAGATACACAGACTCCTAAGTCACTGGGGACACTAATGGAACGCAAAGCTCACTCTGGTGGGCAGGAGTGTCAGGTCCCATTTCACCTCACTCAGACTTTGGTACACAGCCCCACTGAAGAAGACTGTAAACAGGTAAGGACTCCTCCCTTCCTCACAGATACAGTTCAGAACTATCCAATCACAACGGGAGAGCAGCTTGGAAGAGTGGGCAGCCCTCAAAGGAGTTATAGCAGGCTCTGGGACAGCCCCTTGTAACTTCATTGAAAGTTGTTTCTTGAATTGAAATATGAGAGATTCCCCAACAGTCTTGCAAAACCTACTGACCAGTGTGAGATTATGACATTACAGGAGAGGACTCCAGCTCCGTTCTGGGCCTCTCATTATACGTACCTCTTCCTTTTGCCCTCTATAATACAAAGCAGGCACCATGAAAAGAAACAGGAGATTAAAGGACTCCATGGTTTTAATAAATTAAAGCATTTTTTATAAAGAGAGGAATATATTTTCTTCTGGACACTGGATTAATTTGTGTCTCTGATATTCTGGTAGTTAGGGCTCAAGAGGAAGAGTGGGCTAGTAACAGGAAAAATAAAGCTAACACATTTTCTCTTAATCTGTAAGAAGTAATTATGTTTGGAGCCTGTGGTGTATATTATTATTGTTGTAAAGTTCATTATATGGAACAAGCAAATAGCTACAGAAAAGTTTTTGATGTTGTGCAAAGGACTCCCAAGAAATAGGGCTTTTAACATTTTTATGTATTTTGCAACATGTTCCCTATTACATGCCAGACAGTGGGGAAGAGCAAGCACTTCTCTTTCACCCCTATTTCCTCTGACAATCTTTCTTCCCTTGCATCTATATCATCAGGAAAATATGTGTGAAGGAAAACTGGATTCTTGTGGTGAAAGTGTATTGGATGCCAGATCAAACCCAAGGATCCCAAAGAGATGGGGGTTATTGATTGCAAGTTACAGTCAACAATACTCATGAATTCTCACTGCATCCCAGGACCCAGAAACAATCAGACAGTCTGGCTGACTTCTCTGTAATGGATGAAACAACTCAATGCCCACTGTGTCATGTGACTAGGGCAGGGGCCAAGTGAAATAGCAGCAGCATAATGGAGCAAAAGCTGGAGGAAGCTTAGCTCTTTCATAAAGTCTTTCAATACTCACTGTCCATCCATTGTCATTTTCCCATTTAAACCATTCATGATTTGTTGCTCATTATATCTAGGGGACCAATGGCTAATATGAGGAAGATAAATAAAAGAAACAAATTTCACCTTCTAGTTTCTTGCAGTCTAGTTAAGGGACACTGTCTTATCAATGTGTGCATTTGAAAAAGCTGTAAAATAAAGCTATGTGTAAGTGGAAAAGGGTAGCATGAACAATGAGCTATTTGGGGTAATGGGTGGAGACACTTTGGCTTTCTTGCTCTCTATCTCTGCATCTGAAGACAGATACCTGAGATGGACAGACAAAACACACCACATCAGACAAGAAAAGACAAAACTGTGCAAAGCACAACTAGCCTGCAATCCATTCTCTACACGGTGCATGGAGTGGGTAGTCTCTGCCTTCTATCTCTTGTGTCATGTTTTTCTGTCCTCTTTAAGAATGTTGGAGTGATGTAAAAAGTCTCAGGACCAGAGTGAAATACTGTCTATGGTGTGGTGTTAGAATGGAGGCTGGCTGTGATTTCTATAAGTACTACAAAAAGGAGAGAGGTCTTGTGGGTAATTGGTCTCATCTGGCTTCCAGGGGCCTTACCTATCACCTTGCTCCATGCTTCATATACTTCAGTGTTCATATGAACCATTGAGATCTTGCAAATATTTTTTAAATAAAAATCATTTTTCTTTCTGGTGCTCTGGATTGAACGCAGGGTCTTGTGCACACCATAGAATTGTTCTGCTACTGATCTACATGGAAGTCTCCAGAACATTGTCAGAATGTAGACTGTGGTTGGGTAGAGGTTGAGTCTGAGATACTTGGTGTAGGTGAGGAGGTTGGACTGCGTGTGAAGAACAAAGTTCTAGAGTAAAATGTTTTAGGTAAAGGAAGCAGAGATGGACCCTGTGCCTCTGTTTTCCTCCAGACATTGAAATTTGTTTGTATGAAATTGAGATAGAAATAAAAAAATTTGGGCATAACAATCTTCTAATTAAAAAAAAGATTTACAGTCTGTGGGACCACTTTATGGCTCCCATTGGCTTCCAATTACCCTTCAATGTTCATCTTCATCTTTTTTCTCTAACAATAACAGGTAAGGGATCCAAAGAGCTAGCTTCATGTCTTGGTTACGATAGCTATATGTATATTCAATAATTTTTCTTTGTTCTATCTGCATATCTTTATTTCCAGGGCTTCCCCACATTAGCATTAGCCTTTCTAAGCTAAGAATACTTAGTCCATGAAATAATTGGTGTCATTTTAGACTGTGGCATCGATTCCTCACCAGGAGGATTGCACTGGATTTGTTCTTATCTTTCTTGTGGAGGGAACAGTTTGGATCTCTGATAATAGGCTGCCCTAAATAGCAAACAGGGAGTGTACAAGGACACCCTTCCCAAGGTGCTGGCACTTTTGGTATAGAAACTGCCTTTCCCTCCCTATAACTTTTGCTTTAGGTGAGAACAAGGACAGAGGTAATATTTCACCATTTATTTAGGAACAGTGTCATTGAGCCTCCTTTCAGAGTATTGGGAAGACCATGGAGAGAAGGAGGGGAGATGCTGAGCACAGTCATGCGTCTGCAGCCACTTCCTGGTCTTGTAATCACATCTATTACTAGTAAAAGGAAGAAACGGTGAGTCAGATCTTCCTTAGGTCACTGGGTAGCAGGAAGCACAGTTTCTGCTATAGAGTTAATGGAATTAATTTATCTAATCACACACACTGCAAGTTAAACACGCTCTCTGTCTCTAGCCTTCTTTCTTGCTTTTGATGAGCAACTTCCTCAGATCACTAAGAACAAACAATTCTCCTAGAAACGAGAAAAGTGAAGAAACATCAATATAAAAAGGAGCCAGAACAAAGATGTTATTCATTTCCTGTCTTGTGCATACGCATCACCCCTATAACACTAGGTTGCCCCTAGTACCGAGACAATGCTGCACACATATCTTTGGGCACCTTGTGCTCTCATTTTATCTGCAAGGAAGAGTTAATTGGCATACCTTGATGCCGAGGGCTTATACCCCAGGTAACTATGGTGCTAGACATCAAAGAGAAAATCACTATAGATTCTGGGATTTGAATGCCAACAGCGAGTCTGCTCCATGTTTCATGCACTTGATGCCTGATCCTGTTTCCTAATCCTGAGACCCTGAGAGGTAGTCTATGGGTTATGATCTATGGGTGGACCATACAGAGCTACAAATAGAAGATTTGCCAAGAGCAGTACAGATTTGTGGCTGTTGCTCTGGTGTTCAATCTGTTTAATGTTTTCTTGAAGTTTTCAATGAAGTATGACAATTAGAAGATACATTTAAGTAAGCTGCGAAGGGCTTTTTGTAAACATCTGGCTTCTGTCATGATTACAGAGATTTCAGATCCATGTGAAGAGAACACTGTGTTCGGTCTTTCTTTTTTTTTCCACATGGTTAAATTGGAAAGGTTTAAGTAGTGGTCTAGTTCCAGCCCCTTTGATAGTCGAGGTACAGAGTCTTTCCTTTGAAGGTATAAGTATAAAACAAAGTACACCCAAGCAGGAGATGCTGAGAAGCTGACTCTTCACAAGTCCCAGTGCTGGTAGAAAAATAAAAGCTGTGATTTTTACTAGCTTCACTTATGATGACATGTTAAGCCAAGACTTTCCATCTGACCTTTTAAGACCCAGAAGCTCAACACACTGCCAACTGGTAGAGGCTCGGGCTGAGTAGGAAGTTTCAGAAATTATAGGCTGGGTTAATGTGAAATATATGTGTAAATAAAGACAAAGTGTTTATTTATATATGTTAGTTATATATGTGTAAATAAAGACAAAGGGAATGTTTAGTTACCGGGGTTTCTTTGCTACAGTAGTTTTATAATTTATTGAGTGACTTGGAGTCATTTGCTCTCTGGCAATTTAAAAAGTTTCACAAGTCTTTCAAGCAGAAATGAGCTCAGAACTAAGACTAGTAGTTGCTAAATTGAGGGCTAAACTTATTGGTCAAGTAAGTCGATAGCAAACTTTTAATTTGTTCAGAATGCTTCCCATGTTATCATCAACCAGGAGAACTCTAGTGACAAAACTGATCATAACAAAATTAGGATCTACAAGTCTCCAAAGGTGACCAGTAACTCTATCAAATTCGAGTGGTAAGCTTGTAGAAACCATTCTGAAAGGCCACACCTTAATGTATGTAACAGAAGATTCAGTTACATAGCAAAACTTTTCACTTACATCAAATTGGTGCATTTCTGAGGCAATTTGACTGGATTTCAACTTCAAGCAGTGGCTGCTCATATTATGTTGCCTTCAAGAGAAAGTTGACTTTGCAAATTAAGTGAGCCAGTTTATTTTCAATGATCTAGACATTTTCATAGACAATCACTTAGTTAGTTTGGTTCCAATATCTTGACACTTCTGGTGCTCTCTCCAGAGTCCTGGGCATTTATGCCCATTTGTCTTATTTTTCTTCACTGTTGTCTTAGTGGATTTTGAGAGGGTAATAGAGTGAGTGGAACACACCAGCATCGGGGGGTCAAGAGCTGGAAGTGACTGTCCTAACTACCTCATCCTCTTTGCCAAAGAAGGCATGGGAACAGCTAGATTGTAGAGGTGGGAAAAGAGGATCCTTACTTCATGGAAGGAGCTATGGAGTCCTATTAAGGGTTCCTAGCTATAGACCAGTGGTTTTACCTTCCTAGTGTTGTAACTCTTTAATACAGATCCCCATGTCGCGGTAACCCCCAACCACAAAATTATTTTGCTGCTCTTACATAACTGTAATTTTGCTATTGTTATGAATCATGATCTAAATATATGATATTTGACCCCCAAAGGGGTCAAGAGTCACAGGTAGACAGGTAGACAACCATGGACATCTTAACAACCTGGAATAAAAATTTGAATTCATATTTTGAAACATTCTGTGTCCTAAGTAAGACTTTAGTACAACCTTTCTCTAACCAGACAGCATTTTGGTAGATTAGGGAAATCTTAACATCTCTTGATTTAGCAGATTCTCGGTGTTCACTTGGCACCCATTTGAACCTATCCCCGAATGGTCTTCTTATATTGTACCTGATCTGAGTTTTTCACCAGGACTTACGAGTTTGCAGTAGTTTCTTCCAATCTGGTAGACTCTATATCATGAGCTTGCCTTGGAAGGTCATGCAGCTATCTCTTTTCAAAGTAATCTCCTGCCACTCTGCAAAATATATCTTTGGACCATAGTAGATTTTCTTACCCATGACATTCCACATATGTGCTGACTTCTCCTCTATTTGAGACTTTATACTATTTCTTTGTCTGAAAAAAGACTCCATCATTAATTACCGTCCTCTTCATTCTGTTAAATTTCTGTCTGGCAAGCAATTCTACTTCGAGGCATAGGCCATGCCACTTCTCCCAGGAGTCCTTCCTTGAAGAATGGGAGGCCTCCTCTCTATATGTTGTTCCTCTCCTTCAAGATATTTAATGAATAATTTTCCTCACTAGCATGGCCTGCTACACTAGAGGACAGGAACTTCCTTTGAGACTCCTGATTATTCAGATTTAGGAATAGGTTATAGAGGATGGGGAGGTGTCTGGGTTAGTAAAAGGCCTGGTGAACAAGCAAGAGGACCAGAGTTTGGATCTCCAGCACCTAAGTAAAAGCCAGGTACAGTGGTGCACATCGTAATTCTAGTACTGGAGAAGCAGAGACAAGCTGATCAATGGAGTTCAATGGCCAGACAGTCTAGCCAATCAGTGATCTCCAGGTTCAGAGAGAAGCTCTACCTTGTTTCGACAAACAAGGTGGAGATTGATTAAGGAAGATATCTGACACTGATTTCTGGCCTTTAGGTGCACCTACACGTGTGTGTGTGTGTGTGTGTGTGTGTGTATACACAGGGCGTGTAGATGGTAGTGTATTTTTCTTGTTTCCCTCTATAAGGAAATGAAATAAAAACAAATGCAATTACAGAAAGAGCAGAGAAGTTAAATTAACTCTGTTTAGAAGCATACCTGTTCCCCTCATAACTGATTACAACTCCTATAAATTCATTTAAAATTTATCAAATGAAATCCTTATGCAATTTTGAAGTAAGAGGTTACTCTTGGGGTAACAAGAATAGCAGCATAACTGTGAAAGTCTTATTATACAATATTTAAAATTCAGACCAGTTCCTTGAGTTGTATACTGAACATTTTTTTTCTAAAGAATAAAGATGAATTCTCTAAAGAGGCTCTCATATTGATGAGAAAGAGTTGGTGGTGATTATTTTATAGCTATGTAAGAGAGCTATGGCAAACATATATATTCAGATGTCTAGTTTAACATCATGCAATATTAAAGAAACATAATAAAACTTCTTACCTAGACTTAACATTTTATTATGAGTGAATCATAATTATTATATAAAGAAATGTTGCAGATGGACCTCAAAGTGCGTATTCTGTTCTTATTTTGTTCTTTCATGTAATACGTCACTCATGTACCCGACGACTGATAAGAGGAACATTTTACAGACACTAAGTAGGTAGTGGAAGTGTCTATAAATATGCACTTACAGCAATTTCTGATTATAAGCTCTATTTCCTAATTGCTGTTTATCATACTAAAGTATGAATTTATACACTTACAACATATATGAATTAATAAGTGATACTGCTGTATGTTGCATAATTTAAATGTTGTTGACAGGACTACTGCAGTCATGAACTCACAGCAGCCATGATCAAACCAGTCAATATTCAGGGTTGTTCACTCTCTGTACTGCCCTCCCTTTTCCCCTCCTCAATTAAAGTCTTCATCCCCCGTTTTTCCCATTTACCTCGGTACTTAAAGAAAAATGAAACCATGAATCCATTTTAAAAGCTATGCAGCCAGATAAGGGCCTAATGCCTTTTACATGTAGACAGCTACTTATTTCATCTTCTCCCTCCACCATCTCCTCCTTTTCCTCCTCTTTCCCCTGTTTTTATTTTCCTTTCTAAGGTCACATTGAATTCCTACGGTTCTCTCTCCCTGACAGCGACTCAAGGTCTTGATAGCTCAATACATAGTATGCTATGCTTGTATGTATGTTCACTTGGTTCTAGTTTTGCTCCTGAAGACTCACTAGAGTCAACATTTTTACTTGGGTGAAACTTTTGTCCTTTAGATGACTTCTATTTATGCAGATCATTTGCGTAATTCTCTTATGTCATCTTTCTGCAAAATTTTATTCATAAGTTCTTGCCCTTATCTTGGTACTTTTACTAAAAGCTCGGAATGTGTGCACAGCACCCTCTTTCCAAAGGGTGGCCCCATATACCCACATGCCATCTAATAGGCTCTATGCTGGACTTGGGACATGTTCCTATGAGATCTGGAAATCGGGTTCTTCTACCTGTTTTCTGTTTTGTAGCTTCCATTTGAATTCTGAAAATATTGATTTTTTTCCCAGAAAAATCTCATTGCACGTATAAAATACCAATCAGAATGTGTCTTTTTGAAAAGTTACTAATTTGTATCTCTAAAAAATCATTTCAATTCAAAATGATTAGTTTGGCCAAAAGCAATTTACAGGTTCAATGCAATCCCCATCAAAATTCCAACTCAATTCTTCATAGACTTAGAAAGAGCAATTCTCAAATTCATTTGGAACAACAAAAAACCCAGGATAGCAAAAGCTATTAAAAACAACAAAAGAACTTCTGGGGGATTCAGCATTCCTGACCTCAAGTTGTACTACAGAGCAGTAGTGATAAAAACTGCATGTATAGCGACAGGCAGGTAGATCAATGGAATAGAATTGAAGACCCAGAAATGAACCCACACACCTATGGTCACTTGATTTTCGACAAAGGAGCTAAAACCATCCAGTGGAAAAAAGACAGCATTTTCAACAAATGGTGCTGGTTCAACTGGCGGTCTACATGTAGAAGAATGCAAATTGATCCATTCCTATCTCCCTGTACAAAGCTCAAGTCCAAGTGGATCAAGAACCTCCACATAAAACCAGATACAATGAATCTAATAGAAGAGAAAGTGGGGAAAAGCCTTGAACACATGGGTACAGGGGAAAAGTTCCTGAACAGAACACCAATGGCTTATGCTCTAAGATCAAGAATCGACAAATGGGACCTCATGAAATTGCAAAGCTTCTGTAAGGCAAAGGACACTGTCAATAGGACAAAACGGCAACCAA
>CM052709.1:69831280-69851886 GCA_028551405.1 Uromys caudimaculatus | reverse complement strand
CCGGATCCTGGCAGATCCGGGCGGGTCTGGGCGAGAGGTGCTGCTCCCCTCAACCCCACTCACGGCCCTTCCAAGTTCCCGTGAGGTTACCTTTCTACGGCGCTCGTTGGCTACCGACTCCTGGTGTCCCAGGCAGAGGTTTCCATGTACCTGTTTTCTAAGCAGCATCCAGAAATAATCAAAATAGTTTGTTTATAGATGTGTTAGCAAATGGCCCCAAATTACTGGAATCACTGACATTAACTCTATTGACATTTAGAGTTCAGAAAGAGACCATCCCAGGAAAAGTCTTGCTTATTCATTTTTTTTTTCAACATTTTAAGCTAAATGTTTATATATCGGAGAAAAAATCAGCTTGTACAAATTGCTAATATTTAAAATGAGGGTTGAATTGGATAGATTAGAGGTACTGGTAATGTAAATTTATCATTTTGCTTCACAGTTCTTGGTAGTAATTTGTGCTTGTGGGGTAACTGAACATCCTTTTATCATTGGCAGCAAATCACCTTTGACCTCCAAAGTCATGGCTTCTGTCTGTATTTAAAAAAAATGAAGAAAAAGAAAAAAAAAAAAAAGAGATGCTTCCTCATGTCCTTTCCTCCAAATTAAAGTCAGATAAGAAGGGACCAGACAAGCTGCCTTTAGACTGCAGAGAGGAAGCTTTGAGCCTCTTCCTTTGTGCTGGATTCTCTGGTTCTCAGAACTAACAGATGAGTCACTCCTCTTCCCACACATGGGTAACAGAGAGACGAGGATAAACACATGTGATGGACTACTCCACCCAATGTGCCACCTGCAGGCAGGAACGAGAAGACTCCTACACCGTTTAGTCCAGAAGACTAGCTTTTTTATGGCTATAGTAAGAGAGTAAAGACATCAACCATTCCCTTCGAGAAGATGCAGGAGTTCCTTTATGGCATCTTCTTAAACCAAAAGGTGTAAACCCCACCTCCTTTCACTGAGTCAGGAGACAGATTACTGTTAATGAATAGAGTGTATCCAGCAAACCAAAGGCAGATACGTGCCAAAGGTAGTTTTTATCAAGCTGGGTTTTGAACTTTGTTTGAATAGGATATAATTCTTTATTGTCTAATGGGCTGAATCCCAATACGACGGTCCAAAATTCTCCAATTTTGTGTCTCTGATAGTGTGGCTTGAGGAGGGCATAAAGCTGGAACTCTTATAATAGAAAAACTAAAAGTAACAATATAATTAATCACATAACATTATCAATAGTAATTAATAATTAGGCAAAATTGTAGAAGTATGCAATGAAGAGAAAGGTGGTCATTTTTAAATTGAGGTTGAATTAAGATCTAAGCTCCAGACTTGGAGCTGCTGGAAACATAATTTTACAGCATTTGAAAAAGATTCCCTGTGTCCTAAATTTCATCTGACTCCATTCACTGACATTGTATTAGCAACAAAAGGAACATCAGGCACTCCCAATGCTTGCTTTTTAAAGGTGCTATCCTAACAGCGTACACACATACACTGCCTACGTCACAGTCAGTGATCCTACCTGACTTTGGGCACAGTTATTGTTATTCTCATCCTACATGAAACAACCGAATCCCAAATGTGGTGTCACCTATGCACATGAGAAAGAAGAATTAGCATTTAAACCTGGAAGACTGGTACATATGTAAGTTCTTCCTGCCTTGCCGTATTGGGGTGAAAAGGTTCCTAGCAATGGAGTAACAGTAAGTGACTGTCCTAGGACTTTTCTGTAGATTAAGGAGGCGTAGATGCAGGTCAAGTAAAGCCTTGGAACTATATTAATTTAGGCTCTAGTATTTAATTTATGCTCTGATTTTTTCACAAGCCACAAATCATACAGAAATTAGTTTTATAATATCTATAAACATTACAAACATTTTAGAAGATGAGACATTCCAGGGGATAAAACGTTCACTGCAAAGCCAGAAGAGCTGGTGTTTAGATGCCCAGTACCCACATAAGTACCTGCTGGGCATGGTGGCCTGCCTATACTTCCATTGTAGGATGCAAACAGGGGAAGCTGGATGGAAGCTGGCTAGTTAGAGTACTAGTTAGACTAGTTGAGCTGGTGAACTCCAGGTTCATGTGAGAGACCTTAATCTATAGAGGGGGCCATGATTACGAAACACATTTAACATAATCCTTGGATCTTCACAGGCATGGACCGTGCCCATGTGTATCTGAGTACACCTGTGCACATGTATACATGTGACTGTGCACATTTGCACATGTGCTAATGCCACATGCACACACAGAAGCAAACCTTTATTTTACATTGATTTTTGGAGATACACTCTAACTTTATAATCTAGGGGGATGTACTTCTGACTTTATTGGAACTTGAATTATGACATTAAGCACAATGCATTTTATTCTCTACATGTACAGTGCAGGGCTCCATGCATTTCTGATAGATCAAGCTTGTTGGTTGTGTTAGGTTAGTTGGTTGTTATAGACAACACACATTAATGCTGATAATTTTGGAAGACATTCAACAGTTGCTGCTGTCTGCAAGTCATAAGAACTTTGGAGATTTTTTTTCATGATTAGAGATGGAATATTATGTCGAATTATTATCTGAAAAGACTACACACAATGATTTTTGTCACATAAATGATTTTTATTTATCTTCACTTAGACTGGGTATATTGGGAATTTGATCATTCATTTTCCTATCAAGCTCATACACGCCTGAGATCGCCTGTGGAACTCAGCACTGAATAAAACACATCTTTTTGAGTATACATTTTGAGTGAAAGTATGGGAAAATCTGGTTTTTATCTATTTATGTTAATCCATGCATGTCTATGTGTATTGTGGTCTGTGATGTATGCATACATATATTTGCACATATGTGTGCAGATGGATGTGTCCATGTGAATGCCAGGGACATAGATTTATGTCAATGGCTTCCTGTATCACTCTCCACTTTATTTTTGAGAAAATATCTCCATTATTGAATCCAGGGCTTGCCATTTCAGCTTGATAGGGAATTCCAGAGATCTTCCTGTCTCCAGCCTCTCAGTACATTGCCTCACTAGAATTGAAGAAAACTAAATCACATTCTTTGACAATTTCATGTTTGTATGTATGTATGTATGTATGTATGTATGTATGTATGTATGTATGTAACAGCTCTGGTCTCTCTCCTCCCAATCCTGTCATTTCCTCTCCATCCCTTCCAGATCTACTTCTTCCTTACAATTCTCTTTAGCATATTCATGACTTTTGTTTTGTATCTCACAGAGTTTAGCTAGGGTCATCTATGTGATCATGGGTTTTGAACTATTCCCTAGAGCCTGTTAGGCTCACCTGTAGGCACATAACTGGATACTATGCCTCCAAACTCCTAGAACTCATTAATTACCAATACTTCAGCAGTAAGTGGTAGAGCCTCAGGAATCCTTTCCTGGCTCAGAGCTGACTGTGGGGCAGAATAGACTTATGTGGTCCCAGTGTCATTAGGC
Source organism: Uromys caudimaculatus (assembly GCA_028551405.1). Classification (NCBI taxonomy): domain Eukaryota; kingdom Metazoa; phylum Chordata; class Mammalia; order Rodentia; family Muridae; genus Uromys; species Uromys caudimaculatus. The sequence goes on along the minus strand of CM052709.1, from coordinate 69,848,419 downwards.
ACAGCTACTGTGAGTTCATGATTGTCATGCCTGTGACATGCTTAGAACATAGCATTTCACAGTCCATCTCCCTATTTTCCTGCACTAACATTCTACTCCCTCTTCTACAGTGCTCCATGAGCTTTAAGGAGGTAGTATAGATCTCTAGGGATGAGGTCTCATTTGTTCTTTATTTTCAGCATTGTGGCCAGCCATGAGTCTCTGGTCACTGGAAAGTAATGTGTCTCCGATTAAGGTTGAGAGTAGTCTTTATCTGTGAGTAGAAACATAGGTAATTAAAAGGAGATTCGGCAGTGTGTCAATTTGGCTGAGAAGCAGTAGAAGATCCTCTGGTTTTTATGTGGATCCCAGGGATCCAAACTGAGGTCTTTCTGCTTGCATAACAACACATTCCTTTCTGCAGTAACCCCTTGCCTTATGTTGTGTAACAGTTTCCTAAGGGATCGAAACATTCTATCCTACAGGAAGGTGCTTAAACACGAAGGTAAACAACTCAAAATAATTCCAGGAAGTTCCTGAAACTAACAAGATTCACCAAGCCCTGTGGCCAGGGTAATCAATAAAAGTTTCTCTCTCAGAAGACGGGAGCTGAGCTGCAAAGGAGACTCTCAGACAAGCAAAGACCAACTGCTTGGAAAAAGCAGAAACCAGCTGAGCTGCCTGGAAGAGCTTTTGAAAAATGAGGCACCTGGAAAAGACACTCTCCAACCTACTGAGCAGCCTGCAGGCTGTAAAATGTGTTCCAGGTCCCCAGCTCTATAAGCTGTCACTCATGCTGTGGTGGGCCTTGGTGATACAGATGTCTGTGAGTATTTTCTGCTCCTGTAAGTACTTCTACATGTAACCACAATAAAAAACCATTGCTTCAACAATCTGGACTTTGGTGGTATCCATACTGTGGTCTCTCATGGCTTCCTTATTTGGGGTGAGTAGACATATCTTAAGCATCTCCCTAGGGTAAGTTTTGTTACACTACTCCTTAAAATATAGCCTTGAAAAGTATTAAAAACCAACATAGAAACTATGTCTAGCAGTTCAGGCCTGTAGTGCCAGCCACTTGTGGGGCTAAGGCAGGAGAATCATAAACTTAGGATCTGCCTGGGGATGTTAGATAGCTTGTCTCAAAAATCAAAAGTAAAAAAGAAGTTGGGGCTATAGCTTACTGGTAAATTTCTTATCTGGCGTGTGTGAGACTTCAGATTCAGTCACCAGTATGACCAAACAAAACCAACCACAGATATAAAAGCAAGGGGAACAGACAATAAAACAAAAGCCATTCAAGAATTTCATTATGCCCTGACTTTCTCATTGTGCCTTGAGCTGTCTCTCAGGGTTTGTGTTGTCTCTGGAGTTCTCTGTTCCACTGTCCTTTCTTACGGCCCAGATTGGTTTTCAGAAAGAAATATCAGTGCGCCTATGGTCCTGGAGTCATTTTCTTTATGACCAAGCTCTGACTGATTTGCAGAGACCCAGTGAAAACCATTGCCACTTGCAATCTTGCAATCCCTGACCTATATGCCATTAACATTGTTTGGTTTTCCATGAGCCTTCTGGCCACGCCTCATTGAAGTTTTCTTGTCATGCCATTTCAATTAATGGAGCCACTGATATCCTTCCTTTGGCAACTCAGGGCCAACTTTAAATCAAGCCACCCACATGGGCAGTCTAGTGTGACAGCTTCCCCGGAGAGAAGGCTCTCGGGTGGCAGTTGTATAACACTGAGCAAATGACTAATGGGGGTGAATTAACCCGAAATGCTGCTAGGACTCACTGTTGTTTAAGGCTCTGCAGAGGGCTGAGTGGGAGGTGACATGGAGGGATGGAAAAAGCCGGAGCAAGGGAGCGAGAGTTGGAGTCCCGCGCTTTCCTTAGGTGGTGCCATCCTCAGGGAAATGGATTATATAAACTACCCACATTTAACTTTCCTCACTGTAAAATGCGGATGTCATACAGGCTTGAAATGGAGACTAAGTAACAAAATACAGCGGAAAGGACTTGGGTTTGCTTAGGCTCTTACGTGAGTTGAACACTTAAACTTTTTTAAAAAACTTTAAATAAATGAATTCTGTCTGTGTTACATATGTGTGGTATATGCACACGTGTATGTATGGGTAAGGGCGTGCTCGCACATCATGGGCCTGTGCAGGCAAGAGGAGGCTGTTGTGTGTCTGCTCTATCATTCTTTGCCTTAGTTCCTGAGACATCATGTTCACTGAACCTAGAGCTACATTGGCAGCTGATGGCTCTGGTGATTTCCTACTTCCTACAGTTCTAGTTTATAGATTACAGATGTTCATATGACCACACTCAGCTTCTTCCTTCTACACCCCCAATGGGTTTTTCTATGTAGCCCTGATGGCCAGGAATTGACCATGTAGACCAGGCTGACATTGAACTCACAGAGATCTGGCTACCGCTGCTTCCTGAGTATAACCTGAGGACCACCATGCTGGGCTCACACCCTGCTTCCTACATGAGAATAGGTAGTTCTTTCATACTGTTTCACATAGTCCTTGATTTCTTTTTAGAATCTCTTAGGTCTTCGGCTTTGTCTAAAACAGTGATCTGGTTTCATTGTTTCCAAAATGAACGCATACCTTTATCATAAGCATCTTTATTTATCCTCTAGTTTTAATGAACATGTTTCAGGTTTTTCCGAGTTCATTCTTGTGTATGGAAGGTGCACAGGTCCATCCGTCCATGTACAGAGGCCAGAGGTTGGCATGGGGATGTCTCCCGCTAGCCCTCCCCCTCCTTTTTGATGCACAGTCTCTTCATTGAACTCAAAGTTCTATGTCGTGGCTAGGCTGGTTCACTGGCCAGCAAGATCCTGGGATCGAAACACCTCTGGTCTCTGGCATGCTGGCAGTACAGATGTCCACGACACTGCCCAGCTTTTATGTGAATCTGGGCAGCCGAACTAGGGTACTCATGTTTGCACAAAAGTGCTTTACCTGCTGAGCCATTTCTGCAGCTACAGTTTCAATATTTTAGGTAACACATGTGCTCATTTTCTACTGGGCAGTACCTACAAAATAGGAATAATCTTATCTAATAAGAAAAAAGAAAAATCAGAAAGAAGAATTAAACTTTATCAAAGCCTAAATAGTATTTTAAAAGATGTATTAACAATTATATTTTAATAGATTAAATATGTACTAGAATTTATTAATAATGCAATGTGATTGATTCTTCATAGGTTTCTTCTTTGTTTTTTCTATTTCTCCAGAGATTTGTATTAGGGTTGTAGCTACTTTCACTTATGAGTAAGAAAGTTTCCATAATGTTTTAAATCATTGTGGGATAAAGCATAGAACTTTATATAATATAGGTATTGTTTTCTGTGAAGAATTTGAAAAAAAGTTCTGTCTACGGAATAATTAATCCAATTCCTTAAAATTTTTAGTAGTCATTTGGGCAACTTTTTGTGTCCTGTAGCATATATACATGTGTCCACATTTTCTAATACACTGTGCTAAATGTACACTGTAAAGCTTTTAAGAGAAGTATTGTTTTCATAGTTTGTCAAATGTTTTGGTTTCTAAAATTTATAATTATTTAAGAAAAGTCGCCTGTGTTTGCAACACAAGTCCCTGAGACCTTAGACTATAAGGCTGAGAAACCGTGAATTTATTGGAAAAAGTTCCTCTTCCTTTCTTCCTTCCCTCCTTCCCTTCCTTCCTTCCTTCCTTCCTTCCTTCCTTCCTCCCATCCCTTCTTCCTTCCTTCTTTTCTACCCCACCTCTCTCTTGTACATAGTTCTTCTGAAGTTTATCTACTTCTTTAATATGGGAACTTTCTCAAGAATTCACATTAATCAAGAATAGGGACTTCTGCCCACCTGATGTGGAACATGCTGTCATTAATATCTGATGGTTAATTAAGAGTTAAACTCAGTTGGAATGTTGATGGGGATTGCACTGAATCTGTAGATTGCTTTTGGTAAGATGGCCATTTTTACTATGTGAATCCTACCGATTCATGAGAATGGGAGATCTTTCCATCTTCTGCGGTCTTCTTCAATTTCTTTCTTCAAAGACTCGAAGCTCTTGTCATACAGATCTTTTACTTGCTTGGTTAGAGTTACAGCAAAATATATTATATTATTTGTGACTATTGTGAAGAGTGTTGTTTCCCTAATTTTTCTCAGCCCATTTAGCCTTTGCATAGTGGAAGGCTGCTGATTTGTTTGAGTTAACTTTATATCCAGCCACTTTGCCGAAGTTGTTTATTAGCTGTAGGATTTCTCTGGATTTCTGTAGGATTTTTTGGGGGTCACTTATGTATACTATCATATCATCCACAGTGATACCTTGACTTCTTCCTTTTCAATTTATATCTCTTTGACATGCTTTTGTTGTCTAATTGCTCTAGCTAGAACTTTGAGTACTATATAAAAATATCAAATAAAGTTTATTTGGCCTCATGCTTCTTGAGATTCAAGCCTTAATTCATATCTGGTGATACGACTGGTTCCAGTCTTGAGCAACTGTAGCTCATAATGGAAGCTTCTTACAGCAGAGTAAACTGCCCATATTGTTGCCCAGGAAGCAAAGTAGTGGAAGAAAAGAGGGAGAGAGAAAGGTGGGACACATGAAGAGTGAGGGGAAGATAGCAAGGGAGTGATACAGTTTCTAGGGTACCCCTCTTACCCAAGGATGGTTTACAGGGATCTACCTTTTAAAAACCGACAGATTGTTAAATAAATAAATAGGAAAAAAGAACCACTGGACCAGAGGCGAATCATATAAAAATTGTTTGAAAATGTTCAAATGTGCAGTTTCATTGTAAACAGATGTAAAGACACACAAAAAAAGATTGAGAAATTAAAAAAAAAAAAGTTGACAGCACTTTCCACTGCTGCCACTTTAGAAACCAAGCTTCATATAGACCTTTGGGGTACACAACCTCTACTCAAACCACACCAGCAGTCACAGAATACATTAGAAAAGGAAAAGAAACGATACCACCAATCAAGCACATAACACCAAGCCAAGGCAAATAAAGAAAACCATGGCCCCAGGAAAAGCATATTTAGACTTTCTTCATATTATTCATGCAAGGTTTCTGTTCATTTGATGGAAATTAAATCGAAATTCAAAGTTATTTACAAAAACCAAGTGCATGAAACTGGAGGGCAGTAACTAGGGAACACAAACACACATCAGCTGTGCAGAAAGCACTGTGCCCCTCTCAATCTTAGCTCATCTTCTTGGCATCTGTAACCATCGGTCACATGGGCAAACAGAGGCTCGTCCCAGGCTCCAGAGATATAGAGAGTTAAGTGGCACTAGAGAAGACATCACGCGGCCACTTCTGCCTGGTCTCTTCTGCTGGGGCAGACTCCTGGCGGGTCTGTTCCTGTGAAGACACCAGATTCTGACCCATCTTAGAGGATCCACTGCACTCAGAGCAGTTGGTGCTCTAACAGGCCCAGGATCACAGGATCACAGGAGCTTGGTCACACCAGGATCTCAGGGTCCCGGAGGCAGCTTGACTCCCAGGAGCTCTGACACACCCAGAATCTCAGGATCACAAGATCCCAGAATCACAGGATCCGAGAGACAGCTGGACCCTGAGGAGTTTTGACACAACCAGCATCACAGGAAGGACAGGCTCCAGTCAGATATAGTGAGGGCAGGTAGCACTAGAAATAACCAGATAGCAGGTGGCAAGCTAAGAACATAAGGAACAGAAACCAAGGTTACTTGGCATCATCAGAACCCAATTCTCCCACCACAGCAAGTCCTGGATACACCATCACACCAGAAAAGCAAGATTTGAATCTAAAATCACTTCTTCTGATGATGATAGAGGACTTTAAGAGGGACATAAATAACTCCCTTAAAGAAATACAGGAGAACACAGGTAAGCAGGTAGAAGCCCTTAAAGAGGAAACACAAAAATCCCTTAAGGAATTACAGGAAAACACAATAAAACAGGCGAAGGAAATGAACGAAACCATCTAGGATCTAAAAATGGAAATAGGAACAATAAAGAAATCACAAAAGGAGACAATCCTAAAGTTAGAAAACCTACAAAAATGATCAGGACTCATAGATGCAAGCATCATCAACAGAATAAAGAGATACAAGAGAGAATCTCAGGTGCAGAAGATACCATAGAAAACATTGACACAACAGTCAAAGAAAATGCAAAAAGCAAAAAGCTCCTAACACAAAACATCCAGAAAATCCAGGACACAATGAGAAAACCAAACCTAAGGACAATCGGTATAGTAGAGAGGGAAGATTCCCAACTTAAAGGGCCAGTAAATATCTTCAACAAAATTATAGAAGAAAACTTCCCTAACCTAAAGAATGAGATGCCCATGGACATAAAAGAAGCCTACAGAACTCCAAATAGACTGGACCAGAAAAGAAATTCCTATTATCACATAATAATCAAAACACCAATTGCACAAAACAAAGAAAGAATATTAAAAGCAGTAAGGGAAAAAGGTCAAGTAACATATAAAGGCAAACCTATCAGAATTATATCAGACTTCTCACCAGAGACTATGAAAGCTAGAAGATCCTGGGCAGATGTCATACAGACCCTAAGAGAACACAAATGCCAGCCCAGGCTAGAATACCTAGCAAAACTCTCAAATACCATAGACAGAGAAAACAAGATATTCAATGACAAAACAAATTTACACAATATCTTTCCGCAAATCCAGCCCTACAAAGGATCATAGATGGAAAACACCAACACAAGGAGGGAAACTACACCCTAGAAAAAGCAAGAAAGTAATCTGTCAACAAACCCAAAAGAAGATAGCCACACAAACAGAATTCCACCTCTAACAACAAAAATAACAGGAAGTAACAACCACTTTTACTTAATATCTCTTAACATCAATGGACTCAATTCCCCATTAAAATGATATAGACTAACAGACTGGGTACGTAAACAGGACCCAGCAATTTGCTGCATACAGGAAATGCACCTCAGTGACAAAGACAAACACTACCTCAGAGTAAAAGGTTGGAAAACAATTTTCCAAGCAAATGGTCCCAAGAAACAAGCTGGAGTAGCCATACTAATATAGAATAAAATCAACTTTCAACCAAAGTTTGCACCAGAAAAGCTGGTAATTGTGAGAATTCACTCATCTTGGGGCAATCAGATCTTAGGGTGCAGACTTTAGCATTTGAATACATGGCAGCACCAGAACAACCCCAACAGCTTCTTCTGAGTTTACAGAGACAGCAACTCCTGCTTCAGATCAGAAGTGCTGGCAGAGGTCTAGAACTGATACTGTGTGAACTCAGTTTCATCAAGAAGGTGGAACTGTCTCTCTTTCTCAAGAGATTCAGAATGTGCTGCCCATGTCTACCCTGAGCTAACAAAGATGTTTGAATATAAAGAGTAACCTCACAAAGGGACAAAAGAAAGGAGTGGGATTGGCTACCGGCTGCTGGATAGCTTTAGCTGCTGTGACATCTGACAGAATAGCGGGGCACCAGATACAAGCAAATCTCCTTAGGGGTTCAGCACAACAGAGAAATTAACAAAATAGCTACAGCTAGTGTGCTAAAATGAACAATACAATCTCCTTGCAACTTGAAAGATGGGCAGTCAAAGAAGAAACAGAAATGGGGCCAAGGTCACAGGTGTCTGAAGAGAACCAAGGGAAGGGGGGGACGATGGATGCTAGGCGCTGCTGGAGCAGCGTAAAGAAAACCGGGTCAGCCGTTCAGTCCAAAACAGCAGCTGCAGATGCTTTTTTTCTGAACAAAGGAAGCAGAACATGTGGTTCAGGGGTCACCTCAGCAGAGGTCTAGAAATGAGGAGAGAAAAATAGGAAAGTAGACTTGCAGTAACACCCAGGGAGCCCAGTGTTCACATCACTCTGAGAATCTGCTGTTTAAAATCCATCCCAGTGGGAGGACTGACACCAGGGTCAATGGTAAATGTCACAAGCTGGGCTCCATTCTCCCAGAGATGCTCAGCTCTCACAGTACACCTCTGAGTGTGAACGCGAAGCCAGGCTAGGCTTAAGGGGATGCTCAAAAATTAATGTAAAAAGAAGAGACCTGGATAGTGCTGATCTCTAAGGGCACAGGGTAAACCAAATGTTCACAGGACCCTGAGAAGAAGACAGGTGGTGGCTTCCTCCAAGGCTCAGTGGAACCATCTGGTCCTTCCTGTCATCTACACTAAAACGTGAGGGCTGTTCTGGGAACAATGAAGGAAACAGAGCCATGTTCAGCTCTGCACAGCTGGATTTTTTTCACCTTAGTGTTCTAAGTTCCCTCAGTAGCCAACTGTGGGGAGCAGGGTGGCTTTCAGGTAGATTGCTCTCTGGAGAAAGCCATGTTCCAGACAGACACACCAAATGCTAGTGTGCTAGTGAAGATTTTACTTCTCCCTTTTCACAAAGACTATCCATCAACATTCATGCACTTTCTTCTATTCAGAAGAGGCAATCTGGTAAACACGACTTGAAGAAACGCATGCATTGTGGGTACTTCACTTGAGGAAACAACAAATTCAAACCCAGCAGATATGAGTTTCTCTTCTTTGCAGATTATTTTAAAATATGATCTCTGCAGTGGGAGAACCATTATTATATTGCACATCTAGGTAGATGTTCCATGGTTCACCTGAAATGTCCCATAAATCTAATCTTCATGAATGATCAACAGAAGGAAGGTGAGTAGGTAAACAGACAGCCACGGCACTAAGTGCGTTCATGGGCTCTACAGTGGTGACATCCTGACAGACCTTATTCGTTGCTGGGCTCTGTGCCCAGTGGTGATGTGCAGAGTAGGCACTTTGAAAATAGGTCCTAGATGAACAGACAAGGAAGGGTACCTTTCATGCTGGAGTTAGGTGCAGGCTGTGCATGATTCCTGCCTTAGTTACTTTTGTATTACTGCGATCAAACTCCATGACCAGGGCAACTTATAAATGAAAGTGTTTAACTTGGTGTTTGCTGTTTCAGAGGGCTGGCATTCATAACGCCAGAATGAAGGAATACCTGAGAGCTCACATCTTGATCCATAATCATGAGGCAAGGAGGTGGGGGCGAGGAAACGGGAGTGCCATGAATCTTTTGAAATGTCAAAGCCTATCCCAGTGACACACCTTCTCCAGCAAGGCCATACTTCCTAATTGCTCTTAAAAAGTTCCACCAACTGTGGACCAAATATTAAGATATGAGCATATGGAGACCATTCTAATTGAAACCACTATATCCCCTAACTAAAGGGCAGGGGCACACATTTAGTGCTCTGAGTTGAAATTCTTCTAGAATCAAGATGGCATGCTAGGATTTCCTTAGGGTTCCCATAGAAGAGGAACTGGCAAAGCAATTCTTCAAAACACTTTCCCCAAGACCCTCCAAATCTCTATTCTTTCTCTTTTCCTTATTATAGATGGTAGGTTTAAAAGTTGGGTGGCTTTGATCTTAGTAATTGTACCATTGTGGTTCCCTTGGAGTGGATATCTTCACCTAACATCTGACCCTAACATAGCAACAGCATCATCGAACCGAGCTACATGGCATCAAAGGAATTTGATTTGCATGTCTCTGATATGGAGAGACTGAATATTTTCAATTGTTGATCAGCTTTGTGTGTTTGCATGTATATGTGTATAATAACCATCTTTTTCATGTGATTAAATTTTTTGTTGACTTTCACTTATTGATTTGTAAAAGTTCTCTGTATAGGAAAGCATAAGCTCTTTGTTTTATGCCTGGAAGGGAGAAAAACTATATTTTATTCATGTATCTCCAACCACATAATAAGTGCTACATAAGTAAATGAACAAATTAATTTGTATTGCAAATAATTTTGACAGGGAGATTTTCATGTATAATTTTCTCTGTTACTGACATCTTGAAAAAGGATAGCATGGCTTCTGGCAATATGAAAATAGAGATAAAGCTTATGTATACACTCAAGTAAATAACCATTTCCAATAAACAGAAGGCAAACACAGACCTTCTGCTTATAGACAGCGTCAATAAAAGGAAGTCAATTGGCTTATAAATATTGAGGTTTCTGCTCATCTGGCCAAGTTTGAAGAGCTTGCAGTTCTTTTCTTTGAATAGGTGTGGATACTAGCTACTGGTACTATCAGGCATGAATTAAGACCATGCTCTGTGCCAAGAATAATACTGAACACTTTCTACAAATACCAAATACATCCTATTGTGGAACTTCCCTGAATGGCACACTGTCTTTTCTTCTTATTCCCAGCCATCTTTCTGGCTCCAGAGAGGTCAGTAAATTGGTGACTAGTAGGAGGACCCAATAATGCAGCTCATCTTTCAGGTTAAAAAAAATAAGACAAGGAACGTTTTGATATTTATTTATAGACCAAAGTTCTAGGGCAGGCAGAGTGAATATAGTACTCCCTGGGATGATACATGTTAGAAATGATGGCTTTGCTCTTCTTCTTCCATTGACACACTGAAGGGGGACGGTGACAGCAAATGGCTCCAAGTTTCAAGATTGTGATCATGTAACAAAGAAGCAGAGTACAAGTAGAATGCTTGCTTTTGATGGAACTCAACACAAGTCAAGTACATGAGGACCCAGGAGTTTATACATCATTACTGGTGACTGAAAGAAGGAATGCTGTCAGTTCTCCAAGAGCAGAGTTTCTAGGGACATGGAAGAGTGACAGTCATAGTTAAGCACCATAGCAAGCCAATATACTGAAGCAGCACCCAGTGATCAAGACACATCTTTACTAAGTTGAATAAGTAGAGCATAAATGTGTCACTGTGGAATGAGAGTGGGCAGCAGTAGAGTGACCATTCCTAGTAGGTCTTCTCTCTCAATTGTTTCTCTACAACAAGGCCAGCCACTCTGCAGGAGAGATAGGTGGGGACAGGAGAAGACATTTTCTGGTTTGCCATATGTTTCTCCAGGAATCCATCTTGTGGAAGAGGGCGAGAGTGGGAAGATTTGACAATGTGAAGGTTTTTTGTAAACACACCATGTCATCCCCAAAGCGACCCTTAGACAGAGATAACTGGGAGCTTTTAAGTATCACAATCTAGTGGTGCTTTTATGTAATTGGTCCTTCTCCCACTCATTAATACTGGGTGGAAACGAGTTTCTTAGGGAGATGTTTATCAGTTATAAAATAAGAGCTTAGTTTTCTCCTTTGCATATGTGTATGTATATGTCTCTGTGTTTGTGTGTGTGCATATGTGTGTGTACACATGAGTGTGTGCATATGTGTGTGTGGGGTGTGTAGATTCCAGAGGTTGATGTCAGATCTCTCCCTCACTCTCCACCTTATCTTTTGAGACAGGGTCTCCCACTGAATGTGGATCTTGCTATTTGAGCTCTACTGACTGGCAAACAAGTCCCAGGGATCCTCCTGCCTCAGCTAGAATTACATCCTTTTTAGATTTTTCATATGGGTGATGGAGAATAAACTACAGGCTTCCTGACTGTACAATAAGCAATTACTATTCAAGTCATGCTCCCAGTCCCGAGAGCTCACATTTCTCAGAAGATTGAACAATGAGGCTAGAATGTATTTCTGCAACTTGAGTACATTTAAATTCTTACTAAAGTGTGGCAGAATGTTTTTCTAGCATCCACAAGGTCCTTCATTTGTTCCCCAGAATAAAAAAAGAAAACAAAATATTAGCAAATGTCTTTCACTTAGGTATTTTACAAATGTAAACATTAAAGCATGAAATAAATGACTTTGCTATGGCTACTCAGGAAGCCATACAGCAAATCTACTTTCAACCAAAAAATTGATATTAAGAATATTTTTCTTCTGGATTTTGTTTGTATAGATGGGACATTGCAACAGCAGAGAATCTCTGTGTTTGGGCATGGGATGGTCTCAGGGTTATGTGGGTGAAGGCAGAAAAACCACTCAGCTTAGGGGAGATCTTTGACCTCGAGCCCTGTTGTGGTGCAGCACTCCCCGTGAGTCTGTGATTGCTTCTGTTTAGGCCCCAGAGCAGTAACGCATGGGGGACTGGCTGGGATCCCACCTTGGATAAATCTGTTGCAGATGATCCTCTGGAGGTTGAAGCTCCCAGTTGAGAGATTGATAAGTTAATAGTGCGTGCTCTCTGGTGAGTCAGCCTGTAATTGCTGACACCAACCTTTGCTGCATCGGCCTCAGGGGCTTAATGTTTGACTCAGATGATGTAGACGGGGGTAAAGTTGGCCTTGTTTCCTGAAATCTTAGAGATTGAATAATAAGTTTTTAAAATTTGATTGGTGACTAAAATCACTTTGGGAGATAAAATGGATAAAAGAAAATGAACAATACCTCATGACTCTTGTCTCTCATGACTAATGTCTCCATGTGCATTGTGGAGGTAGCAGGATAGAGCTGCTAGTGATTATGTAACTGGTTGTTAGTTGTTAGGAATTTGGATACAATCAGCTTACTTTAGTTTTAAAGCTCAGAGCTGTGGGGTCTTGAAGACTGTGGGTAACTGTACATGCTGGAGTTTGCAGAACGGTCCCTGGGTTTGGGGCAGGGAGTGAATTCTGCTTCCTGGAATCCTTCTGGGTGTGACTCTTTTCACCTTCTTTGATTTAGTTTTATTTTTTAAATGTAAATCTCATACGTGGTTCAAAGGCCATATGAAAAGATGCATTCCTAGAATTCCTATTTTTATCTCTATGCCTTTCCCATTCATCTTTGTAGACAATCATTGCCATTGTCTTATCAGGGTTTAGAACAAACACATGAAAGTCATATTTTATCCATTATACACCATTTTGTATTTTTCTCCTTTAGCTTTACAATATGCATTGCCACCCCTCACATACTCATTCATAAAGCTGTTTCTCATTTTTCTCACAGTTCCAAAGTATCTTCATGGCATGGCTGAATTGTAGGTGATTGAATGGAACCTCAGTGGTTTACTTTTAGCTGTCTGTCACTGCAACAAAACACATGAGGCAATAACCTTTAAAAGGGGTGTCTTAGGGTTTACTGCTGTGAACAGACACCATGACCAAGGCAACTCTTATAGGGACAGCATTTAAGTGGGGCTGGTTTACAGGTTCAGAGGTTCAGTCCATTATCATCAAGGCAGGAGCATGGCAGCATACGGCAGGCATGGTACTGGAAGAACTGAGAGTTCTATATCTTCATCTGAAGGCTGCCAAGAGAAGACTGGCTTCTAGGCAGCTAGGATGAGAGTCTTAAAGTCCATGCCCACAGTGACACATCTACTCCAACAAGGTCACACCTACTCCAACCTCCTAACAGTGCTACTCCCTGTGCCAAGGATATTCAAACCACTACAAGAGGTACGATTCATTTGACTCACTTTCTATGGTTTGGATGAGTTATTAATTGGCTTCATTGTTTTTGAGCTGATGCTGAGGCAGCATCCCATCGCATGTGTATGTGGCAGAGAAAAGCAGCTCACTGCACAGCCAGGACACCAAGAGAGTCGGGAGGGGTCTGACTCGCACAATACCCTTCCTAAGCACACACCAAATGACCTAAAGACCTTTCAGTGTGTCTCAGAGAATCCATCCCTTCCCAATAGGAGGAGGCCAAATAGCCACTGAGCCTTTATCAAGCAGGCCTCTGCAAGAAAGCTAAGATCCAAGTTATCGCAAGTTGTTGACATGTCTTTTTCCAAACTATGTGTTCAGGTGTTTTTAAATTAATTTCTTTCTTTCTCTTTCTTTCTTTCTTTCTTTCTTTCTTTCTTTCTTTCTTTCTTTCTTTCTTTCTTTCTTTCTTTCTTTCTTCCTTTTTTATCTACAATGGCAACTTATTTTATTCTTCCCATTTTATTAATTAAATTTATTTAAACAAGTACACAAAAACATAAAATTGTACAGATTAATGAGGTAATTTTTTTCAGTTGTCAGTGTATGCATATACTTTGTAACATTAAAGTTAGGCTAAGACCAAATATACCCATGTCTGAGAACAGTTATTATTTTAGGGTAAAAAGTTTCAAAATTCCCTTTAGCAATCAAAACAGAATTACTGAGATACCGTTAACATGCAAATAAATGCTTCTGTTGAATGTGTGCCACGTGCTGAGTTTGGATGTACACAAACACCCGTGGAACACATCCCTACAGTTAGCACGGTACATCTAATGTCACCTAAAGTTTTCTTGTCCCCCATTGCTTTAGTTGGGTTTTACATTGTCTTATGGTGTAAGGACACCTCACACAAGATCTCAGCATCTTAACCATCTCAGCCAACTCTGAAGCGCAAGGTGCTGGGACCTCTTGGAGATACTAATCGTATTTCCTTCAGATTAAGGCTCAGAAATGAGATGCTACCATGTGGCAGTTCTATTTTTAGTTTTTGAGAAACCAGAAACACTACATGCTGTTGGTAGGAATTAAAAATGCCACAGGAGCTATAAGAAGAGGAGTCCTGACTTGACTTTTTTTTTTGTATCAGGATTTTTCTCTTCTTTTTCTTCGTATTTATAAGGATTTATTAATGACTTCAGTAAGTTTGTATTTTATGTTTCTTCTTTTTCTGATTTTTTTCTGTGTAAAATGTTCTAGTTTTAAATTAAAGTAGCTGAATTCATCCAATGGTTTTTGTATGTCTGGACTATTTAATTTTACCAGACCCCAGAGTACAGTTCTGAGTACTCTGTGCACGAGCTGTTGTCTATGTATCTGTCTGGCAGAACATGCCCACTCTCACTGTTCCATTTGTTTCCCACATGCTCTTGAATGGGAAACTTCATCCCAACCTTTGAACCAATTTGTTTAGCTCCAGAAAAAAGTAAACTCCCTGAATTTCAATCAAGACTTCACTAAGTTCATACATTATGTTGGAGCAAGTCGCTGGTGCTGTGATGTTGAATTAGTTTGGTAAAGTACTAGAATCCTTCCCCTTTGTTGTAACTTGATTTTGCTTGGCTGGGGGCGTGGGCAGGTGGGTGGGCAGGGCTGGGCATGTCTTAAATCTTTTGGTTTTTCTAATTTCTTTTTCTATTTTTAAAAAATGACATGTAGACAAATTGAAATGAATGGAACAGAAATGGTCTGCTCTTTCATTATACATCTTAGTAGCTTACTGTTTATGTATGAGGTTATTAATTTTTATATGATATTCTATACGTTTCTAGCTATACCATTCTTCACTGCTTTTTTAAAAATTAGCTATAGATAATCATCTGTTCTCTTGGTTTTATTCCAGACACTTTTTTTTTCTGGTGCAAAAGAAGAGGCAGTGTTACTTCTTCTTTCCCAGTGTCTGGGCTTCTGATCGTTATCCAGTTGATGTTTACATTAAAGACATTTCTGGGATGTGGCATGTGGCTTTCATCTCCCTCTCCACCTCCTACTGCTGTTTCTTCACAGCTTCATTCATGAAAGTTGCTGGTCAAGTTTCTGCAGTCATCGAGATTCAGGATCCAGTCAAAGGTTGATGACCTTGACACAACTGGAAGAGCCTTTGCTGCCCTCCAATTACTGTTCATAGCCTTCTCACAGAGGAGCGCACAGTTCAGGATCGTGGGAGGGGCCTCTACTCTTCACCCAGTTAAGACTGGAAAAAACAATTAGTCACTGTGATCTTTGGAGACAAATCTCCAGAAAATCGGAGAAGGTACCCCAGATGGAAACCATAGAGGTCAAATGCAAATGTTAAGTCCAAAGGAGCAAGAGGAAGATAATAAATGGTTGTAGAGAATACACTGAAAACAAGGCAGGCAAGGCGCGTAGGACAATGTCATTATTCATAGGCAAGTGACTGTGGTTTCATTTTATGAGCCATTGAGGTATGACTAGTGTGGGCTTATGAGTTTGATTATAAGTGTCAGGATCAAAATAGGTACTAGTCACACTGCAAGTTTCGAATACTGAGTAAAACAAGGGTTCTAGAAAAAACCTTCTGGATTATTTGAGACGATCAAAGACCCAGTGCTCGCCCTTTTAACCACCATGTTCTACAACATTCTGCAACGAAAGAAAATGTTCTTGAATCTGTGCTGCCCAATAAAGTGGCCATTAGTCACAAGTGCCAACTAAGGTAAGGTTAATTTCTAGTTTATTAAGGTTCTTATTGGATCCATGAATTATTTTTTTAATTGTATAGGTGAGGCACCGTGGGATAATCCATTAATTTCATTTTAATTAATCTAAACAAAGTGATTGGTGGTGGCTCTGCTGGACGGTGTATCTAAAAAATTAGATCTAAATTGTAATCTATTTTAAAATTACAAAGAGTTAAACTGCATAGCTCAGGTCCTGAATGAGTCAGATTTGTGCCTTTCAATGACACACACACCCCAGCATGAAGAAACCTCACTTCCAAGAGACTCATATTCAAATATGATATTATAAAGATTTATAAAGAAATAAGATAATTTGCATTTTAAAAGTCCCTCCCACTGCTTATGTTCTAGTGATAAATGAACAGTAAGCTACATTAGTCAGGAAAGGAAAGGAAAAATAGCGAAATACCTAATCCAAAGTCACAACCATCGTTAGTTCCAAATGCCTCAATGCTGACACTTAATACAGGCTTCTTACAGGAGAATAGAACCTGCTATTGATCTTGTCTGTAGAGCATAGTCTGACACCAGGCTCCAAGCTGCCTCATTCACTACCTCTTCAACCTGCAGCTGAAAACCAGGCGATGACTGATCTCCTGGTGGTAATCACTTTGCTGTGTATATCAAGCAACATGTTGCCCACCTTAGATTATTTAAAGGAACAGTGAACTGTTTTACGCTGGGTACTGCAATAACTTTCCACAGGTCATCAAGCCAGAAACTGGCAGGACGCCATGGGAAGAGACTGACAAGTTTTCCTAATCCCAGTTCTAGCTGGTACATAATTACATGTTGAGGTAGACCTCTCCACACAGTCTTCTGAATCTGGCTTTCTATGCCAGACATGGAGTCTGAGGACAGAACTGGAGTGACATTTGATTCTGTTGTGCTCCCGTATGTGTGAGTGGCACTGGATCCCCACTTGTTCCATACTGAGAGGATCGTGGCTTATCTCAGGACTAGGGGCACTTGGCAGAGGTTTTCCTACTTTTCCCAAACCGATGCTCATCTCGGTTGCTAAGACAGTTTCTTTTTTTTTTTTTTCCCTCCTTTTTTATTTTTGATACTTTATATACATTTCCAATGTTTCCCCTTTTCTGAGTCTCCTCTTTGTATACCCCCCATCCCCTCCCCAACCC
>CM052709.1:69753168-69830780 GCA_028551405.1 Uromys caudimaculatus | reverse complement strand
GCAGAGGTTTCCCCGGGCCTTCCAAGTTCCTGTGAGGCTTCCTCTCTACGGCGCTCCTTGGCTGTGGACTTCTGGTGTCACAGGCAGAGGTTTCCCCGGGCCTTCCAAGTTCCTGTGAGGCTTCCTCTCTACGGCCGCTAAGACAGTTTCTATGGCAAAGGCCCACCAGCTAAGTGAGGATTAAATGTAGTATATAGTTCAAACAGACGAATTTGACACGGGAACAGTTGCCTTCACCAAACAGAAGGCGGGGCGTAAGAGGATTGGATCATCCACGTAGGCAAACACTTTAAGTCATCCATAAAGTGCAAGCATTGAGCAACATCCCCATGTGTTTAAATGCGTTTCTTCGGAATTCTGTTGCTGTGGTGAAGCACCATGACCAAAGCAACTTGGGAAGGAAAGTATTTATTCTGCTTATACTTCCGTATCACTACTCATCACCAAAGGCAGTCTGGGCAGGAACTCAAGCAGGGCAGCAACCTCGAGGGAGGAGCTAATGCAAAGGTCAAGGAGGGGTTCTGCTTACTGGTTTGCTCCACATAGCTTACTCAACCTGTTTTGTTATAGAACCCAGAACCATCATCCCAGCGTGGCACCCATCCACTATGGGCTGAGCCCTTCCTCATTAGTCACGAATTAAGAAAATGCCTTACAGGCCTGCAGGCAACCAGAACCTATGGAGGTATTTTCCCAATTGAGGCTCCTTCCTCTCAGATGACTCCAGCTTGTGTCAAGTTGACAGAAAACTATCCAGCATAATGATATAGAGACTCTATTAGAACATGGAAGGTTTTCAGACATATTTAGAGTCCAGCTGCTGGTGGCTTGAAGAGTGAGAGAACTGTGAGATTTTATATGCTAAAGACACCCAAAACTGTTGCAGGAAGGAAATATAGGCTGGTGTGCAGCTAGAGACCAAATGCTTCATTCTTACCGCACGGCATAGGAGAGCCAAACTCTACAGCCAGCTTTCAGCATCAATGCTGGTCGCTTTCATCATCGATGCTGGTCACTATTTGCTCTCCAGAGCTACATGTATGTATCTTTCCCTCTCTGAAATACAAATTTCAGTCCTTAATTTCCTGCTCTTTGTATTCCATTTACTAACTCCAGAAGCTGTGTAGATGACCTCCAGGTAGAGTTCTTTTTCCATAGGGGAAGCTGTTCCCCTTTAACATTTGAAACCTGGAAACTGAGGATACTCAGGTACTCGGACTTCTCGGGCAGCGTGATCTCTCACGGTGGTTTGTTCATACAAAGCCAGCTCTCATAATCTCTCCATTTTTTCCTGTTTTGGAGACAGGGCCGTGTGTAGCCCGGGCTGGACTTGAACTTGCTATTCATTCCACATCTGGCCTTGAACTTCTGACCCTTCTGTCTCCGCCTCCCAAATGCTAGGATCACAGAGATTCATCATCATGTCTAGCTCATTTTTTCTTTTGATGTATTGAATACAGAGTTGCTTTCTTTGTGTTTTATAGCTCCTTTTGGAATTTGTTCTAGTAATTTCTAGGATCTCTAAATCTCCTTCTTTGTCTTCATTTTAAAAACTCGCTTTAATTCCAGCTCTGCAGACATTAAAAGAATGATGACTTAAGTTCAGAGTTCTCCAGTTTCTTTCCAATATTACTTTTAAATCAACAAATATTTGTGATAATGTACCATGAGCAAACCATTTCAGTATAAGAGAGAGCTTATATAAAGGTGTGTGACGAATTCTTGCTCAAGTGAATATGGCAGTCCATTGCAAGCATTTGGCCTACTTTGTAAATTGTATCATTTTCATAGCTTCTGAGGTCCTTGAAGACTTATCTAGTATGACATCAGAACAAACCGTACATGGCTGTGTATGAGAACGCATGTCAAGCTGTATGTTGAGGGGAACATTAAGAAAAGGTTGGAGGCACAGTTTATCTTACTCCTGCTTCTGATTTCCTGTTCAGATCTCAGAGCTAAATTGCAAGATATCCATAGTACAAAATACAATATAATGATTTAGAATGGACATAAATATATATTTAGTTACATTAAAAATATACACACTCTGCTGTTGAATGAAAAACGGCAAATTGTAACATATTCTTTCAGGGTGATTTCATTTGTAAAGTTAATACACAAATGGATACACGTAAACTTATATTTTCATACAAATGTATATCAATGCTTACCCAATAATGAAATAATAGAAGATGTTAACTAAATTGCTGATGGTGAACAACATGAATGTGTAGCCTCAGAAAGGGTCAAGATTTTTCTTTGCCATTTTCTCCCTCATAGATATATTATTTACTTTTTATGCTGCTGCTGGTTATTTGGGGCAAGCTGCTCTTAGAAAGCCCAAGTTGACCTGCAAGTTCTTATGTAACCAGACAGGTCTCAAGCTTACAGACTTAGCCTCAGCCTTGTGAGTTCTGGGATCACAGGCTGTTCCCTGAACACTCTCGATAATGACCTTGCTGTTCTGTGTGATGCACACAGGAAGGAAAGCTGATGCTCCAGGTCATGCAGGATGGTAGGAAAGATTCATTAATTGTCTTCTCTCTTCTCATACCAGCTTTAAGCCCTTGGGACCTATCCTCCAGGAGGAAATACATAAACCAGCATTTAAAAAGATTTATTTTGCTTCATGTGCATAAATATTTTTCTGCATGTATGTATGTGAATTATGTGCATACCTGGTACCAACAGAGATCAGAAGATGTAACTAGATTCCCTGGAACTGGGGTTACAGATGGTTGTGAGCGCCTGTGTGGATGGTGAGAATTGAACCCGGGCCCTCTGTGAGAGCAACAAATGCTCTAAACTGTTGAGCCATCTCTAGTCCATATGTTAGCATTTTGAAGTTTGATTTTCTTAATGGATCAATAGTTTGTCCAGCCTTTTTCAGTATTTCCCTTTCTTTTCAAACTGGCTTAGTTTTTAAAAAATTACATTTACTTATTTATTCCTTTAGGGTAAAGTTGGGGAGTGTGTGCCACAGCACACATGTGGAGGTCAGAGGACAACGTGCAGGGCTTGTTTCTCTCCTTTCACCATGTAGGCTTGGCAATTGAACTCAGGGCTTCAGGCTTGGCAGCAGGTGCTGGCCCAGCCCTATACTGACAATTTCAATTCAAGGAATACACAGAAGTCTTTTAAACTGCAATGTGTGAAAAAAAAAAAAAAAAAAAAGCAGACAAA
The DNA here is from genome assembly GCA_028551405.1 of Uromys caudimaculatus. Taxonomy (NCBI): domain Eukaryota; kingdom Metazoa; phylum Chordata; class Mammalia; order Rodentia; family Muridae; genus Uromys; species Uromys caudimaculatus. The sequence continues at coordinate 69,827,597 of CM052709.1, read as the reverse complement.
CAAAATAAGCCCAGCAGAGAATGAAAGGGCAGGACAAGGGGACTCCACCAAGGCTCTCCTTACAAAGCATGGAAAAAAGAAAGTAGGTCTGCTTGGTTTCCAACTGAGTTTTCAATTCCAGTAAGATCCATCTATTGTTATTCTATTCTGTCTCTGTCTGTTTCTCTCTCTCTCTCTCTCTCTCTCTCTCTCTCTCTCTCTCTGTTTCTAAATGACCAAAAGTTTCCCTGTAAGCTGGGAAACACTTGTCACAATAGCAGTATTGGTCTAGGGGCCATGAGATTTATTCCCCCCCAAGACGATATTCCTGGGTTTGCGCACATTCGTGCTTTTCAGTGAATCGTGTTCTCTAAATGTCACCTTGCCTCCATCCAGCCTGACCTGTGTTCTGAGTGTCCAGGGGCTTCCAGGAAGTGCAGGCAGATTGATGGCTTGCTGAAAGTGCCCTCATTATCTCTCACTGGAAATTTCTTTCATGAGTAATCTCTTGTGCCCTGGATGCAGAGCTTTAGTGTGTGTGTGTGTGTGTGTGTGTGTGTGTGTGTGTGTGTGTGTGTGTGCTATGAAATAAAATCTCAGATAATGCGTGAGCTAATTTTCCCTCATCTCTCCCCACACTCTGATCTCCACAATGTGACCTCAAAGCTAATAGTTTATTTAATTAGCAATGCTTTATTTAAACGGCCTTAGTTGGTGAGGAATGGAGAGTAACAGAGATTAGTTTGTTTAAACAAAGAAGATGACAGGGACAGAGAGAGAGAGAGAGAGAGAGAGAGAGAGAGAGAGAGAGAGAGAGAGAGGAGAGAGAATGAGTTTTGTGTGCTAGGAAGGGCATGCTATGAAGGACTTCTCTAAAAAAAATTAGTACCAGAAAGAAATTATACATTTTTGTCTTGTAAGAGACTACCTTAATTAGCCCCTTCTTTAAGGTTATTTTCTATCATTGACACAAAAATTATTCCTGACTATTGCAGTTTTATTTTAATGTGTGCGGATAATAATCCTTTTCTCTAGAGCAATTTCTTTAGATTAAATTAAATTTAGTGAAACCAAATACATATTAATACATTTTTATCTATATATACACACATATAAATAGGTATACCTAAATACATGCATATATGCATATAGGAAATGCACTATATACATGTATGAAATTGTCAAAGAACACATTTAATCAATAAATATGTTAAGGCTATTTATCTATCAAACAAAAGAACAAAGGAAATGAGACCATTTTCTGAGGAATTTTTTACATATTTAAAATATTTTTAAAGAAACATTTTTCTTGTTGACAAATATGCTTCTGAGAGAATATTGAATTGTATATCTGATGGATGCATAGAAACTACACACACACAAAAGAAAGGGGATTGTGAGGGGGACCAAAGAAACGGGAAGCAAGATGCAATAATGGAACGTGTGTGTCCTAAGTACAGAAGGAAGCACTTATCTTGGGAAGTAAGGGGACCAGCAAAGTGTTGGGGTCCACACTGAAGGACAAATAAGAACAAAATATGGTGATATATATGTATGAAAACATCACCAAACACATTAATTGAAGAATCAGAAAGATTCTACACTAGTTATCTATTCAGAAAGCTCAAAGTCAGACCAATCCCTTCTTCTTATGAACTATAGCCTTCCTTACAGTTGTGAATAAAGGATTCTGAATTGAGAGTACTTGGGCTCCTTGACTATTGTTGTGGTCTCTTCATCTGCCCTGTCCTTCTAGAATGCCAGAGTCAAGAGGTCTGAGTGTCAAGGGGATCAAGGAGATGGGTTACCATCACAAAGAAAGGAACTGAAACCTCAGACAAGCAAGGCCACATTGCTTGGATCTGTTCTTCTCTCTGTGGACGTTCCCAGGGCTGAGCCCACCTGAAGTTGGATAAACAAGTTGTGACCCTTGCATATAATGAAATGTTGTCCATCAGTAAGTGGAATCAAATAGTATAGGCTACCACATGGATGAGCCAATATCAAGCTACGTGAAAGAAGCCACATACAAGAGGCCACATACTACATGACTCTGTTTATATGAAATGCCTAGAAAGGATCACTCTATAGAGACAAAACACAGACCGGTGCTCTTCAGGCTAGATGGAGGAGTGCGTGACTTCAGACAGGCTTACGGGGCTAATGGAGATAATCAAACACTGGATTATGATGACTGTACAAGTCTGGAGATTTACTAAACTGCATTGAGTTCACAGTAAAAGGGAATCATATGCTCTGTAAACTAGATCTCATCCTCCCTCTCCCCCTCCTCTTTGCCTCTATGAGGGTTCTCTTCCACCCACTCCCACCTCATTGCTCTAGCATCCCCTTATGCTGGGGCTTTAAGCCTCCACAGGATCAAGGACCTCCCCTCCCATTGATGCCAGATAAAGCCATCCTCTGCTACATATGTGTCTGGAGCCATGGATCCCCCCGTATATACTCTTGGTTGGTGGTTTAGTCCCTGGGAGCTCTAGGTGGTCCGGTTAATATGTTTTTAAAAGTCCATATGAAAAAGAGATGGATCCTGTCCAGGCTGTGGTTGGGGACAGACCACAAACCTTGCTGCCTTTTGCTCAGTGATGCTTCTTTCTTACGTAGCTTTGCTCACCACCAGAACATGAAATTCCCCCTAAGACCCTAAGTCCTCCAAGTACAGAGGTGAGTTGTCTGTGTTTGACTTATCTTTTGTCTTGAAGAAAGTCTACCTATAGGAAGGCGAGGAATGCAAGAACTCTGTAGGGGGTCCTGGAAGGCTTTGAGAAGAAAACCAGTCATAAAAGAGTGCCAGGCGGTTTCCATTCCTTCTCCATACCCCTCTGTTGGATTTATTTTGTTCCATGCATCATGAACCCCCAACTATCAAGGGTCATAATCCAAGGTCTGAGTCATAATCATAGCAACTGAAGCTGTGATCCAGGGGTGGATATAGTATGTGGGTAAAGCTATCAGTGTTCTCTATCATTTAACATGATGGACTGTGGGAAAAGAGGTACTCTCTGTTTTCTAGGATCAGAGATACTAGATCTAGAATCATGTAGAGTTGCAGGTACCTGCAGCCTCATATTCTCCGTGTAAAGAAAGCCTGTCTCCAGTGTGATGGTCTCTGAGAGAGTGCTAGGAGACAACTGGTAACATGGTTCAGATTTCCTGGACAGCTGTGCCTGAAGCAATAACTACCCACCCTTTAAACTTGTTTTCTTAGGGCTTTTTTGACCTGGAAGTTTTGCTAGTATAAATGGCTTACAGTGGGGAAGAAGTGCTGTATATGAGCCCATAGGCATGATTTAGTAGGCCTTGTGCTCCTACAAGAGTGAAATGCAAGCTCAAGACTTTGCATTTACTTCACTGGGTTGCAGGGGGCTCGATTTGTCTCACGTCCCTTATTTTGTGGGTTTCTTTCCAGCCCTCCATTGGAAATTGTCTTACACTTCGGAGTACCTGAGAGTGGCCTCACTGCTGTGTAAACTCATAAAAACATGACAGGAACACTTACTTGCTCAAAACATGGTTCTTCCTCTGGCATCATTCAGAGCAGAAACTGTTACATAAGTGAAATTCAGATGCATGTGGCCATGCCAGATGTGGATCTGCCAGGACTTACCTTCTCCAAGTTTCTTGTTTCTGACTGATTTTGAAAATGTTCATGATAGAAGATAGAAGACTTTCGAAAGATCATTTTCATTTGAAATAAACCCTAAGGTACATTGTCGCACATTCCAACAGGACCGTTTTGTACCCAGGAAATGCCCGCAATGAACAGTAATAAAGCATCTGAGATATTCACCCCTCACACAGTTGGCTCCCTCACACAGCTGGCTCAAGGAAATGCCTTGGATCCAGTGTGAAGACAGACAGTCCTTAACAGGGATTTCCAATACAATGTCCCATCTGCCTTCTCGGGCAAGAGCTGAGGACGCTTTATCATTAATTAGCAAAGTATTCTTTGAGCAGTGGGTCATCTCCTACTGTGGAGACGGCTCTAGAGGCTGCTGTGGGTTTGATGATGGCTTTCATGTGGGTTATGGATCATTTTCCTCAGAGTTACCAGCACCCTCAGTAAATCATGGGTTCTAGGCCTGATCCCAAAGCCACTTTCAAGTTACACACTTAAGCAATCTCTCCTGGTGGTTTTCTTTTCTGTTTTCTATTTCTTCTTGTACATTGGTAGTTGAGAACTAATCGTTTAGATCCTGGCATGGTCCTCATGACTCATGAATGAGCACCCACAAGTTGCTGTTGTCTTAATTACAACTTCCTGTTTGTTTGTGGAAAAGGACCGCTAGACTTACGCCCTCTTTGTTGAAAAAAAAAAATCACAGGAAGAGTAAAAAATGAGGAGTTCTCTCCACATATCTGAAAGAGAGACAAGTTCTGCTTATATTTTTCAAGAGGTGAAAAAGGGATTTGACTAGTCTGTAAGCTCAAAGTCTTGGTTGGCAGGCATCTGCTGTAGCTCTTAAAATACATCTGGGATGTTGGTATCCAGAGAGCCTGATAGGTAGCAGGGAAGTGATGACTCCAACACCTAGCATCGTATGGATGCTTGTGAAAAAAATCGGTTAACCTAAATATAATCTATCTCTCTTCCTTTCCTTCTTTCTTTTTTGACTATTTCTTTTTATTGCATTATGGAATGCAGACAGAACAACATATAGGAACCAGAAAAGCAAAAGGTGTTGGAATATAAAGTAAGCTTTTATCCTCTCAAGATTAAACAGATCCCCAGTATTTGAGATGTTTCCGTCAAAGAAAGCCTGCTTGCTCCACCAAGGTAGAAGCTAAATAATTACTTCTATCACCACCAACAGACACACACGAGTCAAGGAAACAAATGACTTCTCCATGAAGCAAGGGCTGAGGGATGATAATAAAAAAGGCAGTGGAATGACAGCAAACTGTTTCTCCCCCCTGAGCTCGCCTGATAATTCCTTTTTTTCTCCCTGAATAACTAAAGGAGAGGCAGCTGCCGCAGCAATCAGGATTCAAAACCCCATTAATATTGGTGACTCATCAGCCGGATTCTTTCTCTATGTCTGGAAATGTCAGGAAATTAAAAAGCTTTGTGGCATCTCTAGGAGTCAAATCCCCAGTCAGAGCTGTAACCACTTCAAAATATTCTTGGCCTCATTTGGAAAATGGTTGTCACCCGGGACTTGGCCTGGTTTGTTCCCGTCAGTGAAGGGCAGGACCAATGAGCAATCTCACTGAGTTAACCACTCAGCTCACCTTTCCTCAGTGGCATGAGGACTGGGAGATGGAAAGCATCAATGTTTGCTAATGCACTATACTGCAGGACAGTATACTTAGGACAGCTAGACATGACCTGAGCGTTTGGCTTGGGCTTCCTTAAAAAGGGCAATAGGCAAAGATTGAAGCTACATGGGCCATGGGCCCTTGTACTTGAATAAGGAATTGATAAATAGGGATATCTAGAAATATTTAGATAATTGTATTTGTGATGTTAGTCTTTCTATAACTATCTCATAGAAGACCTTCCCACTCACTTAAAATAGAGCTTATGATCGATTTTTAGTTCAACTGGCATTTGCGTGTAATCTAAGAGCCAGCAGCTTTATGTATATATGAAAAAGATAGATCTTTAGAAAATAATTCTTGATTATAAATCTGGAATGACAGAGCAATCTAGAAACTATAATACTGCCCATAGAATTGGTTATTATGTTCTTGGCTAATGTGGGTCTTAGTGATAATACATTTAATAAACTGATTAAAATATATTTCCAGCTTTGACAGTGGGGAGTTGCTGCTCAGAAGGGAACGTCTGTGAGAGAGCCTGGGTTGAATGAATCAGAGAGGACCTGTGGACGTGAGGAACATTTGAGCTGTGCTTAGGGTGAAGAGGGGATAGAGAAACCTGTTTGGATGGAATGAGAAGCAAGGAGACAGACTTAGGTTTCAGCAAGCAGACAAGTTGAGAAGTTTGGTATCAAGCAGGGAAAGAAAATTGCAGTGGCCAATTATAGAAAGACTCGTTAGCTGAAGGGGGCATTTGAAGCCATTTCATAGTCAATGAAAAGTTCTTTCTAGGGACGAGAGGGTTCTTTGTTCTTTCACTCATTTGCTTCACAGTCATTGGTCACTTCCCATGTCGTTAACTATTGGTAGGAAATTATCCTTGTCTTATATGTAAGGAGAATGTAGAGGAAACAGATTCAAAGCAACAGAATACAATACAGCAGAGCAAAGAGGAATGCTGCCTTGTGTAGGGCGGAGTTCAATGGATGCCTTTCAGAGTCAACATGACTCGAGAGAAGACATGAACCAAGTGAAGGAACTGGAGAGCGGCTCACATAAGTTGGTGAGATGGCCATGCTTGCCATTTGCAGCAGATGCTATGGTACCAAGGGAGGAACTGAAGGAGAAAAGCCAGGAGATTGGTAGTGTAAAACAAAAAGAACACCAGGAAAGATATGGGTGTGCTGAGCTCAGTTGCAGAGGAAGAGAAGATAGAGACATTTCCAGAATGGAACCTAGAGTGCCTTAAAGTGTAGATGTTATCGGAGTCTGCAGCCAGAGAATTTAAGAAGTAGGATGTGGGAGAGTGAGAACTTCCCAAAGAAGTCATCACTGTAAGCATAATCTAGTGTTTAATGGGTGGATTCCCCAGAGCTGGAGGTACTGGCTGATGTGATCTGTCTAACATGGATGTGGGGAATCAAATGTGGACAAGGCTCAAAATGGAAGACAAACTTTCCTTAGGGTTCAAGTGTGAGCCAGTGACCAGTATGTATGAAAACTTGCAACTGCAGCTTCATCCTCCCAGAGGCTTTGAGCCTGAAACTGATCATCTAGAGACCTAAACTAAGTCACCACCTAATAAACACATGGAGGTTCCATGTGGCCCAGGGAGAGTAGGAACCCTTCATCAGAGTGCATTCTCCACTTGGTCCAAGTTTTCCTGTGCACGTGTCTCTGTGGTTTTGGTCACTCTTCAGTTCCTCTCTGAATTTGGAGCCTATCATGTAAATTAATGCAATACCTCCCCCTTTAATAGATATTCATTTTATTAGTTCTATTCCTCTAGATCAGTGGCTCTGAATACCCTCTACTCAGGGGTAAAGTATCAAAGTCACAAAAGCCACAGTACAATGCTTTCACTAAAGCTTAATTTATAAATTATGTACAGTAATTTATTAATAGCAATAACTATTGATATTGAAATGATACAATATCTTCTAATAAAAGTCAAGTAAAATGTATTCATTGCTTACTTCCAGAATTTTCTGTCTAGTGTGTTTATACCAAAGATGACTGCAAGCAAATGAAACCATAGAAAATAAAACTGGGGTAAAGACAAGGGAGGATATGACCATCAAGTCACCAGGCAGGGCTCTCTAGAGCGGTGGTTTTCAACCTGTCTGGACAGCTTTAGAGGTCACATGACCTTTTCATAAGGGTTGCCTAGGACTATCAGAAAACACAGGTATTCACACTGGGACTCATAACACTAGCAAAATTACAGTTATGAAGTAGCAATGAAAGTAATTTTATGATTGGAGGTCAGCACAACATGAGGAACTGTATTAAAGAGTCACAGCATTAGAAAGGTTGTCAATCACTGCTCTAGAGGAATAGAACTAATAAAATGAATATATTAAAGGGGGAGGTATTCTTTTAATTTGCATGATAGATGCCCAGTTGTCCAACAATGGCTGCCTTCACAGTGGAAAGGCTAAAAGTCCAGTAACTATCCAGTCCATGATCAGATACTTTAACAGCTCCAATTTGGCATCAAAGGTCTCAAGGATTTTTGGAAAGCCCATTGGCCATATCAGAAAGCTGGAGACACTGGGTTCTGATGTCACTAGTGGCAGTGGTGGCAGCAGCAGTAATAGCAGCAGCAGCAGTGGTGGGGACTTCAGGGTAAATGGACTCATGAATAAGACATGAAAGCTGGCAGGCAAAGAGCAAACACTTTGCCCCAGACTTCCTTCTGCCTGGGCTGGTCCATATTCTGAGTGGGTTTTCCAGCTTAAGTTAACGACATCAAGAAGACTCATAAGTGTGCCTAGAGACCTGCTAGTCTTAGTTTACCCCAGATCTAGTCAAATTGGCAACCAAGTGTTATTGGAAAGAAGGGAAGACAATGGTCATGGTTCTGCATCAACTGGGATGAGCTCATGTTGAGGTCTAGACTATGAATTTGAACTGGAGTGCATTGGAGGATTTTCGTTGTTGTTGTTTTAACATGGATATTTCCTATTCATTAGTGGACAAATGAAAATACAATAGCAGAATGGTAAGACTCTTTTTAGCTCATTAGGGACAATGATAGCATTGGGAAACTAGAGATTTATCCCATCCTACATCTTTATCCTACAAGATAGGTTTGGGATAACCACTATCCTTAACAACCTGAGCTATGTTATTTCCGGGTCAGTCTCTGCATTGCTAGATGCACTGTGTGATCTTCAACACTAGCTATCTCCAGGTTCTCATTTAGCCTTAGTACAAGGTAGGGGCTGGCAGGATGGATCAGCAGTTAAGAATGATTTCTGCTCTTGCAGAGGACCTGAGTTCAATTCCTAGTACCCATATTTGATAGGCTCAAAATTGCCCATACTTGAGCTTCAGGGGGCTCAATGTCCTCTTCTGTTCCATGAAGGCACCAACACACATATGACATACTCTTACACATACACATAAGCAAAAATAAAACATGAATCTTTAAAAGGAGGGCTTAATGTGAGTGAGATGGCGTTCAAGGTCTTCTTCTCTCTCAAGCACCAGAATCTCATCATTTCCCACAAATTTATTCCAGTGTTGTTCCTGTAGTATACAACTGCTATGTCAACTCCCAACTGTGAAATCTGTCAGGCTCCGTGTTACCTTAAAATATAGAAACTGAAGATGTCAGCTCTGCAGATTAAAGATCTAAAGAGTCAACGTCAAACTTCCTACTGTTTTTGGCAGGGAAAAGTGCCCATCTCCTCCTTCTCTAAACTCTTCCAGCACCTCATCTTTGCCTCTCTGATGGAAAGTGATGGTTTAATTTATTATCATTATTATTATAAAATTAAGTACTTGCACTCCAAAATACAACAAAATCCACAGTATTATTCCTGGAAACCCAAGATGTGAGTTTGGTAGGGCTCTGTAATTGAGTACTATAAATTACAGTTAGGGCTCCTTCCAGGTGTAGTGCCTGAGGATTAATTTTTTAACATAGGAACACTTTGGAAACATTTACCCAAATCATAGCAGTGGGATTCAGAAATGACATTATAAGTAGAGGTGATCTTTACAGTGCTTCTGACCTTGCTGTAGTTTCCAGTTCCAATCTAATGACAGGGGGGTTTTAATGAGGGAAACCATGTTTGGCTGTAAAGCCATGCTTTGCCTGAATGGCATTCTGATGCTTTGAATCACAGAACTTCACCTTGTCTCTTGGTAGAATATTACTACATCATCTATCTGATGCTTAAAGATAAACACATAGCTGGTACAAGCCATGACTTACTCAACAGAGTACTTAATTTTTTCAAATAATGTTAAACAAAGGCAGATATGCTGTCTTTCACACTGTTTCCTTGAAACCCCCTTTACATTTCTCTTATATGAAAATTACTATGCCATTTTATAGCCTTTTAGAGACTGCTTAAGCCTGAGGTAACCAGGCTTCCATGTGTTGGGTTAAAGGTGATGCTCAAATGACATATGGTGGTGGTAAGTTGGCATGGAGATTAGAACCACAACTTGCTCTTCTGGATGGGAGCTTAGTTCCCAGCTTCCAAGTCAGGCTCACAGTTGCTTGTAACTCTAGATCCAAGGGATCTGATGACCTCTTCTCGCATCCACAGCACTTGCACACATACGGCACACACACACACACACACACACACACACACACACACACACACACACACGCACTTACACACGAATAATAAATGAAATCTAAAAGAAAATCAAAATGTATTTAAGAAGAACAGATGGCATGCTGGGCATGTCAATAATGTGGTATGTTCATGTTTCTGCCCTAATCTTCCTCTTGGGGCTAGAAGATCAGAATTCAAGTCACACATAGTGTCAAATCTGAGTAACCTAACTCAATTGTTTTCCATTCTTTAATTAGAAACATGGGCGATGCGTTTCTGCCATTTCTAGCTCCTGTGCTGTGTAAATAACAACGTGAAACAAGATGCTGTTTTAAATAAGGTTGGAAGTTGTTTGGTCATCTTAGCTCATTGGAGCATGCTAAGGCCAAGGATATCTTCATACAGGCAACCCAGTTCTGCTCTTGGTGTTATATTGTCTTTCTAGCTCCAGTTTTCTCAGATAAAGGTGGAGAAGCAAGAGGGAAAACCTCAAACAAAGGCCTTTGGAGTTCTAGCCTCAGAACTGGGCCACGTTACTCTTACAGATCTCTTGTGTTGCCTGGATTATTTTCCTGGTGTCTTGTTGATATTACCACCTCCATCCCTAGCCCTCCGTTTACTGCTCCCATGAAGTTACTTCTGCTTCTAGAAACATTATGGTTTATCCCAGGATCATGTTTTCAATGCTTGACCCACAGATGGTATTTTTTAGAACACCGGAACCTTTAGGAGAGGGGCCCTAGTGAATGGAAGCAGGTCACTAAGGGTGAGCTTTAGGTGATTATAGCCCAGCCTCTCCAGAGTAGCCATGGTGTGAACAACTCTCTTCTGCCACAAGCTTCCTCAATCATGATGTCCTCATGTCATGTTCAGGGGCATGAAGCTGATTGGTTATGAACTGAAAGGTGTGAAAAATCAATCTCCCCTCGTATGGTGCTCCTCTAAGCACTTTGGCTAACTAAAAGCCAAGACAGGTAACATATGTTGCATTTCATGTAACTTCTTCTGACAAGATTCAACCCAAATCCAGCTCCCATCCTCCTGCTTAGTTGCTTACTTCTTCTCTTTTTTCCTACTTCTGTCTCTGACATCTTTCTCACCTGCCAGGCATAGGAGTAGTAGAAGGCTAAACCTCTAGGTCAGAGAAGCTTTCAGTGTTACCTGGCCAGGGACATAGACACAGGGTTCAGGGAGAAGTGAAGTCATTGTGGTAAACAGCCTATAACAAAAAATCTCTTAAAAGCAGGTCCACTTTCCAATATCTGACCATTACATTGTAGTCTCTAGAGCATAGCACAATGTCCCCATGATTTGATTCCGGTTTACTTTTATAGAAGCATTAGAAACCAAACATGAAACTTTCCTTTTCTGTAAAGTTACTATTGCTGATTTTTTTTCTCTAATAACTGGAATAATACTTTGTCTTAAAGAACTGTGATGTTTGGGGTGACCCAGGGGAAAATTCTAAAGTTCCATTAAGAGCCACGTGAGGCACACTCATTGCTGCAGTATAAATACAAAGTGTCCACTTTATTTTTTCCAGTCTTGGGAAAGTCATTATTGTTTCCATTGCATTGTTTTCAAAGTAATTGAAAATGGCCAATTTCATGTTCCTCTGTAGTAAACATATTGAGTGGAAAATTTCAAGTGCAGCCGTTTCTCCTGCTTGCTAACATGATTTGTATTGCAAGTTGTTTACAGTGAATGAACGTGGGCTATTAAACTGGGGGAAATAACAGAATCTATATATTTTTTATATGTGATTGAGGTCCTCACTTTTCTAACAGAAAGAGCTTGTGGTCATTTGCCATGAATTAAATAAATAGTAAGTCATTTTAAATTGTACAAACAAGAAGAAAAAGCACAACCTGAGCCAATGGAACTACTATAATTTATTATTAAATTAGTCTTTATGCTTCCTAGTTAGGGAGAAACAACTGAATGTCCAATTCAGAAAAGCTCCCAAGAATTGGCCTTATCAAGGGTAACAGCAAATGAGTGCCACACGGAATTTTCTGTTAACTGTTAACACTGTCGAAGCATTTCTAAAAGTATAGATGGTTGGATTCCATTCACTATTAACTTTTAAAGTGGGAAAAAAAGGCATGTGTCTACAACTAGGTTGCTGTTATTATCCAGAGAGTTCAAATGTATAAACATTATCTATATCTATATCTATATCTATCTATCTATCTATCTATCTATCTATCTATCTATCTATCTATCTATCTATCTTTCTTTCTATCTATCTATCTATCTATCTATCTATCTATCTATCTATCTATCTATCTATCAGAGAGATGGAAAGATTTCAAGCAATGGAGACTCATTTCCTATGGCTAGTAACTGCATATTCGTGTTTTGTATCAATCTGAGAAGAGCATCAAGTATCTCTAAGACGGCATAATAATTCATGGGTCATGAAAAATGGAATGGTATGAGTTATCTTCTTGCTATGACAACACATCTGGCCAGAGGCCTTGAGAAAGATTCCTGTTCAGTCACTCTCTTCTTTTATTCAATCTGAGATCCCAGCCCATGAATGGTGCCAACCACTTTTAGGATGGATTTCCACAATTCAGTGAACCCAATCTAGAATTTCCCTTATAGAAACACCTAGAGATTTATCTTCATGGTCTGTTAGACTGGTAATCAATACTATTACAGGGATAATGTAATTGATGACAAATAACAATTACTTAGACATCACAACCTTTTAAACAAAGCACTTTTCTAAGAATTTTTGCTTATGAATCAAGCATCACACACATACCCACGTTTCATTTCATTTAGTCTATGAGGAATTAAAGCCAAGAGAGATGAAATATTGTACAAAATGTCACACATTTCAGGAAGCTTCCTGGTGTTCTGAGTGGTTTTCTTTAGGAAGATTCTTGTCTTTTGCCTGAGATTCTTTTTGACTAAACCAAATCAACCTTGACCTGGGAGAATCTTTCACATGTCCTTCAAAGTTAACCCCAAACTCACAATGCCTGGGGCAAAGATCTATGTATTTACTGGCCCCCGTGTGTAATATATTGAAGTGTGTTCTTGTGAATGTCCCTAGACAGTAACTGGACTGGATGGAAGAGTCAAATCCTTGAGCATACGAGGGTAACCGAGTCTAGGATCCAGCTGATAACTGAGGGCATACATTTATGTCACAATGCTGAACTTATTACTGAGCTACCTTTAGTCCAGAAGAGATTAGAAGACAAAGAATTATGGATTCTGCCCCCAAACCATAATGATTCAAAGTCTGAAATGAAAACTATCCAAAACAACAGAAAGCAGCATGGTGTACTTGTGGGAGAGAGCCAGCTTAGAGTCACACACAGCTCTATACCCTCTCCGGCGCCACAAGGGGCATCTGATAATGTGTATGACTCATTTCCAAAATAACACGTCCTTACCATCACGGTGTAGCACCAAGCTTTTGGAGATGATAAAGCTATTCTTTGTCCTGAAAATAATGCCGCCTTCTACCTACTCAGGAAATGAAGTCAGCAGCAGAATAGAATGTGCTGTTCTTAATCAGCACCAAGGTTTTCTTTGATAACTGAGGAAAGCAACAAGAATAAGAAAAGTTCATAACAATAATTGATGCCAGTAGTCAGTAACTTGGAGGCTATGTCAATATTGGATTGGCTTACATGTAAAGGTCATGGTTGGAAGGACAAAGTCTAGCCTCTGACAGAAGTGAGTTTAAGTTTGCAATTATTTTGTGACACCAGAAAGTTACATTAGTTTTATTTCTTTAAAACTGGATACTATTTATCTTAGCTGTTGCACAATGTCAATAAAGTGATGTAAGCAAATATTTCACTACAGTAATAGGCACATGGTATGCAAATAATAACCTATAATTAAATTATTTAATTAATGTAATTAAATTAATCAAATAATTAAACACCATGATCTGAAGGATGTAAGGGTCCTATGGATTCTCTTGATCATCCTGTGCATGGTTTTGATGACTTCCAGGTTGTCTTCTTGGGCTACAAACTGATAGAAGTATAAACAATAACTTCAAATCTCTGTCTCTGTCTCTGTCTCTCTTTCTCTCTTCTCCCCTGACATCTAATTTATGAGAACTCTTTGATCAAAACACATTATCTCCAAAATGCACATCTTCAATCGCTCAGGAACCTGCAGGTCTGACGTCAAAGACATGGTTAAGATGTTGGGCCTGGAATTATTAAAGTGTGAAAAGAACAAACACTGAATGTTTTACTAATATTCATCATCTAGATTTTTAAAAATGACACAGAATAAGAAGATTGTTATTTGGGAAGGTGAGAGGGCCAGTGGGAGGGTACATATCAGAGTATTGGTGATGAATGTATCAAAATGTATTATGAACATGCACAAAAGGGCCATAGGGACTGACCCTGGGTTTGATCCCTGGGCCACGTGATGCAAGGAGAGAACTGACTGCTTGAGTTGTTTTCTGACCTCCACACATGTTTTGTGGCACACTTGAACACACACACACACACACACACACACACACACACACACACACACACATTCATACCCACAAAATAAATACAAATATAATAATTTTAATGAAAGGAAATGCCATAAATGGACTGATTATTTGAACATATGCTAATAGAGAAAAAGTTACTAACATATTAATATCACTAATTCTTTCTACTTAGGACTCTTTAAAATGATGCTATTTGTATGCAGACTTTGGAAAGCTGTTGTACAATACTATCCTGCACCAAGATTTCGCACCCTAATTCTTCCTCGTCTGCTTTTCTCTTGTGCTGGAGGTAGAGTTTTAAGTGATCATCAGGCTGTTGCAAGAGGGGGCACAGGCTCCCAATGTCTTGTGCAAGCCTGCCTGAATCACTGTTCCGTAAGAGGTAACTATCATGTAGGAAGTCTGTGAGAGGGTGCGGGAAACATTAACACAGGTATGTGATCATCAGGGGCTTGGCGTATATTCCAGGCCTCACAATTCCTGATTCCTGGGATTCCCAGCTTTGTAATTCCCCATCTTTGAACAGTATTAAGTAGAGGCTCCTCCTGAAATATTTTTCTTATCACAGATTAGCTATGCAGCTTGAGCTGAGCTCTGCTGGTAAAATTAAGATTCTTGTCTGGAAGGTCAGAGGATTTGAGCTCTGAGGTGGGAATGGGGGAACCTTCAGAGTATTTTTGTGACACTCTCTGAATGATAGACCATAAGGGTCCTCATGATGTAAAACCTTGGTATTTAAAAAAAATTTCCCTGGGGAAAAGTATGCCTCTGGGCTGCCAGAGAGGATTGGGTAGATGAGGCTGCTGGCGGGACATTTGTCTCTACAGCCCTTTCCTCTTGAATAGCACATGACAATAATCCTGAGAATGTATAGCCAGTTTATCCAGGCTGTTGCCACTATAATCTATTAACAGTTTTGACTGTGTTGGCTTTTGGATTTCAGAGGAATTGCAGATAAAACAACAGCTTTATACTATAAGGATTTTAGTATAAACAAGAAACTCTGTACTTCTATAGTACTCCATAGTACTCTTGGGTATATACCCAGAGGACTTCAAATCCTACTCTAGAGATCCCTCCTCATCAGTGTTCGTTGATGCTCTATTTACCATAGCTAGGAAATAGAAGCAGCCTAGATATTTATCAATCAATGAATGGGTACTAAAAATGTGATACATTTATACAGTAGAGGAATATTATTCAGCCGTTGATAATAAAAATTTTGAAATTTGAAGTTAAATGGATTGATCTGGAAACAATAATTCTGAATGAGGTAACCCAGCCTCAGATAGACAAATGTCATATTTCCTGTCATCTGTAGATACTCACTTGGAATGTCCAGTCATTTTAACATAACTGTGAACATGCCCCCCTCATGGCTATGTGAGTGTAAAGTCCCTTCTCTGTGAAGGATTGCTATTCAAACAATCTAGTCAATGAGATGATACATGAAAAGCATAAATATAAAAGTAATATTTTAATGTGGCTTGATACCTCTCAACGTTCCTATTTCACAGTTGCTTCAAATGCTTTCAATAGGCCACCCTTTGTCTAAGTTTGAGTTTATTAAGCAAACAATCAATTAACAGACATAATGTACTTAAAAATCTATTGCTACTGGATGAAGGAAAGAGATGCTCCAACAGTTGTAGCACAGTTACAACAAAAGCAGTATCAATGCTTTATTTTTGTGAACAATGCCTTCCCCCAAACAACCCAACTGATGGATCTTGCTTGGAATGTAGGCTCCAGTCTTGGCTCTGATGCACACCATGAATTTAAAATTATACTGGGGCGTATTCTTTCATCTGCATAAGATAATAAAACTCAGGATATCACTTTGAGTTCGTAGTGGGAAAATAATAATAGTAGGTCATAGTAGGCGGCTGGAGAGAGGGGTCATCTGGTAAGAGCACTTTCTGCTCTTGCGAAGACTCTGAATTCAGTTCACAGAACTCACGTAGGGGCTTACAACCTCCTCTAACTCCAGTCCTGGGGGATCTGATTCACTCCTCTTAACTCCACAGGCTCATGTGCACCCATGCACAGATACTCATAAAATACAATAAATATTAAGAACAGATTTATTTTTAAAACTAGGACATGACATTTGATGCTTTGTTGCCAATCAAAACCTTAGAGAGGATCATGGAAATTAGTTTGAGAATTGCATAAAATATGTCTAAGTCTGAGGGAACACTCAGACATTTTCTTCAATGTGGAATTTATTGACTCTGACAGATGTCATTAATCCATTCCCAAAGACAATATCAGTGGTCTTCTAGCTACAGCCACAAAGACACTGTGAATTCTCTCCAAGACAGGAGTGGAAATCGGCAAACCAGAAGACGAAAGGATAAGCAGTTCGTTGATTCTTTCACCTACTCTATACATGGTTTCTGTTCCCTCCTTCAGGACACTTTCACTGAAATACAAGTGCACTCCAGTATGGAACCATGACAGCTCAAGACAGCAAACTAAATAGCTATAATTTAAAAGCTAGTATTATTATGGAGACTATTGGGAGCCTTTAGCAGTGAATCAAATTTGCCCTGCAGTGGTATGTCTCTAGAATGTTGTCTGCTGATTGACCTGCTTGAAGAAAGCAGTCATTTTCCTCTGATTAGCAAATGTCAAGATTACAAACCAGTTCCTGCAGAGATCAGGTTGGTGCTCAAATGTTTTACCATTGAGTCAAACTGTGCCCCTTTGAGGAATCACAGTGAGAATAAGAGGCAAGAGGTGAGCCATAGTTCTTCACAAACTGGCTTCTGCTTCCAGGGCTTGAAAAGTCTTACTTACTATTCTAAAATTCAACAAACACTTTGATTCTGAATTGTGATCATTTGAAGCCCAACAAACAAGACTAAAAGAATGCATTGTATATGCTGATCCTTTATATTCTGATTAACTAAAATAACTGCTTAAAATTCACATTCCATTGGCTTTAAATGTAAGGCTGTAATTTCGCCTGCAGCTTCAGCCCTGAGATGGAAAATATATCTAGAGAGACTTAATGATTTGGCTTTAAAATGAACTAAACCACCCAGGCTACAAGCAATAGGGCATTGTTATGTATAAAAATATTTAGGCCAAGAGAGGACAATGGCAATCCGAAAAAGAAACCAGGACACTGGAAAACAGCCCTCAGACAACGGCAGCTCATTAGTACATTGAAATTGTCTGGATTTTAAATAATGGTCTCAAACAGAAAGTAGGCCACTTGATCTGTGCTGGAAAACCAGATCTTTCCACAGACAAACATTTTGGAGAGCAGAACTTTGGCTAGTCCCTTGCTTTATAAGCAAACCAAATGGGTGGCACAGTGGTACAGGTAGTCTCAATCTTGGGGAAGACACACACACACACACACACACACACACACACACACACACACACACACAGAGAGAGAGAGAGAGAGAGAGAGAGAGAGAGAGAGAGAGAGAGAGAGAGAGATATTTGGTCTTTGAGGTTGCCAGGATTAAAATTATAGTAGGTCTTAAATTCAATAAATGTCCTGTGTGTATGGGCAGAACACTGGCTCCCCTTCCACTGCTTAAATCCACAATTTCTATAGTGCTTCAGCTTCCTTTTGAGAAGTCTCCTCCCATATCTTCTGAGTCATTGGTGGAGGGTAAGTTTCTGTGTATCCATTCTCAGAGGGGTCTGTAGGTTTTCCTCCTCTCTTTGTGCTTGGATGGATTGGGCATACAGCCTAACCTGGACTGATTGGGGGTTTTGTTTTGGGATTTTGAAATTTGAAATCATGAAGCACAGGCAAAAGGGATGTTTGCATGGAATTCTTTATGGAGAAAGAAACACATAGAGGTTTTTTTTTTTGGTTTTTTTTTTTTTTTTTGGTTTTTCCAGACAGGGTCACATAGAGTTTTTATTTGTTTGTTTTTCTGAGATAATCACAGGTTTCTAGGTCTTAGCCTTCTGATATTCCTTTCTAATGCTTTCAGTTCTTTCAACCGTAGAGTTCCTTTTAAAACATAATTTCCCTTTTGCTTGTTAAGAATCCATTTCTGTTACTTGGCCTATGTAATCAGAACTGTTCCACTGTGGAAGTCAAATACAGCCAGACTATAGATAAATCACTGCCACAAACTACAAATTTCCCCAGAAAGGAGAGGCCTTTTGGAAGCTCATGACGCTTCAAGAATGACAGCATGTTGAAAAGCCATGCACACTGTATTCATATACCTGATACCTGACAGCTAGCCTTCCCAGGGATATGTTCTACTTGGGAAGTGTGAGTTTTGTTTATGGCTAGTCCCTATAGGGTTGGAAAGAAGAGCTTACTTTTGTACCCCCAAAGGAAGCACATGACTATACTTAAAATTGTATTTCAGTCTTATGTTTATTGCTAAAATGTGCTTCAATTTTTTTTTTTTGCTATCATCATTGTTTGTTGTGGGGCACACTGTAATAATTTGGTACATGTATGCAGTATCAAATCCAGGTAGTTTCCAACTCTTGAATCATTAATCTTTTTTACTGTTATGTAATTATTACACATATTTCAATACCTGCATATGATGAACACTAAGCCAATTGGAATGATGGTTTTTATTTCATCATTACTTTATAATTGGGACCTTTGAACATTTTACTTGTTTGTTCTAGACACAGATGTATTATTAAAACAGTACTTATTAGTCATACTGTTCGCTATAAGACACTATGACTTATTCCTTTTATCTGTTTTTATGTACACATTATCTAACTCCATATTGATCCTTGCCTATAATTTCTATTTAAAACACATTTCCTGATAATTCTTTGATAATTTTCTACATACATACAGTGTATTTTGATCATATCCATCACCCTCCCATTTTCCACTCTAACTTCTCCCCAGTACACCTCACGTCTTCTCCCAGCCTCTTGTCCTTTGTTTTTAATCCACTGAGTTCAATTAGTGATGTCCACCTGTGTTTGGACATAAGGGCATCCATTGGAATATAGGCAACATACGCTGTTTGGGTGGTGCCACACCCCTGAAGAGAAATGATTCTCCCTTTCCCAGCTGCCATCAGTATCTAAGAGTTTTCCAGCTAGGTGTGGGACCTCATGATCCTCTCTCTCATCTAGAATGGAATGTCCATTAGCTTGCTTCTGTGCAGGCAGCTATAGATGCTGTGAGGTCATGAGTACACTAGTCCCGCAACATCTAAAACACTCTTTCACCGTAGTGCTTCGAAACCTATGGCTTATCACCCTTCTGCCCCCTCTTCAGTGATGTTCTCTGAGCCTTTCGGGGAGTCAGGTCCTGCCTAGATTTACAGTACCAGGTTTGCTTTCCCTCTTGTGCAATAGACCTTAAATCTAACCAGGAAGTGGTTGGTAATATAGCAAACATCCTTGCTTATATCTTTTTACTCAGATACCTTTGTAAACTTAGGACAGAATGAATTAGGAAGATACATAAAATATTGGCAAAGGTTAAAATTCATGCATTAGGGGCCGTTCCTGAAGCTGTGTTCTTCGTGGCATGTTTCAAGTGCTGGTGTTAACTAAACACCTTCAGTTCCCTGCTTTATGAGGAAGCCTGCTAGGCTGCTAGGCAACTGTACTTCATAAATCCTTTTCTCTTGATGATGAACTGAAGCGTATCTTCCTTTAAATTGTACACAGGCTAACAATGATGATATTATATTACTTGTACATAACATTCTCCAGTTTGCAATTATCTTTTAAACACACACACACACACACACACACACACACACACACACACACACACACACACACACACATCTATCTGCTGGGCAGTAGTCAAGTGAGTGTAAATTCATTGAGAAATCTAGACATCCCTGGGTCCTCCTGTTAGTACAGATTCTAACCACTATGTATAAAAGAAAGGTTGTTAGATGTCAGGCCTGGCAGCCTGTGTTGTCTGCTCATTTTTTACAC
Organism: Uromys caudimaculatus; assembly: GCA_028551405.1. NCBI lineage: Eukaryota > Metazoa > Chordata > Mammalia > Rodentia > Muridae > Uromys > Uromys caudimaculatus. The sequence continues at coordinate 69,807,347 of CM052709.1, read as the reverse complement.
TCCCCAAGAAAGCATACAAAGTGCAGCTCTACCATGTATTCCTCTTGATCCTTGTTCTCAATTGTCCAGCCATTTCAGTTTCTCTGTGTGCATCCTTTGATATACATGACCATGTATGGATCACACCTTTCTTTAGAATCTATAGTCCTGATACTCAGACTGTGGTCACAATGGTAACTCTGTGTGGTTTCCTTATCACCTCCTGTTTCCTGCAGTCTCTGGAACACTCATCATAGCTGTGGCTATTATCCCCTAGTAGTGGGACACCTCAGACCTACCTATTCTTTGAAGCCTCCTAAAGATATATGGGAGAATGGTAAACAAATTTATTTCCCAATTGAACAATGATTACTTTTATCTAAGTCAATCATTAAAATTCATCTCCTCCTTATACTCAATATTGATAGAGAAGTTGGGTACAAAAATTAAGTGGGCCAGAGGTTAAAATGTTTTTCTGTTGCTTTGGTTGAGAGAATGTCGGTCAATGTGCAGGAGATTGTACATCCCTGTCTTAAGGAAGAGGATGCTTTGCTTCTTGCTTGGCACACTTGATTCATCCTCAAGCATATTATTCCTTTAACAATAGGTATAAACATTAAATGTTAGCATTTAAAATAAGTAAGCAAAAATGAGTCATTGGAGCCAGCCTTTAATTAAGACAGACCAAATACACTGCTCAGTCTCAAGACCTTCGGGTCAATAGGGTAAATGTTTCCTAAGCATGTGGATTAAGAAATTCAGACATGTTTCTTTGTTTTAAAACCCAAAAGTTTGGAATACCCAAGTTTCACTTTACAGTAACTGCTGTACTGAGAGTGAGGTCCCAGATGGAGGAGTGGGAGAAGGGACTGAAGGAGCTGAGGGAGTCTGTAGCCCCATGGAGGGAGCAACAGTGTCAACTGGTCTGACCCCTCCCCCCGGTCCTCCTGGAGGCTGGACCACCAACCAAAGAATACACATCGAGGGACTCATGGTTCGGACCACATATGTGGCAGAGGAGGGCCTTGTTGGCCATCAGGGGGAGGAGAGGCCCTTGGGCCTGAGGGTGTTAGAGGCCCCAGTAAAGGGGAATGTCAAGGTGGGAAGACGGGAGTGGGTGGGCGGGTGGGTGGGAGGTGGAATACCCTCATAGAGGCAGGGATGGGGAGTGGATAGGGGGTTTCCAAAGAGGAGACCTAGAAAGGGAGAAACATTGGAAATGTAAATAAAGTATCTAAAAATAAAAATTAAAAACAAAAAAACAAAAAACAAAAAAACTTTTTATTGATTCGTTGTGAATTTCACATCATACACCCCAATCCCGCTCATCTTCCTGTCACTTGATATCCATCCTCTGCCCTTGCAACCTCCCCAACAGAAGAAAATAGAAAACAAAACTAGAAAAATAAACAGGACATAACAAAACATCTCGTCATAGAAGCTGTAGTATGTCACAGTGTGTTCCACAGTATACCATCTTGTCCACACATCTTTTCTTGCAATGTTAATTGTAATAGCTCATTGGTCTGGGTTGAGACTTCTGGTTTCTGCTACTCCGTCACTATTGGATCTTCATCAGGACTCCACTGGAATGACAGATATGTTTCTTGCGAACACAGAGACCCCTGCATCATTTCAAACAAATGAGGGTTGGTTACAAATAACTAGCTGGGGTCTATAAGTGAAGAAGACTTCATGTCCCTCCCTCATAATTATTTTAAAACTAAAATAGTGCAGGGAGCCTCAGAAGAAGTGAAGGTGGGGCTGTAATGAAACTCGTGCCAGACTTGGATACAGATGTTGTTAACTTGGCTTGTGTTTGGGAGCAGTAAAATATAAGGACTCATACTGTCCACTTAATTGTAACTTTCAAACAGTTCAAAGACACTATATTTTCTTCTATAAATAGGCAATCATCATGTTTTCTTTGTCTTTATACAGTGACTATTATATTAACCAGACTCAATGAAATCTTGAGCTGAACGGAATTATTTTTTGAATAAAATTTTCTGCTGAACAATTCAACACAGCAGTGTTCTTTGCATCATCCCTTTTGATTAGAGAATCACTTTGTTTTACAGAATGCTTCTTTGTAATGTTTTAAAAACCAGACTAACATTTCAAGACTCTATTGTGAGGGGTTTTAATAACTTTCTTTCCAGAGAAAATAGTATCATGGGAGAAATTACTTTAAGCTCCTCTATAACCCCCAAGTACTTGAAAGGAAATGATTGTATTCAGATTTGATTTTTGCATGCTACTATTTCCTTTCCTGGCTTTGTAGTTACACAATATGCAGGACATTTCTTTTGTGCCTTTCTTTCATGGAAAATAAGATAATGATATAAACTCTGAAAATGAACACAGGGTTTAGCATGAGAGCAGAAGCGGAACCCCACTTCTGGTACTTACTGTAGAAGCTTGAAAACTATACTTTGATGTATTTCCACCTCTTCATCTTGAAGATGGAGAGTGCAGCCCTGCCTGACAAACAGGACTGTTGAGCTAACATTAATGCAATGTTGAAGATGAAAAGCCTGGAAACAAAAAAGCAGAATCACATATTTTGTGGATTTATTATTATGAACTGGTAATCTTCCAAAGGTTTGCTTTTCAACTAGCTGTTTGGAACTCAAAAGGTATCACTTCATCAAAAATGTAGTGCACAGCAGAGAGTCTCACATTATTCAAGTCATAGAGTTCTTGGAAGGCATTGTATTCATTGCAGAATGCCATGACATGCTGATATTTTAGTTTAGTATAGGAAACTGTGGTATTTAACTAATGGGAATATGAATTGAGAGATGAATATTATATCAAAGCACAGATAAGAGCACATGTAGTCATGAAAATGGTTTTCCATTTATAGTATGCCTTCTGTTAAGAAGTTATTTTATTATTTGATAGCCGGACTTGCAGGTAAAAAGCAATGATTTGCAAGATTAAGAAATATTAATTGAGGATTCCTAGATCAACAATATAGTTCAAAGATGGCAATCAATCAGAGGAGCCAGTTAATCTAGTTTTCAGGGAATTTTCACAATTATGACTCAAGAATCTGAAATCATTCATCTCAGCCTGTTATAACCTGACACCACAGAGCAACAGCCCAAAGCCCAGTGATCTGGCCTTTCACCAGGATAGAACTTTGATCAAATGGGACTGCCCTTGTTGGTACGGTCTTATGGTCTTATTTTTCATAGTCTCTATTTGCATGACAAATATTATACAACTGGAAGTTACATACCCAGCAACTCACATTACCTGTGTCCCACACCACCCAGAATGGTGCATTGGCCAATCTGGATTGTCCTACTGGGCATGGCCACAAACTATAAACCAGCAAACTGCACACAAAGAATCTCACCCATATTACAGAAGTATTTGTCTCCGATTGAGGACAACCCTCCCCATCCACTGAGACCATTGCCCTTTGTTACAGGTCCTACTCTGGTTACTATTCAGTCTGCGCTCACTCACATTGTGCTAAATAAACTTTTCCTCCTATTCTAGTCCAAAGAGTGAATTTCTCACTGCCTACCAAACTCTTGCTTGCTATTGTGGTATGCTAGCCATACCTACAGGGGCTTGGTTAAAAAAGATAGGCAGTACATACCATAATAATATTCTGCTATACTTGTAGACAGGCGCCTAGTATAACTGTCTGTCATCTGAGAGGCTTCACCCAGCAACTGTTGGAAACAGATGCACCGACTCACAGTCAAACATTAGGCAGAACTTGGAATCCTGGAAGAGAGAGAAGAAGAATTGAAGGAGCCAGAGGGATCAAGGACACTACAAGAAAATCTACAGAATCAACTTACCTGGGCCTGTAGGGGCTCACAGAGACTGAATTGGCAACCGGGTAGCAGGCATGGGATGGATCTAGGTCCTCTGCACATATGTAACAGTTGTGCAGCGTGGTCTTCATGTGGGACTCCTAACAGCAGGAAGCAGGGGCTGTCTCTGATTCTGTTGCTTTCCTTTGTGATTCCTTTCCCCCTGCTGGGTTGTCTAGCCTCAACAAGAGGAGATGCACCTAGTCTTAGAATAACTTAATAGGCCAAAGCTGGTTGATATCTATAAGAGGTCTCCTCTTTTCTAAGGAGAAGGGAGGAGGGGTGGGTGTGGGGGAAGGGAAGTGAGAGGGAAGGACTGGGAGGAGAGGAGGGAGGGGAAGAGGCAATCAAAATGTAAAGTAAATGAATGAATGAATTAATAATAAAAAGATAGGCAAGAACAGTGCATGCCATTCATAAGTGCAGTGATTTTAGATTTGAAGTGCTGTTTTCTGTAATGCCTATGAAAGTAAATTCAAATAATCTTTATGGGCGCTTTTAGGATTAAAGAAAAGCTGCTTATAAATCCTTCCTTTACACAATAATGAAAAACACTGTTGCTCTTGTGAACAGAAAGACTTATTATTTCAGTAAAGGCTTTGTTACTTTAAAAATTACATATTGCTCTCCTTTCTGTGACCTTAGCTAACTTGTGTTTGTGTCATACATATGTCAATACATATAAATTAAATTACATATTATATATAAATTATACATATTAATTATATCATACATAAATTATATATTTTATCTATATTAATTATATATAATTTAATTTGTAGCCTGAAATCTACTGATCATTTATTGAAATAACTCACTGAATCAGAATCAGGTATAAAAGAAGCCCTTGACCTAGGCCTTGGATCATCTAACCTGTGCCTTCTACTGACACATACTGATTAATCACCAAGCCCTAGAAGGGAAAAATCAAACTGCTTTCCTTGGAAATGTTTCTAATTCCATAACTTGAACATGAAGATTTCATCAAGCTTTATCTTTCCCCAGGACTATTATTCATCATGGCATAAAGCATGATACACATGTGGAAGTCACCAAAGTCAGTGTCAGAAGAATGACTCCTGATCCAAATACAGACCCGGTCTGTGATGACCCCAATTCTGCAGATTTGGTGTGCTAGCCTTCACATAGGAGACTGAGGCTTAGAAAGTCTGTCTTACTGAGACAAGCCTATGCTCCATCCTCTGTAAGCACCTGAAGGCTAGGCTTAGCTATCCTCCTGCCTCTCCTCATTGAATTCTGGTGTGTATGTAATTATGTTCCAATTCCCCTAAATAATCTGTGGCACATGCTATTCATGAGTTTCTCCTTAGCGTGAGATGACTGATGCCACTGATATACCAACATTGCAGAAACCCAGCTTGAGTCCAGTAGTGCTGAAAGAGAGGAGAGCAGTAAAGGTGATGAGGTAGCTATGGGACACGTCATCGGGGAACTGTGATGGACAATGTTTGTTCTTGTGGTCTTAGTGGGATAGGCTGATGAAGGGTAAAAAAATGATGGGTTATTATCTTGCATCACCTATCAATCTATGTCAGGACAACTAGAAGAGCTGTTGGCTTCTGTGATTTTTCAGCAGATAGAACTCATAATTTTAAAATTATGTGTGTGGGGGTGGGGTGGAGAGATGGATCAGCAGTTAAGAGCTCCTACTGTTCTTGCAACAGGTCAGATTTCAGGTCCCAGCACTCACATTGGGTGGTTCACAAGCATCTGTAACTCCAGCTCCAGAGGATCGATCACCTTCTACTGGCCTTCATAAGTACCTTCACACACACACACACACACACACACACACACACACACACACACACACACACACTCACACTCTCACACACAGACACCTCCACACCACATGCCACAAACACCATACCACACACTCACACACATATACACACACCACACACACACACCATATCTCCCCATACGTGTACACCAAACACACACACATACATACTATACAAACCACACATACACGCACACGCACACACACACACACGCACATATCTCACCACACAGACAAGACAAGAGGGTATATAGCATAGCAAGAAGCTAAAAGATAGATAATGAATTATTGCTTGAAATTCTTCTCACATTCTCTCTATCAGAATAAATATGCATACCCATTGTTATGTGATGCAGAGGTACTACTCACCAGTGTGGATTTGATCAGTTTCTCACCCAATGATGGTAGACTGGATTTTGTGCCTTTAATAGAATGTGAATGGAAATAATAGTAACAATTCCATCCACGAACTGCATTCTGTGATTTCCCACAGAATAATTGCACTGATGCTGGTTAAGGGAGAACAAAGAGACCTATGGAACCAGCTTGCACTCTTCCTTATTCTTCCTCTGTCCAGAGGTTGAAGCCCAAATCACGGCTGCTCATCTATCCCACAAATGCTTTAGCTAAGAGAACAGATATGTAAAACACACATTTGAGATTAGTTTGATCCCGAGCCATATTGTGGCTATAGTTGACCAAAACACTTAAAGGACTTTACTTACACTGTAAGATAAATTAATGAAAAAATCTTCTGAATCTTGTATTACTTTTCTAGATTGGGTGGGTACCCTATAAACCATTGAATACAAGTGGCATTAGTAAATATCTATAAATTCAAAGGGATGCCTTTTGAATTTCAACATTAAGTATGATGTTTCTATTGGAATTTTATTTTTTATCAAATTAATTTATGTTCATGTCTAGTGTATATGTGTATGCATATGTGTATATTAAATGCATTTACTGCCTATAATAGTGAGATGGTAGAGTAGGTGGTATATGACGTTAGTAGGTTTTCTAACATGTTAATTTCATGGGTCTAGAAGTCTCATGTAGAACCAAGAAGTCATTTTCATAGAATTTCCAAAATAAACACTTATACAGCTGAATTTTTTTAAAAAGTAAGAAATGAGCATGGGTGAGTGGGGTCATGAGCTTCTTCACTGTTTCCATCCTCTCTGTCTCATCTGGCTTTGCCTTCATTACACTTTCCCTTTCCCTCTCCTTTCCTTTCTCCTACAAAAGCTTTCTGAACGCCTTCGACATGCCCAGGGCTATGCTTGTGCAGAGAAGGAAAGCTGATTTAGACTTCTGGGACCTGACATGAAGAGCTTTATGGAGATGTGTCTCTGATATGTGCATTCCAGAGGATGAAAGGAAGAGAAATATGAGATGGGTTTGAATGCATTAAAAACAAAGTGTAGTCAAGTTGGAATGAATTAGCAAAAGCACTTGGAAAATTTGGTTAACAACAACAAAACCCAAATGACTAAATCCACCCTGGGAGAATAGTAGTAAGTCTGACTTAGCTGGGAATAGAACCTCGACCGTTCTAGTCCAGTAATCCCTGGGACTCCATGAAGCTCCGAAATGTGATGTAGCTATTTTGGGGGAAACGGGACAGTAGACAATTAAAACGTCTTCCCCTGCCCCTCCTCAAAGTAGGATTTTAATAAATAGCATAGAAGACTAGTAAAAGTCACCCATGCTGTTATCCTATCTTCAGGCTTTGGGTTGGCAACCTGGTGAGAAAAGGCTATGACCATGAATGTCCAAAAAATAACAGAAGATAACAGGGAGGACACTCCTCATCACACATTTTAGCAATGCTTGGCTTTAGAAATGACTTGTGTATTGCTCTTTATTTTAAAGTTGTACTGCTGGAGATAAAACCCAGAGCCTTGTAGTTGCCAGGCAAGTGCTCTGCCACTGAGGTACACACCCAGCTTACTTTTATTCAGTGGTCCTCAACCTTCCTGATGCTGTGACCCTTTAATACAGTTCCTCATGTGGTGGTAAGGAAATTAATTCACTGCTACTCCATACCTGCAGTTTCACTATGGTTATGAATTGTAAATACCTGATATACAGGATATCTGATCTGCCACCCCCTCCCAAAGAGGTCTCGGCCCACAGGTTGAGAACTGTTGCTTTTATTTATAAAATGTGCATTAAAAGAAAAGGCATAAAGATTGTCAAGTTGTTGCTAGGCATAGAACACTTACTGAGTACTGTATGGGTGAACAAATTTGTCACCTGACAATGTGGATCAGGTCTTGCAGTGTAGGAAGTGGCTTTGAGATTGGAAGGGGACGCAAGATCACCAGGGAGCTGGTGTCCAATGCTGATACTTGGCAGAGAACTCAAGAAGCCCTGACAACCAGGCCCTGGATCACACACCGCATTCCTGCCTGCCTAGTTCCCATCCATGTGCCTGGCTGTGGCCACCCGCTTCTCATCCATTCATCACTGCCTCTTGCTGCTGTGACACACATAAACCCTTGTTGACCTCCTGTCACTCTACTGTCCCTGAAATAATTCATGTCAGTCCTTGTTGATGTTTTGGGTTTTAGAACTTTTCCTCCTTCAGGGAACATATGGGTAGTATCAAAAATACCCAGTGTCAGGGACTGACTGAGTTCTGAGCATCTTGCAGGGTCACCTGTAGCCCACGTGATTGTGGTGCTCAGAAGACCATAGCTTCTTGAACTGTGGTTTGGGAAATGTAGAGGCTGTGACAAGTTTGGTCACTGTAAGAGGTTTTTAAAGGTGCAGGGTCCCAAATTCAAAATCAAACATACAAAGAATCTGAAGTTTTCCTGGTAGTGCTTGCCCATGCTCATGGCACGATTCCATCATAGCCTTGTGTCTGAATTCATGTGTGCTTTGCACCTTATATGTCTACACTCGCCAGCTCTACCCGAGACCTCAGCTCAGATCTGAAACTGTCGTGTTATGAACTGCAGAGCCTTCACTCTGCAAATTGTTTTGCTTGTATAGACATGTGATGATCAGATGAGAAAAATCTTTGAACACTCTTATACCACAGTTCCTCAGGATGAATATTAGTCAGGGTTCTCTAGAGTAACAGGCAAAGAGCGAAAGGTTCCTTCTTCCCTGTCTTCAAATAGGCTTGCAACAGATTAAAGGTGCCTTTCTGCCTCCAGATCCAGCTTCTCTCAATGATTTAGATTAGAAATGGATCTACCTACTCCAAATTAAGCAAAAGTCCCTCACAGATGTGCCCTCCATTTTTGGATTTTAGTTAATTTCCAGATGTAGTCAAGTCAACAATCAAGAATAGCCATCACAAGATGTAAAAAAAAAAAAAAAATCAAATGATTGTATCTTTGGGTTGTACTGTGTTCAAATATTTGATTTTAAATATTGATTTCTGATTTGTTGAGTTGAGTTTCATTTAAAAAAATCATTAAACAAATTTTAGTTTGAGATTAGGACAGAGTTTCCAACAATTTCTGAAATGGTTCTAAACATACTTCCATTTTGTAAAGCCATATTCTCAGCATAGTTGATTACATAATCAAAATATTGACTGACTCTGAGAATCATTGATGTTCTTGCATTCGGTACTGTCAAATACTCAGCCAAGACATAATATTATGTAAAAACAAGCACTTTTATCCAATTAGTATGCAGTTTGCTTTTATCTTTAGTATGTGTGAAAATATGTGTACCAAGAATTGTCTTAAATGGTTTTTCCTTTTTCTTCTTTTTTTGTTTTCTTTCTTATTTTGTGCTTTGAGACAGGGTCTCAAACACCTATGTGGAGCTCTGTCTGGCCTGGAACTTGCTGTATGGACTCAGTTGATCAAAATGAGTGACTCTCCTGCCCATCCTCCATAGCATTACGATTACAGGTGTACCCACTGTGTCTGGCTTAAAATAAAGTTCTGTACAATTTCTTATCGTTAAGTATTTTATTTGTAGGCCTGCAAATACCTGTGTACCTGTAGCCTTATAAAAATGTCTCAGGAGAAAAGGACCTCATATGCAAAAACTTTAAGAAGCCTCCAGTCATTGTCAGTAACAGAGTTAGCCTCCACCCTCCGCCCTTTCTAAGAGCTTTGTGCCTGCCCTGAAAATCCTTGAGCAGGACCATGCCACATCAGTCTTGCTTTCCTAAATGGGGTTTAATCCCCATTACAATAAAAATTAATACAAAAATGTTTTCTCAGTTATTAATCTATTGCTTATCTTCTTATTCTAGAAGGAATATTCATGACAGCAGGACATTTTGTATCAAAATGCTTAGGATAGTACCTGGCCCACAGCAAATATTTAATCAGTATTTGGTGAATGAATGAAACAATAATGTCCACCCATAATGCACCATAATGTAAACTCCAGTGAATAGTACAATATCTTAAGCAATTTCCAAACAAATGTAGACTCGAATATAAGAAATACTTGATTTTTTTCATGTAGATTATATAGTTTCTGTTGTACTCTGCAGACTCATACTGTCTAAATTAACCTTAAAAACTGTTAGTACCTGTTACTTTTAATTGGTACACATTGATTGACCTATCTATTCTTATAATTAATTTAAGAGATTACTTTTTATTTCATGTTCTATAATTGGTAGTTATCTAATACATATTTTTGGATGACAGTTATAGAAGACAAGTGATACATTTCATAAAAAATATAGCCTCAAATTTCTCCCAAAATTCAAATAAATTTAGTGTAAGTGAAAGGTTTTGGAAGCTGAGCACAAAGGGTTTGTAAGGCACACAGGGAGAGAGCAGAGGCAGGGCAGATGGCACCAAAATGAGAAATGTCTCTTGTGGAAGAGAGAAAGATTGGTTCAAAAGCTTGAACAATGGCTGTCTAGTCAGTCCTAAGAGCCACAGTCTTGCTGGAGATGCTGGTTTGTAAGTGGGAAATTGATGATGGGATAAGGAGATACATACACAGGCCTAAGTATTCAGTGGGTTAATCCCATGTATAATCCTTATGGGTTATGGCAAAGTGCATGCTATGAACCAGAAATGCCACACCTAGGAATCCATCCAAGAGAACTAAAAATATATTCTCAGAAAAACTTGCATGGAAGTATTCATATTGGCAACATTTACAACATAGACAAGTGGAATAGTGCAAAGGTCCATTAAGATGGATAAACAGATATATTATATCTATACAATGAAATATAATCCAACTATGAAGAAAGCATGGCGATTTGGTGGAAGTCATGGTGGCAATGATCCTTGAAAACATTAGATTGAAAAAGTAAATCACAAAAGATCACTAATTGTATGATTACACACACATAAGACCTTAGACTAGGTTACGCCAAAGACTGAGACTATATTAATGGTTTCTAGGTATCAGGACAAGTAAATATGTGGACTGACTGCTAAGAAATACAGAATTTCTCTTAGGATAATGGAAATATTCTGGAAATAGAGTGGTAGAGTTTTACAACTGTCTGGATTCATTAAACACTGTTGGAGGATATATGTGGCAGTTTGAATCAGAAAAGTCCCCATAGGCTCAAGATTTAACTGCTTTTACACCAAGGAATGACACTATTTGAAAGGATTAAGAGGTGTGGCCTTGTTGGAAGGAGTGTGTCCCAGGTCATATAGACTTTGAGGTTTCAAAAGGCCATGCCAAACCCAGTCCCTCTTTCTATGACTATTGATCATGATGTAGCTCTCAGCTACTATTCTAGGGCCTGCCTGCATGATGGTCATATTGAGAATGAATGAAACCTCTGAAACTATAAGCATGCCTCTAATGAAGTGTTTTCTTTTACAAGAGTTGTCTTGGTCATGGTGTCTCTTCACAGCACTAGAACAGTGACTAAGACAGAAGTTAGTACCAGGAGCGTCATTGCTATGACAGATCTGACCATGCTGCTGGTTGCTGAAAATGAGCTTTGGGACTTGTCACTCAAGTCTTAGGAAACCAGTTGAATACTTTGAATGGAGCGGACATACTGGTAGGATTGAGAAAGACTGTGCTGAGAGGGAGGTGAACTGTGGTAACCCAACTAAAAACATTTCAGAGGGAGGGCTTTTAATAAGTGGTCTAAAGACTATTCTTGTGGTATTTTAGTGAAGAATGTAGCTGCTTTTTGCCCTGGTCTAAAAGAATTCTGCCTAAAGCTAACTGAAGAGTTTTTAATTAATGGCTTTGGCAGAGGGCAGGGAACCACAGAGTTGGCTTGGCCTAGCTACCTTGAGAGGTATGTGTCATAGGATTTTCAGGTTAGAGTCCATGGCTCATGGGGCACGATATGCTTTCCACTTTCTGAGAAACCAATGCATTCCCTCAGGCAGTGAAGTATTCAGGATGCTCTGTGTCTCTGTACGTCTGCCCAGCAGTCAAAGAATTATGAGAGGTTGACAGGGCAATTGGTTGTAGACATTAATCTTGTCTACTCTGTACAGTTTGCAAACATCATCGCATCCTTGCAACTACAACTGTCTTGATTCTGGAAATTACCATTATATTCTATTTCTATCAATGGTATAAAAAGTCTAATCACTCATAATAAAACTGTCACAGCCTCAGTTATTCTGTGGCTCCTCCAACCAGCCTTATTTAATTCCTTGAGGCCATATCAGGTGAACTTGGCTTTGTAAGTAAGTGCAGGCACTTATAGCAGAGGAGATTTCTATTATTTATTATATTTTTAATTATTTAAAACAAAATTTGAATTTAAATATATTTTGATCACATTCATTTTCTCCCTCAAGTCCTTCCTGATCCTCCCCTCCCTATCCACCTCACTGCAACTTCTTTCTCAGAAATCAAAATAAAAAACCCAATACAACAACAGCCTCTCCAACCAATCAAAAAAACAAAAAAAGAGTTGCCACAAAGAAAAACAAAACAAAGTAAAACAAAACCAAACAACAACCCAACATCATTAACAACAAAAACCCCACCAAACTATAACCAAATAAAGCATACAAAAAAAGCTATGCTGCGCAAATACTTCTGAATGTGAGAACTTCCTTAGAGTGGTTGATATACTCAGTATCACTCCATTGGAGAAAACAAATTTCTCCTCTCCCTGAAGGTATAAATGACAGGTCAGTTGTTAACCTTTGCCCTTGTGGTTAGGTACTCATTCATTCATTCATTCATTTTAAAAGTATATAACAAAAAAAATATACTAAAACAAAATGAAAACTGTTACATCAAAGTTGGACATGACAAACCAACAGAAAGAAAAGATCCCAAGAGAAAGCATAGTAATCAGAGGTCTGCTCATTTGCACACTTAGGAATCCCACAAAAACAGTAAACCAGAAGCCATAAGATATATGCAGAAGACCTTGGAGAGACCCACACTGCTCATGTGCATGCTGCTTCAGTCTCTATGAGTCCATATGTGATTTGCTTATGTTGATTTAGAAGGTTTTGTTTTCTTGGTGTCGTCCATCCCCTCTGGCTCCTTCACTCTTTCTGCCTCCTCTTCTGTGGGGCTCCCTATGCTCTGAGAAGAGGGATTTGATGGGAACATCCTATAGAACTGAGTATTCCAAGGTCACTTACTCGGTATAATGTCTGGCTGGGGTCTCTGTTTTTGTTCTCATCTGCTGTAGGAGGCAGCTTCTCTAATGATGACTGAACAAGGAGCTAATCTATGGGTATAGAAGACTATCATTAGGAGTTATTTTATTGCTATATTTGTCCCCCTTCTAAGAACAATATTACTTAATTCTGCCTTAGATCCCTGGGCTATCAAGTCTCAGGTTCTTGGTCACCCAAGCGGTGTTGAGTATGGGTTTTATCTTGTAGAATGGGGCCTTAAGTTAAATCAGATGATATTGGTTGGTTACTACTACAAGCTTTGTGCCACAGTTGCCCTAGCCTATCTTGCAGGTAGTACACCATAGTAGATAAAAGGTTTGTGGCTTGGTGTTAATGTTTGATTTTTTAAAAAAAAGAGTCTTCAGAGTACCTTACTGGACCAAAGACACTGGAATGTAGAGGTGGCACCGGTTCAAATTTTCCATGTTCAGTGAATGGTGTAGGTGTCGTCTTCAGCAAAGGTGTCTTGCAGTCAGTTCGTGGAGAGCTACTTATAGTATTCACAACAATACTGGATTGTTTGTGGATTCTATGGGGTCTGTTTGTGGATTCTATGGGGCCCATTTGGCCAAGAAGTCAAGAAGATGTATCCCAATCCTGGTACTGGAAACTTCATTTAGTCATCTGAGATAGCCAGTTGGGACTCTGTCTCTGCCATTTTAGGCAACTTCATTAAATCACCTTCATACATGTATATATTTTGGGAGGTTTCTACTGTATTAGGTTTCTGTACTACCCTTCAAATGCTCCTTAATTTTAGCTGTTTCTCTGTATTCTCTTCCATAACCTTCTCTCTCTTCCCCTCCTTACTTGATGCTCCCTTTACTGTCCTCCCATCCATATATATTATATATTTTCCCTACCTAATGAGATCTACCTGTCCCCTATAGCCCTTACCTATATCTACCTTATGCGGTTCTATAGGTTTTAGCTTGTTTATCATTGACTAAATATGTAAATGAATATATACCACATTTGTCTTTCTGGGTTTAGGTTACCTCACTCAGGATGACTTCTTTCTAGTTATATCCATTTGTCTGCAAATTTCCTGATGTGATTTTTATTATTTCATTTTATTTTTTATTTATTACTTTACATACCTCTCATTGCCCCCCTCCTGGTTACCCTTCCACAATCCTTCCCCCCCTCCTGCTTCCCCTTCTTCTCTGATTGGGTGAGGGCCATGATGCCATTTTTTAAAATGATGGAGCAATATTCCATTGTTTAAGTATACCATAAATTTTTTATCTATCCTTCTGTTGAGGGACATCTAGGTTGTTTTTAATTACTAGCTATTATGAGTAGAGCTGTAGTGAACATGGTTGAACAAATGTCTCTGTGGTAGGATGATGCATCCTTTGGATTTATGTCCAGAGTAGTACAGCTGTATCCTGTGGTAGATCTATTCCCATATTCCTAAGAAAATGCCACACTGACTTACATAGTTGTATGAGTTCATACTCCTATCAGCAATAGACAAGTATTCCTCTTACACTCTGACAGGTATAAAATGGAATCTCAAAAGTATTTTTGATTTGCATTTCCTTGATGGTTCAGGATGATAACATTTCTCTAAGTGTTTCTCAGATACTTGAGTTAACTCTATTGACAATTCTTGTTTAGAGCTCTATCCCATCTTTTAATTGGGACATTGTTTCTTGATATCTAGTTGTTTCTTTTTAAATTTTTTACATATTTGGATATTAGCCCTCTATTGGATATGTAGTTGATAAAAACTTTTTCCATTGCATAGGCTGCCTCTCTGTCAAAATGATGGTGTCATTTGTCATGCAGAAGCTTCATGAGGTCCTATTCATTAACTGTTTACTTTAGAGCCTGTATTCTCTTTCTCTTCTATTGGGTTTAGGGTATTTGGTTTTATGTTGAGGTTTTTGATCTACTTGGAATTGGATATTGGGCAGGGTGATAAGTATGGATCTATTTTTATTCTTCTCCATGTAACCATCTATAGCCAAAACAATCCTGAATAAAAAAATATGAATTTACTGAGGTATCACCATCCCTAATTTGAAGTTGTACTACAAAGCTATAAGTAAAAAATAACACATGGTATTGGCACAAAAACTTGTTGATCAATGGAGTTGAATTGAAGACCCAGACACAAATCCACATACCTATGACACCTGAATTTTAAATAAAGAATATAGAAATACATACTGGAAAAAAGACACCATTTTCAACAAATGGTGCTGGCATAGGAGATTTCAAGATAGCCTAGTATTGACTATGTCATGTGGTTATTAATGGCCTCTCTTAGGTAGATCTATAATAAAAAGTAATAAGCTGGACAAAGAAAACTACATAATGTACAGTTTGAGGAAAAAAGGAGTACTAGGAAGTGTAATAGAGCTAAATCCAGTGCTCAAGGAAACAAATGGCTTAAAGAAAACCTTGATGCTAAATGGAATAAAGGGAGTGGTGACTTAAGATCAAAACCTCACCCAGATAAGCTTCCAGTTTGTGAAAACGAATTAAAAAAAAGCTTAAGCAGTGAAGGAAACCATCAACAACAGGAAGCTGGTGCACAAGTAATTGAACAAGGGGGACAAGCCCCAGCAACTTGGCAGCTTTTCCCATGTGGTTCTGGCTTTAGAGTCAAGGATGCAAAAACGAGGAGGTGGTGGTGGAATCTCCCTTCTTTTCTAAGGAGAGCTTCTGAAGTTCGGTGTATATCAAGGATGTCCCTGCCTGCTGGCCCAAAGAGACCATTGCATGAAGCTATGAAGGTGAAGCCTGGATTGCATTGAAAACCTAAGAATTTGGAGATGTCAGAGTCATGGGATACCTATGGAAGAAGGCTGCAGAACCAGCCCAAGAAACTGAAGTGTGTTGTAGTCAATAAACTTAAAAGGAACTGGATCTCCAAAAAGTCCTGTGCTGGTTTGAATATGCTTGGCCCAGGGAGTGCCACTATTAGGAGGTGTGGTCTTATTGGAGTAGGTGTGGCCTTGTTGGAAGAAGTGTGTCATTGTGGGCATGGACTTTAAGACCCTCATACTAGCTCCCTGGAAGCCAGTCTTCTCCTATTTCCCTTCAGAACAAGATGTAGAATTCTCAACTCTTCCTACACCATGCCTGTCTGGACATTACCATGCTCCTGCCTTGATGATAATGGACTGAACCTCTGAACCTCTAAGCTAGACCTAATTAAATGTTGTTCTTATACGAGTTGCCTTGGGCATGATGTCTCTTCAAAGCAGTAAAACCTTAAGACAAGCCCCTTGACCTCAGACATAGAGATGCAGAATTTGGAGTTTGCCTTGCTAGTTTTCCATTTTCAACACCATGCTACATTTTCTCCCTTTTGGAATGGTATTGTATATTCTGAGCCATTGTGTGTTCAAAGTATGTCATGTGCTTTTTTTATTTTGATTTTACTGGAGGTTATAGTTAAGAGATTGCTTGAATCTCAGAATAGATTTGAACTTTTCAATTGGGTTGAGACTGTGATATACTATTGGGACTTCTGAAGTTGAACTTAATGTATTTTGCAGTATGATATGGTTACAAACCTATGAGGGTCAGTGACTGGAGTGTGATGGTTTGAATGAGATTGGTCCCATATTATCATTTGAATGCTTGGTCACCAGTAAGTAGCACTATTTGAAAAGACTAGGCGGTGTGGCTTCCTTAAAGAAAGTGTGGCATTGGGGGTGGGCTTTGAGATTGAAAAAGCCCATGCCAAGCCCAGAATCAATCTCTCTCTCTCTGTCTCTCTCTGTCTCTCTCTGTCTCTCTCTGTCTCTCTCTGTCTCTCTCTCTCTCTCTCTCTCTCTGCCTATGGATAAGGATATAGCTCTTAGTAGCTGCTCTAGTACCTGCCTATATGTCACCATGACGATACCTGACCAACCCCTTGAAACTGTACATGAGCCTTCAATTAAATATTTTCTTTTATAAGAGTTGCCTTTGTCATGGTGTCTCTTCACAGCAATGGAATAGTGACTAAGAGAATATGTTTTAAATGGTGGAGCTTTCCTAGTACATGAAGTAGATCAGGATGAAGCTGTTATTTACAAAGAGGCATATTCAGAAAGTAAGATGTTGACATCTTCGTGATACATTGAGTGTAGAGAATAAAGTTGAGGGTAAAGTGGAAAGAACCTGAGCTTGTCAGGCTCAGGAATGACATGATATACCTTTCCAAAATTATGTGACTTTAAGCTTAAAACAGGAGTCGACAGGCAAGGACAGAAAACAGGCTGAGCGCACAGCAACACCTATGGAACAGAAACCCATGAATGTAACAAATAGAATATTTTGCCTTTGCTTGCTTGTTTGTTTCTTAAACACTACTCCATGGGGGGTGGGGGAGGTACTGGCTAGTTTGTGTGTCAACTTGACACAAGCTGGAGTTATCACAGAGAGAAGAGTTTCAGTTGAGAAAATGCCTCTATGAGATCCAGGTGTAAGTCATTTTCTCAATTAGTGATCAAGGGGGAGGGCCCCTTGTGGATGGTACCATCTGTGGGCTGGTAGTCTTGGGTTCTATAAGAAAGCAGGCTGAGTAAGCCAGGGGAAGCAAGCCAGTAAGCAGCATTCCTCCATGGCCTCTGCATCAGCTCCTGCTCATTGATCTGTTTGAGTTCTAGTCCTGACTTCCTTTGGTGATGAACAGCAGTGTGGAAATGTAAGCTGAATAAACCCTTTCCTCTCCAACTTTCATCTTGGTCATGATGTTTGTGCAGGAATAGAAACCCTGACTAAGACAAATTGGTACCAGTGAAGTGGGGGTATTTATGTGACAATCTGACCATATTTTGGGGAGGACTGTGGGAGGACTTTGGAACTTTGAGCTAGAAGAGCCATTGGGATGTTAAGAGCTCTGTGGGGTGTTCTGTAGGAGCTTGGAAGATAATGTTGAGAACAGTGCAGAAGATGGAGACCTGGCTTGTGAAATTTCAGAGGAAAGATTAAAGACTCTTATCAGGGCCATTTTGCTAGTTTGATTTAAGATTCTGTGGTTTTGTTTAGTTGGGGCTGAAGAAATCAACTGTGATTAACAAGATGCCAGAACTACTAAAGCAAAACCATTGCATTATTGGGACTATTGATGCTGGTTAGCTGGAGCTAAGATATTATCAGTGATTAAGAAGAGGCCAGCATCATTGGGGTGAAATCTTCTGAGAAGTGTTTTCTGAGAGCACAGAGACTGCTTTTCAGAGATAGCCAGGGTTGTACATTGTGCTGTGGCTGGACTTGGTAATGTGTAAGAGTCACCCAGGTGGTACTGGTTTTGAAGGCATGAAGGAGTCATGAAGAGCAGCTGAGGCCTGGGCACTGTGAGAGGCCGTGGAAGGCCATTGGTAAAGGTGCAGCCTCAGTTGCAATTGATGTCCCAGGACTGAAGGGGTCATGCAAAGGAGTTGAGGCTCAGGCAATATGAGAGGCCACAGAAAGCCATTGGTGAGTGTGCCGCCTCAGTTGTAATTGATGGCCCAGGACTGCAGGGGTCATGCAAAGGAGGTGAGGCTTGGCACCATGAAGAGAGCCTATGAGAGGCTGTTGGTAAAGCCTAGTTGCAGCAGAAGACAGCAGTGTTTTGGAGATGCCAGTACCATGAGATGACCACCAAGAACAGTAGCAGCAGTGGAGTACAGGCATCTGGAGCCTAGAAGACAAGGTGTGTGCTACAAAGGGCAGAGCTGGAGAAGTGACTTAAGCCCTTGGAGGAATCCAGAAGATCGTGAGTGGATCCCAGACATTGGATGGTTGGAGTTTGACTTTGCTTTTGAATGTGACTTGTGCCCTGATATTTTTCCCTCTTGAAGAAAGAAAGTATTTTAGTGGAGCCCACAGTTAAGAGACTTTGAATTTTCAAAAGACTTTGAATTTTAAGAGATTGTATGTTTAAAAGGGACTGAAATGTTAATATGTAAGAATTTGCAAAGACTGTGGGACTTTTAAAGTTATTTAGATCTTGGGGATGAATAAAGAAAGTAAGGGTTGAGGATTAATGGTGATGTGTTTGTGTGTCAAGTTGACAAGGGGTCAATTGTACTGGCTAGTTTGTGTGTCAACTTGACACAAGTTGGAGTTATCAAAGAGAAAGGAGCTTCAGTTGAGAAAATGCCTCTATGAGATCCAGGTGTAAGGCATTTTCTCAATTAGTGATCAAGGGCAGAGGGCCCCTTGTGGATGGTACTATCTGTGGGCTGGTAGTTTTGGGTTCTATAAGAAAGCAGGCTGAGCAAGCCAGGGGAAGCAAGTCAGTAAGCAGCATTCCTCCATGGCCTCTGCATCAGCTCCTGCTCCTTGATCTGCTTGAGGTCCAGTCCTGACTTCTTTTCATGATGAACAGTAATTGGAAGTGTAAGCTGAATAAACCCTTTCCTCCCCAACTTTCATCTTGGTCATGATGTTTGTGCAGGAATAGAATCCCTGACTAAGACAGTGGGCTAATTGCTAGAATATACTGCACTTTGCCAGCATCATCATAAAAGACCAATGTGAATAATATTTCAACTATAAACGAACAAGTGAAGACTATAAAGACTGAAGCAAGAAAACCAGTCATTTAGAACAAGTTAGAAATGATACAACTTCAGTGGATAACTATTTTGGTTCATGAAATTCAGATTCTATTTTAACACATTTTACTGGATAACTTGCATAGACACATCTGAAAGAAAATTAAAGTAAAATATAACTGATGTGTTTAGAAGCCTGGAAGATACATTCCCAGGAATATACACGCAGTTCTTAGGCATCTTCACAGCTCAGAATCTTATTAAGAGCATGGGTATTTTGAAGACAATTGGTATCAGTCACAAGCTATATTATCACAGCCAGCTCCTGACCCAGTTCATTGATGTTTGCCTCAGCTCAGGGACAGAGTAAAGTGGTTGAGCCCAGGTTATCTCCATGTCTGTGTTTTGTGACTATGTCTTTCTCCTCACTCTTCCTCAAGATCCTCCTCTAATCCTTTAGCCACCAGTGTCACTTCTGTCTCCTAATGGTACACAGGTAGTTTAAGTTAGAAATTGGAAATGCTATTTCTATTGGATCACAGTAAAAGAATCCCCTTTCTCTGGATGAGCTCATCCTGAAAGCTAATTTAAAAGGTGAATGTGAGACCCATGTGAGTATAAATTATTTCCCTATGTACTTAATGCTTATCCTAAAGGCAATAAGACGTACCTAGCATTAATATCAATATTTTTCAAAATGAATGCTGATGTGTACCCCATTTGGAAAGTGGAATATAAAACTGATGTTCAATTACTCAAACTTGCAAACCAGTTGAATCATAAGGATAGGGCCAGGGTCTTCCCATTCTTAAATCATATCTTTCATGGCATCATATTCTTTCTCCATTAGAAATCTCCTCCAGTGACAACAGATATCCCAGGTACCCCCAGAGTCTCTTTCCAGAACATTCCCCCAAGGCAGGGCTATCATACTACATTGGAGACCTACTGTGTTCTGACTTTCCTGAAACACGGATTGGTCCCATATCCCATCAGCAGCAACACTGTCTTCAAGCACTATAGCTTAGAAGCTACCATTTTAAACAGACAGAATTCTACCCTGAGATAGATTCCATCTGTCTTTATAAAATTGTTCCTTTGTCTTCTAGACTGCCATTTTCAGCCAGGTCTTCACACTTGAAGCAGTTTGTTTGACAAACCGAAGGTAGAATCAAGTTCACAGTTTCATTTTGGGATTATTTTATTCAGAAGCATTTAAGCTCAACTTTGTGACTTTGGAGACCCGCAACACAGAGGAGATGACTTGAAAGAGTACCTGATTAACGCTGAATAATTCAGAACTAATCAGAGCATATTTTAAGCTGGTTGCCTCAGCTAACACGTTCAGAACATGAACCATATGATCACACAGGGGAAAAAAAATTAGAAGAGGAATTCTGCAGCTAAAACAGATTTAGAATTAACATTTTAATTGTAGCAACACTTCACAGCCCTCTCATTTTCTTTGTCTCCCACAGAATGTGTTTCCTCTCCAAATCCTGATATTTCAATTTTTCTCTATGTTAGTGCTTGTTTTAAGCTGCACTGTTGTACCATCGCATATCATCTCAGTACATCATCAGGGAGGGCTAGGACAGCTCAATCCGCAGAGTACAGGCAGATGAGAGCCAGGGTGAACAGCTGCTATAAGGGACGGGAGGTTGGGTAGAGGTGACACCACCCTGGGAATTAGAGAGGTGCTAGGAAAGCAACAAATGGCCATCACCCAATAGGGGCCATGGCCCCAGTCACTCCAATGTATGAGCTAGGAAGAAGAGCTATCAAGTAAGCAACACTAACCAAAATTACCACAGACTGTGCTTACCTCTTTTAAAAGATAATGACAGACGACCAGGCATACTCCATAAACATACTGCAAAATGTCCCAGTAAGGACATTAATCCTCATTTTAGAATGTTCTCACCTCCTTGAATTGCATGAATATCTATTTTTTCCTGACAATTTCCATCTTTATACATACTCAAGTTCCTGGTAAGTAATGCATACCTTTTATTCCCCCACCCCTTCCTCACTTTCTCAGTTCTTTCTTCCTCTTCTATTTGCACAGTTTATATCATCTATCTCCTGGAAAACACATAGGGTGAGGGAATAAAGGGCTTATACTTTGAGAATTCCAGGACTGAATGGCTGATGAGTAAGGCTTTCTCCAGAATCTCTTCTTTTCAAGGTGTTGTCCTTATAGAACCAACAACTCAAATGATTCTAACAGAAGGATATTTGGTGCCTGTCTGAATTCATAGTCTTTGCATCTATTCTGAAGCAGTGGGAACTCTAGGGAGAAGAGAGAGTTCTGCAGATGCCTTCAGGAGCCAAGTACTTCTACCATTTTCCAGGAACCCAATCCCTACTTTTTAGAAAACTTGGGAGAAGGTGAACGAGATTTAAATCAAGAGATCCAATAGGTCTATTACCCTGCAATCTTTCACTTTGTCAAAATACTCAAGCATTCTTTTCTCTAACTTTGTAATTCTTTACTGAGGAATAGCTTGGGGAGTCAGTTCTGTTCTAAGGAACGGAACTGGTGACTGAGCAAAGAAACATAATTTGGATTATAAAATTCTTGCTTTAATAAAAATTCTTTAAACAGTAAAAAAAAAAAATTCAAGAATTCACTTAACAATTTCACACTTGTTAAAATGAGTCATAAGAACTGGGTGAGCAACTGGGCAGTGGTGGTGCACGCCTTTAATCCCAGCACTTGGGAGGCAGAGGCAGGTGGATTTCTGAGTTCAAGGCCAGTCTGGTCTACAGAGTGAGTTCCAGGACAGCCAGGGCTACACAGAGAAACCGTGTCTTGAAAAACCAAAACAAAAACAAAAACAAAAAAAAAACCCCCCAAAAAAAAAAAACCACAAAAAAAAAAACCCCAAAACAAAAACCAAAAAACAAACAAACAAACAAAAATAGAACTGGGTGAGCATGACGTATATAATTGTGAGCAGGCCCCAGGGAAACATAGTACAATCTGTTCAGAGGCAGAAAATTAGTCAACTGTTATCTGAGCAAATTGGGGCAAATAACATCTCTAAGCTTTCTAAGTTCAAAATGAAGGACTACATAGTCTGGTCCTCCTCTCACATTTTAATATTTTAAATTAGCTGGGTTGTTTGCACCTCTCATTTATCTACATCATCTCTACTAAACTTTTATCGTTTCTCTACTTACTACTCCATATAGATTTGATTTGAAGACTAAAAAAGAAAATAATATAGTGTACATCCCTGATACAAGATAGACAACCCAGAGACAACTAAGGTTAATATCAGTTCTAATTTCTTTTAAAATGTCAAAGATTTATTTTCCCATTTTTGCAGACTACCATGGCCATTTTTGTGTTTTGGATACAATTTAATTTGAAAGCACCTGACATTTTCTAAATCTTTGAAGGTTATGTTTCCTATGCACATCTTGAAGGATTTGTTGTGTTTGTTGGTGGTGGAGAGATAGCTCTGGAGTTAGAAGTTCTTGTGGCACAACCAAGAGGACGAAGGTTTGGGATTTGGCACTCACACAAGTTGGAAATCATGCAAGCCCATATAGGCCCAGCTTTGAGAGGGATGGAGAGAGGAGGACTAAAGAGACTGGCTTGTTTGCAGTATAGCCAAGAAAATGTGAGCCAAAGGTTCAGGGAGAGACCTGACTCAAAGGAACAAGCAGAGAAAGACAAAGGGCACCTGGCACCTCTTCTGGTCTCCATGAGTACATGTGTTATGTACACATATGTCAACATATGCACACACACATAAATCAATAAGTCTTTAAGAAGGAATTATATTTGTTACAGTTGGTGTGTATGCTGTTCTGTAAAACGCATTAGCAAGGCATCGCCTTTACATCAGGAGCTCACAAGTTCCCTTTCAAAGGGTTGTGACTCCAGCTTTGGTAGAAGGACACAAGTGGTTACTAAAATGTTGGAACTCTGAGTTTGCTTCTCCGTAAGACTTGATAGAGTTCTATAATTCAAGGTGAGAATCCCAGTGGTTCCCACAGAGGCATCCCATGTCCTAGCTAGCTATAGTGTATCCCAGAATTAACTCTGCTGGGGCTCTCCAATCTCTCCTCTCCAATGTGCAGAAGTAGTTTGTGAATTCACTCTTGAATGAACAAATTCAAAGCAAGAATGGAAACATGCTACTTCTTTGTCACCTATATTCTAAAAGAATTATTATCCAATCAAATGAATTGAACCAATGTGAATTACATAACCACGCCTATTTTAATGTGACCAGTGATTAATTCTACTGAAACAAGACATCCTTCACATTAGGCAAGCGGATACCAGAGGAATAAAGAAAGGTATTTAAGGCCAGGAAGGTACTAGCCAATTTGCAAAATTAACTCCAACTGTTTTTATTTTGAGGGACCTCTCTTTAGATTTATTTTTTACTTTATAGGATAAACATGTGTGGTCACTTATGAAACTGACCACAAATGGCTTTTTAGCTCCTTTTGCTAAGAGGGAGAGTCTATTTTTTCTAACTCCTCAATATGATTGGATGTTTGATTTACTTTCATCAAAGAAATATCGTGGAAGTAACACTCTTCCCACCAAAAATGCTTTGCATGTTTTCATTGCTGTGTTGTCACCGTGTACATCATTTGGACAAGCTTCATCAGCCAAACCCAGATGTCAAATATTTGTGACTTAAAACTAGCTGGGAATATCCCAAACTAGCCCCAGCCAAAGGAACCACCTAGCTGAGATTAATTTACTCTGTCAACCATATAAATGAGCTAAGCTAATTTTATCGCTTAGCTTGTGCCGAGGAGTTTGGGAGATCGTTTTGTAAGTAGCAGGAAACACCTGACATTACTGTTCACGGTGTCACACTAAGATAGTCCCTGGTAGTTCATTTTACCAAAACCTTCCTACTTTATGAAATTGTGTTTCATAGACCCTGGCTATCGAAACTAGCTGGAAATGGCTTAACTAAGAATAGTGGAGCAGATAAAGTTAAGTTCTTCAAGCTTGTGGTGGATGTGTTAGCCACATATTTTGTTTAACAATGCAACTCAACAATTCACCGTAATTGCTAGAGTTAGAAGATGAAGCCTAGATTGTTCCTACAATTTGTATCTCTCTAACACTTCCAGAGTCAGCAGTGATGCATAGAGAATGGAAAATACCTTGACTGCAATTTCCCCTAATATAGCCTATACCATAAAAATTCAAAAAAATACTTAGCATCCTTTACTCTCTCTCTCTTATCATTTTTTAGAGAAGGTCTCATTAGTTAGCCCAGGATAATCTCAAACTAGATAATCTCAAACTCCTGCCCAGCCCCCCAAAGACTTGGGTTGCCAGGTGTTTACCACCAGGTTTGCATCTTTTTTGTTTCCTGAAGTCAAAGCATACTTTCCAATTTGTATACTAGTTTTTAATGAAATGCCTCAATTTGAAAAAGGGATCCATGCATGCTCACCCCTGCAAAAGCTGACTATTTTTCCAATTTTGTTGAAGCATAACAAATTAAAAATTGCATATATTTAAACAAGGAGATGTCAAACTGGTACCTACATAGCACCTTCAGTCTACAATTCTAGTGTGTTTGGAACAGGAAAGAACTCTGCATGGTATCAAAAGAGAAACAAAAACCCAAACCAGCCTCAAATTCTTTATCTTCAATGGTATTCTGCAAGATAGGGCAAGATGGCACAAAGCTTGTGGGAGTAACCAACCAATGTCTGATTTAACTTAAGGACTATTCTATGAAATGAAATCCATACCTGACACTGCTTGGGTGACCAAGAACCTGAGACCTGATGGCCCAGGAACTTAGGGCAAAACGAAATAATACTGATTTAAAAAAAATTAGTGATTAAGTAACTTCTAATGATATTGTGCTCTACTCACACCATTCCTGCTTCAGCCATTACCAGAGAAGCCTTCTCTTGCAGCAAATGGAAACAAATATAGAGAGCCGCAGCCAGACATTATGTAGAGTGAGAGACCTTGGAACACTCAGCCCTAAATGGGATGTCTCCATCATATCCCTCCTTGCAGGGCTCAGGAAACACCAGGGGAATGAAGAAAGAGTTTAAGACCCAGGAGCATAGAAGGCACCAGGAAAACAAGACTCTCTAAATCAACATGAGCAAAGATCACATGAATTCACAGAGACTGAAGCAGAATGCACAGGGTCTGGATGTGTCTGCACAAGGTCCTCTGAGCTCATATTATGGCTTCCAGTTTAGTGCTTTTATGGGATCCCGGAGTGTGAAAACGAGGAGGCCCCTGATTCCTATGCTTTCTCTTGGGCTCCTTTCCTTCTGTTGGTTTGTCTTGTCCAACTTCAATGTGATGGTTTTTATTTTGTCTTAGTATATTTTATTTTGTTATATTTTCTTTAAAAATGAATGAATTAGTTAGTGAAAACCTAGCCACTAGGGCAAAGGTTAACAATTGAACTGTCGTTTATACCTACTGAGAGAGAGAAAAATCAGTTTTCTCCAATGTTCTGGAGTAACTGCCTAACATGTACTGGAGTCCACAGCTTTGTGTGTGTGTGTGTGTGTGTGTGTGTGTGTGTGTGTGTGTCTGGTGTCTGTGTGTGTGTGTCTGTGTGTGTGTGTGTGTTTCTGTGTGTGTGTGTCTGTGTGTCTGTGTGTGTGTCTGTGTGTGTGTGTGTGTTATTAGGTTATAATTTGGTGGCGAATTTTGTTTTGTTTTGTTGGCTATTGTTTTATTTCTCTCTTCTTTGGTTTCGTGGGGTTCTTGTATTGGGCTTTTGTTTTGTTTTTTGTTTTATTGTTTTTTGTTTTATTGAGAAACAACTTAAAGTTGGGTGGGTAGGGAAGGGGAGAGGATCTGGAAAGACATACCCAAAAAAATAATAAAATCTTATACTTAAGTAGCATTGTGATGATTTGATATGCATACATTGCAAAAGGATTGCTACAATTGAATAACAAACATATAGTTGCTTGTGTGTGTGTGTGTGTGTGTGTGTGTGTGTGTGTGTGTGAGTGATTATGTATGTGACAAGAATACTCTTTTAAGGGCTAGGGATATAGTAGAAAATGTTTCTGGCTATACTCAGCATCACAAAAACAAACAAAGATTATTCAGCAAACTTCAACTAAGCATTGTAGTACTGGGGTAAGGGGATTACTGTGTAGCCAGCCTGGGCTTACAGAGTGAGGTTCTGACTGAAAAGCCAATAAATAAATAAAATTTCTAAAAATATAAGAATAGTCACTGAAGTGTATCAGAGCCCAAGAACTTATCCATCTGAGAAGTTAAAAATTGAGCTACCTTTTGTTTTTCAGGCAACGATGTATTTCAAGTCAGCTTGCTGATTTTATCCATTCTCCAGCCATATCATGTGGGTTATCAGGCTATCTCTCCATTTTGCAGATGAAGGAGACACGGGGAAGCCAGGTGACTTTCTTAAATGCTCCAGAGTCTCTAGTGTCAGCTTTAATATTCTACTCGTACTTGAAAGATGTATCCAGGATACGATCGAGTACCACAGCTGTTAACAGCGAGCATTTCATTCCTTGTTCATGTTCCAATGATTTGTCTTTATAAACACAAGTGAGACATATATTACAATGTTCAGTACTCAATCTTATTTTGTAAGACAAAAAGATTTTTAAAAAAACCCTTCCCCCTGAGGTTTATATATCCTTAAATAAATAGTTGGTGTGGCCAAGGTAGTACTGGAGCATTCTCTGTTCAAATCAGCCCTGGGTGGCTCCTTTAGTTGTTCACAGAGTAACTGTCCTTCACTGTGTAAATCTTGCGGGATGAGGTAGCAGAGTGCTTTTCATGAGCAGAAACATAATGATAGACTTCAACATGCCTTGTTACGTGTGAACTATTTTTAACACTGCAGCCGAGTGGCGGGCAGATAATGAACTCACTCTCAAAATGATAAAACTCAATCATATATTTTAGACAATCATCCCATGATGTCCGGTGGATAATTTAAATGCAGAGACTCTGCAGAAAGAAATCTCTGCCTGTGTAAAAGAAAAAACGAACCTTTTATAAAGAGCTGTACGGTAAGCAGATTCAACACTGCCTTAGCCTCATGAGGAAATTAGCTTCAGCTGTATGGATGCCTTTGTTGTCCAAGAAACATCTGCACTGACAGCTGTAGGCATTGCTAATGTTCTAGAATCTCAGCTCTAAAACCAGAAACCAGACTGCTTGGTAGGTGAGAGACACAGAGGACAGAGATCTAGCCTCACCATCCTGGGTCTCCAGGTCCTGTTGCCAAGGTGCTATGTTAGTAGCACCTGGATGAAAGAGCTACCAACTTCAAAGATTCACAGTGGCTGGAAATATTGGCAGACACAATCCTTCTGATTCATCAAATCTGTGAGAACTTGGAATGTGGGCTAAGTAGACAATAAAGGGCTCCTCATGTCAGTCTTTCAGAGTTGGTGACACTATATGGTCACTGAACCTTCTGAGTATCTTACAAGATCAATCAGTATGATTTACACTAGTTATGAGGTCCATGTTTTCAACAGCAGAAAGGAGGGAGGGTAATGGGAGGCCAAGGGGGCTTAAGAAAATGTTTAGAGCCATGGGCAGGTAAGACATAGTGTATTCATTCCAGGTAAAGGCCTCCACATAAGCCAATAGGCAGGCAGCCATAATAGTACCCAAGCACAAACATACCACACCCATACATCACAATCATCTACCCACACATTACAACCACTGTGTGTGTGTGTGTGTGTGTGTGTGTGTGAGAGAGAGAGAGAGAGAGAGAGAGAGAGAGAGAGAGAGAGAGAAGCAAAACATGAAGGATATTGATCCCATGGCCATATTTATGCAAAATCCATAAACAATTGTCACTCCTGCCAGGAGTAGTTATCAACAGATGGCATCAGTGCCTGTTGAGGTTTTGTCTTTTACTGTCTATTCTAATGCTAAGTCAGGGCCTCCAAGACCTGGAGTCTGCACATAGCCCCTGTGACCCTGCTCCCAAGTTAATTCTGATTGGTGAATAAAGATGCCAACAGCCAATAACTGAACAGAAGAGACATAAATGGGGTTTAGGTTTTCTCAGGCTTGGGAGAAGAGGTGAACCACAAGGAGAAGAACATGAAGGAGAGAAGGAAAGAGAAGCCACCATGGTTAAGGGGTCAAGAAAATGTGGCCCTGTGGGCTGCCCAATTAGAATTAAGAGCAATTACAGTAAATAGTAAGTAATAACTCGGGGTTATTGAAAGGAAAGTAGATTCTAACAGCATGGAGGGTAGGCAGCTGCCCAGCTCTTGTGCTGCTTAAGGCTTATTAAAAGTATAAAGGCTATGAGAGTGTCTTTCATCTAGGAACTCAACTACCAAAGGCGGAGTAGAAACCCTGGGCCGGGATTTGAACAATTTCTACAACAACTGCCTAGTTATTGGGTTTCCTGTACATCCTGTGTCCACTAATTCCATGCTGACTCGTAACCCCGATGTCCATGTTCGTATTTTGATGCATGATGCACATCCATTCCAATGGCAAGTTATTTAAACGTAAATTGGTCCACAGAGACCACTGTTTCTAACACTAAATGGTACCAGTTTTGTTCTGCTTTAAGATATTTAATTTTATTTATTTATTTATTTTTGAGCCATTGTAATGGTGGTTCCTTTTGTTTTTACTTTTTGGCTTGTAAGACAATTAATATTCATAGAGAGATCTCAGTTATGTTGGGTGTCCCTGGAGAGCGTCAGACATTCTGGGACAAGCCAGCGGTAGTTCCCAGTGAGGCCTCTAAAGCCAGATGTCCCTATTTGAATTATATTTTTGTCATTTTGTAGCTATATGGTCTCAGAGATGCAAGCTCTCTTTCTTCATGTGTACCGTGGGAATCATAGTGCATGCACCTCATACAGTTATTTATGAGACTCATGCATGGAAAATAGAGCAGCACTGAACCTGAGGAACTGATAATTTTTTTCTGGCCTTTGGTGATTAGCTGAGTTCACATAAGTTGAATGTTTAGCTTAATGCCAGTCAAAGACTGGCATTGAACAAGAAAGACTGATAAAGCCCTGTCATTTGTTGTGAGCTTACTCCAGGTCAAGTACTCTGAAGTTATCCTACACATATCCTCCCAGTTCCCACTGAACTACCTACTAGAAGTATCCTTATTGTGGAAATGACTGAAGAATAGGGAAGTAATGGAATGGAAGTCAGGGAAAAGCTGCCCCTATTTGTGATATTAATGTAAACCACTATAAATGATGAACATGTGTCTCAGTAGCTTAGTATAGTTCTCATGGAAGATGAAAAATGGACCCATAACTAGTAGATTCCTTGATCTAACAAGGGATTCAAAATTTAGAATTCTGGCTTCTATGTTAAAATATTTGTGTGTAGCTCCTCCAAGGTCACCATATGGAGAAAGAACATGAAGAATTATAGTTTCGTGGGCAAGGCCAAGTTGCTTGTGGTTTATGCCCATCTTTCATTGGCTAAAATGTAGATGGTCACACTTCATGGCAAGTTACTGACTTCGAGAACCATTCCAAGGTGATGATCAGATACGAGCTGTGGTTCACATTCAATGGCTGCTACTTTTGAGGTGTGCTCCAAACTGGTGCTGGCAGACCCTTTTGGAAGGAGATACAGCACACCCACCCTGGAGCGCCTGACCATTGCAAATTTGCCTATTCCATTGTTATTTTCACAACTGGGCAGCAATTTTTGACTGAAAGGATGGAGGCACGCCTGTAAGTGGTTCTCATTCTTCTCGTTCATCCAGACTTTTTCAGTGTTTCCCACTTGACTGACACTTCTTGAGTAGCTCATGTTTAGAGGCAATGCATGCTCTCCTTTTAAGCTACACTTTTTTTTTTTTTTTTTTTAAATCAGATTAATGACAAAGTGTGACCTTTGCCTCCAATTCCTTTTAGTTTCATGCCTGGGTTGACAGATAGAGGACATGTTTATTTTTACTACTGGCTACAAGATTGTGAGCCCAGTGCCACAGAAATTCAGTGATAGGTAGTATTAATTGGGGCATAAGGAATTGTGACAGTTCTCAGGGAGAAGAACTTGAGGCTGACTTCTGGGCATGGGTACAAGGCTCCAGGGAGGGAGTCCCAAATTCATCACTCTTCAGGACTAGTAGCTATAACTTAAAGGATAATCAGTGAATTGACTCTCAAAATAGGAGAAAGGCTTCCTACAGATGTCTGAAATCAAGATGTAGTTATTAAAATACAAAACACTGTGGTGCTCTGATTTTCATATTCCAGAAGATGAGAAAAATTAGCCCCTGGGCAAACAATGTCTGTCTGACAAAAACAATAAGCCACATTCTGATTTTCTTTTGTCTTCTTGTTTTTATAGAACTGGGCAGATTCAAATGAGAACTCAAAATGCAAATGCTTGAGTACTGGCCTTTTTGTGCTATTGTTATATCTAGTGGGCATTTTTTAATTACTAAATTATTCTAGAAATATGAGTATATATAAATATGTTTCTAAAAAAGGGACAGTAGAGGGGAAATTACTGGGAACTCCTTGCCATTAATATGCATCCCTTGTGGTAGATATTATAGAAATCTGTTCAGGTTTTTTCAAGGCTACCCATCCATGCCTTAGATGCTGAGAATATGGCTGCTGACAGCTCATAACCTTCCCCTCTTCACTAGAAGCAGCAGGGAATCACTTCATCAAATTTATACCACATCATAGGCTCATTCGGGGTATTATAACAAACTGTTTAAAGTTGGTGCCTAATAGACAACATAAATTTGTTCTTACAATTCTTGGATTTCTGAGATCAAGATGCCAGCACAGTTAAGTTCTGGAAACGATAATGTTATATATTGTTCTAATTTTCCTTACTATTACAAAACACCACAGACTAGCTCATTGGATAGAAAAAAGATTTTCTATGTCTTCTAGTTGTGGAGGCTCAAAGGAATGGTGGTATTGGCATCAATTGTGTTCTAATGAGGACCACATAATAGACAAGGTTGTAATAGTAGGAATGTGTACAGGTAGAAGAAATAGCATCTCCTATAGGTAAGTGAGAGGGTGTTTCAGGGGTTCAGTTTCCACTGGAAATTCACTTTCTGGAGAGTTTAGGGAATCTTATGAAAACTAGATCACTCCCTTCTGAGGATGCCAACACCAAGAACTTAAAGTTTCCCACTAGAGTTCACCTTTCAAATGTCCTATTGTTGTGGGAAATATTAAAAAAAGAAGGAATATATCACATGTTCCGGTGCTATGCCCTGGTTCTCTCAGCCCGAGCGGGTGGCCAGCTATGCACCAGCGAGCAATAGCCAACCTGCTTTTATCTCATGGAGCTCTGAGTCAGAGCTCCACGATTTCTCCACCCAGCTCACTAGGTTCCCTCTGGTGGGTCACTACCATGCCAGCCCCAGGCTTCAATACCCCCACGGCCTCTGTGGTGCACATCAGGCAAACCCACACTTTGCTGCTGTACCTTTCTCTCTGGAACCCAGACGAGTTGCTGCGTGAAGGAAAACACAACATAAACTTAGCTCAGAAACAATAGTAACTCAATCTCTGGGCACAACAACTAAAACCTAATCTTGTAAGCCTTATCAAAATCTGATTCCTCTGGTAGCAAATCCTTGCAGATCCACCATGATACCAGAAGACTCTAGTAGCTACATCTTACTTGTCTGCTGTCCCCATTCCAAAAAGGCCTAAGTCTCTCCTGCTTCCTCTCTTACCCTCTATGACTCGGAAGTCCCTCCTACTCACCCAGTGATTGGTTCCTTTATTCATTAGGGGATTGGTTCACAAGAAGTCACATGAGTATGTAACTCATTCCTTGTCTGAAGCCCCTCCCAGGAGGGCAGAATTAGCATTAAAGTACAGACAGCCCCAGGGCTATCCACAACATCCTATCACTTCACACACTGAGGACTAAGCTTCCAACCTATGATCTTTAGGGCTACACACTCAAACCATATCCAGACCCAGTATGCAGACAAACAGCAGGCTGCTGCATCTTCACATACAGAATGGCTGAATCCATTTTCCAGGGTCTAACTGAAAAGTGCACTCACTCTGCTCATGAAGGTTACTCTCACTCTCCTCTTTTCACCTCATAATTGAATCACTGTCACCACGGGGCTTATATTTGAGCATAAGAATTGTGGAGGAAAAAAAAAAATCAACGTTCATTTCACTGTTCAGCTTTTTCAGCAGGTAGCCCCAGTCAATGGCTGGTCTGTTCATACAAAGTTTCAGCTACAAAAATTTAGAAGGTTTTTTTTTCCAGTCCCTAAAGACAGTATATGATAGTCAGATGAATCAATCCATCAGACTTCCCCTGTGCTGAATCCTCCTCAGTTTTACCCACGTGCATTTCAAGGAGGACTACCACAGAATTCTCTGAAGGCAAAATAGACTTCTATTCCCTCAAATAAGACAATCTTCAACATTTTGGTGTCTTTTCCGATTTAAAGCACTGAGGTCATACTAAGTAATTTTGTGTTCTATCTCTACTTAATGCTGCCTTTTGAGGATTCCATGTTATTGATTCATTTAAATTCATTTAAACACATGTTATTTTGGAATTTTAAGACATTTCAATGAAAGAATATGGCATAATTTATTTATCCACTCTGACTATTGAATATTTACATGGATTCCAATTTATCTATACCATAGATAATGTCACAATGACTTCGAACAGCCTTATGCTTAAATATCTGATCATTTCAGTTGAATTTATGATGCTAAATCCCCAAAAGAATAATCACAGAATCCATATATATATGAGCTCTGTTAGTAATCGTAACACATGCTTTTGTCCAGGAATGGTTGTTATTTGTGTTTTGACGGATTCATACTTCCTCTATCACTGAAGAGAGTGCCTATATCACCATTACTTTTTTGTTAGAACTGAATACTTGATGCTACACCACACCCAACCTTAGGGAATTAAATGCTACTGTCAGTTGAAAACTAAAACTAGTCTTTTTATCAGCCTATCTTCACTCTTCTAAGATTCCTGAAAATTTGCTGCAGCTGCTGCTGGTTCAGTATTTTGATTGAGACTCGTATTTCAAAATTGTTGTGGACATCAGTGCATGTTAAGTAGCTAGTACGCAACAGGATGCCATAAGAAATTCTTTGTAGAATAATTTGTCAGTGTGTATTCATCAGTGACACACTGTGATTCAGAGAACCATTGTGAATCACTGATAGAGCCATGTGACCAACAAAGAGCCTTGTTAGAGGTCATGCAGTCCTCCCCCAGACCAGCTGTAAAGCAGCTAGATGGACAAGTCCTTTGATGGCGATCTATTTTGTTTTCTACTTTTGACACTAAAGTCACTAGGCTGTTGATGCTTGAAGAGTTTAAAATATAATTCATACAGAATATGATTGTCTCATCTATTTACTTATTTATCTTAATATATATTTCTATAAACATGCAATCCTAAAGCTATAGTCTTAGGCTTATGTATCACCCGGAATTACTATAGCAGCATAGTTGTGTACATGTCCTATTTGTTTAATAAGCAAATTCCTTTGCAGTTTACACCTGAGTAAGGCTAATGAATTAACTAAAGTTCAGTGGCTGTGTTCTCCAGACCACATGGGACTATATGTTCTATAGTAACTTGGCCAGATTCTCACCACCTGCATATCCATCCAAGGGGAAAATCCCCAAATCTGAACTGCTTTCGAACTACATCAGATTGTATTTTCGTGTCCTGACTCAAATCTTCAGTTTTTAAATGTGTATTGACCTCTTTGTGGAAAATACATATTGGCTAAAATCAGTGAAGCAATTCTAAAGCTCCAAACACATTGTTTTGTGCAAAAGCATGAAGTTGGAGGCTAATGTTTCAGAAGATAAACAGGCTTATTTTCTTATCCAGTGCTCAAAATCTATGAAGTATGGTTGTGTGCATTTTTTTTTTTCTGTAAACCAGTGTTGGATCTAGGGGATTTTATTCACAAAATTACCTGGGGTTATGAGGCAGGAAATTTAACTTATATAAGATAAAGACTGTTTACTTCCCCCAGTTCATGAGGAAGTAAATCTACTGCAGATAATTTGTGATAAATTTAAAATAGGTAGGATTTCAATGGCAGTGATAAGTGAAGCAACTCAGGGATAGGATTTTTGTAATCATTTTTCTTAAAGTAACTTCAATCAGTCTGAAAACATATGCCTGTAATATAGGTCACTGGACTCTCTTTATTTCATGCAAATTACCATGCAAAAGAGAAATGGCTTATCTTCAAAATCAAAACAAAGTGATAGCTAATGAGAATATAGATAGAGATGAACATCTGCCTCATAGAATGTAAGTAGATACGGTGATGAAAAAAAATCAAAACACTAGTGTACCTCATTATTCTAGGACCTGTGGTAAAAATCTTTCAATTTTAAAAGATCAATCTTGTCTTCTAACTCTCAAGGAGAGGCGCAAGTCTCAGGAAAAACTGTAGGATGAATGTCCACACTTCTTCACATCAGTGAGATTTCAAACAGATGCTTAAAGTTTGAATGCAATCTGATTGGAGAAAGGGATGTGGCTTGCTGCAAAGAGGAGACACAAACCAATGCTATGAATGCCCTGTGTGTGGTCTGCTTAGTATGTGATGGCGGGGTAAGAGGCTGAGAGAGGGTAGGAACATGAGAGTATGCAGAATACACTATTTAATCAACAAAAGAAAGATCAGATCATTTCTTAAAGCTTTGCTAATTAAGCAGCAACTGCTAACTCGTGACATACTCATGACATTGCTCAAACAAAGGGTAAATGCTATTATTTTAGTGAATCATCATAAAGCTTGACCTATTCTATTTATAATATACTATGTCAGAACCTGTGAACAAAATGGTATTTAGTGGAAATGAGTAGATACTCATAACTAAATTACTAGGAGTTATGTTTCCAAATCTGGCTTAACTATCATATACTCAGAACATAACATCCTCTGGATTTAGGGAGCTGCATACTAAAGGTGATTTAAAAATTATTATCCTTGCCCTCTTTAAAGTACACATTAGTTCATGTGTTTTAATGTCCTTTAAGAAGGGTAGAATCAATGATAAGTAGAGATATTTTAGAAGAAAAAGGAAACCTCTGTTCCCTCTTAGCTTCCCTGAACTCTGCGTTCCACACCTGTGTGTGCGCGCACATACGCAGCTGTTGTTAGCTGTCTCCGTAGACAAAGGCTGATTATTCCAGACAAGCACAATTGAGATTGGAGAGGGGAGACTAATGTGAACAGATTTCTCGAGAGCCTTCACTCTCTAGATGGAAAATGCTCTACTTTTCTTCCTGATGGGCCTAGAAAGCTGGAGGCATTAGTGTATGGGAATGTGACAGAACTGGAGCCATGGTAGACAGAACAATGGCTTCCCCCTAAGTCCCATGCTCTTATTCTTAGCCCATCAAGATACATTGAGTTTGGATGACAAATTAAGACTAAATATGAAATTATACATTAAATCTAATTTTTTAAAAAGTAAGCTTGGGGCTAGCCTAGACTACACATTGAGGCCCTGTTTAAAAATTAAAAAAAAAAAAAAGACAATAAAGAAAGAAAACTAACCAAAGGAGAGGAAAAAGTATAGAGAGACTTGACCTATATACCACTTCGGATTCACTGTTACGGTTCTGTGGATATATTATCTATTGAAAAGTTGAAACTAAAAGTAGACCCCTGTAAAGTTTTTCAGATATCTACCATTCATGTTTCAGCATTAACAACAGAGTACTAACTAAAAAAAAAAAAAAAAAAAAAAAAAACTCAATTTCTTGGGTGTTTAGCTGTCACCTATGAAAATCGACTTTCTGTGGTCTGTGTTTTCATCCTCAAAGACTCCACTGATCCTTTCATTTTCTAAATCTGTTTCTTACATTCCCTGAGATCTACCTGCTCTGCCTCCTGATACGGGGATTAAAGGCGTGTGCCCTCACACCCTCACCTCCAGTTAGGTTTTTACTTATGTATGCATGGCTTCTTCATGCATGTCTGTGCAAGTATTAGTGCATTAATGCAGAGTTGCTTCTGCTAATGTAGCAAAACTAGCATTATTTTATATTTTGAGCTTCAGTGTTTTTCCAGCTATTTCTATTTTAACGTATGTCTTGCTAATGGTAAGGTCTTAGCATTTGTGGGGCCATACTAGAATCACAATGAAAAGATTGGGCTTGTTGTCTACACTGCTTGTCACTGGATACTACCTGTCACTCATGCATGTAGCAATCTCACAGTTTAGGAGGTATTTAAAAGTAAACATTTTGCTGATTAAAAAAACAAAAAACATAAACAAAAACAAAACAAAGAAAACAAGGCATACTGACTGGTGGTTTGGCCCCCATAGACTCATGTATTTGAAGGCTTGGCCCAGGGGGAGTGGCACTATTAGGAGGTGTGGCCTTGCTGAAGTACATGTGTCATTGTGGGGCTGGGTTTTGAGGTTTCTGTGCTCAAGCTCCACCCAATATGGAATTCCAGTCTCCTCCTGGTTACCTTAGAATCAAGACGTAAAATTCGCTGGTTGGCTCCTTTAGCAACAAGTCTGCCTGCACACTGCTATGCTTCCTACCTTGATGAAAATGGACTGAATCTCTGAAATTGTAAGGCAGCCCCAGTTAAATATCTCCCTTTATAAGAGTCACCTTGGTTGTCCCTTCACAGCAATGAAAACCTAACCTAGATAGTGACTTATTCCTGTAACTGCAGGCGACAGGAAGATGAGACAAGGGGATTTCTGTGAGTTCGAAGCCAGCCTGGAGAACAAGAATGAGCACCAGCAGAGCCAGGGCTATAGAGTGGTTGAGTAAGTTCATGTCTCCAACAGCAGCAGGTATCCAGGACTGAAGATGTGGGGAGTTCTCAAAGGTACTTTTAGGTGCCTCAACAGAAGTTAAAGATGAGATAGGATTATCTTGAACAGTTCCTAGAGGATCCCCTCATGTACTAGAGTAATATATGTAGGAGGCACATACATTTCTTGAGAAATTTATATTGGCAGAAGTGCTCTCAGCCTCAACTTAAAAACACAGAGCAAATGAAAAATGAAAGTCAATAATACAGACAATTGGAGACAATTGGATACCTTGAGTAGGAGGAAAACCAGGAACATTGAGTGGGTGCATGTTTACACAAAGAACTCAAAAGTTAATTGATCTTAAGGTCTGAAAATTACAGTTAATGTCTCTTGGAAAACAGAAGGAATTGTAAGTCATGGGCTCTGACTTCCTCATGTAAGTATGAGGCATTGGGTAAACATAATGGAAACATGAATTTGTAAATGTTTGGGTAAATGTATATTGGCATTATTTTGTGACAGTATTTGAAGATAACAACCTTTCTTAAAAATATATCAAGATTTTAGTTTGATATACATATATATAATATTTTCTATCAGAACAAACCTTCCCAGGATGAGACTCATTTCTATTAAGTCCAGCATGTGAGAGTCTAAACATGAGAGTTGAGAATGTTTATGGGGCAACTAATAAAGAGATACTTTCACATTGTAAAACCCCTCAGTGGACAGAGTCTCGGGTGATAAGAGCAGTAGAGATTTCCCGATTTCCATAGTCTTCCTTGTTTACGTTTCTCTTTTCTATTTTTCAGTTCCCAAGATTAAAAATGGCAAGCACTTGTGAAGGCTTGTATTCCAGTTCCCATGCAGTACATCTCTTGGATAGATTCATTCCTGAAGTTCGCACCAGATACAACAGGCTCCGCCATTAGTATCTCGTCTTGAGATGATAGAATTGAAATAGAAGAAAGTGAAGTGCTTGTATGTAAGTGAAAAAGTAGGCATTTAAATCTGGCTCTAAACGCCTCAAACAGCTTTTAATCATCACATTATTCTTGCTTTGTTACTATCTCAGAATTAACTGCTTATGTTCAAAACTCATGACAAAGCTGAAGGGTGGATCTATTCTAAAGCAAACCAGAGTTATCACAGAGAAAGGAGCCTCCCTTGAGGAAATGCCTCCATGAGATCTAGCTGTAAAACATTTTCTCAATTAGTGATCAAGGGAGGAGGGCCCAGCCCATTGTGGGTGGTGCCATCCCTGGGTTCTGGGTTCTATAAGAAAGCAAGCTGAGCAAGGCAGGGGAAGCAAGCCAGTAGGCAGCATCCCTCCATGGCCTCTGCATCAGCTCCTGCCTCCAGGTTTCTGCCCTGTGTGAGTTCCTGTCCTGACTTCCTTTGGTGATGAGCAGCAATGTGGAAGTGTAAGCTGAATAAATCCTTTCCTCCCCAACTTGCTTCTTGGTCATGATGTTTTATACAGGAATAGAAACCTTGACTAAGACAAGCATCTTCCTCAAAACTGTCTCTCGATGCTAATCAACTGTGAGCCTCTTTTTTTTTTTTTTTTTTTTTTTTGCTCAAACTTTTTATATATACGTAGATGAATATACAATTACATCTTCTATGGAAATGCTACCTAAGTAGCCTGCGTGTGTGTGTGTGTGTGTGTGTGTGTGTGTGTGCACGCACGCGCGCATGCATGCACACGCATGTGTGCTGTGTTGTTTAGTTTTAATTTTTTTAATTTTTATTTTTTATTATTTATTAATTTTTTGATACTTTATTTACATTTCCAATGTTTCCCCTTTTCCAGATCTCCTCTTTGGAAGCCCCCTACTCCCCTATTCCCTGCCTCTATGAGGGTATTCCACTTCCCACCCACCCACCCACCCACTCCCCTCTTCCCACCTTGACATTCCCCTTTACTGGGGCCTCTAACAACCTCAAGCCCAAGGGCCTCTCCTCCCCCTGATGGCCAACAAGGCCCTCCTCTGCCACATATGTGGTCTGAACCATGGGTCCCTCCATGTGTATTCTTTGGTTGGTGGTCCAGTTTCCAGGAGGACCAGGGGGTCGGGCCATTGACACTGTTGCTCCCTCCATGGGACTGCAAACTCCCTCAGCTCCCTCAGTCCCTTCTCCAACTCCTCCATCTGGGACCTCACTCTCAGTCCAGTGGTTACTGTAAAGTGAAACTTGGGTATTCCGAACTTTTGAGCTAATATCCACTTATCAGTGAGTACATACCATGTTCGTTCTTTTGTGACTGAGTTACCTCATTCAGGATGATATTTTCAAGTTCCATCCATTTGCCTGCAAATTTCATTAAATCATTGTTTCTAATAACTGAGTAGTACTCCATTATGTAAATGTACCACATTTTCTGTATCTATTCCTCTGCTGAGGGACATCTGGGTTGTTTCCAGCTTCTGGCTATTATAAATATGGCTGCTATGAACATAGTGGAGCATGTGTCTTTATTACATGTTGGAGTATCTTTTGGGTATATGCCCAGGAGTGGTATAGCTGGGTCCTCAAGTAGTATTATGTCCTCCAACTGTGAGCCTCTTAAAAAGAACTATAGAGCCGGGCAGTAATGGCTCATGCCTTTAATCCCAGCACTTGGGAGGCAGAGGCAGGTGGTTTTCTGAGTTCGAGGCCAGCCTGGTCTACAGAGTGAGTTCCAGGACAGCCAGGGCTACACACAGAAACCCTGTCTCAAAAACAAACAAACAAACGAACAAACAAACAAAAAGAACCATCGAAATAGCCAATATTTGCTACAACATACGACCAAAAAGTGGGCCAAGTCACTACAATGAAGTATGCTTTTCGTATTTTATCTGTCTTGCTCACAGAGAACATATTTTATAAGAGAAAAAGGATACATAGAAAGCAATAAGCTTCACTCACAAGCTAGAAGATGGACATGAGCTAAAGTCACTCTCTGGATCCATGTTGAGACAACTATGACTTCCTTTATACAGATAACTTTATATCAAATCATATCATAACACACACACACACACACACACACACACACACACACACACACACACACGCCTAGGAAATTACAACAAGCTAAATAACCTATTCAGTTTGGATTCCCTTAGAAGAAATGTTTAGTTGGGAATAAGGAAAAAGAAAAGTGGAATTGCACAGCCTGGGAAATATTAATTGCTTTGTTCCTGAAATACCCTCTGGCAGCTCAAGATAAGTTCCAGATGGTTTCTGACTGGGCTGTTACTTCACAGTAGTCCAATGTTGAGTAACTTTTCCTCGCTTCATTTGTCTGAAGCACCTAAACATATCTAGGGGAGCTTTGTGCTTCATTCATCTTCAACAGGTTGATATTGCTGCTTCCTGAATCTTCTGTCTCAGCTGCAGCTAGCACTTCTATCTCCATGGGCCCCATAAAGCATGGGTCCTTAGCAACCAGATCAGATAAGCACAGGCTGTTCCATCTTTAATGGTGTGATTTATAGTAAAATGTGCCTTTCTGTATCATTTGTTAACATTTTAGACTGTAAACTGACCTGAGAACAGTTTAGATGGGGAATAGATGTGGAGATCATTTCTGAGCACACTCTAACTGACAAATATTCTGGTCTGAAATTTGTCATAACATTTTGCTGTTTTTATTTCTGGTCTAGTCCTGGGAATGACCTTAGCCGAGTAGTAACAAAGTTCAGGCACTGACTCAGTATTCCGCCTTTCTCATTTTGTTCTTCAGGAGGAGAGAAATAAGAAATGAGTTCTTACAAAGGAAAATCCAACAGGAACAAAAGGTTTTTTGGTGGTTGAGAAAGCTTAGAAGTATGTCAATAATATAGTATGTGTCAAAGTCAGGTTGTGTGGCTTGACAGCCACAGCAATCATTGGCTATACTTGACAACATGTGAAGGGTCTCTTAGTCTCTGTCACACAGAGAATTAGAATTCCCATAGCTCAAATGCTACTAAGGCACCTAGGAGAAGAGAAATCCCAAAGAAGTCAACATTTAATAAAACCAGCCTGTTAAACAGGTGGCCATAGCCAGAGACTGGCTGAGCTTTTTTGTTTTTTTAAATACAATATAATATAAATAACTGAGAGATGCTTGTCTTAAATTTCTTTTCCACTGTAGACTGAAAATGGTTATTTTTCAAGTCTTCTATTTCTGGATAAAGATATACAAGGTATTTGTTAAAGTGGAAATACCTGGTGGGCAATACCTGTATACACTGAGGAGAGCAGATTTCTAGGGAACAAGACCAAAGTCTGATAAGAGTTAGAAGAAGATGTCTCTTAGGGAGATTAGGGAGATCATAATGGAGGGAACACAAGAAATATAGACCAAAGTGTGGACTTGAGCTTAGTAGACAACTCTGGCCATGTGTTAGAATGGTTCAGAGAAGAGATGAAGACAAAAGAGGTTATGGAAGAGTAGATACACAGAAAGTCAGTTTGGAAGAGAATATACATTAATCTGACAACCTCAGTCTTGAATATATAAATAGAGTTGTTAAGCTGGCAACACTTGTCAAGAAGTTAAATGTTTATGAGTTTGACATAGTAATTCTAGTTTGAAGATGTGTTGCTAATCAGATAATTCTAAATACAGAAAATTCACACTATATATAATTTTTTAAATCTTCTGTAAGGCAAGGCCTGATAATGTTATCTAGGCTTTTCTCAAATGCTTGGCTCAAATAATCTCTGGCCTCAACCTCCTAAATAGCTGTGACCATACAAGTTCACCAACACACTCAGCTATGTATTCCTCCTGAATAGCTGTGACCACACAAGTTCACCAACACACTCAGCTATGTACTCTGTTCCAGCACTGTAATGTGGGCAACCACCAAATTATCCAACCATAATTTAGAAAAGCATTCTTATTGACTC
Organism: Uromys caudimaculatus; assembly: GCA_028551405.1. NCBI lineage: Eukaryota > Metazoa > Chordata > Mammalia > Rodentia > Muridae > Uromys > Uromys caudimaculatus. The sequence goes on along the minus strand of CM052709.1, from coordinate 69,765,003 downwards.
CACTACCTTCTACAAAGACTTCAAAATGACATTCTAAAGGAGGTATAACAGAAGTATTTATCATACAGGATTGTAGTTGTAAAATAGGAAATTTAATATAGAGTGATTGTTATAACAAAATTCATTAACATCTGGGTGGAGAACAAATCAGACTGGGTTAAGTTAAATTATTTTTGGTGATTAGAGTTATAATGGTTAGCTTTAAAAAGTTTTAAAAGTGTATGTATAGGGTTTTGCCTGAATGTGTATCTGTGCACCAGGTATATGCCTGGTACAATAAGGAGGCCAGAAGAGAACATTAGATCCCTTGAAACTTGAGTTATCCATGTAGATGCTGGGAATTGAACCTATGCCCTCTGGAAGAACAGAGAGTACTCTTAACAACTGAGTTGTCTCTCCAGTCAATAGCGATTAACTTTTTTTTGGCAGTCTACATTTTACAGATGTTCTTTAATAAGCCAGTATTAGTTTTGCAATGGAAATTATTTAATTATCAGCATCATGATGACTTCAAATTGGGCTCAGTTCCAAGATGTGATAGATATCTATTTCTTTCCTCTAGAAGTCTTGATTTTAATTAAAGACAATAGTCATTGAATGAAGAGGAATTCCTGGAGCAAGCATATAGGAGCAACTCTTCTCCCTTACAGAATCTCTAAGCAAGAACTAAAGTTTACTCCCATGATACAAAACAAAACAGACAACAATAAAACAATGCAGTAGGATCTTTTTATCAAATCAACTTGTTGTGCTCTACCAAGATAAAGATGGAAATGCAGTTAAGTTTTGATGGAAATCACTGGATGTGCAGAATAATTACTCAAAAGCTGTTCAAAAGTTAGTCCGAAAGGCCCTGCTCTAAAGGTGACATGGGGACATTTGAGTCATATGTCATCCTGAAGTCCAATCGTGGCTGATCCCGATGGTAAGCAGATGAGCCGTTAGGACTACCATAATTGGGTTTTGTTAGGCGAGAAGACAGAAATAGAGATGGATCTATTTTCTTCCCTTAGAGATTTGACATTTTAAAAGATATCCCTGCCAGTGGAGAATTTGGTGAAGACTGCTCTTTTAAAGTGGAAATCTTAAAGAAAGCATGTTGCGTGATGACTCATCTGCGGGCGCCTGCCTGTTTAAATGAGGACAAGGCACCATTTTAATGCTGAAAAGACACTAGGAGCAAATGTGACAGTTTGGTGTTACATTTGCACTGTAAGTTAAACTGTTCTTTTCAGTACTCATGGATAGATGTAGCTACCATTGCAACAAAAGCATGGTGGTTTGGGGAATGAGCCAGATCTGTGTCCCTTAATCTAAACCCTTGGAAAACATATTCTCTTTCTATCAGCTTCAAATTTTATCTCTATAAAAAACAATAATAAGTAGACAGACACCATGCCAAATACTTATATGTATTATCACATTTAATACTCACACTGACTCCATAAACAAAGTACTTTCGGGAATACACACACACACACACACACACACACATACACACACACACACAAAGAGAGAGGGGGGGATCGCAATAGTGATATCCCATAATATAGAGAGGCACAGAATATATGTTTCCTTTCCCTTAGTCCTGGACCACGTGCTAGTGATGGTGAGATCAGAGTGCATTACTTGTCACTTTTCTTAAGCCATTTGGACACTTTTCTGACCGTTTGATCCAAAGAAGTTTCTGATTGTGCACAAAGTTATCCAGAGAATGCAGGAAGGAGTAAGGAAGGAAAAACAAACGTCAATAGAGGCTAAGTTAAGAAGCACGCCGTGACCATGACCATGGCATTTATACTTCAACCCTGCTGGTGTCTTTCTTTGAGACCATGTAGAAACAGCAGACTTCCCTTTTAGAAGGTAATAGACCTAGAGAATTGTTATCCTGGTACATTAATTTTCTCCAGGTTCTCATCTACGGTTGACTGAGAAAGTATTTGTGTTGTAAAAGGTGACCTCTGGAGAGGAGAGAAGATGCTGGGAGCTTCTGCACTGTTTCATAAAGATTAATGTAATAGTCGAATATTGTGTTTTCTCTGGAAAGAGAGGGATATCCAGCTGCAACAAGTTTGTGTTTCTTTAATTTGAGAAGCTGGCATTTGTCAACGTGCAGGCCTTGTATAGATGTAATGGGTTACAACTCATCTTTGGATGTACATGAGATAAAGCTGCACCAAGGAGCTATTTCACAAATGGTTCTTGGTGTTCAAAACAAATCATCATATACATAAAACCTGATGCTGCTCGCCTCCAGCTCTGTACCCCAGCCAAGACACAGTGGGGAAGTACTAGGCAAGGGTGTCATTAAAAAGAGAACATTAGCAGAGAGGCAGTAGAAGAGAAGATGAACAGAACTTAGTGAAATATCCAAGAACAAGTGGATCAAGAATCCTAGATAAAAACCCATGGTGGAACCACCAAATAAGGGATTTCCCTTCTAGACAATGCGATGGCCTCAACTGCATTGCATCAGCCATGCAATAAATATTGAGAGAACCAGACAGATCACTATGCTTAAAATGGTGGCTCTCAAAGCCTAAAAATATCTGTGTTATGTTTAAGCAAAAGTGGAAGGTCATTTGCAAAGTTTTTCCAAGGAAAAGGTTGAAATATAAAATCTATTATGGTGATCTCTCAGCAAAATAAGCACAAAGAGCAGGAGAGGCTGAGGAGTTGAGAAAGAGGAAAGGGGACATATAGGTCCTGGGAAGCAAGTGTGAATGTGAGAAGGGCTGGGGGTTAGATTATGTCCTTAAGTCTACAAAGTTAGTTCATATGTCACAGACAACTCTAATCACCTCTGGTAAGCGCCACAGTGAAAAAGGAGAGGGCTATACCATGGGAAAGGAGGTGACTCATGAGAGCATTTTGTGGTTTGAGATTTACTTTGGGGAGGTGGGGTCCAGGCATCAGGCTGGAACTGAAGAAGGTATCGAGTGTAACTCACTACGTACAATATTCCATCCACACAGGAAAAGCACAAACAGGGCACATAATAGCTCTTTGGAAATGAGATACAAGACACTAGAAAACAAGCCTGAACACTATATTATATTATGTCTCATGGATAAGAAATTAATCTACAACAATTTAGTTATAAGATTTTTTGTTTCTAGTTTCTCTTAATATATTCCAAAAATTTAAATATCTTTCTTGGAAAAGAGGTTATTTCACCCATTGTTGATATTATTTTAAAGAAAATATTCAGTATATTTGCACAGGCTTCAAATTTATGGAAATATTGCATAGTCATAGTCCCTCTATATGACCCAGATTTCAGACTGGGAAGGCATGACCCAGATTTCAGACTGGAAGGCACATGGATTCTTGAAAGATATTTGAAAGAAACATTTCCTCCTATCTTGTATGAGGAGTGTGTATGTGTGTGTGTGTGTGTGTGTGTGTGTGTGTGTGTGTGTGTGTGTGTGTGTGTGAGAGAGAGAGAGAGAGAGAGAGAGAGAGAGAAAGAGAGAGAGAGATTGAGAGAGACAGAGACAAGGAGACAAAGACAGAGAGATAGAGAGAAACAGGGACAGAGACAGAGAGGAGAGAGAGAGATGATAGATGATAGATAATTGACTGATTGATAGCGACGATGGGTAGATGATAGAGAGACAGACAGACAGATAGACAGATAGATGATAGACTGATTGATCTGAGGAGCTTTCCTACAAATCTCTCCATAGAAAAATGTTCTTCTCTCCAAAGGCTGTACCAAGAACACTTACCCTTGCTCAGCCAAGCCCACTTGCTTTGATGAGGTTCAGAAGAAGAAAGCTCTTTGGTGAATACAAGAAGACACATTTGTATCTTCACCTATTGGATTACAACCATCTTGCTGGAGTATCAGGACTGAGTTTCTTGAACAGCCTTCAGACACATCTAGTATTTGAGGATAGGAGAACATCCTGGCTACATCTTAAGGTCATGGCAATCCTAACATCTGTGGTGTGAGAGCTGATACCAGTGCAGACAAACACCCCTGATATTTTGGGTAGCAGTGCAAAGCATCCTCCTGTCCCTCTCTTCTGGCATACTGAGCAAGAATAGCCCAAGGAAGAGCTACACAATAACAAGAGCTGAGATGAGAGATTAACAGTATTAACTAAAAAACCAAGACAAAATAAAACCCCATCTTATAATAATTTTACTCCCAAGTAAACTTCAGACCTGTGGTTCTCTAGTAGTTTATTACTTAGATTGCTGTGGTTTAGGGTGCCCTAAATATTAGATTTAAAACAATGCTTATAAAAATTTAATTGCTTAACATGTGCTAAAACACATTAAATATGAAAACTATTGATAATTAGTGAAGCTAACCCTTTCCCATGGGAAAGGTTCATAGAATTGAAATTTAGTATCAATGGTTAGAACAAAGGTATAGTATTACAGCAATTATATAGAAGATGTCACTAAGTTAGCATAGAGAAAACTTGAAACAAACTAAGTGTCTTGGAGACCTCAATTAGTTGAAGAAGACCAAGATTATTTATTAGTGAGTTAATAATTTTAAAAAGCTTTCCTAAAACTCAGAGTGCCAATGAGCCATCCAGGCATGCTATAAAAGTCAGATGAAGATTCTGTGAGTCCTGGGGAGGAGACAAGAATCTGGATTTCTAACATGGTTGATTTAATAACGCTAAATAACAAAGGTCTAAGTGTAGGACTGGTTTATGCAACTCTACCATTGCTCCCATTTGCCATGACATCCTGAGAATGTGACTGGGTTATGGCAAGGATCTTCCACAGCGTGCTGTTTTAACAGGTGCTAATAAAATAATCAATAGCATATTGTACAGGGCAGTTGTTGCTTCTACAGTCTGGGATTTGGTTCAAGTTCTGTGCTTCTTTACTCTATGACATTGAGCGAATCATTTAAATTTCTTGACACTCTGTGTCCGTAGTTTATGAGATGTTGATCAGTATCTGGAGGCATTTGTTAAAATGGGAGGAGCTAAATGATTTAGTCTTCACAAGAGCCATAGAACTAAATAGTACTGTTATTAGAGCCTCATTGTTCATGTGCATGATCTGTAGAAAATAGCCAAAATGTTGTTGAAAACCGTATGATGAAGTTCATGAAGAACGTGGCTGAACATAAAGAATAAAATATGGAAAGTGGGAATTCACATCTTATCTACTGGTCAATCAGAGCATGTGGAATTTGTTGTACTGTTAGCTCTTCCTGTTCAGGTTGGTTTAGTAACCACCACTTCAGGTCCTTTATCACCAGTGTTCCAGTCCTGGCAACTGAGTACCTCCTGGAACAGAAACATCAGTGCTATATGTGTCTGTTTCCCATGCTACACACAAATTACTATAATCTCACTGGCTTAAAACAGCACCCATGTGTTAGCTCATAGTCCTTGAGGTAAAAGTCCAGGCATGGTGAGTTTTCTCTGGTTTCACGGGCTGCAAAGTTCTGGCTGTGCCATATGCATTTTTGGAGTTCATAAGCATAAATCCACTTTAAGCTTGTTCAAGCTGCTTTGAAGGTCACCCAGCAACAGTGCTCCTAGAACCACTGGACTGGGGTCCTCATTTTGACGTGGGCTGTCAGGCAGAGATTGTTTTCAGCTCCAGAGAATATTCTTCCTTTGCTGTGTGGTTTCTGATATCAACTATATCATATTTTGATTAATTTTGGGAGAAAAAAAATCTTGAATTTTTTAAAAAACATTTTTAATTTTTTATTCATGAGATTAGGATATAATTACATAATTTCTTTCCTTTCCTTCATAACCCCTAAATACACTCTGAATATTAGTCCTTATACCCATAGATAAGTAGTCCTCATCCCTCATTGAGGAAACTTCTCTTTGCAACAGATGAAGACCATTACAGCAAACCACAACCAATCCAAATGCAGAATATGGAGCCCGGTCAGAACGGATGCATCTACAGTACAATTACTGCACCTACAGCACGGAGGCTCAGCTGCGAGACTTTTTCTTTAGTAAGCTTACATTTGGGAAGACTCTCCTGATGAGGACTGCCCTCCAAGAAGACACTTATCCAGTCTCAAAGACAAATATGTCAGATAACATCATTTCTAAGGTCTTTATAAGAGATGGAAATGCTATGAAAGACATATTTTAGAGATGAAATTGTGAAAGACAATTATTTATTTTACAATACAAATACAGTGACTTCCAAAAGCTGTTAATGATTAAAACTAATACCACAGGAAATGTATAGAAGAAAACTCACCAGCTCCTATATAAAGCAGAGTACTGTTTTATTTCTGGCTCAGTCTCTAAGACCGAAGACTGCTATGTACATAGTCTGATCAGAGTTAGAAAGTGTATGAATGTCAATGGCATCCTTCTTGCTCAATGAGGAAGAGAAACAATTATGATAGAGCTTTCTAGAAACACATTATAGAGGACACATCCACGATGGAGTCTACTCAGTGGCTGCCCAGTTGTGCTGATTTATCTAGCTGCACCCTGAAGAGAACTGGTACCTGTGTGATTTCAGGGCAGCAGCAGGCTGCTTCTATCAATGGATGCCCCACTTTTTATGCTTCCAGGGCTATTAGGAGAGGAGTTTGGGATCCAGGGATAGTAGAGACCACTTTCAAAATCAGTCGGGCAGAGTTTTTTTAAAAAGCCCTGAAGACCTCATCTGAAAGAACTGGAAAAACAGGGAAAACAGGGAAACATGGAAGGCATTTGAGTGTTATGGCGACAAAGATTCAGGATGAGTTCCGCGCTTGTGATGCTTTTCGTGAAGGCGTTTGGGATTTTATGATGTGCAGTGGCATGATAGATTCTTGCAAAGAGCTGCAGGTTTGCTGGCTTGAGGGTGACAGGCAGCACAGTCTCAGAAAGGATGGGAGTGGACAGATGTGAAAAGGAGGAGCCAAAGGAGAGGTAGCAAGGAGTTGTTACAAACTTGCTCCGGTGTTTGTCTGCCCCAACAGCTATGTGTGCGCATGCGCTACTGCAAGAAACTTGGAGAGAGTGGCGAACAAACAACTAGCTTAAAAAGATAAGCAGGGATTCAGAGTGCTCTTCACTTGGAGGAATTGTGGAGTTCAGATGAATGCTTATAAGGAAGAGGACAAAGGAATAAAGACTCAGTTTTCAGAATGGGACACAGAGTCATTAAGACAGCCCCATATCAGCAGTGTGGAGACTTAGGCTTCCAAGAGTCTAAGGGGATAAGCAGTAACTTAACTTCCTATTAGAGCAAAATCCCAATATATTTCAGAGAAAGATAAAGAAATTAGAGATGTTATACATCATTCTCTACAATGCCTGGCTTATTACAAAATGCTACTTAAAACAGGCAATACTGAAACATTAAATACCAAAAAAAAAAAAAAAAAAAAAAAAAAAATTGAGGAAAGTGCAGTCAGTATAAAAAGGTCCTGAGAGATAGTATATTGTAATTAATAAATAAGAATTATAGATTTAAAACTGTGCAATTAACCTGTTTACAGTTGTAGTGAAGATGGTAATAACAAGTAGGCAGATGTCTTCCCCCCAAAGGAATAGCAGTGTATTTTCAAACAGTGTGGAAATTCTAAATTATAAAAGACTCCATCTGATAGGAAAAATTCAATGGATGGGAAAAAGTTTAGACTGGAATACGCAAAAAAGGAAGTCACTTAAGAACAAATTGTACAAATTAATCTAAATGAGGAAATGGAAGTATTATTATTATTATTATTATTATTATTATTAATTTTTCTTGGTTTTTCGAGACAGGGTTTCTCTGTGTAGCCCTGGCTGTCCTGGAACTTACTGTGTAGACCAGGCTGGTCTCGAACTCAGAAATCCACCTGCCATTGCCTGCCAAGTGCTGGGATTAAAGGCGTGCGCCACCACTGCCCGGCGGAGGTATTATTTTTAATGAGTAGAAATAACTGGCCTATGAGTGAATGTCAAGAGTTCTAGTTTATGTATAATTGAGATTCTATGGAAGAGGAGAAAACTAGCAAAGAAAGGAAATAAAAACTATAATGTTGAACATCTCTTTGAACTTGATGAAAAATTTAAAGCAACACATCAAGGGATCTCAAACCATTCCAAGTGTGGCGTATATAAGGTATCCCAACCGTGTTCAGTTCCTAGCCAAGGTGCTGAAATCATGTGATAATCGTGAAAGCATTCATAGAGACAAGTACAAGAAGGTGAGAAAAACACGACTGATAATGCACCACAAATAAAGGCAGAAAAACAGTGAACCACACACAGGAGAAGAAAAGGTGTGGACAGGGACAGTCCAGGGGACATGGCTTCATAAATAAACTTCAAGATGTTTTCAGGCAAAATGGTGGAATGCCTAGATTTCCAATATTAAAAAAGGTTAAAGTTGTCCATGTTAAATAGAAATGATACCGAGTATTCCAGAGATAGAAGCAAATAAAGATAACAAATCACAAATGTGGAAAAACCAACAGTATTTTCTTTTCTTTTGAAAAGCTTTCTAGGGTCTGAAGAGATGCCTCAGTGGTAAGAAAATCTTGCTGATTTTCTATAGGACCCAAGTTCAGTTCCCAGCACCCAGCTAAGGTGGCTGATAACTGCCTGTAATGGAAGCTCCAAGGGATCTCTTGTCTTCTTCTAGCCTCTCAGGGGGCTCTTTCTCTCTTTCTATCTGTCTCTCTCTTTCTCTCTCTTACACACACACACACACACACACACACACACACACACACAAACTAAATTTTGCAAAATTCTAAAATGAAAATAAATGTTGCAAAATTCCAAACACTGTGTTGGAAGTTTATAATTAATATTGACATGAAATACTTGTGACACGCAGCTTTAATTATGGGTAAGCAAGTAGAATTAACTATGAATTTGTTGGGCTGCATGCTGGGAGCCTTCCTTGGGGGTCTCTGGCCCAGCCAAATGCGAGGGTTCCAGCAAAGGGGAGAGCGCGAGCGGGGATGGAATCACCTCTGCCTTGGTCCCTGCGGTTGCTGCCTGGGTTGCACCAAGACGCTGCACCCACCGCCCTGTGCTGAGTCAGGCCCAGGCTGAGCCCACGAGAGGCCGACTCACGGGCAGAGTGCGGGAAGCTTCTGGTGGCAGTCGGGAGAGCAGATCTCTTCCCGGACAGGAAGTGTTACAGCTATTATGATAGAAGCTCTCAGATGCCGGAGTAGTTCTCACACCTTTATTCCTTCTGGATGGCAGGCTCCCCTACACAGGTTGGGACGGTCTAATATACTGTTTGGGAGGGGTCAGGGATTTGACAACAGATACTTCCCATTGGTTTGGTATGAGGGCTTCGCAGTACCTTATTTGCATGTGGGAGGGCTTAGTGTTGCTCCTTTGTGACAAATCTCACATGACCTCTCTGTAGGGGTTGGGAAAGCTGTAGCTGTTTTTACAGGAGTCTTCCGGGAGCGTTGGCCAAAAACATATTCTAGTCCCTCGTGGATATTCCACTGAGTCTCCCAGAGTTTTCAGCCTGTGTTCAACTGGGTGCCAGATTGCCTGCCACAGACCACTGCCCCACATGAACTTGTAAGGTTTTTATATTTAATTCAAAGTGTTAATTTTATTAATTCTAAATATAATTTGAGAATTGCAGTGCTCATTTTCTGCAAGAAGCATTAAAACACTAAAGAATAATTATTGAAAAGCCATTAAATATTAAAATGGAATGATAAAAAATTAACTCATAAGCGAGTAAAAGAATGATTGAAGTTGAAATAATAATAAAAACAAGATGTGCAATATATTGAAGTCTTAATATTGAATATTGAAGTATTAATATTTTTATTAAACAGCCCAATTGTTTTACTTAAAAGGCAAAGACTTTTAGAGAGAATTTTAAAAGTCTATATGGAATTCTTTGATGTCCCCTTTGAATGTAAGTTGAACTTTCTCACACCAGGAACAAGACTACATTACCCTCTCTACACAGGGTCCAGCTCTGTGCCTCTTCCCAGCTCCTCTATGTGTAGTCTAAAATTTGTCTCACACCAGCCTCCATGTGTTCTTCCACTAAAGGCCATAACGTTCAAGCTATGAGACTTACCCCACCTGCGTGTTCTGCACAGATATGCCACAGGGCTTAACCATTGGTCACAGTGAAATTCAAAGGAGCTTGTGCCTGCTTGCTTTAGCTCCTCAGGAAGCATGCTTGAGTAACATCTTGCTTATCAATGAAGGACTCCGTCTCTAGGTGACTGGAAAGGTGGTATAGTAGCTGGGAGAGCTTGCTCATCTTGCAAAGAACTGAACTTGATACCTGGCCCACACAATTTGGACAAAGAACACCGAACAACTGCTGTTAGAAACAGAGCAATGGGCAACACAGGACTGCATCCCAAGAGAAGGGAATTAGATATTTGGTGAGTTTTATAATCACATGACTTTCCAATAGGATGTGCTTCCTGAATAGTATGAGGTGAGCTACTAAAGCAGGTGACATTGGTCTCACTCTGTAGAGGAGGCAAAGGTTATACTTCAAGGAGTCTTAAGTTAGTTGTAGAACAGAGCATTTCCAAATGGGAAACCATACACATAAACACACACACACACACACACACACACACACACACACACACACACACACACCACACACACACACACACACACACACACACATACACACACACACACACGTTTTATAACTAGACAGGGCTATCCTAGAATCTGTTGCTAAGCAACAGAACATGCAGGCAAAAGATAAAGTACACTAAGGACAGAAAAGAACGACTGAGGAGCAATGAGCAGAAGTCTTCCTAGAACTCACTCTAGGTCATTGCTGAGGCTGAGTGGCTGGAGTAGAGTGTCTCCACTCTGAGCAGGCTCCAGGACACTCAATACAGACTGCCCAAAGGTTCATCCCAGAAGTAAGGGCTAGTCTACAACCTACCTAACAAAGATGAACAAAGCTCAACAAAACGAATTTGTTATCAGGTACAAATCATTCATTATGATTAGTAAGCAGAAGAAAAACCAGTCAGTAGGTACAAGTCAAAGATGACATAGAGAGATAGGGGTTAGAGAGGTGGCTCAGCAGTTAAGAACACTGGCTGCTCTTCCAGAATTCACCAGTTCAGTTCCCAGAACCCATGTCTGGTGGCTCACAACTGCTTATAACTCCAGCACTAAGGGATTTGACACCCTCTTCTAGCCTGGTCTGCATGACCACCCACACATTACACACACACGTACATCATGAAAAATGAAATGAATGATCAGGCGGCCGGGGACCTCAGCTTGGGCCACAGGGCTCCATAGCCGATTAGCGCCGGGAGAGGGATACCCTCCCAGGAGCTCGGAAAAGCCGGGAGTGGGCCCAAAACAAGCTCCACAGTTCACCAAGAACTGCCCCGAACCTGCGAGTCACAGGGACTGAGGTAGGCAGGCATAGAAACCCCCTGGATCCCAACAGCGGCAGCTGCGGCAGGAGACGTCTGCCTGGGCCACCAGGGTTCCATAGTCAAGGAGCTCTAGGAGAAAGTTACTCACCCAGAAGCATGGAAAAAACACCTCTCAGAGAGAGCTGGTCTTCAAGGAGTATTGATACAGAGGCCTGCGGGTGAGAAAAGCCAGAGCCAGAAAGTAAGATCAGCTAACATCAGAGTTAACAAGATGGCAAAAGGCAAGGGCAAGAACCTAAGGAACAGAAACCAAGACCACTTGGCATCATCAGAACCCAGCTCTCCCACCACAGCAAGTCCTGGAGTCCCCAGTACGCCAGAAAAGCAAGACTCAGATTTAAAATCATTTCTCATGATGATGATAGAAGACTTTAAGAAAGAAATGAATAACATACTTAAAGAAACACAAGAGAACAGAGGTAAAGAACTAGAAGCCTTTAAAGAGGAAACACAGAAATCCATTAAAGAATAACAGG
>CM052709.1:69721269-69752668 GCA_028551405.1 Uromys caudimaculatus | reverse complement strand
GAGTTGGAGAAAGGACTGAAGGAGTTGAGGGAGTTCGCAGCCCCATGGAGGGAGCAAGAGCACCAATGGTCCTGACCCCCCCCCCCCGGTCATCCTGAAATTTGGACCACCAACCAAAGAATACACATCTATGGACCCATGGTTTGGACCACATATGAGGCAGAGGACGACCTCGATGGCCATCAGGGAGAGAGGAGAGGCCCTTGGGCCTGAGGGTGTTAGAGGCCCCAGTAAAGGGGAATGTCAAGGTGGGAATAGGTGGATGGGTGGACGGGTGGGTGGGAGGTGGAATTCCCTCATAGAGGTAGGGAGGGGGAGGGGATAGGGGGCTTCCAAAGAGGAGACCCAGAAAAGGGGAAACATTGGAAATGTAAATAAAGTATCAAAAATAAAATTAAAAAAAAAGAAAGAAAAATGAAATGAATAATTGAAGTGTAAGATAAAAACTTTAGAATGTCCATTTTAACTATGATCAAAGGGTTATGCGAAGTACGGAGATGTTGGGAGAAGAAATGAAGGTAACGCAAAATGACGACCAGAAGTACTACAAGTAGAAACCTGGATACAGCGTGTAAATGCCAAATATTAAAATCCATTTGGTTAAATATTCAGGAGAAAACATTTTCAGTGAATTTGAAATAGCAAACAACTTCCCCAAGCTTAAAGGATGCTACAAAACCCTGAAACTAGCATCACATCTGCTTTCTACACAAGACAGAAACGAAGCATAGGGATCAGTTGGTATTACTTACAGGAAAATGTGCTTTGGACACCCTGGAATGTCTAGTTCTCAGTAACAGGCAGTTGTAAGCTGCAATGTGGGTGCTGGTAACTGCACCCAGGTCCTCTGGAAGAACAGTCACACTCTTAACCACGGAGGCATCTCTCCCACCCAAGAATGTAAAAGAACAGAAAACGAAAAATACATACACACCCAAAGGAAAATAAAAACTATATTTGGTTGCAGTGCATGTGACCATATTTGCGCGAAGTCCAAACACAACAGAACAAAGCTACATGGAGTGAAACTCAGGAAAGTCACAAGGTACAACATCCACATAGAACATCTATTGTGTTTATGATTGAGGGATGAATGAGTAAAAAAAAAAGATTAAATCTATAATGTCAAGTAGACATATTGTTTGCAGATAGAAATTTAAGCTATTTAATTTTAGGAAGATATTTATAGGTACTTCAAACAGTTGATGAGAAAGATACGTAATGGCCTAAAATAAAAGGAGAAATATATCCTGTTTATGGGTAGAAAACAGAATACTATTAAAATGATACCATTTTTCTAAATTGATCCATGGGAATTGTTCTAGGTGTTGACAAGTCGATTGCAAAAATTTCATGGAAATGCCTAAAATAGACAGAGTGATTTGCAACTCAGTTTTGTAGTCCCAAGCTTAAGCCCAGAGCCTGGGGACACCAGGCAAGCGTTCTGTCACATAGCTGTACGGGAAGCCCTCATTATCCCTTTTTCCTTTTGAGACAAGTTATCACTACAATACAGGCAGGGCTTGAGCCTGCAATTCTCTTGTCCCGAGTAGCTGGCATCATAGACCTGAGGATATACTACAGCATATCCCCATACCTCCGTAGTTAGCCAGCACATAAGGGACTCAGTGGTATTTTAATGGGCTTTTTAATTTAATTTCATTTTGCTTTAATGTATTTTTGTCTTATTGGTCTTTTGCTTGTTAGTTTTGATTTTCTCTGTGTGTTTCTTGTTTTTTTCTCTGTTGTTCCTTAGTTTTTTGTGTGTTTGAAAGAGAGAGAAAAAGAACACAAAGTTGGATGGGTGGGAGGTAGGAAGGGGAGGGAAAACATGATCAAAATATGTATTATAAAATATACTTATTCAATAGAAACGTTTTATAAAGCACAGGTAAGGCTTCCACTGATGTATTTCTAGATAAACATTTAAGCTGTGATCACAGCAGCATGAGACTGACTTAAGAGCAGAGGGAACATTTTGAATGAACAGAAAATTTCAAAACAAACCAGCTCAGGATCAATTTATTTTTAACAATGGCACCAAGGAAATTCAAAGAGAGAAAAAGGATATTTCAAAACAAGTGAATGAATGCAGAAATAATAATAATAATAAAAAAAAAAAACACTGAACCTTCTTCATGCCACTTTAAAGTTGGGAGGAAATAGAATAATTCAGTGACTTGGGGTAGGTAAGAAAATGGGTAAATAGTGCCCAAAAGTTTCCATCAGACACGAAGGTGAAATCTCATGCTGGAAGGAGCTGACGAATAGCTACGTCATAGAATACTACTCAGTAATGAGAAGGAACAAATTAGTGACTTGCACAGTGTAGAAGAAGAGCAAAAATCCTACACCATGTGGGAAGGAAAAACATAAGTACATTTAAAAAGATTTATTTGTGTGTGTGTGTGTGTGTGTGTGTGTGTGTGTGTGTGTGTGCATGTGTGCATGAGTGCACACATGCACATAAACACACACATGAATGCAAGTGCTCATGGAGGTATTTGTATGCCCTGGATCTGGAGTTGCAAGCAGATGTGACCTAACACCTAGTGCTCCTGGTGAGACAGGAATATCCTAGAAAGGGAAACAGAATAGATAGTGGTGGATATACAATGGGGGACTAGAATGGAAATATCAAGACAGGAGGTGGAGAGAAGATGGTGATGAGGCAGGGAATATGGGGAGAGGCAGCTAAAATTCAGGGGTGTTTGAGAGGTAGTATTAAAACCTCAGACAGTGTAAAGTTCCTAAAATATACACAAGTATGAGGGTGATCGAGGTGAAATTGTCAAATAATGGGGGAGGCAGAGCCCCATCTGGACATCTCTGCACGTGCAGTTAACATACCGAGAAAATATGGAGATTAACATTTAATCATTATAATTGTGCTGTCTCTGCCTCCTCAGTAAGGGTAGAACTCCTGGAAGACAGAGGCTCACAGTGCCCAGGTCGCTGTGCCTCCCACAGTCTGTATTTGTTCTTTTGTTCTTGCTCTTTTCCACGAACCTCCACAACCTTCTGAAACTGAGGTCTGAGTAGTCTAGGTCGTCCAAAGAGCACAGATCTACCTTGCATTTATCCCTCTCTTCTCTTTTCATTGCTCTCCTTTCTCTTCTCGAATTCCACAGAAAGCAAGTATGGACCAGAAAGGCTCTTTTTCTCGGCTTATGGAGCTGAGGTACCCATTGGCATGTGCTGGTTCATGTTTCATTGTTGGTAGAGCAGGGCTTTTTAATGGTGTATCCAATCTGTTACGTAGTAACAAATAGAGAGCTGCTGAATACACAGATTACAGAGACACCATGAATTCAATTTCTTTCCTGCAATACTGAGGAATCTAAGGTGAGCCACATTGTCCCCAAACACAGTGGTCGTACGTGCTGGGAAGAGGATGTTTTAAACATTTTTTTGGTATTTGCTTCTCTTTTGTCTCAGCTTCAGTGTCACCCCCTTCCTACTTGATATACACCTGTCCCTCAGAGGATTAGGACATTGGAGTCATCATACAGAGGGGAAATCAAACCTATCAACTTCTGCATACAAAGTAAGAAGTGTTTGAATTCACAACCACAGCATTATTTCTTAAGAGGTAGGCTTTACAGAAAGAGAAAACAATTTTAAAAGCCCCTTAGCTGTCATTAGCATATCATGAGCTGAGCGTGGCAGTTTAAATCACAGAGTTCTTCTACAAAGGAGAGACAAGATTCGTTCTGCTATTCAGATTGCACCGTGAGATCTGATGTTCCCAGGAAGATAGATGGTGCCTAGTGCACAAGTACAATCCATGGCTGACGGGAGAGGAGCTGAAACCCTGCCTTCTCATAGGAGATGTGTGGAAAGAAACAGGATATAAGGAAATAATGGACCATTGCTACAAGTCACTTCAAAAACCAGTCTCTCAAAATCCCTTTAGTTGGCTCTTGGTGTGCAGATCATCTGACTGGATTTGTCTGAGTGAGGTAGTTTTGTCTGAGCTGGGCTTGCTGTTGTCTCGGTTATCAACCGGTAGCTGGATCCGTGGCCATCTGGTCGCCCCAGATGGACCAATGGCCTGTCTCTATTTTCAAGGTCCTTGTTCCTCAGGCAAGCTGTCCAGGGCTTGCTCCTCAGGTTTTGGCAATGTTTTAAGAGTGATAGAGAAACAGCAGCCTTTTGAGGCATAGAAGCAGAAAGATGCGTTTCCTGAATCAGAAGTCAGAGAGATTCAAGGAGGAGAAAGAATCCACCCTGAAGAGAAGATCTAAAAGTCACATTGCAAAGGAACCTGAGAAGGAATAACCTTTAGAGCCACTTTTCATGATAGTTGCGATTGGCCTGCTACCTAGAACAGTGGGTCTCAACCTTCCATCTTGTGACCCTTTGATATAGTTTCTCATACTGTGGTGACCCCCAACATAAAATTATTTTGCTGTTACTTCCTAACTGTAATTTTGCTACTGTTATGAATTGGAATGTAAATATTTTTGGAGACAGGGGTTTGCCAAAGGGCTCTCGACCCACAGGCTAAGAAAGGCTGACCTCGCACCACTTCCTCCTGGAAATGAAGGGTGATGTTAAATAGAATTGAGAGGAGGGAAGCTGAGTAGCTCAACCCACCCTGGGAAGATCCCAAAGACCTCAGATGGTGCTGGACCATGAGTGGGCTTCCACACTCTTGTGCTGGCATGAAGTGGGATCTGTGCCAAACTCAGCAGGGTGAAGGTCTAGCTCAGGAATCACCTGGCATCACAGTCAGACCTCAGGGTGATTCAGTCACAGCAAGAGTTCAGGTGGGCTGCGTTCAGCCATCCTTAAGGAGGGTAGACCTCAAGCCCTCTGTCTAAGGCCAATTGCAGTGAGTTGCTCTTTATGTACTGTGAAAAGGAATCAAGCTATTCATAGTGAGCATCCTCTCCTATCTGGTAGATCACATTTTCAAGCACATTTTGGTAATTTTTTTTTTTTTTGATGAACAAAAGTTCTTAAGCAATCGATATGTTAGGATAACTACCCTTTAGGGACTCTAAGAAAATTTTGCTATTTTAAAGTAAATGGAGTTATTTATTTTTTATGAGTTAAACGTGGTAAGAACCATAGTATAGGCTCTACCTCAAAGGCAACCTAAGATTAGCAGGCTTGTTTATCTTGGGTAGGAAATGGATGTATACATTTGTGTGTAACATACATGCCTGTGTAAATGTAGAAGTTTCTTGCTCAAAGATATTTAGGGAACTGGAAAGAAAGACTAAATATTTATCCAAGGCCAATCCAGAGGAAACCTACACCAAAAAAGAACTTTATTTAAATCTACATTTTTCAAATACTTTATCAAATATCTTCAACCAGCTGAGATGCAAATGTGATGCTTTTTGGTATTTCTAAATTCTCACCCCAAGCCACAAATAGGTGGACCAATCTCTTAGGTAGAGCCTGGTTCTTACCACTTCCAACTAATAAAAATGTCTCTAAATTACTTCACTGACTTGAACATAGCTAATTTTCTTAAAGGATTGCTAAAGGGTAGAAATCCCAAGACATCAATTGGTTATAGTCTTAAGGTTAGGAACCTTTGTTCATCAAGAAATATTACCAAAATGCTCTAGAAAATGTGGCCCATCAAATAGGAGGGGTTCTCACTGTGTATAAATATCTGGATTCTCATTCAGAGTCCATAAAGAACTCCTGTAAGGCCTTAAATCAGAGTGGCTTTCAAAAAGTTAAACAGAAATGGCACAAAAGCAGTTAGTCAAGTGGCCTGTTAAGATTCACAAGGTTGTTTAGCTTTATGAGTTTTTGACTTTCCTCTTTAGACAGTTGACTGTTTAGATCTGTATGTCATTTTCAAATTGAGTTATTTTGTTTCCTGACATATAGTTTTTGAGTTCTTTATAAAATTTGGATATTAGTTCTCTATCAGACATGTAGTTGGTAAAAAACAAACAAACAAACAAACAACCATTTTCCCATTTTCTAGGCTGCCACTTTGTCTGAATGACAGTGTCCTTTGCCTTACAGAAGCTTTTCATTTTCACGAGGTCCCATTTATTAATTATTGATCTTATTGTCTGTGCTAATGATATTCTGTTCAGAAAGTCTTTCTCTGTGTCAATGAGTTCAAGGCTATTCACCATTTTCTCTTCTATCAATATCAGTATATCTTGTTTTATGTTGAGGTCGTTGATCCATTTGGAGTCAAGTTTTATGCAGGGTGATTATGGATCTGTTTGGACCCTTCTACATGCAGCCATCCATTTTTAACAGCACCATTTGTTGAAGATGCTATCTTTTTTCCCAGTGTGTATGTTGTGGCTTCTTTAAATAAAAAATCATGAGTCCATAGGTGCATGGATTTATGACTGGTTCTTCAATTTGATTCCATCCATCAGCATGTCTGTTTTTATGTCAATGCCATGCAATTATTACTAATGCTCTGTAAGTGACATTTGAGGTCAGGAATGGTGGCACTTCTGCAGCTCTTTTATCTTTCAGGATTGGTTTAGCTATCCTGGGTTTTTTATGTTTCTATATGAAGCTGAAAACTGTCCTTTCCAGGTATGTGAAGAATTGTGGTGGAATTTTGATGAGGATTGCACTGAATCTGTAGGTTGCTTTGGTAAGATGTTCAGTTTTACTATATTTATCCTACCAATCCATGACCATGGGAGAGCTTTTTATCTTATATCTTCTTTAATTTATTTCTTCAATGTCATACATGTCTTTTACTCACTTGGCTAGATTACCCCAAAATATTTTATATTATTTGAGGCTATTGTGAAAGTTGTTTCCCTGATTTCTTTTTTAGGTCATTTATCATTTGTATATAGGAAAGTCACCACTATTTCTGAGTTAATTTTGTATCCAGCTACTTTGCAGAAAGTATTTATGAGTTGAGGGTGATTCCTAAAAAAGTTTTTTGGGTCACCTATATATACAATCATATCTAAAAAGAAGTATACTTTACTCTCTTCCTTTCTTGTTCATCTCACCTTTGATCTCCTTCAGTTCTTTTATTGCTCTAACTAAGACTTCAAGTACCATATTGAATAGGTACATCTTATTTCTTCTTATTATTATATTTTTTCAATTTGTTGGAATTGTTTCTCTGTGTTTAAGTTGTTGTTGGCTATGGACTTACAGCAACCTGCCCTTATTATGCTGAGTTGTGGCTCTTGTATCCCTAATCTATCCAAAACCATCATCATGAAGGGGCGGGCAATATTGCTTCTAATGTGATGCTCATGTAGTTTTTAACCTTTCAGTTTGTTTCCGTGATAGATTATTTTTACTGACTTATTGAATCATTCCTGCATCTTTGGGATGAGACTTACATGTTTATGGTGAGTGATCTTTTTTTTTTTTTAATGTGTTCGTGGAGTTTGTTTGAAAGTATTGGTTTTTTTTTTTTTTAAATATTTATGTTACATCCTGATTGCAGCTTCCTCTCCCTCCTCTTCTCCTAGTCCCTCCATCTCACCAGTCCTATCCACCCCTCTTTCCTTTCTCTTCAGAAAAGGGGAGACCTCCCATGGATATCAACCAGCCTTGGCATATCAAGTTGCAGTAAGACTAGGGGCATCTTCTTTGAGAATTTTGCATCTGTTTTCGTTAGGGAAATTGGTCTGTAATTTTTTCATTGTTGGGTCTTCATATAGTTTTGCTGTCAAGGTAACTGTGACTTTGCAAAATGAATTGAGCACTGTCTCTTCTTTTTCCATTTTGTAGAATAATTTGAGGAGTATTAGCATTATTGAAAGTCTGATAGAATTATGTGCTAAAACCATGTTGTCCTGGGCCTTTGGGTTTGGTAGTCTTTTAATACTGCTTGTATTTCACTATAGGTTATAGGTATGTTTAATTTGCTTATCTGACCTTTATTTAACTTTGGTAAGTGGTATATATTATCTATTATTATTATTGTTGTTGTTTTTCAATTTGCTGGAGTACAGACTTTTGTTTTCTGTTCTATCTGTTATTGATGATATACAGTTTTAATCTTTGGTGGTCAGATACATTGGAGGGTGTTCTTTCAAATTTCTTTTATCTGTTAAGACTTGCTTTGTAACAGAGTATGTGGTCAATTTTATTGAAATTTCTTTGAGGTGCTGAGAAGGTATTTTCTTTTGTATTTGGGTCAAATGTTCTGTAAATATCTGTTATGTCCATTTTGTTTATAATGTCATTTAGCTCTAGTATTTCCTTATTTAGTTTTTGTCTTGATGACCTGTCTTGGTGAGAGTTGGGTATTGAATTCTACAATCAGTGTATGAGGGTCAACAGTGGAAGAAAAT
The DNA here is from genome assembly GCA_028551405.1 of Uromys caudimaculatus. Taxonomy (NCBI): domain Eukaryota; kingdom Metazoa; phylum Chordata; class Mammalia; order Rodentia; family Muridae; genus Uromys; species Uromys caudimaculatus. The sequence continues at coordinate 69,744,398 of CM052709.1, read as the reverse complement.
GAATAAAATTGTTCAATATCTAAAAGTAGAAATAGAATCAATAAAGAAAACCCAAACTAAGGAAAATATGGAAATGAAAAACGTAGAGCCTCCTGCAGGAACCTGAGAGGCAAGCCTCACCAATGGAATACAACAAATAGAAGACAAACTTCAGGCACCGAAAACAGGGTAGGGGAAACAGAGACATCAGTGAAAACAAAACCAAAGCCAAAACATCCAGATAATCTGGGACAATATGAAAGGAGCAAATCTAATAGGAATAGGAGTGGAAGAAGGAAAAGAAACCCAAGTCAAAGACACAGAAAATATTTTCAACAAAATCAGAGAAGAAAATTTCCCTAACCTAAAGAAGATGCCTATCAAGGTACAAGAATCATACAGTATATCAAATAGATTGGACCAAGAAAGAATGTTTCCTTGCCATATAATAACCAAAAGACTAAATGTACAGAACAAAAAAAGATTATTAAGAGCTGTAAGGGGAAAAAACTCAAGTAACCTATAAAGGCAAACCTAGTAGAATCACACCTGAGTTCTCAATAGACACTCTAAAAGCCAGAAGGGCCTGGATAGATGTGCTACAGACTCAAAAGAAACCATAGATGCCAGCTATAAGTACTATACTCAGTAAAACTTTCGATCACAATAGATGTAGAAAATAAGATAGTCCATGATAAAGCAAAATTCAAGCAATATCTATTTATAAATCTAGCCCCACTGAAGATTCTAGAAGGAAAACTCCAACCTAAAAGGTTAACCATGCCTAAGAAAATTCAGGGACTAAGTAATCCTAGACCAGTAAGTCCAAAGGACACACACACACACACACACACACACACACACACACACACACACACAGCAACAACAAATTAACAGAAATCAAGTGTTCATTGATAACGTTCATCATTGATGTTCTCAATTCCCCAATAAAAAGACAAAGACTAACAGAACGAATGGGAAAACAAGATTCATCCTTCTGCAGCATCCAAGAAACATACCTTGCTATCAAGAAAAACTCCTCCAGGTAAAAAGATGATAAAAGTATTCCAAGCAAATCAGCCTAAGATGCAAGCTAGCGAGCCATTGTAATATCTGACAAAATAGATTTCAAAACTAATCAGAGGAGAAAGGAAAGAGCACTATATGCTCATTAAAGGAAAAAACCACCAAATTGCAATTCTATATAGTAAATTCAAGGGCACTCAAGTTCATCACAGAAACACTAATACTTCTTCAATCAGAAATTTTAAAAGAAGAGATTATCTCAGACAAAAGTGGGCCAGGTATACTCACAAGAATCTTTCAGTGTAGAAGAAGGAAGCAGAGGGGGGTTAATACAATGCAATTTGAGAACAATTGACTAGCTATTGGTTTGGTTTATTATCTATCTATCTATCTATCTATCTATCTATCTATCTATCTATCTATCTACCACCTATCTCATCCTATCTTGAGTGTGGTATTCTCTTATACAATACATCCCAACAGAATTTGCTCCTCCCTCTACTTTTCTCAGCCCTCATCCTACCTCCCCTTTACCCCATAGGTACTCCTTCTTTGCTCCTCTTTACAAAGATCAGGCCTCTGAGGGATATCAACCAAATATGGCATAACTTTCATATCATGGCTGGGTGAGGCATCACAGTAGGAAAAGAACTCTGAGAGCAGGTGAAAGAGTCTGAGACACCCCTACTGCCTCTATTAGGACTCCCACAAAACACCAAGTTAACAGCAATAATACATAAGCAGAGGACCTAGCACAGACCTATGCAGGCTCTGTTTTTCTATGAAGGCAGAGAAAGGGTACATAAATCAAAGACTAAAGGAATTTTCTCCATACTAAAAGTGGCAAGGAATTTTTTTCCTCTGGTACCTTCAGAAAGAATTACAACTGTGCAAACACATTGATTGCGGCTTTAATGAGACCTTACAGAATTCTCATTCCTAAAACTGGAGGCTAATAAATGGGCATTGTTTTAAAATGTAAATTTTATGATTAGCTGTTATGGCAGCTACTTAAAACTCATGCATTCTCTCTTAGCTTATAAGCAGGACAGATACCCCATCTTAAAACTATGGACTTCCCTCTAGATGGAGTAGTGCCGAGGCTAGGGATTCCCAAAAGGATTCTCTTCTTTTACCCCTTTCTTCTTTTTCCCCCTACCCCACTCCTCCCCCAGCTTCTATGAGGGTGTTCCACCACCCACCCACCCACTCCTGACTCACTGCTTTAGCATTCCCCTATGGTGGGGCATCAAACCTTCACGGGACCAAGGGCCTCTCCCCACATTGATGCAAAATAAGGCCATTCTCTGCTACATATGCAGCTGGAGCCATGGGTCCCTCCATGTATATTCTTCGGTTGGTGGTTTAGTCCCTGAGAGCTCTGGTGGGGGGGGGGGTCTGGTTGATTGCTATTGTTCTTCTTATGGGGTTGCAAACCCCTTCAGCTCCTTCAATGCCCCCCTCCCAACTCCTCCATTGAGATCCCCATGCTCAGTCCAATGGTTGGCTGCAAGCATTCTCATCTGCATTGGTCAGGCTCTGGCAGAGGCTCCCAGGAAACAGCTAAATCAGGCTCCTGTCAGCAAGCACTTCTTAGCATCAGCAATAGTGTCTGGGTTTGGTGGCTGCATATGGGATGGGCAGTCTCTGAATGGCCTTTCCTTCAGTCTCTGCTCTACTCTTTGTCCCTGTAACTCCTTTAGACAGGAACAATTCTGAGTTAAATTTTTTGAGAAGGGTGGGTGGCCCCATCCCTCAACAGGGGACCATGCCTAACTTCTCCATATGGTCTCTACAGGTTCTCTCTCCCCTTTGTTGGATATTTCAGCTAATGTCATCCCTGTTGGGTCCTGGAAGCCTCTTGCTTTCCTAGTGTCTGGGACTTTCTGTTGGCTATTGTAGGACTGTGAAAGGCAGCCTGGTTTCTGGTTGAGCTAAGGCTTGAAACCCCAGTGACCCAGCAACGGATAAATCTGCAAGGGACAGTAGGTGTTTTGCTATGCTCCTGGGCCCCAGGCTCCTGATATGAGGCTGCAACTCTCCATAATTTTGTGGCTATCAGTCACATAAGGGCAATGCCCCAAGCCCCTCCACAGGTAGTTGACATGACCACATGTCACGTAGCCTCAAGATATATCTCCATTTTAATGAGGAACCTAAAGGACTGGAGGCTTAGCCAATAGACTCCCCTTCCCAGACACTCCTCCCTGCAAAAGGTATTTAACCTCAGGCCTGCCCTGAGAAAGTGGAGTACGGTTTTACTCATCACCACTCTCTGCCATAACAATAAACCATGGACTGTCTCTTTTCATCAGAATCTGCCATGGGGAGCAATGGAACAGGTCTTCATCTGAAGAGCCGGCCACCTAGTCTCCCGCAGAAGGCCTCTCAGTGTTCCCAGCCACAGCCTCCACCAAGCCAAGCCACCGACCACCAAGCCAAGGACTCGGTTCCCAAGGGACCCAGCTTGAGCGCTCTCCCCTCTTTTACCCTTCGGCCCTGGGCTAGATCTAGTCCGCAGGGCCCCACTCCATTCTCAGATCTTCCGCAGCATCCAGTGGTGCCTGGGGTGCCCAAGAGCCTGAGAATCAGATGGCCCTGGCCTCCATGCAGGTCCGGGGACCCCCAGCCAGCTCTGGCAGTCCCAGGGAACTCAGACTGTGCTCCCCCACTCCTGGAGCGGTGTCCATCAGCTTCACACAGCCCAACACCCACCTGGCACCAGTGTGGGGTAAGTGCAGTCAAAACTTCCCTTGTCTCTCCTCTGCTAGTGGCCCGAGTGCTGGGTTGGATGCAGGACATCCCCTTAACCCAACAGGCTACTGTCTTAGTTAGGGTTTTACTGTTGTGAACAGACTCACCATGACCAAGACAAGTCTTATAAAGATAATATTTAATTGGGACAGTTTACAGATTCAGAGGCTCAGTCCATTATCATCAAGGCAGGAACATGGCAGCATCCAGGCAGACATGGTACAGGAGGGGCTGAGAGTTCTAATCTTCATCTGAAGGCAGCTAGTGGAAGACTGACTTCCAGACAGCTAGGGTGAGGGTCTTCAGCCCACATCCGCAGTGACACACCTACTCCAACAAGGCCACACCTCCAAATAGTGCCACTCCCTGGGCCAAGCATATTCAAACCATGACAGCTACCTACCCCTTTCTTCTAAGACATCTCCTTTTGTAATCTTGAGGCGGTAGGGAAAGAAAAGGTTAGATTGAGATAATGGCTAGACTACCAGAGTCCATCTCACCGCATCTTGGTATGTCCTTATTTGAAACTCTTCTTAGAATGCGGAGTTACCTACAGATTCTCAAGGCTCATATTGACTCTCTGAGCCCCCTCCCATGAAAACAGGAAGGGTTCAACCACATGCTATTAGATGTGCATAGCGGAGTGGTAGGGAGCACGATGAAGCTCTATATTACATATGGGAGCTAGAGTTCCAGGCACAGGTTTTAAGCAGCTATTTATTGCTATTGATCAGTTGTTCATGAATATTAGTATATAATTTTGAAAGTCTCATAGTACAATGATATGATAATTTAAAGAGATATAGTTTGGCTATTTCCCAAGGGGGGATAAACGTTCACTCTCCATCCTGGAAGGTAGCTGCCTGAGAGCTCAGTGGGCAGGAAGCTGGCTGTGTATTTGGCTTCTTAGTGTCATGATTCTTGTGTTCATCCCAAGCACATTGCTACTTCAGCTTGACTCTGCTGAGGAGGTAGCAAACTCTGAGTCCAGGATGCAGACTTGGGGGTGTGAGTATGACTAGGTCTTAGTTCTAGCTTATGCTCCACTTGGGAAACTCTCTTCTCTTTCATCACTGTTCCTTTGAGGCGCATGGATGAATCTGCTTATTTATTAGCGCCACTCTCTCCACCTCCAATAGACAATTTGGTTTTATCATCTCTGCTCTGTTCCATTGGCTATGACTCATCCCTCACTCTTCAGCCCTCACAATTCTGCTGACAGTTTGGCTTGCTTTCATCTCCTCTCCTGCTCACTTATCTTTTGGTGGAGTCATAGAACTTTGCACTTTTTGTCTTGTTGTTGTGGAAAGTGGTTCTGGGAAGGAGTAGATAAATGTATATGATCAGTGTGCCCTATTTATCCACAAATCGAGTTTGCTTTTGAAAATCCTTTAGCCTGTGTATAACTATTATATTACCTGCAGAGAACCATGTACACATAACAATTCTACCTTGCTGGCTCAAAAAAAAAAAGCCATTTCTCCCCTTTTGAATTCCTAAGAAATGTCCCTAATCGAATGCTTCAAAAAAAAAAAAAATCTATAAGTCTACATGCTCCCAGTAGCAATTTAGTTAAATAGCAAGTGTGGCCTCCATTGAGGTTGGTTGTAACACCTGGTTGCCATGGTAACAGGCACTATAAAAATGAAGCAACTAAATACTAAAATACAGTATCCTTCTCTTCAGCATTTCACATTTATAGTTTTCAAATACTTTTCATGGCTGATAGGTCTCCTTTCTAAAGAGCATATATTTGCTTCTGGCTGTTAAAAGGACTTAAAGTGGATTCTTGCTTTTCACAAGTATATTTCTAAAAGTCATCAAAATTAAAATCTTTCAGAGCTTGATAACAGTTTACTTTCAAATATTATCTATTGTCATAAAAAAGAGATATTGACATTTTAATTAATTTTTATTTATCTGGGTATATATGTGTGTGCCTGCATGTATTTAAGTGTACCATCCACATGTAGGTGCCAATAGAGGCCAGAACTGGGTGTTGGATACTTGAGCTGGAGTTACAGGCAGTTGTGAGCAGATGTGTGGGTGCTTGTAACTGAACTCCAAAAATCTGCAAGAGCTGTAATTGTTCTTAATCATGGAGCCATCTCTCCAGCCCCAAAATTGATATATTAAAGAGAGGTTTTAGCAGTTCACTGAATAGGGACCTAAGATCATTTTGCATACTTATTTATACTTTGATATTAACAAGTGATAGTATGCAAAGTACATATAGCTTGTGTTACCAACAGATGGAAACAGATGAAAATCTGAGACTCTCAAGATTCTCAATGACACTGTTGTCATCAATCAGCAAACTCTTTTTCTCCAAATATCTCTTCTCTGTCCTTTGATTGAAAGATCTCAGAAAGTTCTGATGGGATGCTTCATCATAAAAATGTAACAAAATTGAATGAGTACACATGAAAGCAGAATGGTTTTTGAGACAGAGGGAGAAAATGCAATTTGATAGGTAGTTTAGTTCTTGTTTTTCTTTTAAGTTCAGAGGGTCTGAGAGGAAGTCATAAATCAGAAAACAAATCCACAACTGGTTAAAGCTTCTCTGCTGCTTTCTAAGATAGTTAGGACAGTGCAAATCTGTATAGACAGTCCACTGTCTACCCCAAAAAAGAGCAGAAGAAAAGACACCATTATTGAACTCTTTCTGGTAGGAAATTGAACAGTGATGGTAACTTAAAATTGTTATCATCGAACCCCCAAACCACATTGAGTGTAAATAGCCGTTGAATTAACAATAAGATATAGTCTTCCAACTTCTATTTGGATCATTTCTTGGAATCCACACATGGGAAACAGGTCAACACAGAATATTTATTCAGAACTGGGTAAAACATTGGCTGTACAAATATGAGGACCTGAGTTCAAATTCCAAGAACCCAAGGAAAAGCCAGATGCAATAGTGGATATCTGTAATAGCATTGCTTTCGTGGCAATATGGGAGGGGGGACAAGAACTTCTGCAGAAGCTCATGGGCCACTTATCCTGGTGCATGTATCAGCAAACAGTAAAGAAATCCTGCCTCAAAGTTGTCTTGACTATTACACACACACATACACACACACACACACACACACACACACACACACACATACACACACAGAGAGAGAGAGAGAGAGAGAGAGAGAGAGAGAGAGAGAGAGAGAGACAGAGAGAGACAGAGAGACAGAGAGACAGAGACAGAGACAGAGACAGAGACAGAGAGAGCTTTAAAAAACAAGTAACCTTAAGATACAAAGAATATTCATTTATTTTTCAGGCACTTGAAGAGTTGAGTCAGAAGGACATTGATAATTGTTTAGTGACTCTTCAAAAATATCTAGAATGATCTACCCACTCAATCACCAAGAGTGCCCTTATTGAGGGTGTGGGCATCCTGTCAAGTGAGGCTGTGTTGTTGAGGAGTAGGGGTGATGTGCTCCATCATCACCACAGCTCTTATGAATGGACATTTCCTGATGTCCCATGTACTTAGAGGCAAGATTCCCTGCTGTCAGCATCTCCACACAACCAGTCAACAGAGTTTTGCTTTTTCTCTCAACTTTGTATAAAAAAACATGTTGACTATGTGCATACTTTGAATTTTTTGAAGGGACTTCTGGGATAGAGTAGAAATAAACACAGATGATCAGCTGGCTTTGTGCATCTTTAACATGCTTTTGAAAATAGATTCTCAATGCGGTAAAGAGGCTCAGGTTGGATACAAATTCTATATATGGCTTTGAAAAGTATGGCATTTAAACCCTAGTATAGGCTTCCTTAGAAAGCGATTGTCTATGATAAGGGCAACACTCAGAACCAGTTTTTACTGTGTGGTTCTGAATTTAGAATTTGCAACAAGGTTTATTTATTCAATATTTATTGGTTTTATTTTAACATATATGTGAGTGGCTGCACAGGATGTATGTGGACCATGTGCAAACCCATTCCTGTAGATGTCAGAACAGGTTGTTCAACTTCCACATGCGTAAGATCAAGAATGAAGACTCTGAACTCATAATTGTATAAGATTCACTCTTTCTCCAGCCCTAGATATAAATTGTTCAATTTACCTTATGCATAGAACTATTAATAATTTTTCTATTGTACCATTGCCTTCTGCATACATGCTGTGGTTGTTTACCTTGGGTATTTTGCAGGACTCCTAATGGCAGTAGTGGATATCTCTGACTCATTTGCCTGCTCATAGGGCCCTTTTCCTCCTCCTTGAGATGAGGGTTTGTGCCTAGTCTTAGTGTATCTTGTTATGCCATGTTTGGCTGATAGCCCTGGAAGGCCTGCTCTTTTCTTAAGGGAAATGGAGGAGCAGTGAATCTGGGGGAGGGGAGGCTAGTGGTGGGGGATAAGAAGAGGAGAGGATGTGGTCGGGGTGTATTATATGAGAAAAGAATAAATTTAAAAACAAAACAAAAGAAAAAAGGAAAAGCAACAAGCAAAATATTAAAGCAATAGTATTTTTTTCAGAAAATAAAACTACATTGTGAAATGTATATTAATTCAATGGAAAAATGCATGTGCATGGTAAATACGCAATAAATTATCCTTACTACTTTTCAGATTCCAGGAGCAAAGACAATCTGTACTACTCTGATGTTTTCTGTTCACAGAATGATATCCTTCAAGTTATTATTTCAGTCTGTCAATATAAATCAATTAAAACTTATGAAGTCCTACATTTGATATCATTATGATTTGGTGACTCAATAAGATCAATTCCATCCTACTTTGATAGACACACACGGAATCATATTATGTCAGAACTATGAAAAAAACTTGTTTTGATGAGAATCAAAAATTAGAGAATTCTCTTTATTTTTCTCCCTTCTCTCAGTAAGGAAATTACTGAGAAGCATATAATTTAAAACTCTGACAAGAATATTAATAATACAAGTGAACCTCCGGAGGTGCCAATGTAACAGATGTGAGTGAACTTTGGAATTCTTCAATAGATCTGAAGCAGTGTGTGTGCTGGAGGAATTAAAATACACTGTTTTCTGTGAGCCTCTTCACTCTCACCTTCATGCCTAAATAAAAATAACTGTTTTGATACTGACATTTGGTCAGAGAACCCTTCCTTGCCAGCTATAGCTAACTAACATTCATCACTTCCTAGCCCCTAATCCTCTGTGACAGGCTTGGCTGTGGCATGATAACAAGTAGATTCCTTTAAAATAAACTTTTCATTCCCTTAGTTCATTGAGAACATTTCTTTTTAGAAAGATTTCAGAGGTGCTTTTCTTAACATCTGCTTGTACTTTCAAATCACTCTAATTGTAACATATTCTTTAATTCTGAAGGGAGCCTCAGTAGACTGAAACGTATCTAATTTCCCCCAAACTAGTTTCTGCTTTCTGCATTAAAAATAATTTTACTGGAAAAAATCTTAAACATGAAAAATGTTGAGGCCTTTTCCTTTTGTTGCTTCTTAGATCAATTATATTCATGAGAGTTCTCTTACAACAGTGATACTCTCTACCTTACTAATGCTCTGACCCTTTAATATAGTTCCTCATGTTATGGTGACCCCAACCATAAAATTAATTTGGTTGCTACTTTGTAACTATAATTTCACTAGTGAAGAATTCTAATGTAAATATCTGATATTTCCAATGATCTTAGGCAACCCCTAGGAAAGGGTCATTCAGCCCCAGTGGGTTGAGAATTACTGTCTTAGAGGAACAGAATTGATAAACTAAATATTATATTACAATAAGATTCATTATATTGGTTTACCTGATATAGTTTGGTAGTTCAACAAAAGCTGTCTTTACTCTGGAGGTAGAGAACATAGTAATTGGTTAGTTCTTGAGGCTGGATGTCTTTGTAGTTTGAATAGAGCACTAAAGATTAGTGATTCCTGGAGGGCTGTATGTCTTCAGTCCATGTTGGAAGTCCAAAGAATCTGGGTTCCATGAAGGAAGGAATCAGCAACCGTGGAAACAGAAGCAGAAGAGCAGAAACCCAGTAGATGAACTCACAGAGGTGGTGAACTCACTAGCAAGATACAAAGTCAAGCAGGCAAAGGCTTTCATCTTAGAGCTCCACCACAACACCCACATTTAGCTTGCACTTTTCCCATTTCAGCAACCTGATCAAGAAAATCCCTCACAGCTGTGCCTACCGGCTTGCCTGTCTGTTGACTGTAGAGCCAATCAAGCTGACAACCCAGATTAACTATGGCATCAACTTTCTGTGTAAGTGAGGAGTCTTTCCAGCTAGCCACCTCCAAGGTGATGGATCAGGACTCTAATTTCCTTTGCCTCGTGATACTTTGAGTCACATATACTTTCCTGATTGCTACATCAAAGGGAGAATAGTGGAGAGTTGAATATTAGCAACCCAGCACCCACATCGGGCTGTCAATTTGCCATTCCACTCACACAGTATTGATCAGAGCTAGTAAAATGTCTATGAGTAACTTCAAAAGGGTAGAGAAATAGAATCTACATATATTCAAAAGCAGGAAACTGGCTATTTATTAATATTTACTGTATGATGTTCTATGTCACATGCAACACTCACTTAATAACATCTACTTGTTTGCTTATCTGATTCTTATCTGCTCATTCTATAACCAAGTGTTTGAGTTCAGTGTCTTAATTTTGTTTTGACACCCAGAGTTCTTACTAAACCTAGCTTATAGCAAACACTCAAAGAAATAGATAGAGACGGAGAGCGGTCTAGTAGGGTTCAGACAGGGAGCCTTTTAAATTAGGTTAAAAGGAACACAACCCCAGACACAACAACTGTTTATTTCTTTAGCCTGGGAGAGTTAGACAATTAAGCATTTATTGAGTACCTGTATTCCCAAGGCTTGCAAAATGGATTACATCAATATAATTACACCTCAAGTTTACAGTATCTGCCTGTACAGAAGGTTACAAACTATGTGTATCTTGTCTTCTAATAATAAATTAACGGTGATTATCTATTTCACAAAAGCTTCATTTTTTTCCCAAGCAATTCACACCAGGACTCCTTTCAATAACCATCTCCACAGGAGAACTTAAAATATGATTCAATTTACACACAAGTTCCTAGGGATACATCTATGGAGTCAATTGTGATACAACCATGCTTTAGTTGTGTGGAGGTTCTCTGCAGCATGAGGCAATGCAGCAAGAGTTCCAGGCGCCATCTTGATTATTCAGCATCTCATTTCATTTCTAAACTCCTTGTAGTGTCCAAAAGGAACAAAGTCCATTGTTATTACTGGATCCTATGGCTATAAATTTGAATATTATTTTTTTCATTTTTTTAAAAAAGTTATTTATTCACTTTACATCCAGATCGCAGCCCCCTCCCTCCTCTTCCTCCTGTCCCACCCTCATATTCCCCTCTCCCCATTACCCCCTTCCCTTTACCTCAGAGAAAGGGGGAAGACCCCCATAGATACCAACCTGTTCTTGGCACATCAAGTCACATGAAGACTAAATACATCTTCTCCCACTGAGGCAAGATAAGGTAACCCAGCTATGATAAAGGGATCAAAAAACAGGCAACATAGTCAGAGACAAGCCCTGCTCCAATTGTTAGGGGACCCACATGATCAAGTTGCACATCTACAAATGTGTAGGGAACCTAGGTCCAGCCCATGCACGATCTTTGGTTGGTGGTTTAGTCTCCGTGAGTCTCCATGGACCCAGGTTAGTTGACTCTATAGGTCTTTTTGTGGTGTCCTTGACACCTCTGGTTCCTTCAATCCTATCCCCCACTCTTCCACAACCTGAGCTCTGCCTAATGTTTGGCTATAGGTGTCTGCATCTGTTTCTATTCATTAGCTGCTGGATGCAGCTTCCCAGATGACAGTTATGCTAGCCTCTTGGCTCTGTCAAGTGGAGTGGGTGTCAAGTTGAGACAGTCATTCCCTTAGTCTCTGCTCCATCCTTATCCTTCCACATCTTGTAGGTAGGACAACTTTTGGATAAAAGGTTCTGTGGATGGGTTACTGTTCTTCTCCCCCACTGGAAGTCCTGCCTGGCTACAGGAGGTGCCATTTCAGACTCCATATCCTCAGCCGCTAGGATTTCCATCTAGAGTCACCCCACTAGACCTCCCTGGTTTGGGGCTTGTCCCAGAGATGCCTTCCATACTGACTTCCATTCTCTGTCCAAGCTCCCTCCCACCTTCTCCCCACAACTGATCCTCACCCCCATTTCCCTCCCTACCCTCTCTTCCACACAAGTCCCTCTCTCCTTCCATCTCCAATGTATATTTTATATCCCATTCTGCATAAGATTCAAGTATCCTCCCTTGGGCTTCCCTGTTATTTAGCTTCTTTTGGCTTGCGGATTGTAGCTTTGTTATCCTGTACTTTATGGCTAATGTCCACTTATAAGTGAGTACATAGTATGTCTTTCTGGGTCTGGATTACCTCATTTAGGATATTTTCTATTTCTATCCATTTGCCTGCAAATTTCACGATGTCCATGTTTTTAATAGTTGAGTAGTATTCCATTGTGTAGATGTACCATATTTTCTGTATTCATTCTTCAGTGGAGGGACATTTAGGTTGTTTCCAGTTTCTGATTATTATAAATAAAACTTCTATGTACACAGTTCATCAAGTGTACTTGTGGTATGGTGGAGCATCTTTTGGATATATATCCAGGAGTAGTATAGCTGTATCTTGTGGTAGAACTATTCCCAATTTCCTGAGAAACTGCTGAATTGTTTTCCAAAGTGGTTGTTCCAGTTTGTATTCTCAGTAGAAATGGAGGGGTGTTCCTTTTGCTCTACAACCTCATCAGCATGTGCTTTAATTTTAGCCATTCTGAGGAGTGTATGATGGAATTTCAGGGTCATTTTGATTTGCATTTCCCTGATGACTAAGGACATTGAACACTTCTTTAAGTACTCCTTGGCCATTAGAGATTCCTCTGTTGAGAATTTGCTGTTTAGCTCTGTATCTCATTTTTAAATTGGGTTATTTGATTTGTTGGCATCTAATTTCTTTAGTTCTTCATATATTTTGGATATTAATCAGATGTAGTGTTACTACATCTGATCTTTTCCCACTCTGTAGGCTACTATTTTGTCTTATGGAGGGTATCCTTTGTCTTACACAAGCTTTTAAGTTTGACGTGGTCCCATTTATTAATTGTTGATCTTAGTGCCTTGAACTATTGATGTGCTCAGTTCAGGATTTTGTCTCTTATGCCAATGGGTTCAAAGCAGTTCTCCACTTTCTCTTCTATTAGATTTAGTGTATCCACTTTTATGTTGAGGTCTTTGATCCACTTGGACTTGAGTTTTATGCAGGGAGATCAATATGGATCTATTTTCATTCTTCTACATACAGGCATCCAGCATCATTTGTTGAAGATGCTGTCTTTTTTTTCCATTGTATGGTTTTGGCTGACTTCTTCATCAAAAACCAGGTGACTGTAGGTATGTTGATTTATTTCTGGGTCTTCTATTAGATTCCATTGATCAACCTATCAGTTTTTATGCCAATTCCATGTATTTTTTATTTCTATTGTTCCGTAGTACAGCTTGAAATCAGAGATGATGATCTAGAAGTTCCTTTATTGTACAGGATTATTTTAGCTATCCTGGGTTTTTTCTTTTTCCATATAAAGTTGAGCATAGCTCTTTCAAAGTCTTTAAAGAACTCAGTTGGAATTTTGATGGGAATTGCATTGAATCAGTAGATTGCTTTTGGCAAGATGGTCATTTTCATTATGTTAAATCCACTGATCCATGAGCATGGAAGATCTTTCCATTTTCTGATATCTTCCTCAGTTTCTTTCTTCAGAAACTTGAATTCTTTTCATATAAGTCTTTCACTTGCTTGGTTAGAGTTAAACCAAGATATTTTATATTATTTGTGACTGTTGTTTCCTTAATTTATTTCTTGATTCATTTATCATTTGTATAATGAAGGGCTATGAATTTCTTTGACTTAATTTTATATCCAGCCACTTTGCTGAAGGTGTTTATCAGTTGTAGGAGGTCTCTGGTAGAAATTTTGGGGTCACTTATATATACTATCATATCACATGTGAACACTTCAACTTCTTCCTTTCTTATGCATATCCTCTTGATCTCCTTTAGTTTTCTTATTGCACTAGCTGAAACTTCAAGTATTACACTGAATAGATAGGAAGAGAGTTGGCAGTCTTGTCTTGTCCCTGATTTTAGTGTAATTGCTTTAAATTCTCCTCATTTAATTTGATGTTGGTTATTGGCTAGCTTTATATTGCTTTTATTATGTTTAGGTATACACCTTGAATCCCTGATCTCTCTAAGACTTTTAATATGAAGGGGTGCTGGATTTTGTCAAAGGCTTTTTCATCATCTAATGAGATGGTCATGTAGGTTTTTTGTTCTTTCAGTTTGTTTATATGGTGGATTACATTGATGGATTTCCATATATTGAACCATCCCTGCGTCCCTGGGATGAAGTCTACTTGATCATGATGGATGATGCTTTCCATATGTTCTTGGATTTGTTAATAAGTGAAATTGGTCTGAAGTTCTCTTTCTTTGTTGAGTATTTGTGTGGTTTAGGCGTCAGAGTGACTATGGCCTCATAGAATGAATTGAGGAGTATTGGTATTATTAGTTCTTTGAAACTCTAGTAGAATTCTGCCTTAAAGTCATCTAACCCTGGACGCTTTTTTTGGTTTGGAGACTTTAATGACTACTTCTATTTCCTTAGCAGTTGTAACACTATTTAAATTGTTTGCCTGATCTTGGTTTAATTTTGGTAAATGGTATCTACCAAGAAAATCATCTATTTTGTTTCAATTTTCTAATTTTGTGGAGTACAGGTTTTTGAAGTAAGACCTAATGTTTCTTTCAATTTCCTCAGTGTCTGTTGTTGTCTCCTATTTCATTTCTTATTTTGTTAATTTGGATACTGTTTTAAGGCCTTTTAGTTAATTTGGCTAAGGATTTGTCTATCTTCTTGATTTTCTCAAAGAACAAATTCTTGGTTTTGTTGATTTTTGTATTGTTCTCTTTGTTTCTACCTGATTGATTTCAGTCCGGAGTTTGATTATTTCCTTAAGTCTACTCCTCTTGGGTGCGTTTGCTTCCTTTTGTTCTAGAGTTTCCAGGTGTGCTTTTAAGTTGATAGTATGAGATCTCTCCAATTTCTTTATGAAAGCACTTAATGCTATGAACTTTCCTCTTAGGAATGCTTTCATTGTGTCTCATAGGTTTCTAGAAAGTCTTCAATTTCTTTCTTCATTTCTTCCCTACCCAGTGGTCATTTAGTGAGTTGTTCAGTTTCCATGAATTTATAGGCTTTCTGTTGTTGTTGAAGTTCAGCTTTAATCTATGGTGGTCTGATAAGATACAAGGACATATTTCAATTTTCTTGTATCTGTTGAGGCTTGCTTTATAACCAGTCAGACGGTCAATTTTTGAGAAGGCTCTGTCAGATACAGAGAAGAAGGTATATTCTTTTGTGTTTGGGTGAAATATTCTGTGGATATCTGTGAGGTCCATTTGATTTATAACCTATGTTAGTTTCATTATCTTTTGTTTAGTTGCTGTCTCAATGACCTGTCCATTGATGTGAGTGGTGTGTTGAAGTCTCCCCCTGTTAATGTGTGGGGCTTCATGTAGGATTTAAGCTTTAGTAATTTTTTTTTTTTTTTTTTTACAAATGCAGATGTCCTGCATTCGGGGCATAGATATTCAGAATTGAGACCACATCTTGGTAGTTTTCTCTTTTGAGGAGGATGGAATGTCCTTCCTTGTCTCCTTTGATTTTTTTGTTTCTGTTTTTTTGTTTTTTGTGGTTTTTTGTTTGTTTGTTTGTTTGTTTGAAAGTCTATTTTAGTAGATATTAGAATGACTACTCCAGGTTGCTTCTTGGGTCTATTTGCTTGGAAAACTTTTTTCAAGCTCTTTTCTCTGAGGTAATATCTGTCTTTGCTGCTGAGGTATGTTCCTTGTATGCACCAGAATGATGGATTATTGTTTTTCATCTGTTCTATTAGCCTGTGTCTTTTTATTGGGGGATTGAGTTCATTGATGTTGAGAAATATTAATGTCCAATGATTGTATATTCCTGTTATTTTGATGGTGGTGGTGGTAGTCTGTGTGTGCTTCCCTTCCTTTGGTTTGCTGTAGTGGGATTATTTATTTCCCTTGTTTTTTTTTGGTGTTGTTAACCTCTTTGGATCGGAGTTTTTCTTCTAATATCCTTTGTAGAGCTGGATTTGTGCATAGATATTGTTTACATTTGGGTTTGTCATAAAATATCTTGATTTCTTTATGTATGGTGATTGAAAGTTTTGCAGGCTGTAATAGTTTCAGCTGATATCTATGGTCTCTTAGAGTCTGAAAGATATTTGCCTAGGTTCTTCTGGCCTTTTTCCCTTGCAGCTTTTTAATATTTTTTTGTTCTGTACATTTAGTGTTTTGATTATATTCCAGGAGGGTTTTCTTTTTTGAACCAGTCTATTTGGTGTTCTGTAAGCTTCTTGTATCTTTAGCATATCTTGTATCTGTAAACATCTCTTTCTTCAGGTTGGTGAAATTTTCTCTTGTGATTTTGTTAAAAATATTTTCTCTGCCTAGTAAATGGTAATCTCCTCTTCTATTCCTATTACTGTTATGTTTGGTCTTTTCATAGTGTCCCAGATTTCTTGGGTGTTTTGTGTCAGGAACTTTTACATTTAACATTTTCTTCAACTCATGTATTGATTTCTTCAATTGTGTCTTCTATACCTGAGATTCTCTCTTCTGTCTTTTGTATTCTGTTGGTGATGCTTGCATCTGTAGTTTCCATTCTCTTTCCTAGGTTTTCCATCTCAAGGATTCCCCCAGTTTGTGGTTTCTTTTTTCTTGTCTTGAACAATTTTATTCATTTCCTTCACCTGTTTGTATTTTCTGTATTTTTAAGCAGTTTATTTAATTCATTATTTTTAATCCTTTAAAGGCCTCTCTCGTCTTTATAATATTGGATTTAAAGTCATCCTTTTGTGCTTTGGCTGTGTTAGGATATCCAAGGCTTGCTATTGCAGGGCTTTGATGGCGCCACTTGCCCTGTCTCTTGTTGTACCATCTGGTTGTACCTGCTGTTTTCTGGATGTTCTTGATGCCAACATGATTCTTTGGGGAGGCGGGCAGGGCTGTGAGCCTGACAGTGGAGTTCAGGCAACAGTACACTGGCTGTGTCCTCAGTGGACCTGAATGTTCCTAGGGCCCAGCAGACCTCCTCAGGGAGGTTGGCAGAGCCATGGGTCAGATGATGGAGGTTAAAGGACAGAACACTGCTCACCTCTGTTAGTTGTGCCCAGGTAGAGGATTGGTGGGGGAAGGATCTAACATGGATCTTTCTGCCCCTCACCCCCAGACCTTCTCAGGAAGGCAGACAGACCCGTACATAGGCCTGATTGTGGATGTTAGGGGACAGAGTACCTGAATATTATTTTTAAAGAAAAAAGAGGAGCCCCGCCTTCAAAATATGTTAAAATGATATTTCTAAAGTTTTTCAAACACACAAAAATGTTTGAAAGGAAATAAACACAGATGCTCATCTTCTCAATATTGGGTCACTTGATAATAAGGAAAGAGTCATAGGATGCATGCGTGTGCTTAGAAACTGAAGCAGTATGAGAAGGCAAAATAGCCGCTGAAAAGTTCCCTTCCTCTCTCCCTCTTCCATCTCCTCTTTGAAAGACACTTCTTAACTAAGGCCTCTAATAATAAATTTCAGAAAAAGCACAGAGAATTATACACATCTTCCAGCATCAATATATTTAATGCTCCTTTTAAAAATTATATGAAAGGCACAATAAGGTCATTGAAAAAGCTAAAGAAAATAATTTAAAAATTTTTACACACACACATATATATAAAAAAATATATATAATTTTACACACACACACACATATATTACTATTTATTTACATATATATTAGTGATTTAAATATCATTCAATGAATATTTGTACCAAAATAGCACCCTATCTCATTAATATGTATAATTTTTAGGCTTTATGTATCAGTTGACATTTACCAGATTATTCAGTAAATAAAACATGCCTAGTTGAGTGTTAAAATTTTTAGATAAAGTAAATAAAACTGCATTGGAAGTGCTGCCCCATGTTCTTTTCCTATGGTATTAGACCTATCTCCACAGCTCCACCTTTTCCTAATATTGGGACAGTTACAAAATTTTCCCCTCTGTGGTTGCACTGCAATTTAATTCCTTACTCCTATAAGAAAGAAAAACATAGTGTCATATTCTAAATCTAGATTCCTAGGTCCCATCACAAAACCACAAACAACAGATAAATTAAGACAATCTCCCTACCCCTAAAGCTTCAGCAATACTACCTAAGGATAATAAAGAAATTCAAGACAGAACTCAAAAGAACAATGACAAAAATGCTGAATGCTTTCAAATTACTGAACAAGAACACAGAGGAACATTCTCATTCATATTTTATACATATATTTGTATATATACAAATGTACTTAGATATATTCATAAAAAATTCTGGTACATCCAAGGATAGGGAGATTTCTGAGTCAGAAAGCATAAGATTCAATCCATAGCATCTCTCTTACCATAAATGACTCTGTCCCCAACTCAGACCCTGCCCTGTCTCTGGTTCTGCTCATAGCAGCCATTACACATACTCATTAAACATCCCTGAAAAATAAGCCAGAAACCAATTTGCTCCACTTTCAGCTGTTACATAGTCTCTCTGGCTCCAGTAAGTGATACCACCCTTGACCCAAGACTCTGGTCCACCTTGTTGCCACTTCTGTGAATCATAGTTGCTCCATGTAATCCTTCAGGCTCCGCCTTGCTAAGAGACCTCACCTATGGCCCGTCTCTCCCCGTCTTCAGTCCTGCATGTCAACTGCTTACAAGGCAGGATCAGGAAAGGATTAGAAGGCACTTTCTTGAAACCCCCAGTTACCTCAGTCTCAGCTCTGCCCCCTTAAAGCCCCACATTTATATTCAGGTCTGTCTTAGTCAGGGTTTCTATTCCTGCACAAAACATCATGACCAAGATGGAAGTTGGGGAGCAAAGGGTTTATTCAGCTTACACTTCCACATTGGTGTTCATCACCAAAGAAGATCAGACTGGAACTCAAGCAGGTCAGGAAGCAGGAGCTGATGCAGAGGCCATGGAGGGATGTTTCTTACTGGCTTGCTTCTCCTGACTTGCTCATCTTGCTCTCTTATAGAGCCCAAGACTATCAGCCCAGGGATGGCACCACCCACAAGGGGCCCTCCCCCCTTGATCACTAATTGAGAAAATGCCTTACAACTGGATCTAATGGAGGCATTTCCTCACCTGAAGCTCCTTTCTCTGTTACAATTCCAGCTTGTGTCAAGTTGACACACAAAACCAGCCAGCACAAAGTCTGATGGACTAAAACCTCATACCAAAAGAAAATCAATATCCTAAATCAGGACTTCCAGGTCCCATCACTAAAACATAACCAATTCACCAGTAGAAAGTCATGGAGTAGCAGACTAGGTTAGTATCTAGGATTCCTGTTTTTGCCCTCTCTCAGAAACACAACTCACAATCTAAGGTAGATATCACCTTGGGGGAAAAGAATACAAAACAATACTCTAAGTAAATAGAACTAGGGAACAAATGGTCATAGCTATTCTAATATCAAACAAACTAGACATCCAACTAAAACTAGTGTAAACACATAAAGAGAGTCATTTCACATCCATTCAGGGAACAACTTATCCAGAAGATATTATAATCCTAAACACAAATGCATCAAACACAAGTATACCTAATACTGTTATATGTAGAGTCATGAATTAGCCCAAACACAATAATAATGGGAAATTTCAATAGCTCATCAATGGTCAAATGATCCAAACAAAAATTAAAAGCAAACATTGGGCTTAAGTGAAACTCTGAATCAAATAGACCTAACAGAGATCTCTAGAACACTCTACCTAAAGAATATATGCTTTGCCCAGAAGTTCATAGCATTTTCTACAGAAAATATTACATATTAAGGAACAAAGAAAAAATAAAAAATATAAGAAAGTTGAAATAATGTCCTATATTAATCAGTTTTTATTGTTGGGATAAAATATTATGACCAAAGCATCTTATAGAGGAAAGAATTTATTTTGACTTATAGTCTTACAGGAGGAGTCCAGAATGGTAGGTATAATGGTTTTAATGAGAATGCCTCAGTTGATAAACTGTCTGGAAGGAGTAGCAATATGGCTTTGGTGGAGTAAATGTGTCCTTGTCAGAGAAAGTGTGTCACTGGGAGTGTGCATTGGGGTTTCAAAAGCTCATGTCATACCCAGTTTCTCTCTTTCTCTCTGCCTGCTGAGTATATATAATGACGTTAAACTTGTAGCTACTACTCTAGCACCATGCCTGTTTGCTTCCTGCCATGATAATCATAGACTTACTTTCACAAACTGTAAGCAACCCCTCATTAAACACTTACCTTTTTAAGAGTTGCCTTGGCCATATGTCTCTTCACAGCAACATAAAGGCAACTAAGACAGAAGTTGGTACCAGGAAGTGGGGTATTGCTATAACAGCCCTCACCATGCTGTTTGGAGGAATATGGAAAACTGTGAGACTTTAGAATAGAAAAGTGGTTAACACTTTAAGCAGGGCTTACTGGACCATCCTAGTAGAAGCTGCGAACATAGAAGTGCTGAGAGTAAGGTGAGGCCAGCTTAAGAGGTTTCAGAGAGGAATAATATTAGCAGCTGGCCTAGAGATCATTCTTATGACAGTTTTGCAAAGAATTTGGCTGCTTTTTGCCCTTGTCCTAAAACTTTGCTGGAGGCTAAATTGAAGAATTTATATTGATAGTGTTAGCAGAGGAGATTTCAGGATAACCTGGTATTGTCTTATCTTATGGTTATTAGGGACTACTCTTATGCCTAGCCCACTGTGGGTAGTATAATGCCTAGGCAGGCAAACCTGAACTGTCTAAGAATGTTCAATATAATAAAGGCTATATAGAGCAAAGCTATAGCCAACACTATAGAAAATATTTCCATGAAGATCAAAAACAAGAGAAGCATGTCCACTTTTATTACCCCTTTTAACATAGTTCTTAAAGTCTTAACTATAGTAATAAGATAAGGAAACAGAAGGTATAATTAGAAAATAAATGTCAAAGCATCTCTATTTGCATATTCTATTATTCCATACATAGGAGACCTTAAAGACTTCACCAAAACTTAGAGCTGATCAATACTTTCAGCTTAGTGGCAGAATTTTAAATTAACATACAAACATCAGTCTCATTCATAGACCAATGTTGGGAACACTGAAAAATACACCAGGGAAATAACCCCATGCACAATAGCTACAAAATTTTAAATACTTAGAAATAAACCTAATCAACAAAAGACTTCTACAAATAAAATGTTAAGACACTAAAGAAAGAGAGGCACATGCTAGAACATAGGCTTTCCATGCTCATGGACTGGAGGAATTAATATGTGAAAACATTCATTTTATCAAAAGTTGCCTGCAGACTCAATACAAAATTCCAGGCCACACCTCACAGATACAGACAAACAATCTAAAAATTTGTATGGAAGCATAGCAGATAAAATGAAGGACTATATGATTGCCATTATTCCATTTTAGACATGAAATGGTATTTTTAATTTCAACAAATAAGACTTTCAACATTTGCTTGTCCATATTTTTAAGTTAAGCAGTGATAAACGCAATTTTCAGCCTGATGACTTATTTTCCTTTCTAGTTTGCATGAGACAACCAAGTATTCCTGTTCAAACAAAGAGAATATTTACTCAGAAGTTTTAGCTACTTAATGTCACATATACTTTAACAAGTCTGAGTTCAGCAAACAATCATAATTTACTTAATTGCCATTAAATGAATTTTTATATTATCAATTAAAATCTATGTATATGGTAGTTTTCTGGAAGATAGGTATAAAACATCATATTTTGTGTGCATACATATATTTATATTTATATAGAGAGACATACATTTGTTTTGTTCAAGTGAAACACTGGTACACTCTATCATATCACCACAGTACTAAAGCCATGCTAAAGACTTTTAAAAAAATGAATGAGTTTTATTTCAAGAAGCTAAGTATAACATTTGCCTATAAGTGTCAATAGAAGCCCACTTACTATATCTAATTCAGTACATACATTAGAAAGCAGTTCCTGCAAGCCAAGTAGTGGCCGTTATTAGAATGCTGTAGAGATTCACATGCCCAAGCGTTATGTTCACACACAATGATCAAAGCTTTAGGTAATATGAATAAACCCCTTGCCTATCAGTGACTTGAAAAGCTTAGTTTTATAGAGTACATGTCTAAACTTGATATATCTTAAAGTGTATTTTACATGAATATGTTGACCCATGAATAGATCTGTCAACTGTATTAATCTATTAGAGATACCACAATAAAATGCCACAGATGGGGGACTTAACAGACATTTGTTTTCGTTTTCTGAGTCCATGATTGATTTTTTTAGCAGGTTGGAATACTAAGATCCCTCCCCCTAACTTGCACAGAACCACCTCCAGGTGTTATCTCCATAGAGACTTTTACTGTCAGAATTAATCTCTGAAATCTTTCTCTGTTGTCCAATCTATTTGTATAGGGACAGACTGGATTAGGGTCCGTTCATAATCGATTAAATTTTAATTATCTCTTTAAAGACTGTCTATCTCTAAGGATACATTCTAAATTCTGGGAAGTTAAAACACCAATACATAAATGAATGGGCTCAGCCCCAATTTAATCTCAGAGTCCATTAATCAAATCTACCTCACAATGATCTATAGTATTAATAATCCAAGATCTAAATGGGGAAAAGATTTGCCTACACTTTACATGTAGCTAGAGCCAATGAATCAGAGTAGCTAGTGGGTGGAGAAGACAAAAGGCATGCATCCTTGATCTGTGGTGTGTGCCATGACACAGGAAAATATAGAACACTGTATGGACATAAGTTATATACATGACTTAGTAATTGTGATCTTAGGCCATATACTGAACAAGCCTCTTGATGTCTCAGTTTTGCAACCTTCAATAAAAGTAAAACTAGATTCTCCATCTTACATCTTATAGATTGTAGAGAATTAAACAAGTCTATACATGTGAATGCTTAAAGTGTCTGAAATATAGTACAGGCTATAGGCTTTCCTAATTCTGCTGTTGCTAAAAATAAGCAAACCTATATAAGATAACTAGAAAATTTCCACAGATTGAAGCATGGACTAGAAGAAATTGAGTGGGGATGTATATATAGAAGGTAAGGTAATTTTATATCAGGCTTTTTTTTTTTTTTTTTTTTTTTTGATATTTTATTTACATTTCCGATGATTCCCCTTTTCTTTAGAAACCCCGTGTCCCCACCCCCACCCCGCCTCT
>CM052709.1:69704358-69720769 GCA_028551405.1 Uromys caudimaculatus | reverse complement strand
GCCCAAGCTGAGGTTTCCGGCCGTCGCAGGAAGCTGCTGGCGGTCAGTCTCTGTGGCCCGCAGAAAGCGGGTTGAGCTTTTCTGCGTTCCTGGTGAGCTGTGGGGCGTGTCTTTGGCCCTCTGCCTATATCAGGCTTTTTTTTAAAAATCAAAAACATAGTGAAAACATTTT
Source organism: Uromys caudimaculatus (assembly GCA_028551405.1). Lineage (NCBI taxonomy): Eukaryota > Metazoa > Chordata > Mammalia > Rodentia > Muridae > Uromys > Uromys caudimaculatus. Next base: position 69,720,597 of record CM052709.1, on the reverse strand, counting down.
AGGCATGAATGAGTAAACCCAGAGCAGTGTTGCCTATAGTAGATCATTTTGACTAGGTCACTTTGACATAACATTATGAAGGCAATGACATTTTGATATGATCATATCATGCTGACCACACAAGGCAGAAGCTTCAGAATGCCAAAGCCTAGTTTTGCTGCCAATGAAACAGGCAGAGCTGACACACTGAGGGATTCCTGCTCTGAGCAACATTATTGCTCATCTCTCCCTCTCTCTATCTGTGTGCTGGAAATTAAAGATTGTGTATTGTTTTTTAATTTAAAATTTACTTCCAAATAACTGCTTTTGTCACTGTAATAAAAATAGAACTGTTAAAAATTTGTGGCATATCTCCTTTCCTCTAGTCTTTCTCTGAAGCAGCACTGCTGTATTGTTATTGGGAGATTCCCTAATCTACAAAGCTACAAAACAATATTCTTGTAAACTGCAGCCACCAGGAAAGCTCTCCCTCAGTCCAGTCACATTAGGCTCTAAACCAAAGATGAATACCATTTCTGGGCCTGCCATAAATCAAAACCAAATACAAGTTCACACCCTTCACAGAGAATTGTCAATTGCAAATTGGCACTGGCATAGTCATTAAATCCTTAGTCTGCCTCCAAAGAAAATATAATAAAGCATAATTTCAGAAAATGATACTCATTAGGAATCACACAAAGGATTGATGGGCAGTATTTATTTTTTGACTATTCTATAGAAGCTACCATGTCATTCCTATGATATTTATAATAAACACACAGACAATATTGTGAATTATATAAATATGGGATGATGTTTTCAGAAACTGCACATTACAGTGGGGTTAACACAGCATGAGCTTAATGCTGGATATTTTGAGGTATCTATAGTCCTTACTTTCTGTATACAAGTTCTCACTCCCTTCTCAGTGTGTAATTTAAAAAAAAAATCAAACAACCGAAACACAGTCTTATACATTAACTGGGTCAAGATCTCATTATTACTTCAGTGTAGATTTTGGGGAAGACAATTCTGATAAGCTATATACATAAGGAAAACTATGTCTCCCCAGTGATGAGGACACTGCACCTACCAAGATTTTCTGGTATACTTAAAATGAATGATGAATTTTCTAAAAATTAAGAAAAGAATGCTAAGTCATTGTATTTAGTTGGACAACTAAAAATCAGTTGAATCCTGGGTGGGTTTTATGATAAAGTTTACCTGTAATAATAAATTTACAAGCTAAAGCATACCCAGGTTTATTTGTGTCAGCTTTGAGAAAGTGAAGAAAGCAAAATTGGACATAGGGATTTACTCTTTGATCTATAATAACACAGATAGACTCCAATACACTCTGAGGAGCAGAAAGTCTTATGGTTCACATCATACAGTGCCAAAGACAGAGGCTATGTTTGTTCCCTAAATCAATCTACCACAAAATCCAACTATACGACTCTTGAGCATACACTAAAAGAACACTTCATCCTGGCACAAAGCCACTTGCTCAACTACGTTCATTGCTGTTATATTCATAACAGCCAGAAATTAGAAATAACCTAGATGTCTTTCAACAGTAGAATGAATAAAGAAATTGTGGTACATTTACACAATGGAGTATTACTTGGCTGTTAAAAGAAATGACTTCATGAAATTCACAAGTAAATGGATAAAACTAGGAAAAAACCCAGCTTCCCCCCTGGAAACTCCCTATCTCATCCTCCCTCCCCTCACTTCTATGAGGGTGTTCCCCCACCTATCCACCCACTCACTCCCACTTCCCCAACCTGGCATTCCCCTACACTGGGGCATCAATCCTTCCCAGGAGCAAGGGCCTCTCCTCCCATTGGTGCCCGACAAATAAAGAAAATATCTAATAAAAAAAGACACATAACCTCAGAGAACATAAAAGCACTGACTGAGCTGTGAGATACTCACTCTAGTGCTGGAATTCTCTGGCCAGAGTATGAGCCTATAAGGCAGGGCGGGGTCATCTTTGCTGCTCTGATATACCATAATAAAATTTGATCAATTTCATCTCTTTTTCATCTTTGTGTTGACAATTAAAATGTTAAATTAGAAGTTCATGCTGTTACAAAGGCTGTTGTTTCTTGCATATTTAAATTTGAAATTTCACATGGGAATTGCCTCTTCACTTTTAGATTAATCTATAACAACATGGTATTTATTATTATTTATTTATAAAGGCATACATATTTCCTAAACAGCTAAATGACTCGGATAATTTCATTTGTTTCTGAAATATGTTCCCCTACAACTTGCATCTTAGAATATGATAGCAATGTAAGATACTTTCTTTGAAAAACAACAAAAAAAAAAAAATGAAAAAAAAAATCATCCTGAGTGAGATATCCCAGATTTACTTATATGTAAATATTAGTTGTTAAGTCAATAATAACCAAACTAAAAATCCATAGAACCACAGGGGTAAACTATAGAGTAAGGCACTAGAGGAAAGAGATAGATCTTGTTAGGAAAGAAAAATAGAATAGATAGTTATATGTGAATGGGGAGATCTGGAATGGAGCAATCATGGGAGCAGAGGAAGGGATGGGGGGGGGGATAAGGGAATGAATACAGACAGAGACAGCTAAAATTTAGGGTGATTTGAGGGGTAGTGTGAAAATCAAATACAGTAGAAGCATTCATATATGTGTGTGTGTGTGTGTGTGTGTGTGTGTGTGTGTGTATGTGTGTGTGTAAGAGAAAGGGGTATATGGAATATACATACATACTTACACACACATATGAAACAATCTAAATAAAATCAACAAATAATGGGGGAGACACAGTCTCATCTGGCCATCTCTTGGTACCAGTACAGGGATTGGGTTACAACAAATTGAGCTGTTGGCCAAAGGAGTCCCATGAGAATCCCCAAACAACCCTGGCTACTGCTAAGACAATTGGTTGCTTTACAGAAATGGACAGCAAGGCCTTATTGCTGAAGACAACACCTACACAACTCTTTGAAAATGGAGAAGTTGAACTAGTGCTTACATAGAGCCTTCATCCTCCATTTTAGCATCTTTGGTATAGAAAGGTACTCTGCATGCTACCAAAAGAGAAGTGAAACACCAAGCCAGCCACAAACTCTTTGATATACAATGGTGTCCTGCCTGCAGCATATGCTAGGTCTATGGTGGCACAAAGCTTATGGGAGTAACTAATACCTGTTTGACTTAAGGCCCACTCCATGAGATGGAAGTCATACCCAATACTGCTTGTGTGACCAAGAACCTGAGACTAGATAGCTCAAGGACATAGGATAAAACCAAATACTACTATTATGAAAAAAAAGTAGGCATAAAATAACTTCTAATGACATTCTTCTATATTTATACATCAGGACCTTGTTTGTCCGCCATCAGAGAAGCTTCCTTCTGCAGCAGGTGCAAACAAACACAGAGGCCAACATCAAGACATTATACAAAGAGTGAAATATTTTGGAACACTCAGCCCTATTTGGAAGGTCTCTATCAAGTCGCTCCAGTCAGGACTCAGAGATCCTAGAGGAAAAGTAGGCAGAAAAATTCTAAGAGCCAGAGGGATTGAAGTCACTGAGGAAACAAGGCCCTCTAACTCAACATAATCAAAGTTCATGAACTCTCAGAGACTGAGGATGCATGCCCAGGGCCTGCCCAGGTCTGTATCCGGTCATCTGGGTGTATATTATGGCTTTCAGTTTAGTAGTTTTATAGGAATCTTGAGTGTGCAAGCAAGTGAGTCTCTGATACTTGTGCCTTCTCCTGGGATCTTTCCTTTCTGGTTGTCTTGTCCAACTAGGTTGTGATAATTTTTGTTTTGTCTTACTACATTTTATTTTGTTATGTTGTATTATCCCTTAGAAGCCTGTTCATTTTTCCAAGGAGAGACAGAAAGGGAGTATATCTGTGTGGGAGGGGAGGGGAGGTTGGAAGCAACTGGGAGGAGTAGATGGAGGGGAAACCATAATTAGGATATATTATGTGAGAAAAAGGGAAAGAGAGAGAGAGAGAGAGAGAGAGAGAGAGAGAGAGAGAGAGAGAGAGAGAGAGAAGAATCCCAAGGCCTTCTTTTAACTTTTTGCTTGCCTTGGTAATACACACACACACACACACACACACACACACACACACACACACACACACACACACTCCAGACAGGAGATAGCCAAAGGCCTGCTTTAAGATCCATAGACTATTGGGCAGCTTTTCGTTTCACTGCTGTGAAGTTCTGGCCCTACCCCTCAGCTACATCTAAGGTGTGTAAACATGATAACAGCTCCTCCCTCTTGGGAGCACTGTCTCTGATGGTAATTATATAGATTTCTCTGCAGCTGATTCCCAAGCACAGGCTGGTTCTTCTCATTCTTCCACTCCCAGATAAAATTAACTACAGCCTTCAATCAGACTTCCTGAAGGCTACGGAGAGAAGAATGAAAAGAGGGGACATCCTAAACTGTACTCCTCAAACAAAAGAAAACTTCATCAACACAGGAAACTCTAAAAGATTATAAACATACTAGACGATAAAATGTTCTAAATTAGACTAAAGAGTTCAATATTACATAGACTCAATTTGACCCTTTAACCACATTCATAATGAAATATATTCAGAAATCATGAATCAATAGAAATTTTTAAAAATCAACATATTCCTATTGTAGAAAAACAGAGATAGCCTCGTTCTTGTTCCATCTCTCCTTAGAGCCTTGTCCCTCTACCTCCATTTAGACTCCAAGCAGGACTCGTGAACATTCTCGCAGCTCCAGGTTAAGCCAGGCCCTCAGTCTGCAGTAGCAGGTGGCTTGCCCCCTCACTCTGCTGCATTCTCCAGCAGACCCTTAGCCCGTCACATTTATTTTCATAGTTTTGTTAGTGGCTGAGCAAGGTCCTTTAGAAGCAAACTTTCATATGAATCTATAGTTCAAGTATGTTTTTCTTTATTTTAGCTAACATGTTTTAGGAAAAACCTGACCATGCCCAGAGGTACTCTTGCCTTTCATCTTTACATTGCAAACTGAGCTGCCCAAAATTGTCTCCTCTGCTATTTTAAACTTTCAAATATATGACCTTGAGCTCCACATGTCTTGATATGTGTCCTTTGCCATTCCTTCCTGAACTACGACCTTAATCTGACAATGCTTACTCTGGTGTAGTCAGAGTACAAGGTGTACTCTGTAGCTGAGCAATGAACCCTCCCTCAAAGAGAGTATGTTTGTGCTCTTAGAATAAATCCCTTTGCTTGTTTTTGTTGCAGGAACGTGTAGTTTTGGAAATAACTTCCATAGTTTCCTTAGTCAGGCTGAGTTTGACTTTGCACTAACGAAGATGTGATTTTATTGTCCACACATCCCATTTTGCAGTATTCTGAAATATGAAATATTTTTTTGCTCTTTGTTCTCTTAGTTGCTTTTGGTAGAGTGAGATGTTTCTAGAATTATCTAAAATTGAAAGTCTCTACCCTTGTTTTAGCATCCAAAGACAACATGCATGAGAACTTTCTAGTCTACATCCAAGTAATTTGCTCCTTGCAATTGGTTTCAAAAATGTCAACTTTGGGGTGATTAAGAAACATGGTAATATGAACTATAACTGAATGCATACTCCTAGCTTTTAAAAAGTCATTTTATACCAGATCAAAGTGCTTTCATAGATCAACACAGTTTTGTCACAGTGTCTTTGACATTAAAGCAACTGTACTGGAACACAGACCATGGAAAGAATGAATGATATTACTTAATTGGCATGAGCATTTAAGTCAAAAATTGGCTGATGTTCTCAAGGTCGGTTTCAACAAAGGTTTCTTGCAACACACATGAGAGTCTCCAGATGCTGTCTGATTTGCACAAGGTGTGAAGAAGTGTTAGCCTTGAAGCCTTGTTAAAACTCAAGTGTATCATAAATACTCATAAAAGAGAAACAGGATCACATTTCAGGACTGCAGTGACCTGCAGGACTTCTGCCTGTGGCATTGCAAAGGTCTGCTTTCATCAAGTGTGTGGGAGACAGGATTAATTAAAGCTAGCCAGAGTGTGGTGAAAGCTATGAAATTGGGGACCCGGGTCTTCATCAAGAAAGGGATGCGGCTCAGGTACTCTATAGCAGGTGCATGGAAAGAGCTACTTGAATCTAAAGATGGCCTTTCCTAAACCTGCTGTGACTCACATCTCTAAATTGGGTGTTCTTTTAATTGGAGGCACTGGGAGAATTCTTTGGATAAGATTAAAAGAGTATATAGGTCAAAGAAGAGAAGTTGTTGGTATTTTTTTTTTTTTTAATGAAACAGCTCTGCATTTGAATCTTGCTTTTTTTCTTAGCAATTGTTTAGCCTTAGCAAGCTTCTGCTGCTTTGATCCTGGATTTCTCTAATTGTACAGAGTGGTGATAATAATAGTTACATTGCAGGGCTGTCAAGATCAGCAAAATAACATAACAAGAGCATCTCAGGCACAAGAACGTAGGTGCCTATGCCTTATTTGTTTCAGAGCTCTAAATGTCTGGACAGCATCCTAAATGGCACCAGAGGTTGCATCCTAGGTTACCAGTAGTGTCAGGAAAGTGGAGACAAAACACAAGCTTTGAAGGAAAGGGAGAGAAGAATGAAGGAGACACTTTTGACTACCAGAAGCTTCTGGTCTTTCAGAGAAACTGAGGGCAATTGTGACTATGACACCCAAGATAATAGCAAGAGTGAAGGAGAACCACTGACCCAGGAATCCTCTCATACATATGTTTGATGGAAATCATTAAAGCTAAAGGAACATCAAAAGAGGAGAAGGCTTAAACAGGAGGAATGGTGAGAAACCAAGTTCAAGGAATTAAGTTGGATGACTGAGCAGGTGGCAAACTATTGATGCTTAGAGCAGCCAGTAGAGTAGCTCATGATTGGCCAGTAACTTCTAGATACTGTTTTGCCTCTTTTAAGTTCTATCTAATACAACAAACAGATAAAATGTTTAGGGAAGTCATTTTGAATCAGGATCAGTTCAAATAAGTGGCTCACAAGTCAACAGGATGCCACCACAAAAGAACAATTAGCTCTTTGTATATTACTCACCATTCTGAAGGCACTGACAAATGTCCCAGTGAGCTAAAAGCTGCATCCTGCTTCCGTAGGAATATTCAGGTCATCATATTTCCTGACATTGCTCAAAAGAAAGTGCTTATTTACAAAATATACCAGTATGTTCATGGCATCGCTATGAATAATTACTCTCCCGAAATGCAAGGTATAGAAGTGGCTCTAGGCATTTGCACTTCTTCTGTAATGGACACTTTCTCCTGGAGGAGAATTATGCTACACTCATCCTGTCCTAGTCTTCAGAAAGTAACTGGACTCAAATAATTTTTCTTCTGTGACTGCCTATTTCTTCAGCTCTAACATGAAGTTCCTAAGTTTATTATCTTCTATCTTCAACTCTCACACCCTCCAAGGCTGAACTTTATGGATGATTCTGCTTGCTTATTGTGCATAGCCATGAAAATAAATAAACATAATCACATGCATTCATAGTTGAGAGCACCGACTTTATGTTGCTATAGCAATATGAAGGACATATCTGTAACAAGGTCCACACAAGGCAACACAATCATGTCCGCTAGCCACTTCAACCTGCCTGTTTTTTTCATTTAGTGTATCCACTTGGTATCTGAAGATTCTTTAAGCAATAGTGCTTTTTAAAACAAAATATGTATCTTTCCATCAGCAAAGAACAGCCTATTCCAATTGCCCCTCAGGAAAGATAGAAAATGAGTCAAAACATAATGTTTTTATTATACTTTAGCAAAGATTAAATAGACTGTAAGCTTTTTCTTTTACTTTACCTAGAGTTGAAAAATAAAGGAGAGGAGCCCAAAGGGAAATTATGAAGAGATTTTAGAAAAATCACCTTTCTCTATGATGAATTTCCTCTGATACAAATTTCTTGTGCCAGATATGGTCTTCCTTTGATAGTGATTATATAAATATTGATAAGAACATGAAGTTTCAGAGTGTACAACGCAAGGAGGACAATGACTGGCACTTCTCAGGCATTTGGCAAATATTCATCTCTTTCCTTGGGACATTTGCTCTTCTTATTTATGCTTGTAGTTTTCAGAGCAGCATTTCTGACTATTAATAAAGACAAAATCTTGAAAACATGGTGCTCTGATATCTCAATAGTGAGAGATTAGCCTTGTCTGGTGATGATCTTTCTAGAAGACCAGCATTAACAACTTAGCCAAACAAGAGGGTGAACTGAATTAACTTTATAATGGTGTTGTGTTTTCATTACTATACATTCCTGAGCTCACAGGCTGTTGCTCAAAACTGTGCCTGTTAAAGTCCATGAGAAAAGCTGATATGATACTTATGCTATAACATAGCCTGTAGCCAAGCAGATGTTAAACTAAATCCTATGGTTTTCTTTTAGTTTTAAAAATCATGCTGAACCAACGAAATGTAGATTTGGTAACAAAATGAAGATTGTGATTTCATGCTATACCATGCTATAATAGCAAAATATATTGTGCTTTTATTTGGCAACAAGCATGATGAACATCAATTAAATTAATAAATTAAATTAATAAAAACTTAACACATTTTTTCACTTATCATAACTAGTTATTAACTAGTGGTTAATAACATCAACTTTGATATGAAGAAAATTGAATTTATTCCACATAATTATTGCATTACTGTTAGACTTTTATATCTATGGTAGAATTTACATGAATTGAAAATGAAAATTGAAAACAATCCAAGTAATCTTAATTAAGTTTTGATAAATTCTCTCTTGGGACCTGAAGGCAATAGCAAAGCAGAGCTATGCCTCAAAGAGACACATATATCTGAGCAGCTAATATTTGCATGATCCAAAACCTAATTATTTTTCCCATTTGAGATTTTTATATATTTTTACATGTTGATTTCATTCTAAAGAGAGTTACCTTTTAAGAGTTTGAAACATCGGCTTCTTAGTTACTACTTAACAAATAGAAATACAACCAACCTTACTTTCTAACCTCTTAAGTTTATGTTTATAGACTAGTGCTGCTCTCAGCTTTGGGCAGAGAAGCTTCTCTTTGCCATGGGCAAGGACTACTACAGAGATTCACAACTTGTCAAAGTGATAAGAGTGAGTGACTGTTGAGTACTTAGCCCTAAACAGGATATCTATATCATCTTCTCCAAGACCCAGTGGACAACATGAAAGAGGAAGAGGAAAGGTTGTATGATTTGGTCAATGGTGAAGGATGCTATGAAATGCTGTCTTCTGGACATAACATGGCTGTAACAATTATGAACACATAGTAGGTGTGGCTACCTGTCCAAGATTTTTGTACACACACACAATCACACACACACACAAACACACACACATACACACACATACACACACCACATACACACAGGCAGTGAGTATGAAACTAGGAGAGGGACTGGTTGGGAACACAAAGAAGGTCAACAAGAATAGAAAGGAGATAAGAAATGGATATAGGGGTTGAATATATTCATAATATGCTGGATATATGCATAATGTCAAAATAAAAGATAGAAATTTAAAAATATGTAAAAACAGAAATCTTGGTGTCTTTTCTGTTGAGAGGATTTATATGGATTGAAAACATTTCTAAGTATAACTAAATGAATATGTTACAGGATCCAATCAAATCTCATAGTGCATTTCAGAAAGGCAAACTTCCTTCATGTAAGATATGAAGGAAAAGAATAATTTTTTAAAAGGCACAAATGCAAGTGTTATTAGAATTGTGAGCTTTTTTCCCCATTAATTTTGGAAGCAGGAGATATTTTATTAGAACTGAGTGCTTTCTTTAGTCAGAAGAGGCATGGACAAAACCATCAATGAAGGTTTATTTAAACTGCTGGGTTCAGTCATGCCTAGGAAGCACCTAAGAGTGGGAACAGCAATATCTTAGCATATTCCACATACTGAATAATGTCAGTTATCTAAATATAGCTCCAATCCACAGAGAAAATGCGCCTTGAAAAATTTCAAGATAATAAATTAAAATTAAAACATAAATCACGAAATCCACTTCTATGTGGGCACACCTACTTTGCTATAAAGGATAACCTGTGGAATCAACTTATAGGTGTTTAGTTTTGATGAACTTCCATATATGTACACCATGTTTATTTAACAAGCTTCTGAATACATGGTTTAAACCAGCGTGTCAAATACATTTTAAAAAAGATTTCTTCTTTTGTACAACTCATACTCTGGGTAGACAGAATAAATATGAAAAATAAGAATAAAGCTTTGATATGTTTGATAACAAGATAAATGGGGTGTGTGTGTGTGGAGAATGGTGGTATTTAAACCTTAGGAGTAGAAGCAACATTAGACTAAACACCAGTTCATAAAAGAGGTGGTTACAAGAAGTTTCAGAATTACAGAGACTGCTTCTATCATCCCCTGCTTAGGTTATACATTTCTTTTTCCATCTGAGGGGAAAGAACCATGCAATAAGACTACAAGATATGTTTTCGATATTCTAAGAAATGAGAAAGCTTTGGTTGGCACAGGTTGTAAGCAATGGAGAGGAATGAGAGAGGTGAGGCTAGTGATGGACAAAGCAGTTGAAGATAGCTAGGCTATTGGAAGGTCTTGGCTTTTAATCTGAGTAAAGAAAGGAGACTAAGGGTTTGGGGTACAGGAGAAAATGGCTTCACTTATAGGAGTATATTGATTTCATTTTAGGTTGCTGGTTGAAAATAGAATATAAGAGAGTAATTGTAACAGCAGGGCGACTAGATAGAAGTTCACAATAATATAGGTGAAAGGGACAAAGAGCTGATATATATATAAAATAGAGTTACCTGTAAGTTACTAGTGCTCCTACTAGATACCACAGGCTAACAAAAATCCCCGTGATAGGAATAGGTAGTTACCTTTTGGGGAGTTGTTAGTCAGTGTGGTCTCATTATCTCAGAAATACCACAGGTTATTATCTGTGTCCTTGACAGTAAGACCCTATCACCAAAGATACTTCATACCGGTGTCACACAATGTGGAGAAATCAGTCAGGTACTGACCTGGAGGCTTCATACTTACAGGATGCTGGAAGGTGCTATACATGCTGCCAGTGGAGAAACATAATCATTACTCATACCCTTCTATGAACTTTGCAATAATAACCAGCTTGGCAACACATGCCCACTGGTAATGGTCGTACAGGTGCCATGGAAGTAGCCAACCAATTTTTAATTGGATTTCAGGCCCAATTCTTAAGATGAAACCCATCCCTGGCACTGTTAATTGGGCCAAAATTCTATACTTAATTAGGCCATAGGCCCTGAGGAGACCTCACTATTGTGCTATATGGTCACAATATTAAACTAACTCCTAATGGCTTATTATTATGTCCATAGATTACTGCATGTCCCAGCCCTTATGAGAAAATATTCTTTCTGTACTGGATGGCAATGAACAGAGATCACCACTGACCAAAATGCAGAGAATAAGAGACTGCATAATGTTCAGCTCCAAATGGACCATACATACCACAATCTTCCTCCGAAGGCTTAGTTGCAGAAAAACAGAACAAATATAAGAGACAGTGGACAATCACAAGGAAACAATGTTTTCTAGACACAGTAGGGCAGTTGTACCTATGTATTCATAGTAGTTTAGACAACATGCACAGGACTTGTGCAAGCTCAAGTCAGACAAACACCAGCACAAAGAGGAGAGGAGAGGAGAGGTGGGCATGAACTCTTACTCCCAGGGGAGGAGATATTGACAATTGCTGGCTGCCGGGGTGAAAGATAGTTTTCTTTAAAAGTGTGGCCCTTTGTAGACAAACCATGCTCCAGTGGTTGTTCATAAATTGAAGAGTATATGGGCAGCACAAACTAGACTCATTTGGGTTTTTTAAACATGAGAACACAAAGTTTGGTGGTGAGTTGTTCTGTTTTTGTCAACTTGATCCAAATATAGACAGAGGAAGTGGGAATCTCAATTGAATAATGGATGTCATCAGATTAGTCTGTGTACAAGTCTGTGGAGCCTTTTCTTGATTAATGATTGTTATAGGAGTCTCCAGTCCACTGGGAGTGGTGTCATCTCTGGGTAGATTATCCTGGGGTGTATAAGAAAGCAAGTTGAGCAAGCCATGGGGGGGGGCAAGCCAACAAGCAGGATTCTTACATGACCTCTACCTCAGTTCCTGCCTCCAGGCTCCTGCCTTGAGTTCCTGCCCTGACTTCCTTCATGATGGCTACAACTATAAGATGAACTAGGCCTTTTCCTCTCTGAGTTGCTTTTGGTCTTGGTTTTTTATCACAGCAATCAAAACCAAACTAGGACACGTGGGTAGGGAGGTGAGGTAAAACTGTGAGGGGCTAGGGGACTGGGTGAATATCATCAAAGTGCATTACAAGGTTCTCAAAGAATTAATAAAAATCAGCATATAATACTATTTTGATGACAAATTGAGTAGAGCTTTCTGGAAAATTGCACATGGGGTATGCTAAAAGATAAACCTAGGCATATCAAAAATGAAAAAAGTAATCATATTTTTATTAAAAATATATTTAGAAATAATTTTTAAAAAGAACAATGGAACAGGCTGATTTGAAATAATAGAAATTTGTGAGGTGCACATGCCATTGGACATCAGACTGGGGATTCATGGAATGTAGATTAAGTGAAATTTTCATAAATTACTTGAGGAATAAGCAAAAGACATTATTCAATTGGGGTGAAGTGGTAAATCCCTAGTTAGAGGTGAGCTGGTGATATATTAAGTTATGTTTTACCATTTTCCTTTTATTCAGTTTGTGTTTGCTCAGGAACCCAAAGTGTAGGTTATCTCAGTCCCAGGACCTCTCAGTTCTTAGTTTAAATAGCTGTGAAGGGCCAGTCAGCTGGAAGGACAGTGTTGCCATCCTCTGAAAGCTTTGTGGGGAAGATGGAGGAAGGAGGTCTGATCCAGATGTACCAGAGTGAGATAACGCTAGTAAAAAGAAATAGGTTTTGATCTTATGTGAGTCCTGATTGGATACAAAAGCCTGGGCTAGAGATAGCAATCTCAGTCCATGGCATATCAGTGACTTATCAGTTCTGAGTCAATTAGTGGGATGGAAGTTAAAATTTTGCTGGCTTTGTTTTTGGTGTTCAGTCATTCATAATCATCTTTCCTAATTAAATGTCGGAGATGAAAATCTTTGATTCTTAATTACTATCAATTCCACCTCGTTGTCATCCTGTAATGAGGAAAATGAAAATATATTAAAAGAAAGCTGAACTATGGCAGGGATTCTTTTTATGCCAGGCTCCTACCACAAGCCGTTGTGTGTACTTTACCAGGAACTACGTGAATTTGCTAACACAAACTCTTTGATGACAGCAGAGAAACTCTTTGATGACAGCACAGAGTTTGCAGTTAGCCAAATTCCTTCCTGGAATTAATTTTCAGATTTATGCTTTTTAATCTTGAAGCAGAGATCTAAACAGACTCCATAGAAATGTGCCTTTCTACTATGAGCCTCTAGGCATGGGGAGTGATGTCATAGCTCTGCAGCATTAAGATCTGCACATCCATAATGACACTGTGGAAATACTAAAGAGTGCAACCCAAAGAGCTATCAGACACTGCCTTGAGTCCTCAACTGACAATGGCACCTCTACTGAATCTTCTGTGGTTTGGAGAAATCTTCACTGTCTCCTACACTGATTTCATGAAGCTCCTAGTCAGATTTCTTTTCAGAACCAGTTAACTTGAAAAAAAAATTCTATATGGTTTTGGATATTGTATTCCCTCTTCTGACTCCCTTGGAAGCAAGTTCAAGCAAGGTTTCTAGGAAGAAAGTGAAGGCATATTCTAAAGCATCGTTCCAAAATGAGGGGAAAAAAGCACCACAGTGCTTAGACCCAACAGTGCCTGAATCCTAGAGGGGCTAGTTTCTGCAGGACTTTTATTGATTAAGTAGATTATTTAGAGAGTGGTCAGCCCCCCAGAAGACAGTTGGAGAAGGCGGGGTCCTGCACGCTAATGGAGAAGCCAAAAGTAAATATGCTTTTGCCTGAGACTGGCAACAAGGTTGAGAACCATCCCCTTCAGATATGCATCAGCTCCTCAAGGGTGAGTGCTGGAGCCCAGGGATTCACTCCTTAAATATTCTTTCATTAGATTCCCCATCTGTGACCTACTTACTTAAGGTGTGCAGAAGCCACAAGCATGCCTGAGATGCACCTTCCCTTAGAACAGTTGGAACTGGGAGAAAGAAAACTGCTTTTGTTTATGTGGCAATTAAAGGATGTCACATTTCTTTAGTGTTACACCGAAAAGTATACCAGCCCTATACAGTAAACCCCTTAGAAATCTGCTAGAATCATTTTCCTGGTTCTGTTTATCACTGTCTCTTTTGGTTGTCCTCTCCATCCCCAACTCTACGTCTCTGGTCACTTTAACACACAGTTTAGCTTCATAATCAATGTTTCTTGTATGCACTTCAAATGTAAATACCTTTTCAATTTATCAAAATATCTTTGGATACTCTTCTTTATGCTTCTATTTTAATAATTATATAGACAGCATAGAATAAATATTAAATTCTGTACCTGTTTATAACCCTTGCCAACGTTGATTAGCTAGTCACTTAGAAGCAGTTATACAACAATTTTGCTTTTCTGGCCCTATTACATGAATGTGTATGGCTTATTTCAAGGTTCAGTAAACAGGCATGGTCTTTGTTTAATTAAAAGTTCTGTAAAAGAAAGGCAAGTGGAGAAAACCCATGCCAGTTGGAAAGAGAAACTAAACCAATCCTATCTGTGAAAGACTTACTTCATTCACAGAAAAACCATAAGAAACTACAGAAATACTCCTAGACATAGCTGGTGAAATTGGCAAGAGTGTGAAATATGAGATTATATACAGGAATCAATCATTTTCCTATAGGTAAATAATCAGTAACAGGAAACTAAGATTATACACATGATGCAATAAGTACATCCCATTACACTAAATAAAATGCATAGGCTTAAGTTAATCAAATTTTTATCCTAAAGAAATCTAATAAGGGAAACTAGGACCTAGACAAATAAGAGATATATTATGATCAGGAGTTGAAAGACTCAACCAAATAAACACTTCAATTATATTTAGTTTTATAATTATCTTAGCAGTTTAATACAATCTCTACAAAAGTTCTAGACTGCTATTGCCAGATATTGATAATATAGTTATAATATTTACTTGTAAAAGAAAAAGAAACATTAACAAAACAAATTCAGAAGAGAAAGTATTTGTAGGAACTGGACTACATGATTTTTTAGACTTACACAACTATAATAAGTCACTGTGCAGCTGGCAGCACATCAGGCAAATCAACAGAGCAAGATAAAACAGTACAAGATAGCCCTTCCGAAGTGCCACTCTCTGCTGTTTGACAGAGATGGAAAAGAACATAGTAAAAGACAGTCTTCTTAGCAACTGATACCAGAGCATGTGGACAACAAAAGGCAAAATGATACACCCCCAGTTTAACCCTCAGACTTCTTAAAACTATAAAAATCCATGAGTATACAAAAACTAAGCTAAGTATGGTAGTCTGTATCTCCTCACTACAGAAGCTGAGGAATAGTGAGTTTGAAGTCAGCCTGAGCTACAGTATGAGACATTGATTCAAAACAAACAACCAGGCAGTGGTGGCACACACCTTTAATCCCAGCACTTGGAAGGCACAGGCAGGTGGCTTTCTGAGTTCGAGACCAGCCTGGTCTACAGAGTGAGTTCCAGGACAGCCAGGGCTACACAGAGAAACCCTGTCTCAAAACAAACAAACAAACAAACAAACAAACAAACAAACAAACAAACAAATGAGAACGAAAATAAGAAAACAAATTACTAATGAGAAAACATCAAAATCTAATACACCAAAAACATGGCTATAAAGTCAAAAATAAGCAAATGAAGATGGAATCCCTGTCATTGGCCTTTGGGAAAACATAAATTAACCCCCCCAGTGAGATTATTGGCTCATAACTGGATAAAAAAAACAAAATAGAAAATGATGAATAAAATGTAAAATAAAGTCCTGCCAAATATTGGTAAGAAGCTGCACCACCCCCATGCCACGTGAGGGGAGACAAATAGTGTTGCGCGCGCGCCTCTCGCCTCTCGCCAGCAAGAAGACACGCGACACGCAGTAGGCTCCGTCTGCAGTTCAGCTTTATTTAGCCGTTGATAGAGGAGGAACCCGGGGCCCCAGAATGGCGCTGCTTATATAGCCCTGAGGCAGCGT
>CM052709.1:69663396-69703858 GCA_028551405.1 Uromys caudimaculatus | reverse complement strand
GGTGGGAGGAGGAATTCCCTCACAGAGGCGGGGAGGGGGAGGGGATACGAGGTTTCCAAAGAGGAGACCCAGAAAAGGGGAAACATTGGAAATGAAAATAAAGTATCAAAAAAAAAAAAAAAAGACTAAAATCAATCAATTAGAAACAAAGAAAACAATACAAAGAATCAACTAAGAGCTGGTTCTTTGAGAAAATCAACAACATAGACAAACTCTTAGCCAAACTAACCAAAAGACAGACAGTACCCAAATAAACCAAATCAGAAATGAAAGGGAAGATATAACAACAAACAATGAGGAAATTCAAAGAATCATTAGGTCTTACTTCAAAAGTCTGTACTTCATAACGTTGATAAATCTTAAAGAAATGGATAGTTTTCCAGACAGATACCACTTACCAAAGTTAAATCAAAGTTAGATAAACTATTTAAACAGCTCTATAACCCCTAAGGAAACAGAAGCACTCATTAAAAGTCTCCCAACCAAAAAAAGCCCAGGGCCAGATGGTTTTAGTGAAGAATTCTATCAGATTCTCAAAGAATATCTAATACCAATACTCCTACTATTCCACAAAATAGAAACAGAAGGAACACTGCCAAACTTATTCTGATTAGGTATCAGTCACTCTGATACCTAAACTGCACAAAGACTCAACAAAGAAAGAGAATTTCAGACTAATTTTCATTATAAACATTGATGCAAAAATACCCAATAAAATACTCACAAACTTAATCCAGGAACACATCAAAATCACCATCAACCATGATCAAGTAGGGTTTATCCTAGGGATTCAGGAATTGATCAATATACAAATACATCAACATAATCTACCATATAAACAAACTGAAAAAAATCACATGATCATCTCATTGTTTTGAAAAAGCCTTTGACAAAATCCAACACACTCTGTTAAAAGTGAGAGATCAGGGATACAAGGCACATACCTAAACATAATAAAAGCAATATACAACAAGCTAATAACTAACATCAAACTAAATGGAGAGAAATTTTAAGCAATTCCACTAAAATCACCGAGAAAACAAAGCTGCCAACTCTCTTCCTATCTTCACTATAATGCTTCAAGTTCCAGCTAGAGCAATAAGACAACAAAAGGAAATCAAAGGAATGTAATTTAAGTTACATTCACTTCTTATAATTGAGGGAGAGAGGAAGGGAGAAGGGAGAAGAAGAGAGGGAGGGAGAGAAAAGAGGGGGAGGGAGGAAGTGGGAAGAGAGAAGAAAAAGAAGAGGAGAGGGGAAGGGAGGGGGGAAGGGAGGAGAGGAGATTTTCAGTTAGACTACAGAAATGATAAACTACTTAAAGCCAGGCTTTTAAACATCAGGTTTAGACTGTCTGAGATGATATCTTCCCCAGAACAACGGCTCACTAAACTTTAATGAACATGTCAAGTGTGGAAAGGAAAATAAACAGTCTTGGAAACAACTTAGTACATTATTTGATTGACTCAGACACCAGTAAGGTATGCCATTTAATTCATGACTTGAATTATGGGCTAGATTAGAGCTGTATTTATTTTCTTTGACCAAAATGTATTAGGACCAGTAAGATAGCATATTGAGTGATGACCATCATCGTGCAATCTGACTACTTAAGTTTCATACCTGGAACCCACAGTGGAGGGAGAGAGTTAACCTCTGAAAGCTGTCCTCTACATCTGACATTTTCTCAATTAGTGATCAAGGGGGGAGAGCCCCTTGTGAGTGGTACCATCGGTGGGCTGGTAGTCTTGGGTTCTATAAGAAAGCAGGCTGAGCAAACCAGGAGAAGCAAGCCAGTAAGCAGCATTCCTCCATGGCCTCTGCATCAGCTCCTGATCCCTGACCTGCTTGAGTTCCAGTCCTGACTTCCTTTTGTGATGAACAGCAGCATGGAAGTGTAAGCCGAATAAACCCTTTCCTCCCCAACTTGTTTCTTGGTCATGATGTTTGTGCAGGAGTAGAAACCCTGACTAAGACACCAGCACTCATTCACACATCACAGAGATATGCAAACACACACACACACAACAATAATAAGTAACGGAACGATCTATATGTGATTGAAGATTTGCAAAAGCTAATGAAAAACAAAGATGCTTTTATTTTAGTTTCTACAAAATAGCATGCTAGTTCGTATTTGGATGGAGTAAGTTGATAAGGGGGGATACAAATAAGAGTAATATAAATATAACAGACGTTTCGGCAAATAGGCTCCTGGCCAACAGAATGGATGTGCACTGCACTTGTGTTTCAGTTTAAGAATGCATTAACTCACCTCACCGCCATCCTCAGGGTAGCATAATGAGGACTCCCTAAAAATATGGAAGACAATCCATGATTGGTGGTGCAGATTAATCCACAAGACAGAGGGGAATGATTGTAAAAGATTCAATGGCACACAGATCCAAGGTCACGCTTCCATTTTCAAAGGTGTCAATAGCTCCTACTACTTGCCAAGTGACAGATTCTTAAAGGATTCCTACTTCTGTTGATAGCTCCATGCTATTTTTCCAAGTTCTCTGCCCAGTCCCACTTCTCCTACTGTCTTGTTCTCACACTGTTTCTTTCCTGCGAGACTGTGGGGTGTCTGTGTGCGTGTGTGTGTGTGTGTGTGTGTGTGTTTCCTTAAAATATTGCTTGGGCTTAGGTGTCAGCATTGCATTTTTAGCCTGTATCATGAAGCTTGTAACATAAAACATGTGATGTTGAGGTTTTATTTTTTACTGTCTATTGTAATGCTAAGTGCAGGCCCCAAGACCTGATATCTGCATGTAGCCCTTGTGACTCTTCCTTTAAGTTAATTCTGACTGGTGAATAAAGGTGTTAACAATCAATAGCTGGGCAGAAGAGACATAGGTGGGGCTTAGGTTTTGGAGTCTTGGGAGGAAGAAAAAAATGCAGGAGAAAGGATGGAGAACCTGCCGTGGGTTAAAGGTCAAGAGAGTGTGGCCCTGAGAGCTGCCCAATAAAAGCAGCCCAGATGGAACATAGTAAATAGTAAGTAATAACTCAAGGTTATCAATAGGAAAATAGATTCTAACAGCAGTGGAGGCTAGGCAGCTGCCCAGCTCTAATGCTGTTTAGGGCTTATTAAAAGTATAAAGGCTGAGTGTGTTTTTTATCTGGGAACTCAAAGGCAGGATAGAAACCCTGGGCCTGGATTTAAAATATTTTCTACAACATGTGGCATGTCATATGATGCTCCATACTACACGAAAGATGGTGGAGAAAGGTGATGTAACACCGAAGGATTTGGGAAGTATTGAAATTTAAGATGCAGCCACATGGAAGGCCTCACTTGGAAGAGTATGGCTGATAATTACAAGCATGAGAGGAAGAAGTCAAGAGAAAGTTCGAGGGTTTGTTGATGTAGTGTTAGCTGATGCAGTCAAAGTGGAGGTGGAGAAACCTAGCTTTTCTAGTTTGGAATGAGTAGCCAAGATGTAAGGAAGTTAGATCCATTCAGTAAATACAAATAAAATGAAGTCCAAACTCTGGCCTTGATAGGAATTATAGGAAGTTATGGTAGAAATTAACATCTTGGAAATTTAAAACTTAAATGTTTTAAAGGAGAAAACCATAATCCACAAATCTTATAACATAGTCAAAACATCCAGGATATTGTACGAAAGCAGAGAAACAAGAAACTAGAACTTGTGGTCCATCAGCAAGAAAGGAAGTAGTCAACAGTAAACAGACCCCAGGTGATACCATTGCTCATATTTGCAAAAATGGCAGTAACCCAAAGTGGTTAGAGTATGTTTAACAATAGGAAAATGTGGCTTCCATATGAACAAATTTTGAGTCTCTATATACAAATAGGAAATAATAAAATGACCAAATGAAGTTCTAACAACACAAATTTTAGTATCTGAAATGGAATTTTTCAAAGCACGAACTTACTGGAAACTTGCAGAGGACAATACAAAACATCAGCTAACCAAACAGATCTATAGAATTTTTATTGTGAAGAACAAAGACCAAAAGACGTGAAATAAGAATATAGAGGTCTCAGCGACCCACGAGAAACTAAGTATTAGCAGCACATGTGAATAACTGAGCTACAAACAGAGAGAAAAATGAGATGGCAGGCACAGGACAATCCCTGAAGAAATAGCTGTTTAAATGATCCCAAATACAGTGAAAATGCACACCTAGAACCCCATGAAGCTCAGTCAATCAAGGAAGGCTAAACAGAAGCAATCTGCAACTAAAATCCACCATCGTCCAAATGGTGAAGGCAACAACAACAGGAAAAACAAGTCGTGTTACTCACAAAACAAAGTATATACTTCGTTTAAACTCAATTCCTCCTCAGCGATAACACAGGAGGAAAGCAGCTAAGTGACAATTCTAAGACAACGAAAGGAAAAGAAACTCAGGGATTCTGATGTCCAAATAATCTTCATGTGTATCAGGGCAAGCCATTATAATAGATTCCTGACTTTAAAGAGTTGATGTAATCCGTTAGAAACGTACCTGAATGACAAGAAATACATGAGAGCATTTGCCAAGTTGTAAAAAAGAAAGTGATGCTAAATGGAAAGCTGAAAAAGATCGGAAGCAACAAAGAATATAAAAAACAGGGGAGTTAAAAGAAAAGACCTAATATGAAAGGTTAGTCGTATGTATTTCTTTTTTTAGATTAATTTTCCAGAACAACAAAATAAAAAGTCAAGTCAGTGCACAAAGATATTTAAAATATATCTTGAAGTAAAATGTAATACCAGAACAGCAAGAAGGAAGAAGGAAGGTAGAAATTAGCTTTGCTTCATTATAAGGATTGTAGTGGAAGATAAATTAATAAAGTATAATGTGTGGAGAGTGGGTTTAAAGTAGAAAATAGTAATTCTAAATATATGCTGTTGTATGAGTAATATAATGATTCCTGACATAACGATTAGAAATGTAAAATCGAGTAGAGGAAGCAAACGGAACAATCAAACATCGATTAAGCTGGATAAGTATGGGAAAAAGCAGAAGAGGGCCGTGGGCAATGAGACAGAACACAGGCGGGACAAACAGACCACAGGTAGCAGTGAGAGCGATCTAATCCCAGCCGTAGCAATAAGTAATAATCGTAGGCAATAATTTACTAAAGGTAAATAAAATATCTATTCAAATAAAAAAGGATTGTGAGGTTTGTGCATCTATCTACATAAAATGGCCTCTAAATGAGACACAGATGTGCAAGCAAGGCTGAGAAAGACAGATCATACCCACAGTAAGCTTCAGAAAGAAAAAGCAGAAACAAACAGAAAATCATAAGGATATCAAAGTAACATCCAAGAATGTGGATCCATAATGATAAGGTGACAAAGTACAGCAATCTGAAATAAGTAGGTTTATAATGAGAAGGACTGGAACAGGAGAAAAAGGAAGAAATGGAGGACTTTTAGCAATGCTTTCTCCTCCTGCCTCTGCCTCCTTCCGCAGATCCTACCGGCGTGCGCCACCACAACCGGCAGCAATGCTTTCTAATGTCAAGGTGGGAATATGGGAATGGGTGGGCGGGTAGGTGGGAGGAGGAATTCCCTCACAGAGGCGGGGAGGGGGAGGGGACACGGGGTTTCCAAAGAAAAGGGGAATCATCGGAAATGTAAATAAAGTATCAAAAATAAAATAAAAAAAAAAAAAAGAATCTCATAAAACAAAACAAAAACAAAAACAAACAAACAAAAAAAAAGTTGAGAAGATTGTGTAAGAATATGGACTGAGAAGATGGCTTAGTAGGGTAAAGTGGCTGCCATGTAAATGTGATGATGTGAATTCAAATTTCCTGAACCCACATCTAACCAGGCACAGTATTCCGTATCTATAATCCCAAATCCCCGGCGTGAGATAAGAGACAAGAAGAGGTGAATCCAGAAGTTTGAGGGCTAGGTAGCCTGACATAGGCAGGAGGAAACAAGAGAGAGGCTCTGTCTCAAATAAGACGGAATAGGAAACCCAGCACCTGAGGTTGTTCCCTGTTCTCCACGCATTCTTCGTCACACGCACATGCCCATAAACATATACACAGCCACATTCACACACATGTGCATATGTGCACACACAGCATAAATACACACATCCAACACACACAAGTAAGAATGAAAAGTTTTAGATACGGATTCAACCAGTGTCATGTAACTGTCATTGATGACACACTCTTCCAACAACCCCATAACATAAATATTTTTAGTGTAAATATTTTGACATAGTTTTAGTTTACTATATTAGATAAATCTTATTTAAGAGCAATAATCTAAGTTTCTACCTCAAGAAGTAAAACAAAGAAGAGCAAGTTAAGCCCAAAGGGGACCAGAAAGAGTAACTAATCAATGTAAGGGCAATGATTAATAAAGCAGAGAGCTGAACACGTAAAAGGAAATCCTTCAAAACTGGTTCTTTTAAAAGACCAACAATATAAATCAACTAAGTAAAAACTGTCAACAAAATAAAAGAACTTCTGTTCACTTATGAGATATCTACAGCTACCATCTTATGTAATAATACAACATTGGACATGTTCTTATTCACTGTGGGAGAAGACCAGGAATGTGTGCTTCCTTAGCAAGACGGGGCTAGAGCAAGCACTGCCAAGTTCGTGAGAACACCCGATATCGCCAACATGTCCTTTCTCGCTAAGTTGATCTATAAATGTATCCAACTCCAATCCATAGCTCAGTGGGTTTTACTGAAGCAGAAATACAAAACACCTAACATAGCCTAAAGTTTTGAAAAAAATCAATATTGTATAATTTATCCTGTATGATCCAAGGCTTACTCTAAAGCTTCAGTATGCAAGATGTTACGGAATTGCTACAATACAGATTATGCCACTGTTTACAGTGTGGTCCATAGGACAAAAAAACCAAAAAAACAAACCTCAAATAATGGATTGATTTTGATAGAAAGGGAAAAAAAATATCTTTCTAGTAGACATTACTTTACTCCGTCTGGGTATCTATCAGGAAGCTAGAGTCTTGGCCTCTATCTACTCCATCCACAATGGAGTCAATTTGAATTGGAAGTCTGAGAGACAAACACTAAGCTGCTTTTAAAGCATCCTCATAGAGGCTTGTAAAACAAAGATTCTAGAAGAAAACATCTCAGGCACAGTACAAGCAGAAACAGGTGGGACAAAAGGTTCCAAGTGCAACAGAATTTAAAAATTGGATTTGTGAGAAAAAAAAACCACAACAAACAGTCATCTGCCTGACCAGAAGATCATTAAGAAAACAAAAATGTAAGACAAGAGCTGGAGGGAAAAGATGCAGCTATGTCACAAAGACCTCCAGAGCACAGGGAAAATGGTTGCAACTCAAGTCTGTCCTGTGAACAAACTCTTCATGGTTTAATAAGAGCACAAAATAGTGATCAGCAGCGTTAAGCATTAGGAAGGTCCACATCACAAACTACAAGCGCAACATGAATTAGGGCGGTTAGTCTCTACAGTTAACATCCAGTGGAGGAGACACATCTGGGACGCTTATTATTCATGGCAAGGCCATGAACCCTAAATGCATTCTGGGGGATTGCAATCCATTCTTATAAAGTTTGGCTGTGGTGTATATGGCCCAGAGCTTCAAGGAACTTTTACCTAAGAAAAATGAATGTATGTCCACAAGAAGGCTTACAGGTGCTTGTGAACCAATAATCTATTTGTTCTAAACAATTCTACTGAAATATTTTTATTGGGGTTTTTCTGCTCTACTCTTTTCCCCTTTAGCTCCCAAGTAAACAACACAGAAACTTCAGAATTTTTTAAACAAGCTACAAACCTGGACTGGGCAGGTTCTGAGACTATTAAAACTTGGCTAGGTTATTAATCAGATAGATACCCCATTACTTGGCAACTGAGTCCTGCTCTATTTCATGGGTGTCCCCAATGCAAGCTTCTTTGGCCACATGCTCATGGTCCATCCTCATGGCCCATCCTGCCATGGGTGACCTCCTTCTTCTTTCTCCTCTCTCCTTCTACTTGTGGCTTCTCCCTGAGAACCCCAACTCAGTCTCAAGTTTCAAGTTCCTATCCTCTCAGTCCAGTCATAGGGTCCGGGCTTTTGTTACCTAATCAGGGCTTATTGGGGAGCATTCTTTACAGCACAGTGACTATGGCAGTGCCTCAAGATCAGATTTCAGTCTGGACAGGGACACAGAACTCAGCTTCTGAGTACACAGCGCACAAGACTAACTCCAACACCACTCAAATGTCCAACAATAGAAGAATGAGTAGACAAACTGATTTGTTCCTATAATGGAATAGTTCTCAGTGAGTAAAAAAAAAAAAAATCAAATGGCTGATGTGCAAGGCAGAAGGGCTGTATTTAAAGAGCCTATATTGTACAGAGAACATACTGGGTAATTTCATTTTTATGAAATACTAGGGCAGATAAAGCAATCTACAGTATAGCGAATATACAACATAGATCAACATAGATGGTTCTTGTGGTAGAAATAGGGGTCAGGAGGAGGTACAAATTAATTATCAACACTCTGAGGACCTTTTTCATAATGCACATGGTTTATACGTTATCTGGGCTAGTGGCTATATGATACTATATATAATAAATCTCATCCTATACTTAAAACATGAGCAGTTTATTATGTAGATCATTATACCTCTATGTGGTTTATCAACACATGAAAATCATGAGATACACAGCAAGTAGCTGGCATGAAGTGTTAATATTTCATCAGTGGAATACATTTCTTTGTTAAGACTTTACAATGAAAGAAAAGTGAATCTTCCTTGTTCTGCTTCCAGTCTTTCCAGTTCTAAACATTTTAAGCACAAAATGATAGTGTGTACCTTCCTTGCTACATCCTCACAGTGCAGACACAATCTAAAAGAAAGAGGATTCATGAGAGCTGTCAGAACAACTCCAATCTGATTTCATTGAGAAATATGATCAGTGCTTTAGCAATATTGGTTTTTTTTCTTTAACTTGGGTGCCTCTGAAGCTGATTGATTTCAATGCATTAATACAAGTATGTGTGTGTGTATGTATGTATGTGTGTATGTATGTATGTATGTATGTATGTATGGAATGTCTTTCTGGAATCTACACAAAATGTTGACAGAGAATCTTGAATTCTGAGCAAGAGTGAGCAGGCAAAAGAATGGGAAGAAGGGGCGGAGAAAGGAAAGAGGAAGAGAGGGGCACACAATTGCCCTGTCTTGCCAAAGACAGGAAGAGTGAAAAGCCTGGGGGCGTGTGCATAGTGTGGTCACAGAGCCTAGCTTTCAGATCATTTACTTGTATCTAGCTTCTTTTCTTTCAGGGCTGTCCAAATCCTTTTCAGACCCATGTGCCCACACTAATTAATTCTTAACGTTAGCTTTCTAACTATTTTGACTGTTAAAAATCTGCAGGGCTGGAAGCCAAAATTGGAATGTTAAAATATTTTAAAAGACCTTAAGTCTGGGTCAGGGGCTGAGCTCCATTAGGATGCCAAAAGACAGCATCTCGATACTGAATGGCTCAGTGGAGGCATTTGCTGAAGTCCTTGGAAACCTCTGACTTGTTTCTACTTCAAAGCCTAGCTAAGACAGAACCTGGAGCACTGAGTAGCCTTTGTGGGTCTTGTCGCTCCTTATCTCAGACTTGAAGGAGGATGAGGGAGATGATATAATCACGTCCAAATGAGGCCATACTTCACTAGGAATACATCTCAGGGTAACATGGGTTAGTATTCATTGTTTGCACACAGAGAAATTGTAACTGGATCCAAGAAGGCCCATTAAATAGCCACAGCGTGGCTCCTCAGTGACCAGTACCGGGTCCTACTAAGTGACTTTAGAAGGTGCTTGGTGAGTTAACTAGGAATTTGTCTCCAACCTTTGCCTTAGTTTCGGTTGACCACGCACAGTTCAGAGGGAATTTGAGCTGAGAGGAAGCGACTGGAAAATGATTTATTCAAAGACAGTTTGATATACCTTTCACTCACTTAGATTCACATGTTTTGAAAATCGTGTTAGGGACTAAGGGAGATATTTCAATAATATTAAAATGGTGACTGAGATGAATCACTGTTCCCTGTGTGTCATTAAAAGCCAGTGGGTGGAAACATACAATGTGCTCTTGCCAGAAATAAAATAATGCTCAGAAGAGAGCATAGTGTGTTCTGCCTCTTCTAGAAAAACGTGAGGGGGGGGAGTTGAAAGTGTGTTACAAGAATCCTGGACTAGAATGTACTATGTTCTCAAAATGGGGTTCTCTTACAGTTTTAATCTCATCTCTGACAGTATCTTTCTAATAATGTCTAGTGCATTTGTAAATATCTAAATTATTTTGAGGGCATAGAAAAATGTTGGTACAATTTTCTTACAGAATAAATCCACCAGATAATTTCAAGTCACAAGAAATTCCAGGACACATTTTTGAGACAATACATTATGTTTTAAAAGTACTATAGTGCCACTTTTTCTGAATGACCTTTCATAGCTCTTTCCTTAACCCATCATTGTCAAATCTTTTTTCAATCTGACAAAAGATGCCTGATGCCTTTCTGCTGTTTCATACATGGGAGTCATTTCATTTCTGTCATTCTAAATGATGGGGTCAATTAAGTGTCTTCGGATAGCAGTCTTGCTCAAGTCACAATGCTAGAAAGTGCCGGGACTGAGCTTTAGACACGACCTAACTGGTTTTAGCATTTATTCTTAGCACTGTAACTGTTTCAGGCCATGCAGAGTATAAGTCTTTGAAGAAAGAATTGACATGATTCATGTCCAGAGCTCCAAGGATGCTCAATTCTCTATAGATTCTCTGAGAGAGCTGGATCACTACGTGCTTGATATCATCTGACTCATTTGTAAAAGAGGGTGATGACACCTGTATTATCTCAGTGAGGAGATGTAAAAAAAAAAAAAATATTTCCTTTGCTCTTTGAGATTCTAATATAATTACATCATTCCCCTGTCCCTTTCCTCCCATGAAACTGCTCAAATACTTCTTGCTTTTTTCAAATTCATGGCCTCTTCTTGCATTAATTATTGTTACACACACACACACACACACACACACACACGCACACACACTCCCAAATACAGCCTGCTCATGTGTGTATGAATGGATTCCACAATTCTGCTTTTTGATTGGTTGTGGTTTTCTGTTATAGTCTCCATATGTTGCAAAGATAAGTATTCTTAAAGGGAGGGGCTAGATCATGGAGGATGTCAGTGAGGAGACTAAATAACTTTGTGTCTCTGTAAAATATCTGCAAGTACTGGCTGTGTCTGCTACTAGGCATTTAGAGTACAAAAACAAATAAGTCTAAGACTGTAGAGCAGTAGTCTAAGTGTGTTCATCAAAACTGCATCACCGGCTAGAAAGTCAGAGTCTTGACATTACCCTAGACCTGTCCATCCTCTCCTCCTCACCTCCCCCTCCTCTCTCTGATCATATTCATTGTCTGTCATTTCTGCTCTTCTTTCTATATAATGTTTGCCAAATTATCCCCACCCCTGCACACACAGTGCTCTCTGGGAAAGTCCTGCCTTCCAATGTGTCTTTCCCTTATTAGACTCTGAGTGGGTCACACCATGTGTTCTGATCTTGGGTGTGGAAAAAGTGATCAGTACATATGTATTTATGTCTACATATTTTCCTATTTCTCTATGCCACAAAAATGCCTTTAATCTTTACTAATAATTCCATCATCAGCTCCATCTGTTTTGGTTTTGATGGTCCACATTCCTGAGGGACTTCTCTGGGGGCAGGCTGCTGGATACCTTGCCAGATCTCACAGTACAGTCGCTCAATTTTGCATTCTCTGGCACTTTGCTTCTCTTCTCAGTACTCCTCAAAGGCCTGCTGAAGCGTAGGAACCAATGCAAAATTGTTAAGAGTTAAATTCTGGCTAAAAGAGCGGAATGTTTGTTCACATAAAAAAAGCAACAAGATTAAAGTTAGTTTAAAGAAATTAAAGGCAAGCAAAGACCCATAGGAATAGATGTAGAATGTAGGAAGAAACCTTAAGATCGTCTAAGAGAAGTTTCCCACCCTCATTCCCCCTAGCAAGCAGTTTCTTAGGAATATGGATCGTGGTATGGACGTAAGCACAGGAAAACAAGGCATTTCTTGAAAGTGAAATTGCCTCTGTGGGTGGGAGGAAATTAAGAAAACAACAAAAAAGAATTCCTGAAAGCTACTCTTGGGAAGAGACCGCCGTGAACAGCAAGTCCTCAGAAATATGGCCTGAGCTCTGCAACCTAGGATGTCACGTCGCTCCCTTCCTGTACCTTTTAAATGTATGCCTAGCTGTACCCCTCCATCTTGGACCTTCACAAGATAACCAAAGAGCACTGGCCTAGGAGTCAGGAGACAAGGATTCACTTGCCCTCTCTGAGTCTTCGCCATTCTTATCACGTGATAGTCTCACAAGTCTATTTCCAAGACACTTCCAAATGCAGCCTTCTCCGTTTTAAAGATTTCACACACATACACACACGCATGTGCACCCACACACCCTTCACTCAAGGGTGTCCCAAGTCTTGGCCCTTCTTGCTAACTGGTGACTGTGTATTCCATTTTTGCCCAGAAGGGCACATAGAGCATTGGCATCAAGGTTCTTTGATTTCACCTGTGAGAAAAACAATTGCTATCTCCAGCAGCAGGCACAAAGGTGGAGAATCAGATCCTGTGCAGTTCTATGAAAGGAGAAAGAAGGTGACTTGGAGAGGAGAGACAAAATGGAAAGAAAAATGAAAGGAAGGAAAAGCTAGGATAGTCCATGGATCCTGGTTACCATTGGAAAGATAAAAGGAAGGAAGAAAAGAAAGAAAGAAACAAAAGGAATGAGGGATGGAAGAGAGAGGGAGGGAAGGAGAGAGGAAGAGAGGAGATCTTTATTCAGAAGCCGGGGTTATGATGACTGGTGGACTAATTAGAACTTCAATCACATGGAGCAATCGCAGTGCTGACAGCACAAAGCCAACTTATCTTGAGAAATCTTTACTCCCCTTTAATAGCTATTTATTGTCTCCCCTGTATGCAATCTAATATATTTCTGACTATTAGGTGAATCTTCTGGAATGTGCAGTTTCCACTAACCAAAGGGTTAAGAATTGTCAAGCAGCATCTGCAGCAAATAGTAGAGTTTTCTCTCTGTTCTGCTCTAACCTGATGTACCCCCCAATGTACCTGAAAGGTTTGTTACTCTTTCACTCTTGGTTCTAAAAAAGTTCATGAAACTGTTACTTCATTGGAACTTGGTATTTGGAAAATCTTGACTCTTTATTTCTGGGCCATGGACACTGAAATTTAACTCCAGAATAAGGCATCTCTTTTGTTCCTTTGAGGTTCGAGATGATTCTTTCCTTGGCAGGAGGGAGGGACAGAGGAAGGGCAGAAGCAAAATGACAAAGAAGAGAGGAAGGGAAGGCAGAGCAGAGAGTCCCCAGAGAATTGCCAAGTAAGGGGGGGTGGCCTGGTGGGTTGGTAAAACTGCTGCCCAGCGGAGCCCAGACAGACATTGAAGGGTTTTACTCTCTATTCCGGGAAATGGTCTGACTTTGCTTTGAAAGAGAATGCTTGTGTACTGTCCCCTTCCCATGAGGACTTGCTGATTTTAGACGGTTTCACAAACATCCTTGCTGCGGCACAAGGCAAAGCTGACTTTCTTAGGTGCTTATTTCATGCGTTTTGACAGAAGAATGGCGTAGCTTGGAGCCCAGAGCCTCAATCTATCTCAAGAAGACCTGGTACAATTGATGGAGTGCTTCCTGCTGCAGTTTCCAGAAGCAGTCTGAGTTTTTCAGACTCAGCTGAAAGCAAGATGTGCCAACATCTATCAACGGAGCAGGCAGCAGGGAAACCGAAAAGTAACAGAGGAGCCAAGACTTGCATCCCAGCCCGTGCTTTGAGGTAACGTTTTTTTACTCCATCTTGAGAATGCCAAGCTTTGTGATCTCTCCTTAACATACAAAGAGAATAAAAAAACAATCATTATTGATTTCCTCAAGGGTGCTGAGAATACCTATCAGTTTTCCTAGAAATGCACATTTTTTTCCCCCAGCTCTTGGATCTTTCCCTTGCCTGATATCCCTCATCAAATAAGATGAAATAGATTCTCCTCATTTGGGAAAGGTTAGAAAATTGCTTTATCTTGCTCGCTCATTTTCAGTTCAATTTGAAGAATTGTATCTTACAGCATTGGACTTTGGAGGGGAGAAAAGCCCTCCAAATGTTACTTGGTCTCCAAAAGAGACAAATCCAAATTGATGGCAAGGTTACATTACAGAACTTCAGAAAGAGAAAACTGGTTTTTTTTTCTTTAATTTTCACTATAATTACGATTTATGCAATAGAATTTTCAATTAGCACAACAATTTTGTACAAATGGAAGAAACTTCTAAACTATTAAAACCCAATTCATTCTCTTTAAATTCTTGTTTACAAAAATTTACATATAAAAGTTTCCTCTTTTTTCCCCCCAAGAAGAGAACTGACAGAGTACCAAACAGTTTGGAGTTCAAATTCCACGTTTCCCATCAAGTCTAGTCAATGGGATAAAAGGAGATTATAGATTATTTTTCAGAGTCTTCCTTTTGTAATCAGTATAAGACCACCATGGGAACAATTAATAGTAAGGTTGAACATAGAAGCCACTTTCATTTCATAAAGGTTTTCATTTCTGCTATGGAGCATAATTGATACTTGCATTGGTAACTTCTTGTGTGACTTTCTCTGGGCACTTACAAGCAAACACCATTCACCCCAGACAGAGTGCCAACAATAAACCAAAGAAACAGCCTCACCTGTTTCTAGCTCAGTGAACCAATGAATTTATCCACTTTACTTACGGGAATGACTTACGGGAACGTGGATGAGGGGGGCTTATTTCTGGGGTCATTTCTGGTAACTGTATTACCAGAAAGCCCGTCTAGTACAGGTGACAGCTTGTGAAAGCTCCACACACAACTTGCAGACAGCTCCCCTGAAGAATCACCTCTTCTCCAGCATTCAGTGTGTTTATAATTTTGAGAAGTGCTTGTGAATCTTATGATTTTCTGAGCTTCCTGGGTCTTGTAAGTTTTGAGAACATGCTAAGCCTGAGACATTTCCTTAGCTTATTGAGTCTTGCAAGCATCCCTCCTTCTTTCAGGAAAGTATGTTTCGATTCTGACAAAAATCTGATGGGGAAATGGGTCGGGAATTACAGTGACGGTTGCTAACTATTAACATCAGCCTGAAGCATGTTGTATACAGCATCTCAGTGCCCATGCGTGTGGGTAACAAGGAAGGAGAACATCTCAACACGCAAAGAGGATTGTTGTAGGAAACAGCATCATTTCTCTCTGTCTTGCTGCTTGCAGCTCATGGACACTTGTTAAGAGCAGGACCACCTTAGAGGATCTCTGACTGTCATTCCCTTTCTATACCAATCACTTTTAACTTCTTTCTCATCCCTCAAGATTTTCACCTGAACCAGGAGTCACACTCTTCAAGGTCATGCCTGCTGGGGATTAAACTTAGAATAGCCCTGGCAAACCCTGTTTTCAGGTTCTATATCTGATAAAGAAAACCATAAAGCTTTTGCTCATATTCAGTACAAAGAACAGCTCGCTCCCCCGGCAGCCTTCATTTCTCTTTGCCCACTTGACTTTAAATGGATGAGCACGCTCCTCTCCGTGGGATGAGGCTGTATCCTGTACCAAATGCTTTCTTGATTGATCGTCTCCATTGCAAGCTGCCTCTGCCTCTTTCCCTTGACTTATTTGACCTTCAGCATTCTTGCTCAATGTTGAAACTGCAAAATTGTTATGGAGGTTACACGAGACTAATGTGAATGTGTTTTCAAAAGCACGATGTGCAAAGCATTCTTGGTTGACACTGTACCGTCATCGTAGACTCATCCAAACCTTCAGCTAATTTCAAATTAAAGATAGAAAGCATGCTCTGCCTAGTGTCTGTCTGTCCTTCTCCAACTGTCTTCATTCTCATTTCTCTTCTGGAATCCAAATTCATCTTTAGTGCACCAGGGCCTGAAGTATACAGATGCAGATGTAAATTAGTAGTCTGTCTTTCATAAATTCCTGCATGAACCTCTGATTTCAGGTTAACCTAGCCAACAAAATTTGCATACTTATTTGTTACCAAAAAAAGTCAGCCTGGGACTAATCATTTTTCTCCTTTCTTTATGTAACATTCATGTGCTTTGAGAATAGAAAAAAATAGTTAATATTATTTCAGTTGCTACAGATGGTGTTTTCCTCACTCTTCAAAAATAATTTTTGTTTTGGAATTTAAAAAAAAAACCCACACATAACGTTACTCAATACAGCTTAATAAGGGGCAAATTTGTTAAAGTCACGTATTTCCTCATACAGAGAAATAAGAGGCATAAGTAAATTGAGGGAAGAAGCAAATTAATATGATACATTTTGCTTATATTTACAGCCATAGACCAAGCTCTGGAAAAGTGAGAGACTCTACCTCAAAGACAACATGGATGGTTCCCAATACTGGCACCTGATTTACTCACACAAATGTGTCCTTGCATACCTGAACACACACACACACATACATACACACACACACACACACACAGAGACACGCACGCGCAGACACGCACGCACAGAATCTTCTTCACTCACGGATGGCGTTTACTCACAAAAGGACAATTTACTCTATTTGAATATTCTTATGTTCTAGAGGTCACTTTTGCTCTTGAGTCATACGGAAATACTACAACTTTGAGTCACATAAAACTCGGTGGTAACTCTATTAGTCAAGGCTGTTGATTTCGCTGATCAGGTCTTGAGATAATTAGAATAGGTCAGCTCTCTCTTGGAGCACATTCTTTCTAATTTCCTTTTGCACTGTCTTTACTCCGGGGTACCGCCACTTCTGAAATAAGAGAGGGGGGACAGAACAAAAGCTTTGCTATTTTAATTGGGAAGAGAAGCCCTCACAACATGCAGCCTTCCTAAGATTTTTCCATGCATAATCCAAAAGAGAGGGGGAAATGGGTCTGGGTGAGAAAGACTTCTGTGTGGATTCCAACCAATAACTTCTACTGTAATTAAAAAAAATAGATAACTTAATCTTTAATCCTATCCCGACACACACTTAGAAACTTAGAAATGGAGGCTTAGAAATTTGAAATACATTTCCTGAATTAAATCAAGAAACTAAGTCACAGAAGCTGGGTCACATCAGCACTGATCAATACTAAGAGCCACACACAAATAGCTTATCATTCTTTCTTGCATATTAAGCAAATTTAAACTAAGTAAGTTAGGAAATCGAAACTATTTTGTATCATAGAATAAAGGGAACTATTTGAAGGTAGTAAAAATTTGAATCTCAGAAGTTTTGTTTTTAAGAGGAAACAAGTTCATGAAAAGAGCTGAAAAGTAAAAGGCAGCGGTCTTTAAGATCAATAGGTAACTTTCTAAAGAGCCCGGCTATCTTCCTGATTCTAATGCAATGTCAATCAACAGAAGTTTTACAAGAAAACGCAAACTATGAACCAAGAGGGAAAGTGTCTCACGGATTCTGTTCTTTTCTGTAATACGCTTTTCTCCTTGGTTGTTACTTGCACTTAGCTACTGTGTATAAAGCCTAAAAAGTGCCAATCATGTTGTCAAATGAGTGTCAGATATGAATATATATTTTGAAAGCTAAAATTATCAGCTGTATTGTCTACACAGCTTTATCTCCAGTTTGAATTAGAGGGAACACTCTGCCCATTTACCCCAGCTGCTGCATGCTACCATTCTTAATAGAAGAGAAAGCATTTATTTTTAGGAATACTTCAGTGTACTTTGCTCTTGTTTTTATAAATGAAAGCATTACTAAGTAGCCCATAGGACAGAATGAACTATTTTCGAGCTCAGTTCAGTCAGGACAGATTATCTTCTGTGTCAATGTAAGTCTAGAGCTCAGCCTAGGTAGAATAATGCCCAAGACTTCACTGCAGGTAAATAAAGCTTTTATAAATGGAATGGAAAACTATTCATTAGGAATATAGAAAGCCAATTGGTAAATATGATATTATAGAGTATATAGTAAAATTATTTCTAAATTATTGTAACTAAAAAATCAAAAACATCAAGGTGTGTGTGTGTGTATGTGTGTGTGTGTGCACGCACGTGTGTGTTCATGTGTGCCCACAGAGGCCAGAAGAGGTTGTTGGATACACTGAAGCTGTTAGCTGCCTGATATACGTGCAGGAAGCAGACTTGTGTCGACTGCACAATCAGCAAGCACTCCACATAGGAGCCAGGTCTTTTCCCCGCAACAAGTCTTTTTTAAAGTTACTTTTGCCTTAGAAAGCTGTAAGGAAGGCGAGAAGGAATCTGCTTTTGAGTTCTTTCAATGTGCCCATTACCGTAGCTCTAGGCTTCTCCCCCACCATTTTTTTAAGCCAATTGAAAGTTTGTACTAGCTGGCCAGAGACTACTCTGGGTGTTCAGGATGCTAGTTTAGCCCTGAGCCTTTCTCAGGGGTGAGCTTTTAAACAAAAAACATGTCCTGAGTTGTCATACCTCAGTTAGCATGAACATTTACCCAGATGCAAAACTACAGAAGCCAAAATAAGCAAGGCTAGTACATTTGAAGACTTTCCTAGAACTATGGATTTTGATGAAGTGGGTCTTTGTTTTTGTTTTGGTGGGTCGTACTGTCTATGTGCTGAGGTTTACAGTCTAAATGGTTTTTTTTTTTTTTTTTGGGTTTTCGAGACAGGGTCTCTCTGTGTAGCCCTGGCTGTTCTGGAACTCACTCTGTAGACCAGGCTGGCCTCGAACTCAGAAATCCACCTGCCTCTGCCTCCTGAGTGCTGGGATTAAAGGCATGAGCCACCACTGCCCGGCTTTTTATTGATTCTTTGTGAGTTTCACATCATGTGCCCCAGTTCCGCTCATTCCCAATCCTCTCATATCTGTCCTTAGTTCTTGCAATCTCTCCCCCAAAATAACACACACACACACACACACACACACACACACACACACACACACACACACACACACACACACGCATCACCACCACCACCACCACAACCACTACCACCACCAATAATAACAATCAAACAAAACCAACAAATCATAGAAAACATCTCAACATGGCAGCTGTTGCACATTCAGTGTGTGCCACAGTATGTTCCTCTGCCCACTTCACTTACAAATGTTCATTGCAATGAGTCATTGGTCTGGTTCGTGGTCTCTGGCTTCTGTGACACCATCAGTATCGGATTCTCACTGGAACTCCTCCTGGTTATCTTGTTGCCATGTGTCATGGAGAGCCTGCAGCTTTGGAACAGCAGGACCATCCTTGCATTCATCCAAACCATTGGCAGATTTTGGAGTGGGCCAATTCATAGTTTTGAATCTGGGATTAGATGATTGTTGAGATGGTTACCCCCAGGTACTCCCTTATCCACACCACCAGGATGAACTCTCCAGCACTGCTCCAGCTAGACCACCCAATGCTGCCATTGGCAGGAGGCAGGATCAGCTCTATTGCTCTCATGCCCTCAAGCAGCTCAGCCATACCCACACCTCCAGAGCCAGATTCACTGTGCTGACCAGTTCAAGTACAAGGCCCACTCTCTCAAATGCTGCAACCTATGAGGGGCTGGGACAGCTCTCCTGCTCTCATACTTTGGGGCTGGCTCACCCAGCCTTTGCTATCAGGGCCAGCTCCACTGTGTTGCACAGGCATGGTACAAGGTCTGCTCTCCTGAGTGCTACAGACAGTGAGAAAGCAGGGCTTGCTCTCCTGCTCTCAGGCTCCATGACCAGCTCTCCCATCTACTGAAGGTGGCAAGGGGAAAAGGGGAAAGGGGGAGGACATCACCCCTGCACCCACACCACCTCACGGCAGACGAGTGGCAAGGGGCAAGGGGCAGGATCAACCCTTGTGCCCTCTACTCTCGGTCCACTCACCTACTTCCCTACCACCAGGACCTGCTCTGTTCTGCTGCCCAGATGAGGTACAGGGCCTGCTCTTCCAAGTGCTGTAGCTGACAGTCTTTCTCTTTTTATAGACAAACAAATGGAGGTGTATGGTTCATTGATAGAAGAACAAAGAATGGAACTAAATTATAGACAACTTGAAACCATTTTGTACAATCCAGCCTAGCAGAGTTCACCATTTTCATTAGAAGAGAAAATAGAGAAGTATTATATGGGTAAGAGTGAACAATGCTCCTATGCTATTAACTAGACACAACTGGATTCATCTAAGGAGAGGGAAC
Organism: Uromys caudimaculatus; assembly: GCA_028551405.1. Classification (NCBI taxonomy): domain Eukaryota; kingdom Metazoa; phylum Chordata; class Mammalia; order Rodentia; family Muridae; genus Uromys; species Uromys caudimaculatus. Next base: position 69,683,662 of record CM052709.1, on the reverse strand, counting down.
ATCAATTGAGAACATGAATTCATAAGATCAACTGCAGTCAAGCCTGTAGGGCATTTTCTTAATTATTGATTTATTGGAAGGACCCAGCCCATTGTGGGTGGTGCCATCCCTGGGGTAATGGTCCCAGGTAGGCTGTGCAAGCCATAAGGAACAAATGTGTAGACAGCACTCTTCTGTGGCCTCATTATTGATTCCTGCCTCCAGATTCCTGCCTTGAGTTCCTGTCCTGTTTTCCTTCCATGATGAACCCTGATGTAAAAGGATAAGCAAATAAACCCTTTCCTCCCCAGGCTGCCTTTGGTCATGGTATTTTATCACAGCAATAGAAACCTTAACTATACAGAAATAGTGCTGGAATCTGGCCAGGAATGAATGGTTCCTGGTGTCTGGGCAGAGATCAAGACAGGCCAGCTCTACAGAGCTTTTAAAGTTCCTTCCTGACTCCCCTTTCTTGTTACTTCCATCCATTTAGCCTGCTTTATTCTCTGTTAGCAAGAGCTTTTGCTGTTCTTTAAATTCTTCTCATATTGTTTTCAAGGCTACTCTTCTCCCCCCTTCCATATATATAAGGAAGAAGGCTGCATGCTGCAATACAATGTATGTAGATCATACTGTAGCTCATAACAAGATATTATTTGAATCTCATAACCTATTTTAGTCTATACCTCTTCATTCTCCATAATATACACACACACATGTATTATATATGAATATACATTATATATGTATATAATGTATATATAAAGGGCTATCTTCTTGACATGACATGGACATTACATTCATGAACTGGCTGCAGTATGACTACTTGTACAAGACCTGCACAATATAAAACTAAGATCAGTCAACACTATAGGATGCAGCACTAATGGATTCAGTGGGTTATCAGAGAGAAAGAGAGACAGTGTGTGTGTGTGTGTGTGTGTGTGTGTGTGTGTGTGTGTTTGTGAGAGAGAGAGAGAGAGAGAGAGAGAGAGAGAGAGAGAGAGAGAGAGAGAAGGGGTTGTGTTGGGTGTGTCTGGGAGAATATGAGAAGTGAGTTGAGGTAAATGTGGTCAAGATCTATTAATTTATCAAAAATAAATAACAGATATTCTAATAAATAACTGATAATGTCTAGTTTCATGTGAAGCACATATAATAGGTCCTTAGGATATTAGACAACACTGATCTAACATGTTTCTGTCACTTCCATGTAAAAGTATTTAATAGTCAGAGCCCATTTCATAGTAAGTGAGATAAGAAAGAAATACAAGTGAGGTCCCAGATGGAGGAGTTGGAGAAGGGACTGAAGGAGCTGAGGGAGTCTGCAGCCCCATGGAGGGAGCAACAGTGTCAACTGGCCTGACCACCCCGGTCCTCCTGGAGGCTGGACCACCAACCAAAGAATACACATCGAGGGACCCATGGCTCAGACCACATATGTGGCAGAGGAGGGCCTTGTTGGCCAACAGGGGGAGGAGAGGGCCTTGGGCCTGAGGGTGTTAGAGGCCCCAGTAAAGGGGAATGCAAGGTGGGAATATGGAAGTGGGTGGGAGGGGGAAATGCCCTCATAGAGGCAGGGGAGGGGGAGGGGATAGGGGGTTTCCAAAGAGGAGACGTAGAAAGGGGAAACATTGGAAATGTAAATAAAGTATCAAAAAATAAAAATAAAAATAAAAATAAAAATAAAAATAAAAAAGAAAGAAATACAGTTCAAAGTAGATAAAAGAACCAACAGAGAATCTGTCCCCAGGAACAGCTCAGTCTCAGGATTCATAGTTCTGGTGCTTTCAAAAGGCTCACTGCATGGAGGACTCCTTCATGGTTATTCCAGTAAAACGTGAAGATTACATTTGGGTCCCCATCAATTTTTGTACTTTTAGAGCTTGGAAGACTTGCTTGGTAATAGCTATTCCTTTGTTCTTCATTTACCAGTGGCCAATTATTGCTACCCATAAATTGTTTCTTATAGAAGTTGTCTAAGTTAGAGTCTGTGTTGTTGCCATGAAATACCACAGACAAAATGATGTTGGGTAGGAAAGGGTTATTTGAATTACATATTTATACCACTGTTCATTATCAAAGGAAATCAGGACAGGAACTCAAGTAGGGCAGGAACCTGGAAGCAGGAGGTGATGTAGAGGCTATGGAGGGGTGCTGCTTACTGCTGGCTTGCTGCCTATGCTTTGCTTAGCCTGTTCCCTTGTAACACCTAGGACCACCAGGCCCACAGAGAATTGTCTAGGCCCTCCTCCATCAATTACTAATTAATAAAATGCCTTAAAGCTGGATCTTATGAAGACATTTTCTCAACTGAGGCCCCTCACTCTCTGATGACTCTAGTTTCTGTGTCAAGTTGGCATAAGACTTGCCAACATAGAAGTGTTCATCACCATCGAAGACTGGGTATCACAGAGGAAAGGAGGAGTGTATTCAGTGACCAGAAAAAAAGGAGAAAGGGTATTGGGAACTGAATCATTATTTGAAGGGGCTCCTACACAGATTAATAATTTAATTACATTTCAGGGTAATGGAAAACCCATTGCCTACTGAATATATTGGTTGTTTTGCTGTTACTTGTGAGATAGTAGATTTATACTTGAATAAATTAATTACTTAAGTCCTCAGGATCTCAAATAACACCATAGTTTCAAGAAAGCTGAGCCCTAGCATTAAAACAGTAAAGGTGGAAACTTCAGTGTTCTTGCTCCCAATATACCATCTCTCCCTTGGAGTATGGGTCTGGCATCAGGAAGAGTCCTGACTTCATAACTCCAAGTCCATCACTCTACTTCCAAGTCCAAGAGCAGCCTTCATGGATACAGATGATTTCTGCAAGGGACTTCACTCTGTGGTATCAGAGTGGCTGTAATAGAGTGCCTAGGCTAATGAAGTCAGGGTGAGCTGTAGCGTTGCAGAGAACACTAAACTTGTCACCTGGCACATACTATAGGCTTAATTTGTTGTTCTTTATTTTTCTTTGCCCCGAGAAGAAAACTCTCATTATTAACCTTTATTTTGTTCCACATTTTGTCTACCTAGTAAGCCATCACAGCTAAAATCTATTTTAATTTTTATGTCATATCCTTCTTTTGGTAGTTTTTTAAAAAATACTTTTCTTAGTATAAGTAAGACTAATATAAATAGAATGACATCTAGAATTCTTACTTGGAAAGCTCTTCTTAAACTCTAATATTATTTTGGCTATATCTTCATAACCAATTCATATCCATACTATCTTGTTGCATATTAGAGCACATCCCTACTTGTTAATGGAGCCTTTGAAATTGCCCACACAACTGGAAGTCTGGATTCATGATTCCTTCTTGATATCTATGTTCACTAATCAACTTGTCAATATTGTCCCTCTCTCCAGTAGAAATGATCATGACAAAAATACAGAAAGAAGAGGGATTTTCCATAGGAAGCAGAGGAAATACACACAGTTGTCAAGTTCTTTGATCTATTCCAGGTTGTTATCTGGCAGATATTCAACACAGTCTCCATATCTCCTTCAGGAAACACTTGCTGTGGAGGGGTACTCAGCACACCGTCTCCAGTTCTTAGGACCTTCTGTCTCTGCCTCATCTTCCCACAGCCATGTTCCCCCCAGAGCCACCTGCATCTGGCCCAGTGCAGGATATATTGGGTGTCCACACTTGTCCCAGAACTTTCCTTCAGCCAAGCAGTATCTCTTTGCATATCTCTTGATTTCTTTCTCTATAAAGTCTACCCACATGTCTTTTTCTTCACAATTTTGGATGCCTAATCAATGTTTTTTTTTTCTCCCCTGGACTCTGTCTCAATGTGTGCTTCCATTGAACATAACTGACTAACCTGGCCAAGATGTCACACACAAACAAATTTCTATAATTTCCTATAATAGACATGTTTTATACAATCCATAGTTTTGATTTTTTAGGAGCAATTCAGTAAATCTTACATCATTAGTTATATGAGAATTTGGACAGTGAGGGTTTGTCAAGGAGGCCAATTCTAATATGTTAGTGTTGGATTCTAAAAGGAGCATGTGGGGCAGAAGAAGTGACACTCAGCATTCGCATACCGCATGATGAGAAACAAACACCATTCGTGCCTGGCTGTACCTTTATGGTGATAATTAGAGCCAGATTCATCGTGACAAGCGACACATGCTTCCACTGTTACAATTATGGCAGCTGCAAAGGAAAGCACACGCGTCGTGTAGTTATAGCACACATTTGTGTGACTATCTCTTTCCAGATATAACCCAAGAACAGCATATCCTTCCTAGTAACAATCCAATGTATCTTTCCCAGTTTCCAAATGAATGCAGACACAATTGTTCTAAAGCTGAAGACATTGGCCGAGCATTAAAAACAAAAGCCAAAGTCTGTTTCAACAAACGTAACTTCAATGTAAAAAAATTTCTCTCACCACACAGAGGTTCCCAAGCCCTGGATTGTGTTCCTTTAAAAGAAGCCATTGTCAGGAAAGCAAAGGATCCTTGAAATCACAGGCTTTGGCCATATTTTAGATTTGTTTCGCTGTATCAGTAAGTTCTCTACTTCTCTACACTGGCTCTAATAATGTTGCTCAAGACTGTGTTAATTATAATGGCCATACTTAATAATACCAAACCAACACCAAACATTTATATAAGGCTTAATTTAAAGTACTGCATATTAGACCTGTAGAAATGGATCAGTAGGTAAGGGTATTTACTCCACAGTCATGAATACCTAAGCTTGGATTCTAGCACCTACATAACCATTTGTTCACCTATAAATGCCTGTATACTTAACTCTAAGAAAGCCAGACAGAGAAATATCTTTGGGATATGGTAGCTTCCTGCCTAGTCTAGAGGATCAAGCACAAACTTCACAGAGAGGCCATTTCTGGAAAAAAATAGATGGAGAGTGGGAAATAACACCTGATGCATTCTTCTGTTCCCTTCTCTCTCTCTCTCTCACACACACACACACACACACACACACACACACACACACACACACTAGAGAGAGAGAGAGAGAGAGAGAGAGAGAGAGAGAGAGACATGCATACACACACACACAGGTGCATCCCTGCATATATGTGCTCAACACACATAAATACATATATAATAATTTGACTTCTCACAGTTATTTTCTCATTTGGTTTATCTTTAAAAATCATAAAATTTTATTTGCATCAATACATCTTTACAAAGAAATGCTGAAGACATTTTTCATGGATACATTTTGTTGGATAATATTGCTCTGCTTCCTTTATTAAAGATAGTCTTTATTAAAGGCATGATGATTTCCTTTAAAAAAAATTTGCCACACGACATCATGAATAAAAAGGATGCATTGAGTTTCATCACTTGCCTAGTCTGAAGAGGGCCAGGAGCTCTACCCCTAGTCTCAAGGGTAATATTATATTTCTTTTCTATTTACTTGCTGCTTTGGGCATTATATCAAGTTGAACTATATATTTCCTGTCCATTCCTGTTAGTTGTCTCTATCTATCTATCTATCTATCTATCTATCTATCTATCTATCTATCTATTATTTTTTGACATAGCATCTTGCTATGTAGCCCTGGCTAGCCTGGGACTCACTATGTAGCCCAGGATGCTCTCAAACTAACAGCAACCCTCCTGTCTCAATCTTATAAATTCTTTTCTTTTCTTTTCTTTTCTTTTCTTTTCTTTTCTTTTCTTTTCTTTTCTTTTCTTTTCTTTTCTTTTCTTTTCTTTTCTTTTCTTTTCTTTTAACCTTAACTCAATTCCTAGCTTTTTATTTAGGATGCTACTATGTAACTATCCTCAATTCTGTGCCTCCAGAATTATTATCTTTCTACACACCTCTCCAATTCTTCTACACACTGCAGACTTTTTGTACAGTGAATATGAATGGACCATATAATTGTCAGAGCAAAAAATAAAGCACAACCAGTTGTTTATTTTTCTATTCTCTTCCTGATGATAGCTGTTATAAAGACTATAGGAAAATATTTCAATAATTTGACAAACACAGCATCAAGTCAGTAATAAAAATTCTAGCATGGAATAGGGCTTAGGGAAGTCCCTGAAGCTATTGTCAGTTGATGGGTGCTGAGGGAGGTGAAGCTACTCTCTGTAGGGTAAAGTACCTTATTATGGGTTGTTCACACCCAGTGGATGGCCACATACCTGTGCGAAAACAGGCAGCACTAATTAGTATCAGAGAATGTGGTCGTTAGATCTGTAACTAACTACAACCCAAGTGGCTGGGTACACCTGTGAAGAATTTTTTAAAATTAAATCATTTGAAGTGGGATGACCCACTTTTAATCCAGATGTTTTGGAGTGGGAAGCTACACCTTTAATTAAGGTATTTGAGGTGGGAAGATTCACCTTTGATCTGGACCACACCTTCTGCTGGCAGTAAGCTTGCTCTCTTTGCTGCTTGCTCTAGCCAGAACTTTCATTCCTTCACTTCCATTAGAGTCTACTTTTTCAAGATTCTGGTATGCACTGAAGTCCAGCTGAGACATCCAACCTGTAGGATGAAAAACTACTAGATTCTTGAGCCTTCCATTGGTAGACAGCAATTGTTGAACTAGTTAGACCACAGCCTATAAGCCATTCTTAATAAGTTCCATATATATACCCTTTATATATATATGTATATATATACATATATATGTGATTTATTATATTTGTTATATACTGTCATATCATTATGTAATAAATATATGGTATGTTATATATTAGTAATAATATTAATGATATATATTTAATAATATATTATATATATTCATTCTATCAGCTCCTCAAGAGAACTCTAACACAAAGTTCTATTTATAACAACAACAACAACAACAAAAGGACACAAAGCTGGGAGAATGTGGGTAGGGGTATTATGCAGAGTTGGAAGGAGGTAGTGGTAGATGGAGATGAGAAATATGTATTGTATGAATGAAGTTTTCAAAAAGTAAAATATTATTTAAAAATAAACATAAAATTCAATGAAGAGTTTGAAAAAGGACTATTAGCAAAAGAGAAGTATGAAGGAGCTGGCTCATCAGTTAAAGGCACATACTGCTCTTACAGAAGACCCACATTCAGTTCCCAGAACCACACTGGGTAGCTCACAACTGACTATTACTCCAGTTCCATGGGTTCAACATCCTTTTCTGGACCCTGAGGGTATCTTCAAACACACACACACACAACACACACACACACACACACACACACACACACACACACACACACACACACACACGCTTGCGTGCACACACAAGAGAGAGAGAGAGAGAGAGAGAGAGAGAGAGAGAGAGAGAGAGAGAGAGAGAGAGAGAGAAATAAGCAAGTAAAACACACACAATGTACTCAATTACTTCCAATGAAGTTTGATTACATTATTCTTTGGAACATTGAGTCCAACTGACTTAAAACACAAAATCAGCCCTGGACACATGCACACTTAAGCAATCCTAATGGGGCTCAATGGGTTGCTTGTACAAGTTTGTATATCTAATGACAAAAACTAAAGAAGAGTTCATGAATTTGGGAAGGAGTGCAGAGACACTGGAGGAGTTGGAGGAGGGGGAGTGGAGAGGAGTGATGTAGATGCAATGTTTATTATGAAATTCTTGAAAAAAAGAAGGAAAATTTAAAAACTAGGAAATTTATAGCAATTATCTCTCAAACTGCATATAATAAGCAATATCAACACAAATGAGGACAACCCCTGAGGACACATTTCCATCTGCTGTCTTTAATATCTGCAAATATAGTCTGCAAATGGGATGCAGGTTCTCCCAGAGGCAAGCGCTTGTTGCCACTGGCACTCTTGGTCTCTTTTAACCCAACTTCATTAATTTTCCTCCTGAACTCTGCCAGCTGATGCTTCCTCTTCACCACAAACCAAACCAAAGCGTTTCATCCCTGGCCTCTTCCTGATGTGATGCAATTCTTTCTTCTTCGTCATTGAAATGGAAAGCTGGCCTGTCCCAGGGAGAGACTCCCCTCCCCAACCACCGTCTTCCTTAGAGCTATCTTCTTATCACTCCAGGCGGAGGGAGGAGACCAAGGACAGAGAGTGTGCACTGAAAGCTTATGCCATCCCCATAGTCATGCACTGAAATTGTAGACCCCAAGGTGCTATACCAAGAGGTGGAACCTTTGGGAGGAAATAAATCCATGCGAATAAAGCCCTTATTTTAAAAAAATAAAAATAGAGAAGTAAGATCAATATTCTCCCTGCTGTCTACAGGTTGTCACCGAAGTCTCTCAAATATGCAGTCGCCTCAACTTCCTGGTCCTTGGGAATCTCCATAAAAAAGAATTATGAGTGGCATACAGAGTGCTGTGCAGAGAATACAAAGACAGAAGTAAAACATTTTAAAAGATACTAATGGACTGGCCAGAAAGCCCATTGTACCAACTCTCCATTTGGGGCAGGCTTTATACTATTTCTGGAGCAGACAGCTTTTAGAGAGCATGTTTTTCATGGCTGTTTTGTTATGCTACTCTGTACCAAGATTGCTGCTGCATTCTACCAGGTATGACAGTATTTTAATAATAATTTTAAAAAGCTTATAAGGAAAAAAAAAGAAAGCACATTTTCTATCCAGGTAACAGATAGTAAACAGTCATTTGGTTTGCCTTTAACAGGAGGGACAATGGTATGGCCTTGTTTATGAGACAGCCTTGTGCAGTACAGTAATCTCATAAGTTCCAGGGCTCCTCAAACCATATTTATATAGTCATTGACCTTCAACAGTTAAGAATGTTGTGTCTCCTCTCAAGGTGAAATATATGACTCAGGTCCCATTTCATGGAACAGTAATATTAGACTGCTGTTCTAGTCCTTAGTATGCCAAGCACTGGATTATGAAGATGGAGTCAATACCCAAGGTCCTCCTACCCTCCTGATAGCTAAGCAACTAATCGAGAATGTGAAGACACAACAAGAAGGTGGCCATTTGTGAAACAGATGTGGAATGTGTTTGCACCTTGATTTTAAACAACCCAGAAACTAACACTGGCAGAAAGAAGAGACTTTTCTACCTGCAAGCCTAGTGCTTTGTTATGAAAGTCTAACCTGACCAAGACAGAAGCAGTCTTTCTCCCTAAGCTGACTTTCAGATAATTAGCCCTCTATCTTCAAGGGAAAGCCTGTCCTCAGGTGCACATACCTCCAGCAATCTCCAAATCAAGGTCTTGGGTGTGTTGGCAGAGCCGTACCCTGACTCCAGTCCTGGCTATATTCCTGGATCATGCAATCTCGTTGGTATGTGGCAATGATTTCCCTACTCTGGCCTCTGCTTCCTGACCTCTCTGTATCTAAAGATTTTCTTGACTCTTGGAGTTCTCTTGCATACTCATAACCTGCTCCTTAAGATCATTCATGTGTGTCTAACCTCTGGGATCAGAAGCTGTAAGTTAAATCAGCTGCTCCCCTGTCTGACCATAGCCATCTCTCTGTGAATCTCCTACTCATCTACACCACAGTTCTTGCTTCTTGACAGAAATTCTAATGCAAAATTGTTCATTAAAGTTCACATACTGCAATCCCATTCTGTTCTTCCTTCCTTCCTTTTATAGTTTAAGACCCAAGATCTATTTATGAATAATGACACTCCATGTTTTCATTTTACACCTCACATTTGTTATCTGTGTGTCCTCATCTTTATCTACTCTTCTGGTTGGGTCACGTGAAGATGTGATGACTGAGGATAACTGGGGAAAAATGTTATAATTATTAAATTTTTCAGCAATAGAATTAATATTTGTTCAAGTGTAGAATTTAAAAGGACAAAAAGGAAATATAAGCATTTATTCTCTGTCAATGTGGAAATTATAACATCTTAAAGAAGCCAGATAGAGGCAGAATAAACTTGCTGATGCCATAATGGGTGCAAAATGATATCATTTAATATCAATAATCAGGGCAATAAAAGCATAAGAACATTTAATAGAACAAACCAAAGAGAAAGAAATATAATGTTATTGACTAAATGGGGTGTGGTGTGTGTATACAAACAGACAGATGACCTATGGTCCAGAATAGCAATTTCAGAATCAAAATAAAATACAGAGCAGTATCCAGAGTAAGGCAACAATGAGCTTATAAATCAATAGAGAAAGTATGTTACCCCATAAGGTATTGGGAAACTAGATAGTGTTGTGAACCAATACTTCACAATGCACAGCAGAATAACCTACAAATAATTCAAAAGATTAATTTTTCGAGTAAAAAAATTACTAATTTTCTTTGCATAGAAAAGTCCTAATTTTTCTCTGCTTTTCCATCAGAATGGCCCATTAAACTCTATGTACAATATTTAAGGTCTTTTCTAGCCTATCGTTTCAAAATCTTTCACATTTGTCCCACAAACCATAAGAACACCATAGCCAGGTTTATAATAACAACAAACTCACTTCTTGGTACCAATTTTGTCTCAATTTTTTTTTCCGTTGGTGAATTTTCAAATACCTTTTGAAAAGAAGCTTAAGGGGAGAATGGTCCATTTTGTCACATAGTTTGGGGGATGGAGCATAGTCAGTCTAGTATGACAGGCATGTGGCACCACAGGCATGGTGGTAGGAACAGGGAGCAAGCCAAACTCCTATTGTATCTACACTTACAAAGAGAGAGAGTGAGCAGGAAGTAAAGCTAAGCTACAAAGCCTTCAGCTTGCCCCCCTTCTAGTAACCTATTCCCTCTGGTAAGTCACCACCTCTTAAATGTTTTACAGCCTTCCCAAACATCACTACCAACTGAGTACCAAGTGTTCCAACCTGTGAGCCTATGAGGGACACTTCATATTCAAGTCACAACATGCCTACACATTGAAAAATAACATTGAGTCAAAGTCAAACCACATGGTAAGAAAAGAAAATGTTAATTATATCACAAAATACTAGTCTCTAATATGGAGACATCAAGAAGAAAATGGCCAGCAACAAAATGGCTAAGAGAAAAATGGTCAAAGTATGTGATTAACAATTCACAGGAAAGACACATGAACAGTTGTTCGAAATTCTCATCGGAGAAACACTACAACTTAGAGCTAAATTTTTGTACATTTCCACTCTCCTCAGAATGTTAAAACTCCCAAAGAGTTATCATGTTCCATGTGAAAAGATCTAACGAAAAAGATCATCTCATCAATTGTAGTTCAGAATTTTAATCAGCATCATTCTTAAGGAGGACAACTTTGACATTAATCATAACTACAGATATATATTTTTTTTCCAGGAAAGTTCAGTTCCAGAAATGAACCTTTCAGATCCTTTATCCCACATGCTATGGGGTTACTCTGTACACATTGTTCCTGATGGTAAAGATTAGAAATGCTGTAAACGTACCTCAATAGGAAGTTGAGCATATAACATTTGTTTCAAGTGTTCACTGGAAGACAACACAGCCATTATTCTGATGGGCTAGATAGTGTCTGTTTCTCTGTGCTAATATGGGATTTTAGATTCTATAGACTGCAGGTCAAGTCAGACCCACAGTTTGATTTCAGACATAGCATTTGGGTAGATGGATTGGAACAATATTATATCTATTCTTTTGTGCATTTTGCACTTGGCTATGCTTGTATGAAAGAGAAAAGTTGGAGGATTGAAATTAAAGCAATGTAGCCTTAAATAACATTTGTCCCTGTATAAAAAATATTTACTGACCATTACTAATTTCTTTTCCATCTTTCTCTAGACTCATTTGGCCTCTTGAAGGTCTAGCTACACAGGCTGCAAGTCAAGTTTTCTTGGCTCCTGCTTTCCCAAGAAAGGCAACACACTGGTACATACCAATAATAATGCCAATCAATAATAGAAGAGGTTTGAAGGAGAGAAACTGATCCCACCTTTGGGACTGTGGATCTGTGGGGATTTTATTTGACTACTAATGGTCACAGCCCCCCACACAACTTTTCAAGGATAAAGAGATTGTGCTATGTGGGTTGGCAAAAATCAAGTGGTGAAACGATCCAGAAAATAGATATTTTATTCTGTTTTGTTGCTTTTTTACTGTGCTGGAAATCAAAATCAGAGACTCAGTTATGCTAGAGAAGCATTCTACCACTCAGCTATATCCTTAGCTTTTACTCTCTCACTAATTTTCAGCTGATTTTCTGCCTTCAATAAAGTCCAAATTGGAAGAAAAAAACTAAACAAAAAAAGAAAAAAATGAGATTCTCATACTTTCTTAAAATATTAAAATAGACATCATGGAAGAAAAGATAATTAGGTTTAGCAAGCTCTTCTTTTGTACTTTGGCGTCATGTAAAATTTGAAATTTGTGTGAAGAAGAATTTCTTCTGTAAATCATGACTCACTCTAGGTATACAAAAATATGAACAATATCCACCACTCACATTAAAATGTAAAAACATGCAAAGAATAGTTGCAGTTGACTTCTATTCCCCTTTGCCCAGTCCAACTTTCACTTTCTAAGTAGTGATAAACCATCAAATAGGTACACACTCTAGATACCTCTTCCAAGCTGTAAAAGGCATTACACAAGTTACTTAACCTCTTTGTGCCTAAATTTCTTCAGTAGTAAGCAAAGACTAATAGGTTGGTATATAAATGATATACAAAGTTGATAAATAAGTATGGTACTCAGTAAGTACCATGTGGGTATTAGTTAGTATTAATTTTCAATGATAGAAACATGTAAGTATCTAACTTGATTCTAATTGTGAAATGAATATTCCTCTTTCAATCAGCCAGTAAGAAGTTAGCCTGGAGTCTGCTGAAAAAAAATATGTCAGATTTAATACCTTCCAGCCCCATTTTTATGTCACAGTCTATAAACATGCTTTGCTTATTACAGTGGGTGGTTGACGTCAGTTCAGATATCATTCCTGGTGTCGAAGAGAGATGTAAAGCTCTCTCTAGAATTTACTCATGCTGACAACTCAATGGAATGCACCTGTGGCTTCAGTTCTTCAATCCTTCTCAATTCCTTCCATCTTTCCATCTGGCTATCTTGTACCCTCATCACCATGCAAAGATCCAAATCTGAGTTACTTAGTCCAGAGTAGCAGTGCAAAAGCCCAGCCACACACATATTCCCCAAAACAATATGGAAAGAAAGATCTCAGAGTCCTAAAGTCAAGGATTCTGAGTTTCAAGATTTCCACAACATCACTGCAGCTCATAGAAACACCTTTATCCAAAGCAGAAGGCTGGATATATTGGCATATATACAATTGGTATGAGGAACACATTTATGAATATCTGTATGTAAACCCATACTAACAAATTTATCTGCCAGATTAGTGTAATGTCTTCTTTGGAATCTGAAAATAAGTCTGCTGGTAATGTATCCATAGCACCACAAAGGAAATGTATTCACTGTACATTTTATATATAAACCATTACAGAAAATAATCTGACTAGGTCCAAATAACTAAAATATAGCAGGATGCCATCAATTTTGTAAGTTACTTTTAATGACTTTAAAAATCTCAGTAAATAATAATAATACTTTTTTATGCAATTAAGAGAGAAGTGTGATGAGAAAGGAAGTCTATTTTCCACCCAGAGACTTGGTTATCATGGGTAGTCTAGCATGAGGACTGAGAACATATGGTTCAGAACTACAGTCCTTGGGTCTGAGCCTGGTGTGCTATCTACTAACAGAGTTCAAGGTTGATAGGGTTCCCCTCAGCTTCTTTCATCCTTCTGGATCTCCCCCAGTATGCATCCTCCAACTAAGGTGGACTTACTTGAGGGCTAGTAAAGCCTCTTTTCAGATCTAGTAGAGAGCTGAAGGAAGGCGTGTGCAACTTCATCCCCTGAGAGTGGCATGGCTGAATCAGGTTAGGAAGGCCCGTGTCACAGCACAAAAGTTGCACACACAGTGCGGTTTACACTCCATGATGTCTTGATGAGGAGGTGGAGGCTGAGACTCCATTAAAATTGCACATAGCTTGGCTTCTTCCCTTTTCTGCTTCCTGCACCCCACTCCAGCCCTTCGCTCTGGCATCTCTTCTTAATACATCCCTTGATGAACAAATGTTCCTGGAGGCCATCTTCTGAGAAATCTAACCTAAAACACTTCTAAATGATGTTGGATCAAAAACAAACAAACAAACAAACAAACAAACAAAAAACTGGTATTAGTAGGGCAGGCCTTTAATCCCCAATATTTGGGAGGCAGAGGCAAGTAAATCTCTGTGAGGTTCAGGCCAGCCTGGTCTACAGAAGAAGCTCTGGGACACCCAATGCTACACAGAGAAACTCTGTCTTTAAAAAATCAAAATAAATAAATATTTTAAAAATAAGCTCCAAAACGACTATGTGAACTTAGATTCCCTCACTTGCAAATTCAAAGAAGATAGAGATTTTCAAAATAAGGAATTATATGAAATAATTTTTGAAAAGCAAACAACTCACTGCCTATCAAATAGTTAGCTTGCCCAAAATATTTACTAATGGGGAGAAGTGCATACAGGTTATTACGCTTAATATAAGCCATGAATTTATGTTTCTCAAAATGATTATTATTCCAAAAGTTTTGACCTTCTCTGACGACAAATAGTTGTGTAACCTTGACAACATTTCTGTAAAATGTAAATACACTTAATCTCTACCTTTCAAGGTAAAGATGACATTTCAATAATAAAAGAAAAACTCGCGCCACAGAAATATCATTGTGGGAATGAACGCTTGGAACAGTGCTGCTCAGTCGAGAGTGATATAAAGTCGTTCATTCTCAGGGACACCCACATTGGAGTGTTTATGGCCTTGGAGTGTAACTCTCTGTTGAAGAGTTTCTGTGGCTTATTAATTCACTTTTAAAGACTTAAAACAGGACTGGGAATGGAGTGCAGTCGGTAGCTCTGGGTGCTAGCCCCAGTACCAGATAGGACCAGACATGGTAGTACACTCTAGCATTTGGAAGATGGAGGCTGACGTCATCCTCCCTCTCTGCCTCCCTCTAATATATATAACATATTATTAATTAATATATATATGAGAGAGTGATGTGTTTATAAAAATGATAAGATATATGTTATATGGGTGTATGGAGAGATGAGGTGTGGGGGAAGGGTGTCCCTCAGCAGGCCCAAGCCCAGGCATCCCTTCCCCCTGAGGGACCAGCCATACACGAAGGTATAGTATAAAAATAGAGTTTATTTAGGGCAATGGAGAGGAGAGTTAAGAGGGTAGTAGAGACAGAGAAAGGCAGAGAGAGGGAGAGAGTAGAGAAGTAGAGGAGTGGAGGCTGGCCATGACCACGGGGAGAGGGGGGAAGGGAATGGGGAGAGGTAAGAGATAAGAGATTCAGGAGAGAGGAGAGGAGCAAGAGACAAGAGAGAGGAGGGGCAAGCAGTCCCTTTTATAGTGGGCCAGGCCCACCTGGCTGTTGCCAGGCAACTGTGGGGAGGAGCATACCTGGCTGTTGCCAGGCAACTGTGGGGTAGAATTTAGACAGAATGCTAACAGAGAGTGAGTCATCAAAGTGCAATTTCTTGTGATTGGCTCTCAAGAAAAACCAATGTATGAAAGGAGGAAATTTACTCCAGTGTTATTGAAAGCAAAATTATTTTACAATATAAAATATGATATTTAAAATGTGCAACATTTTCTAGTTCTTGTCTGTTAGACTTCAGCCATTATTTAATTATACAATTTTAGCATTGCTACATAAGAATACATTTTAAATAATTTAAATAGCAGGATGGTGGATAAAGACAGATAAAAACAGAAACACATCCATAAAAATTTTCCTCTTATAAGAACATGTGTTCAAAAGTTTCATGAACCAGTTCATTCCAAAGACTCTCAAGATCTGAATCCATCAATAGAGAAACAGAATTTCAGTTCTAGATCACCAAAGAAGAATCAGTTACATGTTTATTATAGGAAACTTACTTTATATGTAATATTTAAATTAAATTTAAAGTAATGGAACAAGAAGTACACCATGGTAATAGTAATCAGAATATTTCCAGATAAACTGTATTAACTTTGTACAAAGCTGACTGTAGGCTTAGATTTTTCTGAACCTACTTTATTGAAGCTTCTCAAACACTTCAACCTCTCTTCTAACCCAGCAACTAGAGGTTGGGGAGAAAGAACGTTAATAGAAAAAGGGGATTTGGAACCTGTTTAATAGTAGTTCTTTGGGGCATTCCACTCTGTGTTGTCAGGATACCAGCAGTACAGTTTAGTAGCAAACACCAAACACAAGTCAGTAAAGCTGGCATGATCCAGCAGAAAACACAAGGCTTCCCTGAATCAACATGAGTCAGCGGAAGTGGCTAGAATCAGTTGCAATACCACAAGAAGTTCTTTGGTGCATTTCTCTCTCCAAAGTGAAGACCTGCAAAGATCGGTGAAGACCAGCAAAGAAGCAAGACCGGAAAAGCACTGCAGTGTCTCAATGCCAGAGAGACCTCTCACTGATTGGGGGGTTCCATTTATTCTCTTTCCAAACAGCACACGCCCTCTCAAGCATCTGCTCTAATAAAACAGCACACGCCCTCTCACGTGTCTGCTTCAGCAAAACATCCCCTCAAAAGACAACTTCCAGAACAACATCACATGGCACAACCAGGTTTCCAGAGCAACCAGAAATTTCCACCTCAGCAGACTTCAGAACAAGGGAAATCATTCAGAGTAGGAAGGGGCTCAGAAGATCACACCCCTTCTGATGACTGTATGCAGTTACTTGTTGCTGGGTAAGAATGTCATATTCCTCGGGGCTGTTGCCTCTGGCACGATGCCTTTGCTCAGCATGCTTAGATGAACAACTCTGGGCCACAAAAGGACATGGAAGTAGGAGGAAAATTGTTGTCAAAAGACAAGTGTCAATGGGATGGAGGAGAGAGGAAAGGACAACAGGAATGTGGTGAAACTGTGTTGCAAATCTGTATAAAGTTGAGATAGAAGAATCAAACAAGTGCATGTTTAGAAAGAGCAAGAGAGACACTTTGCTAGAGCAGAACATTACAGGAAGGCAAAGGAGAAAGCTAGAAGGATCTTGTGGTAATGAACTGTAGTGGAGACACAAGTGTGAGCTCATGTTTGCCTTACTACAGATACATATGGCAATACGGAGAAGTGTCTAATATGTGTACATGCCTGGTTCCTGTTGAAACATTTTTGTCATCTGAGACCTTATTCATCTGAGACTTTATGTGAGCCACAGCACCCCAATAGTAGTCAGTAGTGATGCAACCTCACTGTTTCATTAGTTATGAGTGCAGTGTGGGTATTTACTATGAATGCAAACTTTTATAACTCTAAAACTTTTATAGAAGAAAAAATTTGTACATAAACAGTTTATTCTTAAAATAACTAATAAAGTGAATAAAAATATATTTGAAAATGGAACAGCATGTTTTAAATAGCTTATAAGTAGAAAAATACAGTGAAAATTAAAACATGTTTTCAGTTAATAATTAAGGTGTCTACATAGACAACCTGGTAGGATATAGCTTTGTACTGAAGGAAAAATTTAATTGATATACATATGGTATTAACAGACAAAGAAGACTAAGAATTAATGAAGGGTTGAAGTATCTACCTCAAAAGGAAGAAGAAGAAAAGAATACTGAGCTAAATGGGGGAAAATGACCAGTACCAATGGAAGAACTTACGAAATAAAACATGAGTATCAGACGGATCAGCAGAGGCAAGGTTTGCAAATGTTTAGCATGTCTAATGGAGAGGAAAGGGCTGAACTATCAGTTTTCAGAAATGGAAGAGTAGACATCACATTAGAAAGAAAACAGGATGATGCCAGACAGTAACAGCTAAAAGTTAGCCACAGGAAAATTCCTAGAAAACTACAACTACAGAATCAAAACAGGAGAAAAGAGAAACATCTGTGCCGCCCTGTCTCTACTCACAAACTCAGACATCAATGGCAACCTTCCCACAACAAATACCTGCAGCAGATGGCTTCTCTGATAAATTCCTACCAAACATTTATGGGGAGGAAAAAACTCTCAAACACACCCAAAAGACAGAATAGAGAGAGAGAGAGAGAGAGAGAGAGAGAGAGAGAGAGAGAGAGAGAGAGAGAGAAGCATTTTTAAGTTCATGAGGTCAGAGATTCCAATCTTTCAATAGACTTTAGTAGGAAATAAGATATTGATGATAAAATTTTTAAATGAATATATTTGAAAAATTCTCAAAATAATAAATTCTCAATGAAATCCAATGATTCATAAAATCACCTACAAATGTGTTAATTGCAGTATTTTAAAACACTATGACAGTGGTCTCCATCTGTGGCTGGGGACCTCAGCTTGGGCCACAGGGCTCCATAGCCAATTAGCACCAGGAGAAAGCTACCCTCCCAGGAGCTTGGAAAAGCCAGGAGTGGGGCCAAGATGAGCTCCATTGCTCACCAGGAACCGCACGGAACCTGCAGGACACAGGGAGTGAGGTAGGCGGGCATAGGAACCCTCTGGTTCTCATCTGTGGCAGGAGACATCTGCCTGGACCACCAGGGTCCCACAGCCAAGCAGCACGAGAAAGTTACTCTCCCAGGCACCCAGGACACAGAGACCGAAGAGGAAAAGTAAGGGATGGGAACCTTCCGGTTTCTATCTGTGGCAGGAGACCTGTGCCTGGGCAACCAGGGTTCCATAGCCAAGTATCGCCAGGGGAAAGCTACCCTCCCAGGAGCATGGAAAAGCTGTGAGTGGGGTTAAGATGAGCACCACTGCTCACCGGGACCTGCCCGGAACCCGCGGGACACAGAGACTGAGGTAAAGTCGGGCATAGGAACCTTCCAGTTTACATCTGGGGCAAGAGACCTCTGCCTGGGTCACCAGGGTTCCATAGCCAAGCAGCGCCGGGAGAAAGTCACCCTACCAGGAGTGGGGATAAGACAAGCAACACTGCTCACCAGGACCTGGGGACCTCAGCATGGGACACAGGGCTCCAGAAGAGAGCTGGTATCCCAGAAGTCCTGACACACCTTTGAGCATAGGCAAAACCACCACTTCTGTTCAAACTCACTGGATCAAGAGGGACCCTTGCAGAGCCATCAGGACACAGGAACCAAGGGACAGCTGGGGACAAGATCCTTCTGGTTTCTGTCTGCACCCCAGAGCTGACCCTGTGCCACAGTTCTCCAAACCCAAACTCTGAGAGAGCTGATCTTCAAGGAGTATTGATACAGAGGCCTGCAGGAAGGACAAGCCATAGCCAGACAGAGTAAGATCAGCTAACATCAGAGTTAACAAGATAGCAAAAGGCAAGGGCAAGAACCTAAGGAACAGAAACCAAAGATACTTGGCAACATCAGAATCCAGCTCTCCTACCACAGCAAGCCCTGGATTCCCCAACACACCAGAAAAGCAAGACTCAGATTTAAAATCAGTTATCATGATGATGATAGAAGATTTTAAGAAAGAAATTAACACCCTTAAAGAAACACAAGAGAACAGAGGTAAAAAACTAGAAGCACTTAAAGAGGAAAGACAGAAATCCATTAAAGAATAACAGGAAAACACAAACAAACAGATAAAGGAAATGAACAAAACTATCCAGGAGCTAAAAATAGGAATAGAAACAATAAAGAAATCACAAAAAGAGACAACCCTGGAGTTAGAAAACCTAGGAAAGACATCAGGAGTCATAGATGCAAGCATAACCAACAGAATACAAGAGATAGAAGAGAGAATCTCAGGAGCAGAAGATACCATAGATAACATCGACACAACAGTAAAAGAACATACAAAACGCAAAAAGCTCCTAACCCAAAACATCCATGAAATCCAGGAAACAATGAGAAGACAGAACCTAAGGATAATAGGTATAGAAGAGAGTGAAGATTCCCAACTTAAAGGACCAGTAAATATCTTCAACAAAACCATAGAAGAAAACTTCCCTGATTTAAAGAAAGAGATGAACATAAATATACAAGAAGCTTACAGAACCCCAAATAGATTGGACCAGAAAAGAAATTCGTCCCGTCACATTATAGTGAAAACATTAAATACACAAAACAAGGAAAGAATATTAAAAGCAGTAAGGAAAAAAGGTCAAGTAACATATAAAGGCAGACCTATCAGAATTACACCAGACTTCTCACCAGAGACTATGAAAGCTAGAAGATCCTGAGCAGAACTCATACAGACCCTAAGAGAACACAACTGCCAGCCCAGGCTGCTATACCCAGCAATACTCTCAATTAACATAGATGGTGAAACCAAAATATTCTATGACAAAACCAAATTTATACAATATGTTTCCACAAACCCTGCCCTACAAAGGATAATGGATGGTAAACGTCAACTCAAAGAGGGAAACTACACCTTAGAAAAAGCAAGAAAGTAATCTTTCAACAAA
>CM052709.1:69639178-69662896 GCA_028551405.1 Uromys caudimaculatus | reverse complement strand
TTTTCAACAAAAGAGCTAAAACCACTCAGTGGAAAAAAGTCAGCATTTTTAACAAATGGTGCTGGTTCAACTGGCGGTCTACATGCAGAAGAATACAAATTGATCCATTCCTATCTCCTTGTACAAAGCTCAAGTCCAAGTGGATCAAGGACCTCCACATAAAACCAGATACACTGAATCTAATAGAAGAGAAAGTGGGGGAAACTCTCGAACACCTGGGTACAGGGGAAAAGTTCCTGAGAGAATACCAGTGGCTTGTGCTCTAAGATCAAGAATAGACAAATGGGACCTCATGAAATTTCAAAGCTTCTGTAAGGCAAAGGACACTGTCAATAGAACAAAACAGCAACCAACAGATTGGGAAAAGATCTTTACCAATCCTACATCCGATAGAGGGCTAATATCCAACATACACAAAGAACTCAACAAGTTAGACTCCAAAAAACCCAAATAACCCCATCAAAAAATGGGGAACAGAGCTAAACAGAGAATTCTCAACTGAGGAAATTTGCAGGGCTGAGAAGCACCTAAAGAAATGCTCAACATCCTTAGTCATCAGGGAAATGCAAATCAAAACAAGTCTGAGATTCCACCTCACACCAGTCAGAATGGCTAAGAGCAAAAACTCAGGTGACGTCTTTCATTCCCTACTTCTTCTAGTGCCTAGTTCTAATCTTAGAACTATATTTCTGTATCGTCGTAGCCTGTTTGTCATGTTCCCTCAAAGCCTGGTATTGCTGTCTTAACATTAGAATCTGTACAGCATGGGGAGGGGATAGGGGGTTTCCAAAGAGGAGACCTAGAAAAGGGGAAACATTGGAAATGTAAATAAAGTATCAAAAAAAAAAAAAAAAACCTCAACCATAACTTAATTTAATTATACTTTGGAGAACCAGAAGGGGAAAGAATATGGATCCATCATCAGTGGGAAGAGGACACAGGATTCAATATCAAAGGGACATTTTTCAAATTCTTCCAGATTCCCATGGTAATGCAAATTTTTTTGGTATGGACCAGGAGGATCAGGAAATAGGGCAAGTATCTTGTAGTCAGTGAGAGGACTCGGACAAAGCAGCATGACAAGCTACTTGGAGGCCACCCTTGGGGTCTTCTGTATGTCTTGCAGATCAATCTCCCTATTGGGATACTATTGGAAATGTTGCCTCCTAATTGGGAACAGGAGAAAAATTTAAATCCAATTGACTGTAAATAAACTCCATCTAATACTAAAAAAAATAAAATAAAATAAAAAATAAAACGCTATGATACATTTTACTAGACTAAAATAAAATGTGGGGAAAGAAAATACTTATCTCATCACATGCAGTAAGGCATTTGGAAGATGAAACTGAGCTAAAACAAGAGTTTCAAAGACGTATAAAATTAGAGGGTATCTCTTTTTAATATAATAAAGAAAAGTCTCGATTTTAAAATATTCTATAAAAAGTGTTCATGTAATGGTGAAACATTGAAAACTGTTCCCATTGAAAATGGAAAAACATAACTATTATCAATTCTTTTGGCCATTTTTCTAGTGTTCTTACCAGTATAAAACAAAAACAATAACAAACAAACAAAAATGAGAAAAAGAAACAAAGACAGGATGTGGGAACAACTGATCTTCCATTTACCTCCCACTACTCAGTAAAGTGAAGTAAATGTTCTGTTGAAATGTGAGCAAGTGTGGGGAGGTGATGACAGACATATTTCATCATAGCATTGAAAGGCAGAGGCAGGTGGATCTCTGTGAGTTCAAAGCCAGCCTGATCTACAGAGCTAGTCTCAGAACAGCCAGGGCTACAGAGAGAAACCCTGTTTCAAAAACAAACAAGCAAACAAACAAAAAGAAAGAAAGATGAATAAGTTGCAGTCTTACCATCTGATGGAAAACTTTACAGCAAGAAAAAAACAAATAGGTCATACTTGCTACCATTTACATAACCGTCTCCCTAGAGGTCTATGTGTTAATGACTTGGTTCCTAGGATGGTGGGTCTGTTGGAATCAATGGAATCTATGGGGGATGGGTGGGGTTGGGGGATGGGAGAATATCATTAAGTCAGAGACTGCCCTGAAGGAGGGTTATAGGACAGTGGTCTCTTCCCCTTTTTCTCCATCTTTGCTTCCTAGATCATGTTATAACCAGACACATTGAGTCAGAAGTTGCCTATTGTCATCCATCACCCATAGGAAAGTTTCAAAGTAGTTGTACTACTTGAATGTGGAGTGGAAACTCTAATATCAAAACAGATACTGTTAAGTAAATCTTTTCTTTATATAAGTTGACATACTACCCAGAAACACAAATAAAGAACAGAAACGTTACACTGAGTACAGAATATCAGTCAAAGGGTATGTGTGTATAATTTTACTTATATGAAATTTTAGGGCTGGAAAGATGAATCTGATAAGCACATTTGAAGCTAAAGTGTGGAATACACACACACACACACACACACACACACACACACACATATAGAGAATGAAAGAAAAATTGGGGGGGTTTGAAGAATATATCTCACATCTCGGTTATTTTGATGATGTCCTTTGTCAAAATTCACCAAAGTATTCATTCAACAATAGGAGCAAAATATCAAGTGCCGTTGGAGACACCTATTGGCTTAAGTATATGTAGAAGGACTACACTACATTCTCAAATTTGTTTGTTTGTTCTTTTAAAAAAAACTTAGCTGGACTGGAGAGATGGCTCAGTGGTTAAAAGCACTAATTGCTCTTCCAGAGGTCCCGAGTTCAATTCCCAGCAACCACATGGTGGCTCACAACCATCTGTAATGGGATCTGATGCCCTCTTCTGGTGTGTCTGAAGACAGCTACAGTGTACTCATATACATAAGATAAATAAATAAATCTTTTTAAAAAACTAAGCACTTTAAATATGTTCTCTTTTTTTGTGTAACAGTTTGGAAGATTGAATGTTGTAAATCTCTTTTAGGAGATTTTAATGTTAATTGAAAATCTGGATTCAATATTTACATGGAAAGTAAACATTCTGAATGTATCTTTAATAAGGAGTTAAGGAATTTATGACACTGAACTTTAAACTTACTAGAAGCTATATTAATTAATTAACTAATTACTTAATTTTTTAATCAGTTGCAAAAGAAGAGACAATAAATCTGCAGAGTCCATAACCGGAACCCGACATGACATACGTGAACACTCCTGGAATATGGGAAGAAATATAAGCATTGTCAATAAATGTTGCGAGAGTGATTGAAGATCCACATAGAAAGGGAAAAGAATCTGTATTTCACAAAAGGTCACTTTAACGATGATAGACAGAGGCAGTCCTGAGCTCTTCCCCTTCCCATTATTCCAAATAGATCCTCAAAGACTGAAAACTCCCAGTGATTCTCTCTCCTTAGAAGATCTCACAGGTGTCTGTCTTCTTTCTAACTCTCACTTATGTGTTTGGCGTGGAAGGTCATAGCATCCTCATCTTAATGGAAATTTCAATCTATAACCATCTGTGTTTCAGCTCTTGTCTATTTCTCCAGCCTTTCTCTGCTCTGTGCTCATTGGTATGGAGAATTACTCCAGCTGTACCACTCTTTCAATGCCCACAAGTATTTGCATGATCTGCTCCTTCCCAGAACACCCCAGTCTTCATGCTGTGCTTAGAAACCTCTCACTCTTACATGGTAGCACACATTCATGGTCTGTCTTTTGTGGGTTCCTTCAAAATCTATGAACATACATCATGTAGCTCAAACCAGAGGAATATCATCATTCTTTCTTCTGTGACATATGGTTCTATAAAATTTAATTCCGTTCAGCTGTCTCCAGGGATGATGCTTCTATCCTTTAGTTTCTCAAGACCTTATTTAAAGAAATACATCTCTCTGAAGGAGAACTGAAGCCACAGTGCCAACAGCTTTAAGGGCACCCCGCCCCTGCATGTCTTGAGTATGTAATCCATTCAGACGGATTCTGCTTTGACTCATTGCCATCATTGCCCTCTTTTATATTTTTACGTCTTCTTTGTAACTTCTTCAGTCCATGAATTTGAAATACCACACTTTCATTGCCTAATCCTTTCATGATCTTCTTAATGCTTATCATGCCTTCTTTTTTAAAACTATGTTACAACCTTCTAGTTTCTTCTAATTCAGTTTCTAATTTTCTTTTTTTAATTCCAAACATTGAAAGTTCAGTATTTGTCTTAGACCCCCCCCTAATTTTTACTGACTCTAATTTTAGTTTTCTTTCTTTTTAGCATTTAATTTTTTACTTATTCTCAATAATTTAAAGTGTTGATCCCCATTTTTATGAATATTTAAAAGTACAGTGACACTTTACTCTTGGATTTTTTTCCATAAATATTTTTATTTTCCTTTGTAACTTGAATACTTTGTCACCTGTTGTCATTTTAATTAAATATAGGTATTATTTCTACTTTAAATTTCAGTTTATGAGTTGGCAGATAAAATGCACTGTCAGAGGAAAAATAGTCTAGCAAGCCTATCATATACCTAGTAAAAGATAGGAAACACCTCCACTATGGCTAGACTTCCTCTCCCATCTGTAGATTTCCTATCTGGTTTGACATTGGTTCTATAGCACGTCTTTTCTCTGGTGACTTTGAACACTTAGCTATTTGGGGAAGTTGTCATTCTATCAACCTGACACATCCACAAAATACTAGGCAGTACTTTACTAGATGTCTTATATTAACCCATCTTTTCATGAGATGCTACATTTTGAAACCTATGGTCTCAGCATCTAAAACTAGTAAATTTGGGGGAAAGGATGCTGTCTAACAGTAGGGGGAGACAGATAGCAGCTTGATTTTGTGCTACTAAGCATCTCTAGCAATGTTACCATCCTGGTCTTGGATCTCAATAATATCCCTGTTGATAAAGTTCCTAATATAAGAAGAATATTAAGTCTCTTGACCATTTTTTTGTACATCAGTTTTAGCCACCCTGTAGTGACCAGAAATTCTGGTCAGAAGTTGTTAACCAATAAAATCTGGCTTTAGTTGGACCTAGTGGTACTTGTGAAGGGATAGACTCCAGCTTGGAGCAAACTGCCACGGCCCAAAGAAAAGGAATAGCCTTCCTATAGCCTTCCTACAGCCTTCCTAGAGCCATCCTATAGCCTTCCTAGAGCCTTTGGCCCTGGGTCTTTGATACACTTAGAAACATCTTGTGACTTCAAAAGACAGAAAGATATATTTCTATTCATTGTGCTTCATCCAAAGGTGGAATTTAGAACACATAAAAGGCTTGCAAGGTAGATTTAGCCATTTCTCAGGATTTGAGTCTTTCTATCACAAGTTGTGAACCTCCTGCTATTAATACTGCAGAGCTACAGGTCAAGAACTGTATTATGGCACAGAGCAATTGGCCTAGACATAAAATATAATTTTAAAATACCTGAAATCTTTCACTTACATTTCACATAAACCATATAGAAAAAGTGAAATACATGCTTATCCACAATCTTACTTTCCTAATGTACCTTACATTCATGGACCAACTCTCTAGTTTCTGCAGATTCTTCATTGTTAACTTCTCTCCACTAATTCATTTCCCCTGCCTCCTTGCCTCGTCTCCTTAATATGTAGAGAGGTACAGCCTCTTTTTAAGGAAATGATGACCTCGAACGAACAATCATGATTATTTTTTTGTCACGCTGAATCGGAAGCAGTGGTTTGGAGAAGCTTCATATACTCAAGAGTGAGTCATGTCTCTATAGCTACCGCTGTTTTAATGTCCTTGTAATTGGGGAAACATTTGTTTGTTCAACCATTATGTTTATGGAGTCTTTGTTCCCTCACTTGGTGACATTTTCTTCTCCAGTACAATATGTATTGTTGTTATTTCCACTTTCAAATAAGAACATGGGGCTTAGAGGAAACAATTTACTCAAGTTTATCAGTCAGAGGTATCAGAAGAGATATTAAGTCCTTAGGAGTCTGACTCATAGCCAATATTCTTAAGAACCTGTGTTGAACAGAATGCCAGTCTAAATCCTTGACAGTCTAGGAAGTTGACTTCTGGTAACTAAAATAAAACCTCTACCTTCTAAATCAAATTTCTTTCCTGTCTTCCTGAACATTTCTTATGGACCCTTTTGTATTTGTAGGGATTCAAGAACATTTCAATGACTTTTAATTTTCCAAATTGGGCTTAGCATCCATGTACACAAGACAATCCATAGGCCTTCAAAAGACGTAGAAGCAGAGGGGCTGCCTTGTCTTTAGCCTATAGTAAAAGCTGAGTGACATGCCAGTGGTTGCTATGGAGACTCAGCTGAGTGACATGTCTATAGTTGCCATGAAGACTCAGCGCTTACCTTCCTTGTGAAATAGCTTTTTGTTCTTATCTGAAAAGAAACATGACATTATCTTCTTTCCCCCACTTTGGCCTCTTCTGGGTAATTTCTTCAAAGGTTAGTACATTTTGGCAATTCTTAACAGCCTACTTCCCCAGCACCAACAGATATTCTTGGAAATGATGAAACCAAATTACAATACCACCAGTTCTTTTGCGAAAGGCTACGCAGGCAGATCCCTCTCTGGTTATTAACTACCAACATATTTAAAATAAGTAGGCATCACAGGGCAGGGGGGTGAAATTACTCACAGGAAATTTCTGAAGATTCCATTCATAGAAATGAGAACTTATAGTTCTTGCTATGACTAAGCTGAGAATAATATCTAATTGCCACAATTTGTTATTTCTATCATTTTTGTTTTCTTGCAAGAGAGACTGTAAAAATGATCAAACTTATAAGTGGTACTGAGAGGGCATCATGCCTATGACTAAAGTTTGATCACAGCATCTCTGGAAAGGTATCATGTGTTGAAATCAGCTCCAAAAAGCTGAATCATAGGGTCTGGCAGATGTTAAAAAAAACTAACTTGAAGTAACTACATACTGGATACCTCCTTTCCTATGCATGGGCCACTAATCTAGAGCAGAGTTGCTCAGAGGTGGTCCGGTGCACGTCCACCTTATGGTTTCCAACACAGACTCTTGGCTGCTAACCTACTTCCTCCCATCCAGAATCTCCAGGAATAGAGCGTGGGAAATGTACATTTTTAGCAAACTCCTTAAGCGATTCTTTTAAACACTAAAATTTGAGAAACTTTTTAAGGGAAGAGTAACAACAGTGTAATAGAAAATACCTCAGTGAGTGTTATTGAATGTAATAAGAAAAAAATAGGACAGTGGTAGAGGAAATGCCTGGATAGGAGACCTTAGAGGAACTATCTCATTTCTCTAAGATTCTGCTTAATGTCAGGTACATCTTGACACAGATAGAAAGTAATTACTTTTTGCAAACTTGAATCCTTGGTCTTAGAGTTAGCAACTGTTAATGTTTATCTTACTTGGCTTTTTGGTGCTATGATGAACAACACAATCAATATGAGTAGCAAAGGGTTTATTTCAGTTTAGAATTCCAGGTCATAATCTATCAAGGGAAATAGAGTCAGGAAACTAGGAACCTGGATCTGGAGGAATGCTGCCTTACTGGATTATTCTCTGGCTCATGATTAACTAGCATTCTTATACAACCCAAGTCCATTTGCCTAGGAATTGTGCCACTCAAAGTGGGCTGGGTCCTCACTTACCAATCAACATTCCAGACAGTTTCTCATAGACCTGGCCTCAGGCAGTCTGATCTAGGTATTTCTTCAACTGAGGTTCCCTCTTTGCAGTTGATCCTATGTTGTATCAAGGTGACAACAAAACTCAACAAGGACAATATTTGTCTTAGTCACTGTTCTATTGCTGTGAAGAGACACTGTGACCAAGGCAACTCTTATAAAAGAAAGCATTTAATTCAGGGCTTGTTTAGAGTTTCAGAGGCTGAGTTCATTATCATCAACACGGTAATGGAACATCAGCTGAGAACCACATCCAGATACAGTCGGGTGGGGGGGACTGGACCTGGTATGGGCTTTTGAAACCCCAAAGTCCACCCCCAGTGACACACCTCCTCCATACCTCCAATCCGTCTAATCCTTTCCAAATAGTGTCACTTCTTGATGACTAAGCACTCAAATATAGGCGTAGGGGGTAGAGGGTTAGGAGGTGGGGAGTGCAGGTAGAGAGCATTCTTATTTACAAATATATTGATAGTGAGAAGGAACTAGAAGGAATAAGATAAATGATCAGGTTTTAAATTTTTATTCTACTCAGAGTTTCTGTTTAAGAAAAATAACCATTTGAATTAATATTTCTTTTACTTTTAAGTTGTTATCACTTTTCCAATGGATTGTTGTAAAATTTAATGAATTATTTAAATATGTGCCAGATGTTAAGAACTACCCAGTTGATAAGAATTACAGAGAAACTCATCTGGGAAGATGAAAAACACTAGCCAAGCAAAGTTCCAAAGAAGTCCACTTGATAAATTTAGCAACCATTTATAGCATTCCTTGCTCTCTGCATTGCCTCTGAAGCCAGGATTATGAAATGGTCATTTTTGAATCAATGATTTTGTTTGTTTGTTTGTTTTATATTTGTATTTGTACTTTGCCAGGCTCCTGCCAAGTGCTGCAGTAGGGTTGAGGGTGGTGATTTGTGCTCATCAAAGTTCATCCAGGCTTGCTTGTTAGTAGGCATTCATCAGTGCTAAAGTTAATTTGGGAGAGTTCAAGTTCATTTTATTACCCATGTAAAAATATGTCTCAACATTCCTTTTAGGTAACAAGACTTATAGCTTCTTTGGATCAACTTGTCCTTGGAAGAACTTCTCTCTTCAAACTAGAGAGGTCTTTATATCATAGGCACAAGAGCATCTACGAGGAAATAATATGAAATAATTGTCTTGCAAACTGGAACAGGAGAATTACACAGGGGCCATAACCTCCTTTTCTAGCTCTGGCCTAAATATTGGCTGTTGCTATGACTCATGCCATTGTCCTTCCAGGGTTGGGCTGAAAAGGTCAGACAGCTGGACCTTCCTACAATTCCTTCCTTGTCTGCTATGACAACAGGTAATACCCAATCTCTTGTCTGTGTTGAGTATTTCCTCTCTGCATGTTCCATCATTAGACACAAGTTTGAGATTTTTGTCTTCTCTCATTTATGGAGATAGAAGATCCTAGAAGAAATGATGTCATAGATTCCTGGTCTGGGATAGATGAAGTGTAAGAAGACCCCAGTATATGGATATAAGGGGCATCATATCACTAAGAGAGAGGAAAAAATGCCTCAAAGATCAGCATTTCTGACTCCTAAGATGAGATTTAATTTTCTTGGGACCACTGCTGTCATCATTGAAATTATTACTTACATACAGTAATAGTTGTGAGCTCATATGCTCATAAATAACCAACGTGGAGAGAAAAAGAAACAGACTGATACTTGCTTCATATCATAGAGCAGGGGTGGGTATAGTAAGAGTATCAAGTACCAGGTCTCTAAAATTTTCATTGTCAACCAACCAAAGGAAGACTCTGGGATATCCATAGCAACACTGAAATATGTATGCCTCAGATTCTCCAAAATAGATCAATCAACAGCACTGATTACAGTGAGTAGTTATGATATAAACTAATGGCCATAGTCTGGATGACTCTTTCATTGAATATACTGATTAATTTTTAAGGTACTGAGATAGAATATTTGTTACATATTTTTGTTTTTCACAGAGTAAAGTCCTTATGATCTCTTTAAGAAGTCTGCAGGGATTCATTATTTGTTACTTGAACTCAGAAATCCACCTGCCTCTGCCTCCCAAGTGCTGGGACTAAAGGTGTGCGCCACCACTGCCCGGCACTTTACTTAATCTTATTGCACCAGAAAAATCATCATGTCTGGGAGGCAGAACTGAGCTATATGATTGCTAGCCCACAATTAGCAACTGCTTTTTATTGGTTTTTTCCAATGCTATTTTCCATCATTTTTTAAAATATCTTCTCTGTAATGAACTTTCCTCTTGAGCTCACAAACTTTGAAGATAAAAATGGTATCTCTGTTATTCTAATAGAGTCTTTAAGCAGAGAGGTAGGTATTAAAACTTTGAGTGAAGGCAGTCACAGATGGGATGCAATAGAATTATACTTGATCTCCAAATCGTGTTGCCACCATTAGAAATACTTCTTTACCGCCTTCCCCAAATGCTCAAGTTTTACTACAGGGACAAGAAGACCTCACATGAAAATTAACCATTACATGGAATGATGCTAAGATATACAGATAGATTGGACAACTGGTCAACTAACGCCCACATAATTATTAAAGTGAACTGCAAAGGGTAACTTCTTCACAGGCTCTCTAAAGCATTGACAGTACAAGGATTAATACTGTATTGACGAGAGTACTTTATAAATGCAGTTAGTTTGAAAAATGGGTTTTCAGAAAAATGTATGAAAGCATTACTTTGCAGAGTGGCTGTTAAAAGGAGAAAAGGGTTAATAGTCATTAAATGTTCAAATAATTCTTCATTTAGTTTCACAACAGCATTGAAATTATGTATCCCACTGTGAAATGAGACATCATTTATAGGAGTTTAAAGCTGTATCTAAACTAATGGTAAAAGAAAGACATTTGCTTTGTGACATGTACAGATGATGCTTCTGTGTGTTGCAGCACGCCTAAGGCCATGAAGTTTGGAATTCTCTCATTCCGTAGTAACACCATTTACCATTAGTAATTCACGTAGGAAAATTTCTAACCTTTGTCTTCCAATACTAACATTTTTTGTATGTTTGGAAAACTATTTGTAAGTGGTATTTGTGATGGCTCTTATTGATCGTCAATTTTATTACATCTATAATTAACTAAAACCTCCAAATGGAGGGCATGCCTGTGAGGGATTTCTGCTTACTTCAAAGTGGGAAGACCTACTTCTAATTAGGATCTTGTGGAGAGGAAGACACACTTTTAACCCAGATCTAATCTGGGCCAGTTTTACTGCTGGAAGCCTATATACAGATATGGAAGAAGGAATTGCGTTCTCTTTGCCTGCCTGCCCTTACCCTGGGTGGCAAGTTCACCCCTTCACTGGTATTAGAGCCTTCTTCTTTGGGATTCCAGTGTATTCTGAAGACCAGCTGAGACATCCAGCCTCATGAACTGAACAACTCCTGGATTCATGGATTTTCCATCAGGAGACAGTCATTATTGGAATAGTTATAACTCATAACCACTCTAACAAATTCTAATGTGTGTAGATATATATATATATATATATAGATAGATAGATAGATAGATAGATAGATAGATAGATAGATAGATAGATAGATATAGAGGGGGGGAGATTCATTCAATCATTTCTGTTACTCTAGAGATCCTGACTAATACAGTGTTCCAAGACTCAATTCAGTGCACCTAATAATTACTTGTTTTGGTTTTTTATTTAGCATTCATAATAATGAAGAGACAGAAAGTTACTTTCTGTTCAGAGTGCTTCCTTCATCTGCTGTCCATGGTCTATCAGGATCAATGCCAGGAGACTTCTGAATCAATACTGAGGATGAAGCTTATTTCATACAAGATCACCAGGAAAAAAGAGCTCTTGGTAAGACAGAATCTCTTTCATTTATCAACATTCTCTGTTTTTCTAAAAATATATAAGTAATGCATATTCATTAAAATAGTCTGAAAGTACTAAGAATGGAAGCAAAATAAAATTAAACTCATGTATAATCCTACCACCTAGAGATAATTACTGTGTTTATTGATAGGTGTTTATTTAGGCTTTTATTGAATGTAATATACATTTTTTACAAAATTGAGATCTGTTCTCTATGTCATTTAATATTATTCTCCACAGTAAATTTTAGTGGTTATTCGATATTCCATTATATACAAATACATGTAATTTATTCAACCTACTTGACTAGTACAAGGAATTTGGTCAGGATATCGGGGTGCCACTGTGGACTCTGGGACCTTGTCATATATGAAAACAGAAACATCATAGTTGAAATGATTGAGTTCAAAATGGAGAAAGATATTGAATGGATTCTTGCTATGCTGTCCTTGGCTTTCACTCTTATTCACACAACTGTTCCCATCCCAACCCACAAAGGGCAAATCTGTCTTTAAAACCAACAAAAGCAGATGCTACTAATATTTAAGAAAATGTTCTGCACCCTACTCCTAACCCATAGCCTCTCTTCAGCCGAAAGCAAAACTGGCAGTGCAATGGATAAATATTGTGGGCTATGAGGTCTGAGGAACCTGAGTCCTTCTCTTACTAAAATTCAGACATGCCATTCTCCTGAAGCTCCCTGAGCCAAGACTAGAAGAATGTTGAGAGTAGACAGTTGGAGGCAGGTTCTTCCATGTTCCTTAAGAAGACAAGCATGCTGAGAGGTCTAAGCCTTGCTCTGGGATGAAGAGGACATCTGGGGAATGAAGAAAGGATGCCAAGGACTGGGAACAGACAAGTTCCATTTGAGTGGTAGCTCCATCTAAGGACTTGATGGCTCAGTGTAGGTCTCAGCAGTTGTTGCATAAACACATCAGATGATTTCTCCTGACAATAATATGTAAAACCATGTAAGTTTGATGTCATTGCAGGCAGAAGAGGGAAAAGAAAGCTACTAAATTGACTGATTAAAGCTTTAAGAGACTAAAATAATTTAGAGTAGATTATCAGTGGGTAAAAAAGAAGACACAAAAAGAGAAGCTTATGGAAATGTGTATTGCATTGGTTGCACATGTATCTTTTTAATAGCTTTCCTAGGGATGTTAAAATTTGAATATCCTAAACTGTACTTATTTACATAGTATAATCCAGAAGGTTCTGGTGTAATTACAGTTATGTATAACCATTTATGGAATCTTATTTTTAAAATTAGCTATTCTCTCTCTCTCTCTCTCTCTCTCTCTCTCTCTGTGTATGTGTGTGTGTGTGTGTGTGTGTGTGTGTGTGTGTGTGTGTGTGTGTGTGTGTGTGTTGGTTCTTCATCACATGATTCTGGGGCTTTCCTGGATTGAGTTGTTTCTCAGGAATCCTTAACATGTTGATATCCTAGCTATCTTAATTTGGGAACGTGACTGGGTTTGGAGACCAGCAGATATTTGGAAAAGTCTTGATCCAAGAGAACTAGTTCCTTTATAAAAAGGCATCAGGATACATGCATGCAAGAAGACTGTAAAAAACAACAACAAGGAAAAGATGGCCACTTACAGACCAAAGATACCTTAGAACAAATCAATCTAGGTGATACTTGGATCTCAAACTTCTAGTCTTTAGGACTGTGAGAAACATACCTTATTATTTAAGCCACCTGGATTCTGATACATTGTTATGATAGCTTTAGCCAATTAGTATATATATACATATGCAATTTTTGTATTAATATTATAGTATTTTCCTCCTTTTGTTGATTGATAATATTGCATGCTATGGACATATTGGATCTTATTTATCCATTTATCATTGGTGTACTGAGATTGGCTATTAGTGTTGGCTATTATGATTAGTACCACTAGCTTCCGGTTTACACCTGTGGTCTGTGCCACATGGCTCCATACCCAAATAGTGCAGGGAAAGAGCTACCCTCCCAAGAGTGTGGCCAAACCTGTGATCAGGGGGTAAGGCCAGTACCTCTGTTCAGAGGGACCTGATGAGAAGCTCCAGAACACAGGGACCTACAAGCAGCCTGGGACAGCAGCTTTCCTGTCTCCTTCTGCTGCCGGGGACCCCAGTCTATGCCACAGAGCTCCATAACCAAATAGCACAGGGAGAAGGCTAGCATCCAGGGAATGTGGACAAGCCCGTGAGTGGAGGTAAGACAGGCGCCACTGCTCAGTGAGACCTTCCTGGAATCTGCAGAACACTGGGACAGAGGAACAGCCTGGGACAGGAGTCTTCTGGTTTATGACTGAGGTCAGTGCCACGCGGCTCCATACCCAAATAGCGCAGAGAAAGAGCTACCCTCCCAGGAGTGTGGACAAGCCTATGACAGGGGTATGGTCAGCACCTCTGCTCAGAGAGACCAGTCCAGAACCTTCAGGATACAGGGACTGAGGAGTGGCCAGGAGAGAGCTGGTCTCCCAGGAGTGCAGACACACCTTTGAGCACAGGAAGATCACCACTTCTGTTCAAATTCCTCAATCAAGAGGGACCCTCACAGAGCCATCAGTACACAGGAACCAAGGAACAGCTGGGGACAAGGCCCTTCTGGTTTCTGTCTGCACCCCAGAACTGACCTGGTACCACAGCTTTCCAAAACCAAATTTCTCTCAGAGAGAGCTGGTCTCCAAGGAGTACTGACAAAAAGGCTTACAGGAGGGACAAGTCACAGTCAGAGAGAGGAAGACCAGCTAACACCAGAGATAACTGGATGGCGAAAGGCAAGGGCAAGAATGTAAGGAACAGAAACCAAGGCAACTGGCAACATCAGAACCCAGTTCTTCCACCACGGTGAGCCCTGGATACCCCAACACACCAGAAAAGGAAGACTCAGATTTAAAATCACTTCTCATGATGATGATGGAAAACTTTAAGAAGAAAATAAATACCCCCTTAAAGAAATACAAGAGAACACAGGTAAACAGCTAGAAGTCCTTAAAAAGGAAATACAGGAAAACACAATCAAACAGGCAAAGGAAATGAACAAAACCATCCAGGATCTAAAAATGGAAATAGAAACAATAAAGAAATCACAAAGGGAGACAACCCTGGAGATAGAAACCCTAGGAAAAAGATCAGGAGTCATAGATGCAAGCATCACCAACAGAATATAAGAGATAGAAGAGAGAATCTCAGGTGCAGAAGATACCGTAGAAAACATTGACACAACAGTCAAAGAAAATGCAAAAAGCTTCTAACCAAAAACATCCAGGAAATCCAGGACACAATGAGAAGACCAAACCTAAGGATAATAGGTATAGAAGAGAGTGAAGATTCTCAACTTAAAGGACAAGTAAATATCTTCAAAAAATCGTAGAAGAAAACTTCCCTAACCTAAAGAAAAAGATGAACATAAACATTCAAGAAGCCTACAGAACTCCAAACAGATTGGACCAGAAAAGAAATTCCTCCTGTCACATAATAGTCAAAACACCAAATGCACAAAACAAAGAAAGAATATTAAAAGCAGTAAGGGGAAAAGGTCAAGTAACATATAAAGGCAGACCTATCAGAATTACACCAGACTTCTCACCAGAGACTATGAAAGCTAGAAGATCCTGGAGAGATATCATACAGAACCTAAGAGAACACAACTGCCAGCCCAGGCTGCTTTACCCAGCAAAACTCTCAATTATCATAGATGGTGAAACCAAAATATTCCATGGCAAAACCAAATTTATACAATATCTTTCCACAAACCCAGCTTTACAAAGGATAATAGTTGGAAAACACCAACACAAGGAGGGAAACTACGCCCTAGAAAAAGCAAGAAACTAATCTTTCAACAAACCCAAAAGAAGATAGCCACACAAACATAAAAATAACATCGAAAATAGCAGGAACCAACAATCACTATCTCCCTATCTATTCAATATAGTAATTGAAGTCCTAGCTAGAGCAATTAGACAACAAAAGGAAGTCAAAGGGATACAAATTGGAAAGGAAGAAATCAAAATATCACTATTTGCAGATAATATGATCATATACTTAAGTGACCCAAAAAACTCCACCAGAGAACTGCTATAGCTGATAAACTACTTCAGCAAAGTGGCCGGATATAAAATTAACTCAAACAAATCAGTAGCCTTCCTATACTCAAAGGATAAACAGGCTGAGAAAGAAATTAGGGAAATGACATCCTTCACAATTGTCACAAACAATATAACGTATCTTGGTGTGACTCTAACCAAACCAAGATCTGTATGACAAGAACTTCAAGTCTCTGAAGAAAGAAATCAAAGACCTCAGAAGATGGAAAGACCTCCCATGCTCATGGATTGGCAGGATTAATATAGTTAAAATGGCCATCTTGCCAAAAACAATCTACAGATTCAATGCAATCCCCATCAAAATTACAACTCAATTCTTCATAGACTTAGTTAGAAAGAGCAATCCTCAAATTCATTTGGAATAATCAAAAACTCAGGACAGCAAAAACTATTCTGAACAATAAAAATACTTCTGGGGGAATCAGCCTCCCTGACCTCAAGCTGTACTACAGAGCAGTAGTGATAAAAACTGTATGGTATTGGTACAGTGACAGGCAGGTAGATCAATGGAATAGAATTAAAGAGCAGAAATGAACCCACATACCGATAGTCACTTGATCTTTGACAAAGGAGCTAAAACCATCCAGTGGAAACAAGACAGCATTTTCAACAAATAGTGCTGGTTCAACTGGTGGTCAACATGTAGAAGCATGAGAATTGATCCATTCCTGTCTCCCTGTACAAAGCTCAAGTCCAAGTGGATCAGTGATCTCCACATAAAACCAGTTACACTGAATCTAATAGAAGAGAAAGTGGGGGAAACTCTCAAACACATGGCCACAGGGGAAAAGTTCCTGAACACAACACCAATGACTTATGCTCTAAGATCAAGAATTGACAAGCAGGATCTCATAAAATTGCAAAGCTTTTATAAGGCAAAGGACACTGTCAATATGACAAAACAGCAACCAACAGATTGGGAAAAGATCTTTACCAATCCTACATCTGATAGAGGGCTAATATCCAATATATACAAAGAACTCAAGAAATTAGACTCCAGAGAACCAAATAGCCCTACCAAAAAATGGGGAACAGAGCTAATCAGAGAATTCTCAACTGAGAAAACTCAAATGGCTAAGAAGCACCTAAAGAAATGTTCAACATCCTTAGTCATCAGGGAAATGCAAATCAAAACAAGTCTGAGATTCCACCTCACACCAGTCAGAATGGCTAAGTTCAAAAACTCAGGTAACAACAGATGGTGACGAGGATGTGGAGAAAGAGGAACACTCCTCCATTGTTGGTAGGATTGCAAGCTGGTATAACCACTCTGGAAATCAGTTTGGCGGACCCTCAGAAAATTGGACATAGTACTACCTGAGGACCCAGCTATACCACTCCTGGGCATAGATCCAGAAGATGCTCCAACATCTAATAAGGACACGTGCTCCACTATGTTCATAGCAGCCATATTTATAACAGCCAGAAGCTGGGAACAACCAAGATGTCCCTCAACAGAGGAATGGATACAGAAAATGTGGTACATTTACACAATGGAATACTGCTCAGCTATTAAAAACAATGACTTCATGAAATTCGCAGGCAAATGGATGGAACTTGAAAATATCATCCTGAGTGAGGTAACCCAGTCACAAAAGAAGGAGCAAGGTATGTACTCACTCATAAGCAGATATTAGCCCAAAAGTTTGGAACACCCGTGATTCAATTCACAGCAACTGTTGGACTGAGCGTGGGGTCCCAAATGGAGGAGTTGAAGAAGGAACTGAAGGAACTGAGGGAGTTTGCAGTCCCATGGGGCTGGAGCAACAGTTTCAACTGGTCAGGGCTCCCGGTGCTCCCAGAGACTGGACCACCAACCAAAGAATGCATATGGAGAGACCCGTGGTGCTGGCCACATATGTGGCTAAGGAGGGCCTTGTTGACTATCAGTGAGAGGAGGGGCCCTTGGGTCTGAGAGTGTTAGATGGCCCAGTATAGGGGAATGCCAGGGAGGGAAGATGGGAGTGGGTGTGTGGGTGGGGGAATACCCTCATAGAGGCTGGGGAGCGGGGATGGGATAGGGGGTTTCCAAAGGGGAGCCCTGGAAAGGGGAAAACATTTGAAATGTAAATAAAGTATTAAATTTAAAAAAATAATTAGTACCACTAAGAACATTTGTATGTAATTGCTATGTAGGCCCATATTTCCATTTTTCCCTGGTATATACCTAGGAATGGTACCATTGGGTCATATGGTAACCCTGTGCTTAACATGTGAAAGAACAGTCAAACTGAATTTCATAGATACTGTGACATTTAGCCCATAAAGTACATTTATCTCTGCAGAATTCATGAAGAACATGCGGTTTTTCATAGTAGAATCTAAGGCCAACATGAATCTGTTAGTGATTGTCAGGCTTAGGTTTCCAGTCCTACCCTCTACTTACAGGGCATCTGGTTTCACTCATTAACAGCAGCAATGCCAATTGGGCACATACATAATAAAATTAATGATCAAAATACAGATCAAAGAGAAGGTATTCTCTTACCTTTGATTAAAGTGTAATTCAATGCTTTGACAACTGGCCGCGTTGAGGAAAATAATAAGTAGTGCACTAACCAACCTTTAGCATAACTGTCCTAATTGGTAATTTCATCTCCAATATGAGCATTAAAAGGATATTTTCTTTGTGCAACCTTGGACTGTAGTCAAGCAGGTTTAAGGGAAAACTGTGGCCTCATTACGTGTTGTTTCCCTTTCAGACATCTCAGTGAATAGTGTACAGCTCTACCTGTCTCCACGGGAGCTCAATAATTACCAGATTATGACTATTTTATCATTTTTATTTATCCCTGGATGCTTTCTTATCTGCAGTGTATTTCAATCATATCTACCCATTCTATCTCCTCCAACTCATCCTGGATGCCATTTGCACCATGTCACCTCTCAAGTTCATGTCCTGTTTTCTCGCACATCTTTAAACTCACTGAGTCTAATTAGTACTGTCTGTAGGTGCATGGGTGTGAGGGGCACCCACTATAGCATGAGGCTATACTCTCAAGGGCTGCACTTTTGAAAAATACTCACCAGCAGCAGCCAGCAGTTTCCGAGAGCTGTCCAGTTAAGAGGCAGTGCCTGCTGAGTCTCTCTTACCTCCAATCTAGAATATAGACTAGCTTGATCCTTTGCAGGTTGGTACAAACAACCAGCACTGTAACATGTTCTGTCGTGTCTGAAAGATAGTTTCTTAGTACTTCCTCTCAATGTATAGTCTATGTCCACTCTTCTAAGATATTTTCTGAGGCTTGGGGAGAGGGCATATGACAGGGAAATCCCATTTGGCTGAACACTCCATAGTCACTTTTTCTCTCTACCTTGGCCAGTTGTGCTTCTCTGTCTGTAATGACCCTACTCACTTCAAAAAGAAGCTTCTTTGATGAGAGGAGAGAGCTTTTGGTGTAAGGACAGGATTCAGATGGTAGTTAGATACTATATCATTTCAGCAAAATGATAGGAGGCTCTCCTCTGTTGTCTATGACCTCTCCAGTCATAGGCCCTTGGTTAGGTTTATAATACCAAACCTGACTTCCCTCTCATTAAGCAGGCCTTACTTCTAACAAGACAGCTGTTTGACATAGTTCCTAAGACATTAGTGCCACTATCATACCCTGGGGCATATCTAGTTGGGCCATTACATTGTTAATTATTACAGTTCACAGGATTTACAACTGGGCAGGACCACTGATAACTTTTGTGCTTCAGCAGCTTACACAAGACCTGTCAATATGATGAAAACCAGACTATGTTTCCTGGTCAGTACCATTTGTGACCTGTCCTCTGACTGATAGGTGTGCAGTTTACAACAGGGTCTTTACTCTCAAATTCTGGCATGCCACTAAGGACAGTTATATCAGCATGTATTATTGTAAGAGTCTCTTGGACAGCTTCAACCAACAACTCAAAGGAGGATAATCTCACATCTGACACTGGACATTTTGTTTGCTAAAATCTATCGCTTCTAGGAAGAGCATTATCCCCATACGGAATAACTCTAGTTAAACTGTATACATATATTTTTAAAAGTATATGTTATATATTTAAAACAGTATATCCATACATTTAAAACAGTAGAGTTCTATAGAGAAGGAGAGAACACAGGTGCTATGGGGTGGGAAAGGGGAAATCAGTGTCGGATGTCTTAGGTTTGTGGGAGGGTAGGAGGGTGAAGCAGGGGGAGCGTTAAATGACACCAAGAATATTTGGAAAAGTAATAAAGAAACCTATTTTATAAGCTTTTTCGACATTGGTTTTTCACTTGTCCTGTCTACGTGACACATCCCATGGACAAAGCTAAGCGTATGGTGTGGGTGTTCCTTAGAAATAGCCATGTAATTCAAATTTAATTTATAAAAATTATAGGAAATTTACTGATGTCCTTTTCCCCTCTCATTAAATGAAAAAGCACATTGAATCAGACCTTTAGTCCCTTGTCTCCGAAATTAAAATAATGAAAGATAAGGGGCCTCTCATCTGAAATAGAAAGAACATTAGAAAAATGGATATCCAATTTGATGGGGAAAATTACGCTCTTATTGTGTTCTAAATAGCAGGAACTATTAGGACCATGAAGTAGCTGTTCATTAGGCAGAGAAAAGGCCCCTGAGCTGACCTGTCACTAAGAGCTTGCTTTATCAAAAGTGAGTCATGGGGAAAGCACCCCTGTGGCTACTTGTATTTGAGCCATTTGTCTCTGGCACAAATCAGCATGTGACTGTGATAGAGCCTAAGGAATTTTAGAATCCTTTTGAAAGCCCTTGAGAATTAAGGCTTTTCTATTTGCATGAAAGTTTCCAGTGTGCAATCATAATATTTGGGTCAGAAGAGACATCATAGTCCAAAATGTTTTTTATTTTGTATAAAAAGAAAAATATAAGATGAAGGTTGCCCAGAGTCACGTGACTCTGAACTTCAATTTACTCTTAGTCTCTCTCCTTTAGTTCTCATTAAAATGCAAACATACTTGGGAAGCATGACACAGAGTTTGCAGGAGTGAAGAGTAAATGTTCAGCAGAAAGTTCAGGAAAGGGACTGTGATCTATAGTGTGCGGCACAGATCATTTAGACCTAAGACGAGCTTGAAAATGGGGAGGACACTTAAATGGGCAGAGAGAAGAGAGTCTGAACATGTGGAGACAGAGCTAAGAAGTCAGGGTACCTGGTCTTCTTTGTAAGTGTCCTGTCACTCCCTCTGTTCACCAGTGTAGAACTGGGAAGAACTTTTTAGCCAACATTTTTTGTATATGATTTAAATCTCTACTTGGTTTTACTTTTTCTTAACAACGAATAAAGAACATGTAGAGCTATATCTTATATCTTTGCTGTTTTCATATGTGGGGTGTGTGTGTATGTGTGTGTGTGTGTGTGTGTGTGTGTGTGTGTGTTTTAGAGTATAAATAGTGGAGTCAGAATGCCTGAGCTCGAATTCTACTCATTAGTAGTCATGATACCTTAAAAACATGCCTGGAACTAACCCAACTTGTCACCAATGGAACTGTAAATTCCATGCCCCTTCCCTTTCTATCTTTTCTGTCCCCAATGATTCCTTAGGAACTCTTTGTGCCAGAAAAACTTCGTGGTAGAAGCTGTGGGTCATTTTTGTCAGGCTAGTCCAGAAAATGTCATGTAGTCATGGGATTCATATGTCAAAGGAAATAGGACAATACACAGAAATCCCTTTTCACTGAGACTAAAATGCTGGGGAGCTCAGATACAAGTGCTAAGAATCTACAGTGAGAATCAACAGCCAGACACATGTGCCACCTTGACTCTACAAATAATAGAGATTTCAGATAACTGCAGTACCACTAAAAGTGAGAGCTACTGAGCTACATCCTTCCTGACTTGCTGACACACGAAATCACAACTTGATTAAGTCACAGATGGGCCACATCTTACAAGGTGATTTCATCAGGATAAACACATTATAAGCTAAAAGTATAGCAAGTAAACAAATTCATTTAAGACAACTAATTTACTGGATACGATGGGTTAGTAAATAGCACATTCTAGAAAACCTGTTTATTCTTGTGATTATGGAGAGGACTGGAAGCTAAGCTAAGGTCTTCTGCTGCTGCCCAGCATTGTGAGAGAGTACATAGCAATGTCCTCACAAGAAATAAAAACTCAAAACTCGAACTTCAGTTACAACCGAAAACATAATCACATGAATACCATGATAAAGTTGAAACATCATAAGTCGGTGCCTCAGGAGTCAGGGCCTGTCTGTACTACATTCTCACATAATTTTCTATATAGCAATAGCAACTGAAATGTATTTCTCTGAGTGAGCTCATTCACAATTCTCAGTATTTCATTACAGACATTAGAAGGGCGACCACTGGTCTGGAGTACTCCTTTGCTGTTGTTGGCATTGGTTTTTCTTTGCTCTCTTTGGAGTGCTTTTATTCCCCTTCAGATTAAGTACAATAACAATACAATGTAATTTAGTTCTCTATGTATCATACTTTGCACCCACAATATAGTAAATAGAAAAATGAAATCTATCAAAAGATCAATATAACTAAAATTATTCTTATATTACAACAATTAAGCTAAAATCAATTTAAAAGGTTTATTTTATTTTTATTTATGTGTATGCATGTGTATGTGCACACATGTGTGCATATGTCTATGAAGACCAAAAGATGGCTTCAAGTCCCAGGAAGCTGGAGTTCCAGGTGTCTGTGAGATGGCCAGTGTGGATACTGGGATCCAAACTTAAGTTCTTTGGAAGAACAGCAATCATTCTTAATCTCTGAGCTATCCCTCTAACTCCCAGAAAAACAATTTTCAAAATAAAGAACCCAGGGGAGATTTTTCTCGAATTCCTTAGAATTTCATCTAATTTTTGAATAATATTTTAATGTGCAAGCAGATAATTTAAGTGGCACCAATATGCTGTCCACTAGATTTTGGCAGTAACAAAGCTATTTGGTTTCTGCACTGTCTGTTGAGTAGCAGCCAGTCTTGGGTGACTGCTAGGCTTTTGAAATAATCAGTTAATAAAACTGGTAGCACAATTCTAGAATATTCTTGCTAATCATGTCTGTGATTGAGGGTCTGTAGAGATAGGAAATTTTCTACTTACTAAAGTAGTTGACCCACAATAGTTAAACTGATTAGCGATAAG
Source organism: Uromys caudimaculatus (assembly GCA_028551405.1). NCBI lineage: Eukaryota > Metazoa > Chordata > Mammalia > Rodentia > Muridae > Uromys > Uromys caudimaculatus. The sequence continues at coordinate 69,640,149 of CM052709.1, read as the reverse complement.
TACAGGTAAGAAAAATATTGACCACTTTCTAATTTTCAAGACACATGAACATATGTTACATAGCAAGGAAGGATTAAGGTTGCAGATGAAAGTCAGGTTGATTTGATATAAAGTGAAAGAACTAGTTTAAAAGAAATAAGAATGGTTTTTATTTTGTATTGTTTTTTCTTAGCCACCTAAGTGAGTGTGGCTAAGAAACATATTTCCACTGTTCTGAAAGACAAACTCTACCATGGAAAAATGTTACGTGACCCTCTGCAGTCGAGGAACAAAGAAAGTCATAAATCCTTATACTTAATAAGCACATCAGTGAAGATAGTACTTAGGCAAGCTACATCAAAGAAGGGAGATCTTTTCTTTCAGGTCTCAAATGTCACAGCTTTCTCAGCTTTAGAGTTGGCAGGGACTGGAGATTGCACTAAACTTAATGATAGTATCTGGGGATTGTACCATGAGCATTTTAAGTCAGAGACTGAAAATAGTTGGTTATTTAAAAGACAAAACCCAAGGTAAGTTTGACCTTAGACTTGTAATGCTCCATCTCTCTACTACTGCAGTGTCCTAAGCCCAGGTAAAAGGATCTTCAGGATTCTTAATAGAAATGCAGGTTCAGAGTCTTCAGAGTCACAGTTGATAATTAATTAGTAGATCTGAACTCCTTAATTTGGTTCAGCATAATTGAAAAAGTCTTTTAAATATAGAGGAGAAAGGCAGAAGGGAGCAATGGCAAAAAAGGTAGGAAGAGCATGCGGGGTTGGAGAAATGCTGCTTTGTTGGCTGTGAAGATAGTGAGGGCATGAGCTGAGAATGGGAGCATCTTCTAGAAACCACGGGAAGGACGGCCGGAAACCTCAGCTTGGGCCACAGGGCCCCACACCTAATCAGCGCCAGGACAAAGATCCCTCGCCGGAGATCACAAGACCCAGCAGAGGGCCAAAGACACGCCCCACAGCTCACCAGGAACGCAGAAA
>CM052709.1:69476927-69638678 GCA_028551405.1 Uromys caudimaculatus | reverse complement strand
AGGACTTTGGGCCTGAGGGTGCTAGGGGCACCAGTAAAAGGGAATGTCAAGGTGGGAATATGGGAATGGGTGGGCGGGTAGGTGGGAGGAGGAATTCCCTCACAGAGGCGGGGAGGGGGAGGGGACACGGGGTTTCTAAAGAAAAGGGGAATCATCGGAAATGTAAATAAAATATCAAAAATAAATAAAAAAAAAAAAAAAAAAAAAAAAAAAAGAGACCACGGGGAGAGGAATTCAAGGACAGTTATCTCCTGGACCATCCAGAAGGGTCATAAATATGTCATATTTTGATTTTGGTCTGGTGACCATGTTAACTTCTGACCCCCAGGACTTATCCACTGCATGATCCTAAGAGATGTATTCATTTATTTGAAGTAGTAATAGAAAACCAGGCACATAGCACACTGAGCCTTTTAACCTAAGCGGCCCTGCCAAGAATCCAAAGACCATTCTTCCATTTCTGTTTTTTCCCTCCGTTTGAGTGTTCCCATGTTCTCTAGCTACTCATCAAGTGCGGTGGTTCTGTGCCTAGACATCCTAGTCTGTGTCTCCACGACCTTAGATGGCTTGGCTGAGACAGTACTTAAGTAATGTCACCTACCGTGGAACACAAGAGTCCATCTGTGTGCCTGGATAGCATTTGCTCTCATTCAGGGACCTTATATCATGTCCATCTGTAAAAGGCTGAAAATGTCTTAGCTTTTGTAGAAACTACTACATAAAGTGAGTTTCAGTTATTAGCTTATATGCCATGCACCTATTGACTATTTTTTTTAATATTGATTTGCTACAAAATAATCCTAACCCTAATCCTAGATCTTAAAGATATGATGGATTTGTGATTCCAAAGTGTCAGCTTCCTCTTCCAACTATTTTTTTTATAAATTAGCCTCCCCTCCATTAACGTATATATCCCAGAAGTTAATTAATGAGATTCCTGTGGCATAGCCTTGGAGATCCTCCCAGCTTTGTCCATTCATCCACAGAATGGACTGAGTTCCTTCAGTAAGTCAATCATTTCGGTTTGGGGGAATGCAAAGGTTTCAGTCCTGACACTGGACCAGTGACCAGCAAGTGGAGCTTGCTGACCATATCGCAGTCTGCCTCACTTTCTGCAAGGCACCAGAGAAACAGCTGAGAATAAAGCAGACTCAATTCTCAAATGCCTTCTATCCTAGAATCTAGCCTTCCCCATCTTTTTAAAGATTTCTTTTCATATTCTACATCTGACAAAGAAGATAGATTTAGTTTTGCTGTCTATAGTTTACGTTAGAGGAAAAATGGTCCCGTCTAGTTTATTTTTGCAAAGTATACTCTCTTACCACTAAGATATCACATTTAGCATCTGGCTACTGAAACAAGGAAAAGATTGATCTTAAAATAATGGAAGCAGCTTTTTAAAACTGGTTTTGTTGTTGCCATTTTTTTTCGCAGAGAACTAGAAGCCTTTGAGAAGCTACCCAGGACTTTTTAAACAGTTTCGTAGCATAAGCAAAGATTTTCGCCCACTAATCCCTGCCTTTCTCTTTCTCCCTCCATCACTTAGCTTTCTTCAGGGGTGGGGACTGAGCCCAGAGCCTCAGACACTCTAGGCAAAGGCTCAAACACTGAGTGGCATCCCTGCCCTCTCAGCACACAGCCACATTAGACTGAGCTTGTCCTGTGCTTACAAAGGGACTAACTCCTGCCAATGTAAGCCAATTAAAACGTAAATCTAGATCAGAAAAGCAATAGCCCCCAGAGAAATAGAAACAATAATTAAAGTTTATCCAAAAGAAACTCAAAACAACAACAACATAAAAGCACAGGACCAGATGGTTTTAGTGCAAAATTCTACTGGACTTTCAAAGAAAGTTAATGCCACTACTCTTCAAATTATTTCACAAAATAGAAATAGAAGGAACATTTCCTAGTTCATTTTATGATGCCATTTTATGAAGTGTTACCCTGATACCCAAAGCACATAAAGGACCAAAAAAGTAAGAGAATTATTGACCAATTACCCTTATGAATATAGATGCAAAACTTCTTTTTTAAAATATAATTAACAAAGTTTTTTCTTTTTTTAAATTTTATTTTATTTAATGTATGAGTGCTCTGCTGCATATACATTCGCCTGCCTGAAGAGGGCATCAGATTTCCCTATAGATGCTTGTGAGCCACCATGTGGTTGCTGGGAATTGAACTCAGGACCTCTGGAAGAGCATCCAGTGCTCTTAACCACTGAGCTATCTCACCAGCCCAATACTAAACTTCTTAATAAAATACTTGCAAACTGAATCCAAAAAGCATATTAAAAAGATCACCCACCATGATCAAGTAGGCTTCATCCCAGAGAACAGGGATGGTTCTACAAACATAAATCAATAAATGTAATTCACCACACAAAAAACCTGAAAGACAAAAACGACATGACCAACTCATTAGATACAGAAAAGAACTTTGACAAAATCCCTAAATGATAAAAAGTCTTGAAGACACTGGGGTTACAAGAAACATACATCACCACAATAAAGGCATTTTTAATGGCAAGCTCATAGCCAACATCAACTTAAATGGAAAGAAACTCAAAGCAATTCCATGAAAATCAGGAACAAGACAAGGCTGTCCACTATCTCCATATCAATTAAGGCAACTGAAGGAATACACACAGGAAAAGAAGTCAAAGTATCTTTATTTGAAGATGATATAATAATATACATAAGGGACACTAAAAATTCCACTGGGAAATTTCTACAGCTAATAAACACTTTTAGCAAAGTTGCTGGACACAAAGGTAACACAAAAAATCAGAAGCCTTCCTGTATACAGATGGACTAAGGAAGAAACCAGTGAAGAAACATCCTTCACAATAATATAATAGTTATATAATATATATCAAATAATATAAAATATCTTGGGATAACTCTAACCAAGCAAGTGAAAGACTTGTATGATTAAAAACTTTAAGACATTGAAGAAAGAAATTGAAGAAAAGTAAAGAAAATAGAAGGATCTCCCATTCTCCTGGATCAACAGGATTAATAAAAATGTGTATCCTACCAAAAGCAATCTACAGATTCAATGCAATCCCTATCGAAATTCCAACATAAGCATTCACAGATCTTGAATAGACAACTTTAAGCTTCATATGAAAACAGAAAAACCCAGGATAGCAAAAAGAATCCTGAATAATAAAAAAACTGCAGGAGGCATCACCATCCTGACCTCAAATTGTACTATAGAGCTATAATAATAATAATAATAATAATAATAATAATAATAATAATAACAATAACAATAACAATAACAATAATATACCATGGTATTGGCACTAAAACAGACATAGCGATCAATCGAATCAAGTCAAAGACCCAGACATAAATCCATACACCTACAGATACTTGATTTTTTAAAATAAAGAAGCCAGAAATACACACTGAAAAAAAAGACAGCATCTTCAACAAATTGTGTTGGTCAAACTGGATGGCTGTACATAGAAGAATCCAAATAGATCCATACTTATAACCCTGCATAAAACTCATTCCATATAGATCAAAAACCTCAACATAAAATCATATACACAGAACTGGATAGAGAAGAAGGTGGGAAATAGCCTTGAACTCATTGGTGCAGGAAAAGACTTTCTGAACAGAACACCATAAGCACATGCACTAAGATCAACAGTTAATAAATGGTACCTCATGAAGTTGATTTTTCCTGCAACACATGGTAAAGACAAATACTTCTGCTCAAAATACATGAATAAAGTAGAAATAAAATGTCTCCTATTGACATTTAGCTATACTCTATACTCATTTTTCAGTGCCTTGTTCAGCCATCATCAGAAAAACTTTCTCCTGCAGCAGACGAGAACAAATGCAGAGAGACACACAGCCAGATAGTATGCAGGTAGTGAGAGACCTTGGAACACTCAGCCCTAAACAGGATATCTCAGGGTTGGAGGTCACCATGAAAAGAAGCCCCTCTACATCAACATGTAGAATTCACAGGGACTGAGGCGGCATGCATGGGGGCTGCAGGGATCTACCCCATTTGGGGTTTATAGATCTGAAAAGAGAAGTGGGAAACAAACTACTCTAAAGGTAGGCTGAATGCCTAGCAATAGATAGCAAACAGGAAATGAAATCAATGTAATCTTTGGATACAGTTGAGGATATGGGAAGAATTAAGTGTTGGCTCGGTAACGGGCTATTTAACCCTGACCTTCTCTTTCCAGATCGTGGTCTTGCCCATCTTCGTTTTGTTTGTTATGCATCATGAAATCTTCATGTCATGTGCTTTATTGAAATCTAGATCGCATACCATTAGTGAGGTACTATTCATCTGCTATTGTAACTGATTATCTTATACTTCAAATATATACAGGCATATCTGGTTAAAACAAAGGAATTTACACAGATGTATGAATGATCAGAACAATGATATTTTTTAAAGGGAAGAATTATGTTATATAAAAAAAGGACTATCACTTAATATTGATAGCCAGGAAAACAAACATAAAGTAATCAAATTATTTTTTATGACTCACTTTTGTTTGTATATTTCCAGCTATATCCTTTAAATAAAACTATATCTACCAGTCTAAATAAAAATTATAATTTAGAATGTAAACATTTTAGAGTATACACTTAAGGAGAAATAAAATAATTTTATTAGTCTATTATAAATAATGTTTACTTTTTCATTAAATTGAGATTTCATTCTATTTGCAACATTTTTTGTGATTAAGCCAGCATAATTCTGTTCTATTCTACTCTCAAAAACAAGAACCGTTAAAGACAGGGTCTTTCCAAGCCAAGATTGCTCTTAAACTGACTATGGAGCCAAGGATGACCTTGAACTTCCTGATTTTCCTGGCTCAACCTCCACAGTGCTGGGATGACAGGCATATCATAGTGTACCTAGTTTCATGATATTAGTTTGCTATTATGTGGCTATGATAAACATGATAACCAAGTAGGAAAGGATTTTTGTTTGTTTTTCCTACAGGTTGAGTTCATTATTGAGGGAAGACAGGTAGGGCAGTAGCTCAAATCAAGAATCTGGAGGTAGAAAGCATGGAGGAACACTGCTTACTAGTTTGTTTCCTCTGGCTGACTCTGTTATCTTTCTCATACAGTTACCCAGGGGCATTACCATCCACAGTTGTATGAGTTCCCCCACAAATTCAGCAATGAAGAAAATGCGTAAGCATAAGCCCACAGGCAAAACTGATGAACATACCCTCTTCCTGACAAGTCAAGTTTACTATCAGTACTAATCAATCACTGTTCTCTCTATCTAGTTTAGAGATAGATGCTCAAGAAAAGCCACATAACTGAAAAGATTAGCTTTTAAAATTAGTGAGTAATGGAGATAGGTCTGAACTGCAATGTGAAATACACAAGGCAGTGAGATCCCTGGTATCTGTGTTAAAACACTGTTTATACTGGTGACCTAAGATTTTGAAGAGACAATAGACCATAGTAAAGTAATTCCAATATTTTTACTGTGTTTAGGAAAAGAATGTGCTTACAAAAGGAATTGTTAAAGTTCGGGTTCTTCAGAAATAAGCAATGAGTAAGAGTTTGGAGGGTAATTCCTTAGACATCAACATTAGGAAGGAAGAAAAATAAATATTTTAACAGAGGTGAGACTACATTGAGTTCAACTGAGTTCAAGTTCTAGGCACTCAGACATGTCAGTTCCTTGCTCCAGAGCAAGCAGAGTGGCCAGTGGTCAGATCTTTCTATCTCTCCAAATAAAGCAGCTGAGTGATAAGTGTGATAAGGCTGAATGATGAAAAGACAAGTGTGGGCTAAAGGGGTTCTCTTAGTTAGGGTTTTACTGCTGTGAGCAGATACCATGACCAATACAAGTCTCATAAAGGACAACATTTAATTGGGTCTCACAGGTTCAAAGGTTCAGTCCATTATCATCAAGACGGGAGCATGGCAGCATCCAGGCAAGCATGGTGCAGGAGGAGCTGAGAGTTCTGCATCTTCATCTGAAGGCTGCTAGCAGAATACTGACTTCCAGGCAGCTAGGAGCCCAAAAGTTCAGATACCCAAGTTTCACTTTACAGTAACCACTGGACTGAGAGTGAGGTCCCAGATGGAGGAGTTGGAGAGGGACTGAAGGAGCTGAGGGAGTGGCAGTCCCATGGAGGGAGCAACAGTGTCAACTGGCCTGACCCCCTGGTGCTCCTAGAGGCTGGACCACCAACCAAAGAATACACATAGAGGGACCCATGGCTCAGATCACATATGTGGCAGAGGAGGGTCTTGTTGGCCATCAGGGGGAGGAGAGGCCCTTGGGTCTGAGGGAGTTAGAGGCCCCAGTAAAGGGGAATGTCAAGGTGGGAATATGGAGGTGGGTGGGAGGGGGAATGCCCTCATAGAGGCGGGGGAGGGGGAGGGGATGGGGGTTTCCAAAGAGGAGACCTGGAAAGGGGGAAACATTGGAAATGTAAATAAAGTATCAAAAAAAAAAAAAAAAAAAGAGTCTTAAAGCCCACACCCACAGTGATACACTTCCTCCAACAGGGCCACACCTTCTAATATTGCCACTCCCTGGGCCAAGCATATAAAAACCATCACAGGGGTTCTCTGTAGACTCTAACAAAGTTGGTGGAGGAAGCTTGCCTGTTGATTTTAGAAACCTTGGTGTGGGACCTGGTTCTATATCTTGTTAAGATCTAGGTCAAGTATTAAAGCTTAGATGAAATGTTAAGGCTTAGGTAAAATGTTAACACCTAGGTAACAGCTAGCCTGCCATTATAAAGAAACTTTCTCATATGTTTCTGCTGTGACTAGGAAGTTTTTTAATGACAAGACTGATTACATATTCTATTACGTTCTATGCCCTTGGAAACTAATTACTGTAAAAGTCAGTATAACTGTTTTGTATAATTACCCACAATAAGCTTGTACCTGAACCAACCACTCAACAGTTCTTCCTGTAACTGTGTATAAGCTTTTATGATATATACTGCCCATGGGGTGGAGCCCAACATAAGCAAGATATAAGAAACTGCATCAATATAAGAAACTATTTGGAATACGACTTTCATTTTGAGTAGTGGTTAGTAATGTTTAAGTTCCCAAGACCTCCTGGTGAACTGACATCCTACTTGGCAGAAAGAAATATGTATGTGGGTAACTGACATCCTGGTTGGCAAATGAAGACATGAATGTTAGACAAGTCCCATCCTGGTAGACAATTTAAGACATGAATGTTAGAAAAGGCAAGTCTTCTGCCCCAGGTGAGTACCCCAACCAATGGAAACAGGATAAATGTACAACACAGACATGTTCCTAAGGAAATCCCCTTATCCCTAAATCATGATTGATAGAATAACTTGGCACAGATGTTTTTGGATTTTGGGCTTAAATACCTTATAGGATTCTTGGATTCCAACTTATCTCAATTTCAAACTCATCAGAACTGTACTGGGCTTTGTAGGAGTAGGTAAAGAGTAGCAACCACAGGTCAGATGTGCTTTAGGTAGCTTTCTCTTCTCTATCTTTGACAATGACCTGGAGGTCATTCTTCACAATGTCTCTACTTACTCAGTGGGGGTGGATTCTGAATGTGTATGCTCTCTAATAGTCTAAAGTTCTATAGTGTTATTCATTTGCTCATTTAACATATATTTAACAAGGCTATTACTGTGTCAGCCAGTTCTAAACATGTAGGATACAATAAGAAGGTGGACTGAGCTTTTTGGTCCTATGGAAGCAATTCTTCCAGTTTTACAGTGCTATGTTATATAAGATAAAACAATGACATGTGACTTTATTCAGGAAAAATACCTTAGTTAAATCAACTGCTTCAAAGAAGAGGAGTTTGATACTCAGGGCTTCTCAGAAAATATATTACATCTTTAAAAAAAAAAAAACTCAATGAATTATTTACTGGGAATATCATAGCTTCCACACACTGAAATAAAATTTTTTCCTACCTTTTGTCTATGGAGCTAATAAAACTACTGACAAGCTTCCCTTACTGACAAAGGCAGGAAGAAAATTAAAGTCCAGAGAGGAGGAAATAAAATACACTTTCAGAAACTTGGACTGAAAATATGCCAAAGCTCTTCCTGGTGAGTCAGACAGAAAGTTATTAAAACCATGATTGTAACACAAGATACGGAAACAAATAAAGGGTATTTCAATCCGTCTCATATGAGCTTCAATATTGGATCTTATTTTCAGCTGTTATCATGGGAGGCACTGGAGAGAAAAAGTTGCATGAGAAATGTCCTTTTTTTTTTGTTTATTTTCTTAAGACTTTTTTATATTAAGATTGGGCAAGGATTTATTTCAGGGCTATGAAGGAGGGCACAGTGTGACAAGCTGAAAAGCATTTAAAAATACTCAATATGCTTCAAATAAGTACAGCATCAATAAGTCCATAGAGCTGGTCTGCAGGAGACTGAATATAAAGATCTATCCTATTTAAGGATAGAAAAATAAAAAACTAAACTTGGGAGAGTTGGGGAGAATAATACGCACCCAGCCCAATGTTGGGATATATTTGGGAATTTAGTAGAACTTAGAATGGAGTCATTATTTCCTACTCTTCTATAAGACTAAATAGTAATAATTGGCTAGAATCACTTCTAAAATATTTCAAAATGTCTAGAAAAATTTAAAATTTACAACACATAAAAATGATTCATGTTTGAAGAAACACAAAATCTGATCTTGATGTGGTTATTTACTTCATACATGTATTAAATTGGCAAAATATATTGTACAAAGAAGACAAATATGTCTCAATAAAAATAAACTGAGATGATAAAAATATATTTTGAGGAAAGGAGTTATGATATTTTTAAGATGTAGTCATTCAATCTTTGTTTTTTACATCTACTGTTTTGTGTGTTGTTTTTATTTGAAAGAGGAGTTGAAACAAAACTTTAAGGATCTTTTTCTTTTGTTTCCCTAAATGTGAATCATTCAAACAAAACCGGTTTAACTAGAAATCACCAAAGTAAGATGCTACTTGCACAACAACCCAAGATCAAGGGGTAGAGGGAAAAGGACAGTTCAGCAGACAGAGCATACATACAATGCTGTGGTTCTTCTGCTCAGGACCCCTCCCCAGAGGCAAACACAAGGACCCATTTTCTGAGGATGTTCTCCCACCAAACATCTGGATATACTTCAACCAAAACTTAATTAAAAGGAAAAAAAAGAAAAACAAAGAACACATCCAAAACAACACACAGAACCACAAAGCATCCAGCCCCACCAACCATCCTTAATCAACCATATGGATTTCTTTTCATTTTATAAAAAGGTTAATAAAAATATTGGAAAAAATTTATCATGTTATATTTGTAAAGATAACAGAATGCAGAAATATCTTAGAACTAGATATTGGAGTGGTTGGCAGCAACTTCAGGGGATACATGTCTGCATAGGAAAGTGGAGTCAGGGTGTCAGAAAGGCCTTATCTCCTCCTTGGCATCCAAAACTAGTTTCTACAAAGATCCATACAGTTTGGTCCCAAACTGAGATGACCACAGCAATGTCTTCAATCATTCAACTTGAATGAACGAACATATTTTCCATAGGACAGTGCTTCTATATGATTTAGTAACAATACTCAATTCCTTTTCCAGCTGAGGTTCCTTGGAAAACTCACTTGCATTTGCCACATTATAATCCTTTGTCTCAGACCTGTGGAGAGGTGGGAGGCAGAGGTGGGAGGTATCTGCAATAGCAACAGGAGATGGGGATTCTAGAAGCTTCTCTACTGCCAGTCTATCCTGAGAACTTGGTCCAGACTCTTTCCTCTCTTGGTCTGATATTCCCTTTTATAAAGTCACATTCTGTTTTCATTAGAATAAAATTCAAATGTTAATCTTGAAAAACACTAAAGCTATGCTGTCCAGAGTGAAATTTGATCTGAATTCTTTGTTCTGTGATTCCTTGTGAAAGCATCAATCTCTCCCAGTGTGTGTTTCCCAAAAGCAAGACATTCCTCAAAGCAGTTATGGCCTCAGAACTCAGAAACCAAGGTTGATGTTTCCAGATTTGGTATTGGTTTATTAAACTCGGTCTGGGCTGAGATTCCTGGAAAAAAGCCTAAACTTGAGAATGAGGACACATTGATTTAAATCTCAACCAGGAAAAACTGAATCAGTTATCCAAGGACTTCAGTTCTTTGTGTTGTCTTCAGTAAGGGAAGTAAAGACACCAGCACCACTCACTCCTAAGGAGTGCCAAATTTAAGAACACGATGAGCATGTTCGTGAGACTAATAATGGAAGAGAAGATGCAAGAAAGTGCCTGTTGGGGACTGTGTATAGAAGGCCAATCTCAGCACTCATGAAGCTGAGTCAGGAAGACTGTCGGTTCAAGACCAGCCTATGCTACATGGTGAGACTTATTTCACAAACAAGAGCATCAGTCATGGATACTATGTGTTCTTCAATTTTTTGAGCTATACAATAAAGATAAATAATAGTGATTTCATTCATGCTAATACAGCTATAAGTACCATCCAATATTATCCATTACTTACTTTGTTTTTAAAAGATTTATTTTTTTTTAATTATGTGTATCTGTGAGTGTCTGTGTGTAGGTATGTGTGGGTATGTACACACACACACACACACACACACACACACACACACACACACACACACACACACACACACACATACAGGTGCCCACAGAAAGCAAAGGTTATAAATCCCATGGAGCAGGAGTGGTAAGTGAGTATTCACTCACTGCCTAATGGAGGTACTGAGAACCAAATTCAGGTCCTTGGCGGGAGCAGTAAGCACAGTTAAATGCTGAGTCATCTCTGTAGCCCTACGTCTACTTTCTAACTAGGAAAGCATAAACTTATGCTTTTATGCTGTGAATAATAAGGAGGTACATATTGGTGTGCATCGATTACAGTGCATTTTTAATAAAAAATTAGAACTTTTCAGAAAATTCTCATCAAATATTCCAAATATCTTATCTATAACAAAATAAACCACTACAGAATTTAGTGTTTCTAAACAACAATTCAGTATTATTTGTCACAGTTTGAAAGGTTGAATGTCTCTTCTGGGAAGTTCACACAGTTTTCCACTGCAATTACCCAGGAACATGGTCATCAGAGAGATTAGCAGGGCTGGATGCTGCTGTTCAAAACAAAACAACAACAAAACAAACAAAGAAAACAACTGTTGGAGTAGTCTTTTTTTTGCACTGTGTAAAAGTTGTCTTTGTATTATTTAATGGTGATTTCTGAACCTGCAGAGAGTTGAGTACTGTCCAGACTTTAGTACTGTTATTCTTATAGATTGTCACCTGCCTCAGTATTTTGTAAACATACAGGACCATTATCTTCTATTTGGTTTAATAAAGATCTGATGGACAATAGCTGAGGCAGGAGAGGAAAGGCAGGACTTCCAGGCAGAGAGGGGGTCTTTGGGGAAGAATTGTGGGGTGGAGAGATTCACCAGCATGACACTGAGGTGGAAGGAACAGGTACCAGGACTGAATGAGAGGTAATGGGTCACATGGTAGATGTAGACTAGAATAGTTGGATTAATTTAAGTTAGATGAGTTGGCTTGAAGATATCCATCTAAAGTCTAAGCAACAATAAATAGTACATCTCTGTGTCATTATTTGGGAGCTGACAGGTCCAAGACAGTCCAGTGATAACCAACATCAGAGCTAAACAGAGTTCAGCTTTGAATCTATAGTTAAAGTGGTACAAAAAGAATATATATATTCACACACACACAATGGGAAAGGAGACCAATAAATAACAGGGATCAATTTGAATATAAGAATATTTGGATGTATTGAATGGGAAACAATTAAAAGACTGCTTCATGGAAAGACAGTGTGTTATGGTTTAAATGTGATGTATTCCCCACAAATTCATGTGTTTAAACCTTTGGTCCTCAGAGGCACCAATTGGTAGGCTGTGTAAATATTTGGACTGGGGTGTGAGGGATCTAGGCAAACCTCATTTCCTCTTGAGCTTTCTGTTTCTTGACTCATGGAGATGGGAGGAAGGCATGACACCAGCTCCTCCTGCCTGGAAGATGGTTTCTGATGCTGTACATTTCTTGCCGTGATGAACTGTATTCCCCATAAACCATGAGCTAAAATAAATTCTTACTCTTCTAAGTTATTTCTGTCGGATATTCTACCATAGTCATAAGAGCAGTAGCTGTTTCAGAGAGTGTTAGAATAACTAACAGGAAGGCCAGACTGATCAGATATACATGAGAAATTTTATTACATGTCATTTAAAAAATGAGCACGTACCAAGCACGAGGGGATTCTGAATCAGCTTAGCAGGATTCTCAGTAAATGCAGACATGGCTGCATTGTTCAAATATGGAGGCTGAGTAGAGCAGTTTTACAGCAGTTAAAGATTCAGTTAGTGACAGAGCCCTTGTCAGCGTTTAAGGTGGACCACTCCAAAGGTCCTCAGTTGTCACTGAATATGGCTTTTTGATATGGTTTGAGCCTTTTGTAGCATTGTAAATGGGTTGATGAGAAAATCCCAAGAGTGAGCATTGCCAGAGACTCAGCTAGTAACTGCAAGTTTTCTTATGAGTCAACTTCAACAGTCTTGGAAGATCACTTCCAAAATATTATTGATCGACAACATTACTAAAACCAGCCTGGATTAAAAATGACAGGAATTATATTCCACCATTTAACATTAGGAGTAGAAGGAAGTAAGTGATGGTAGCTCCTTTTAGAGGACTTTGTGATAGCCATAGGCTGTCATATAATAACTTCTAAAATCAAATATGTGCACATCTTTCTGCAAGTTGCCTTGTTTAGTCTATAATAGACACCCAGATGGAAGAGGAAGTCTTCTAAGAAGGCAATATTATCAATTACAGAATATGAAAAGATTCGTTGGCTAGAAAAAATGTTCACATGAACACTACAGGTGGACTCAGAAAAGCAAAGTCAAGTATGTTCACATATAAATATTAAAAATATATTAATCATATTAATATAATTAGTATGTATAGATGTTTGGATGGATGAAGGGATGGATGGATATGTTTGTGCATATGCTGTGTGTATGTGTGTGTATGTGCATGTGTGTGTATGTGTCTGCACATGCATGCAGAAGTTGTAGGTCAGTTTCCAACATTATTTCTTAGGAGTCATCCATCTTATTTTTTAGATAAGGTCTCTCACTGGGACCTGGGGTTTACCATTTTTAGGTTAGTCTGCCTGACCAGTGAGCCCTCACATCTACTTGTTGCTGCCTCCCCATCCCTAGGATGACAAGCACATGCCATCATGCCTGGCTTTTTCTTCATGCTTGAGCAGAAAGCACTTTACTGACAGAGCCATCTCCCCATCCCTGGGACATGGTTACGCTAAACATAATGGATTAATTGGACAGGACATGTCATTGTTAATTACCTAATCTGTATGAAACTCTATGCCTGAATAAACATGTAATTTTATTTTGTACTTTTTGTCTTAATCAAGGGAAAAATGACACTGGCAGCTGACCATGAAACTTAAGCATTTAACCACTCTCATTTCATCTGTTCCAATGAATACCTGATAAACATCACCAAAGGCTAAATGATTGCAGGCATTCTTTAGGAAAATGGGAAATGACAGACAGAAGAAACAAAGAGGAATTATTCTTAGAGGCACCACAGTGAATATTACTATTTTTCAGGGACGTTACCTTCATGGTACATTTGAGGAGTTCATATAATTCTCCTGCCCCCAGAAATTGTTAAGTCCACTTTGTTACAGTTAATGGTACTTTCTTTTCTGGGTAAAGATGAAAACATCTGGTCACCATATGAAGTTCTCCATTGATTTAAAGACAAATGTTATCTTTGAGCTTTCTCATCTTCAGGCCAAATGTTTCTGCTCATTTATCTTTTTTGGTCCCTGTGCCAGCTCTTTTGTTGGTTTTTATTTCTCTCCTGGCTCCCCATAAGTTTTCCACTTTTCTAAAGCTATATAGATTTTTAAAAGATTTCAATTTTCCAAAAGAACCCAATAGTAAATGTAATTGTAAATAATATTTTGATGCTTCAATTATAATAATTAAATATAGTTATTTTCAATGTTTTAAATGCATTGGCCAGATATAGCTAACAGACAATTATTAATAGCTACACACAGATAACAAAATAAGTCAAGAAAAGGAGAATAAAACCAGAAATGATTACTAAAAAATTCTAAAAATAATACACTAAAATTAGCTTAATCATGTTACAGTTAAACAGAAACATGCGACTACCAGTCACATGTGAGTAGAAGTGACATACATCACTTTTGAATTGAATTAAAATTCCATGTGCAATCTCTCCTGTCCCTTTTCTCAGAGACCCTCTAAGTCAGTGGTCTTAAATGGCAAAATGCAAAGATAAAGTGGATGAATGAGTGTGTGGAACAGAAGTCTTTTCTGCATGCACAATGGCCACAGGACGGGAGGTAACAGCAACCTCTGCTTTGGTAAGTTGTTTGTGTCATTTACTCTTTAGTGTAGCATGGGTTAGCCTGACCATAATAATGCAGGATTCCTTTTCAAGGTGTAATTTCTCTCTTCTCTAAAACTGAAAGTTGGTTTGGTGTTGAGGTACACACACACACACACACACACACACACACACACACATATATAATCTAAAATAGTGAGTTCCAAGCCAGCCAGGGTTAATAGTTAAGACACCCCCCACCATACACATACATAATCTCCTTATAAAGCCAGAAGTTTTTATAAAGTTTTCTTATAGTACTGTATTCCTAGTAATAGTCATTAATTTATTTGTCTAATGTTCGTTACCTATAGGTCCCCATTGGACAAGATGCTGCCTCTCAGTCACTAAATATGCTGTTTGAAAGCAACTAAGCTTTCTATCACCAACTCAGTATCCAGCTTATGAATAGTGTGTTCTGTAACAGAAACCTGATGAATATTTCCCACAGGGAAAAAGTGAAACATTTGGAAAAAAGGAGAAAGATGCATAAGTTATTCAAATTATTGTCATAATTTAAAAAGATTTTGAATAGTATACCTTCCTTCCTTTTTTAGGTTACCCATGTAGTCAATGAAAATGAAAGAATTACAGAGAACTATGACTGTCTCAGGTATAAAAGTATTTGTCATCATAGAATTTGCATATTGCCAAAAGGTAACTCTATAATTTCAAAATCTTTCTTTGGCTGTCTAGTGTTTAGCTAATAACCCTCAATGTGCTCTTCCCTTTGCATGCCATGTATATTATTAGATAACAAAGATAGGATTCGACAATGAATGAGAGACAATACAGCAATCAAATTCCTGTGGTTTGATTGAGAGTGCTGTGTGACTAAAATGTATATGTTGTCCTCTGAAATGTCCTCTTAGATTGACTATGTTCATCCATACCTTATTCTCCATGTTATGTGGTTTGGATGTTATTCAGGGCAGAATCTAATAAAATATGTGACATGCCAACCCCATCATCTGATGCTGTCATCGTGAATATTTATCTATTTTGAATTGTCCAAATTTATTTGGCTATTTGTATGAAATAAAGCCACCAACAAATATTTATTGAGCACTTACTCTATCAAGTCAGTGCAGGAGCATTGACTCTACACACAGTTAAAAAGAATGACTGAATTATCAGCCTTTGAAGAAAAGATCATAAAATAGTGAGCTAAATCTGATAAACAACCTTTGAGAGGAAGAGATGATTCTGTCGAGAAACATGAGAATGCAGAGTCCCCAGAAGCTGACTGGTCCCATTTTTCTGTTAGGAAGAAAACCCTTTCAGCCCAAAACATCCACTTGGCCTCTCATGCCGATGATAAGCCAGTAAGTTCAAGACACTAGGGTAAGCATAAATCCAAGCATCTCTGAACCCTCATTAGAGACGCTTCTTTTTTGCAGTAGATGCAATTAGTACAAAGACCCACAATGGGTCATCACACAGACAGTGAGACACTGTGGAGTTTCTAGTGCTAAATGGGACATTTGTATTATTCCCTGCCTCTGAAGGCTCAGGTTTCATTGCAGAAAAGAAACGTTTGTAAGAGGCAGAGGTCATGGGTATTTTTCAGACATGGCATACCAACTCACAGTTGGATATGACTGTGTGCATAAGGCCAGCACAAGATCAAGCCAGGGGAAGGGATGAAGTCCCACCACTATCTGAGGAAGTAATGACAACTGATGGGGTGGGGGACCCGCTTTCTACATTTACAGGAGATGTAGCCCCATGTTCCTGTAGATACCCCTATACTCATGTACATGCAGGCAGATTTATTTTTAAAGTTTTAATGTTTTTTTTTTTTTAAAAAAGGAGCACAGAGAGTTGGGAAGAAACTGTTGGGTGGGTCTAGGGAAGGAGCTGATGCTGAAGCAATGCTGAGCAGATTTGATCAAAGCACATAAGCCTGTATGAAATTCTAAGACAGCAAAAAAAGAAAGAGTGATGGTTGGCTAAGGGAAGGACATTGGATGCTATGTTGGAAAGTTGGTTTCCAAAGCTTTACAAATATTTAATCACTTCCTAGAGAATCAAGGGACAGATGTGTTCCATCTGCTCAATATTGTGGGACACAGGCAGTCTACGTGGCCTGTCCTGGCTTGTATTGTTCCCCATACAGACTTTCTCTGGAGTCACTTGTAAAAATACATTGAACTGAGAGATTCTGAGTAACTTTCAAAATAAAGGGAGAGAAGGGCCAGGTGGTACTTAGGAGAACAACCTGAGGGGAGCTTGCAGGAGGAGAGACTCTAGAAAAGTTGTCTAGAACCCTAATGGTGGCAGAAGGGCCTGGTGCCCTAGAATGCTGGCCCCACTTGCTCTTAGTTGCTCTTGAGCAACTAAGACAGCCCCTTGCCACACCTGTGTCTTCAAGATACCAAAAAAGGGCATAAGTCTCCTCAAACCACACACAGCCTAAATTTCCATTTTTTTAAATTGATAATTATAGAGCTCTTGTATGTCTTAACATTTTTCATTGAAGATAAAATATTCCACATTCAAGTTGTAGTTTCAAAACATCTGTTGGTGACAATTGAAATGTCTGTAACTGGCAAGACTACAAAGGCCACATTCTGTATCCTGTGCTTGGTTTGTCACCGATTGCTCATGTGATGACAATGACAGGGGAAGTCCCTTCAGGATTTCAGTGTATTCAACTAAAGCCTTCTATATCAAATATATTGATGAGAAGCCTGTTACTAATCTAAGATTCTACACCAACCTGTTTGGCCTACATCGTAAATACTTAGCTTCCTTTACAAAGATTCAGAGTAAGTATTTCATATTACAAATATTTGCCATCTTAGTCCTACATTTTAATCACTATTACACCACTAGTAAAAAGTAGATAAAGCTATTATACTTCTATTGCTGAAGATATGACTCAATGGGTAAGAACACTTGCTGAGGGTTCTTTCAGAGGGCGTAATCACGGTAGCTCAAACCTACCTGTAATTTCTATTCCAGGAGATCTGATGCTCGCTTCTGGCCTCCACAGGTACTAGGCATGTACACAGTGCCTATATACATGCAGGCAAAGTATCCATACCAAATTAAAATAAAATGACACTTGTATTTAAACTAATCAAATAAATATTTAAACAGTAGAGCAATGGCCCAGTCAAAGTGCTTGCATGCATGTACAAGTTCCTGAGTTCAGATCTCCAACATATACATAAAAATCTATACATAGCAGTATATACCTGGTTACCCCAGCACTGGCTAGGAAGAGACAGGAATCCTGGGGCTTGCTGGACAGCCAAGCCAGTCTAGCTGAATCTGAACACAAATACAGTGAGAGATGTTCTCTCAAATAATAAGGCAGTAGGCTGGAGAAAGATTGCTCAGGGGTTATGAGTACTTACTGCTCTTTCAGAAGATCCAGGCTCAGTTCCCAGCATCCACAATATGGCTTATAACTGCCTGTAACTCCAGTTCCTAAGGATCCAAAGCCCTCTTCTGGCCTCCACCAGACATACATACAGTGCACACATATACCTGCCAAAAAACCATTCTTATACATAGTATAAATTAAGGTGGAAGCTGATCACACATAAAAAAAATTAAGGTCAAAAGTGATTGACAAAGAAACTAACTTTAATTTCTGTCTGCTACATGCATGCTCACACATATACCTATGCAACCCCACACAAACAAGTATAAGCACACATACACGTCACACAGACACATGAGCAATTATTTGCCTCTGTAGATAAAAGAAGTGATTTGTACAAGTGCACCTTTTTGGACAGAGGATGGAGCATTTTGGTATCCTGCTGTTATCACTCACCGTTCCTCCTCAGATCATCTCAATCACAATGCACCTGCCACAATCAGAGGTCACGCTCCCCTTCCTTTGCATTAGGCCTATTTTAGGCCTCTTGCTCCACAAGGAATCCTTTTATCACTATTGCACATAGGGCTTATTTCCTGCACATATTTAAGGAATAAATGTATTTGGTGGTTGTAAAACTGATGATAATAAGAAATCTAGGAGGTACAGTGAAGATGGGTCATTAACCAGAATGAAACACCATTTTTAACATTTTTATGTCCTTGTAGTAGTAGTAGTAGTAGTAGTGTGTGTGTGTGTGTGTGTGTGTGTGTGTGTGTGTTTTATACTCAGAGGTTGAAGCACATACTGAATTAACTTCATGTTTTAATGTGTGTGTGTAACTCCTTCATATAAAAGATATACTGGTTTTCAAACATTTTTTAACATATGTTCCTTCTTGATGAAAGAGATGTTTTTCCTGGAGAATTCTTTCTAGTAATATATAAGTGATTTTTAGAAAGGGAATACTCCTAAGCATATATGCATAAATTAATAAAGCATTAATGTATGAAAATTAATAAATAAAAATATTTTTAAATCCCCAGGGAGTTTCACAGTCTCTGCCCAGAAAGGAAATGTCTATTCTACTAATAAACTTTATGCCAAGGTTAACCTTTGCCATAAAAGAAAAATCAAATAAAAAGAAACCCTAACTATGACTGCCTTTTTAAAGATAGCTATTATTAAGTGATACATATATTTTAAATCAGTTTTTAAGTATAAACCTATTTAGGTCTAAAAATACTGGGCATAGTAGGTTTCCCTGTTGGTTTTATGACTTCCCCAGCCATGAGCATTTGGCTAGGTTATCAAGCCTGTATAATCTCTAGCTGCAGTCTCAGTAGGTATCCTTATACACACAGATACTTATAACCACCATCAGCAATGAAGTATCTCTTTTTTTTCAAAAGACTGAAACTATTAGAGAAATCTACAACTGGTCAAAATGAATAGAACAACTGACTGCAGGGTCCTCAGTCCCAGTGGCTATATCTACCACACAACTCTCATGCCTAAGGCTCAGGAGACAGTATGGCAGACTGAGTAGAACAATTATCAGAGCCAGAGAACCAGGATATCTGCTGTGAGATTGTGTCTTCTCTCTAGGAAAGGGAAGTTACACTCATAAAATCTCAGCAATATGGGTTCTAAAAAAGACGTGAACAAGAACACCAATTGATGTATCAGTGTGGAAGGGGAAAAAAATCTCACAAGGCCCTACCCTCAGATGGAGTTCTAGAAGCAGTTAACAACAGTTGAGGGGGGGAGAGTCAGTTTTTTCTAATGATGGGCTCCCTGATCAGTCATCCAATACTAAATTGTCAGTGCTAAAAACATATAGTTATGAGCAGCACATCAAAATCAACAATAAAAACAAACAAACCAAAACTTACTGGGTATTTTTGTAGTGTTGAATTAGGCTTGAGTTATCTGTGTATACTTACAAAAGAGCAAATAAATAGTATGAATAATGTTGATCTTGAGGGTTAGGAAAAATACATACTCAGAAAGAGAGAGAGAGAGAGAGAGAGAGAGAGAGAGAGAGAGAGAGAGAGAGAGAGAGAGAATTAACTCAGGACTTAAGCCTACCATGCAGTTCTTTCTATTATAGTATATGTGGAAGCCATGATGGACATTAACAATGATCACCTGCTATAAACAATATTATGATGGAGAACTATCCTTCTCACTTTAAGGAAGAGTTACTGTTTGCCTTATTTGGATACATTGATTAACAGGGAGATTGAGTAGAACTCTGAAGAGAAACAGGAAATAAGCACATAGGAAGGCTTTGCTGTCTCTCTGTCCTCACTTAATCTTCTCTGATCATTTACACCAAGTGTTCAGCAAAGCCTATGTCATTCCTCATAGCTTCTGGATCCCAGCTGGTTGTCTTATGACTGGACTGGGTCTGAAATCAATTTTACTATAGGACTAAGTGTCCTTTGCTTATATTTGAAATATTTATTGAAATTCGTATGGGTGAATATTTCTAGAAAATGTTCTAATTCTGTCCCTGGAAATGGTTCAGAAATGTGAAAAAAAAAAACTGGATGAGAAATGAGAAAAGTGAAATGTTGGTGTCTTTGGTTGGTATGTTATTTGACTGACTGCTTCAGTTTCAAATCCTACAAAGTGTGCAGCTTGCTAGGTCATGCATGTTGTATGAGTGTTCAGTGAGCAGATATCTTAAGTTGCCTTTGGAATGATGAGTGCGCTAGGTATGTGTGGAAGTGTTTCCGATGAAGAGTTTCTGCCTCTTTTTTCTTTCCTTTTTTTGTTCCACACAGCGATCTCTGCACTTCTCCAATAGTCTACCGCTAAGGTCTGCAATTGTCTGCCATCCTTATAAATTGGATTAGAAGCGAGAAATGGGAGACACTGGTGGACAGGTCCTTTTGACAGGTCTTTTTCTGTTGGTTGAGATTTTATCTTCTATCTCCTGCTCTAGGTCCAGAGACAGAGGGTTGCCTTTGTGGGCTCTCTTTTCCATCCCTCTGATATTCTAGGAATTCTGGCAGCAGGGCAGAGCTAAGAAGGAGCCTGAAGTGACAGTTTGTCCTGTACTTTCCTGAGGCCTGGCCACCTAGACTGATTGTGGTCTTCTCCAAAGGTAGGGTCTATCCAAGGGTCTTGAGTCCAACTACTTTCCACTGGGAAGTGGTGGGGGGAGATGGAAACAGAGCCCATGAAGATGCCCAGGATTCAGACTCCAGAGATCAGTGTCAGAGTGCAGATCTAAATTTATTGTTTATTATACAAGCTTATATATAGCTTTTTTTTTTTTAGCTAATTAGTGTTTTGTGTATTCAAAAACAAATCAAGGTACAACCTGTATTGTTTAGCCGAATCTGGCTGGCCTGTTCAGCAGCCTGTAGGGGAGGGTCCAATCCCCATCTCTGTGAAGACAAGGGAAGCAACCTAGGTCCTGGCTTTGGGTCCTTTGTGTTATCTCACCGGTACAGTGGGAGCTTGTCAGATCATACACTGTACAGTGAATCAGGACTCTTCAAGGAGTCGAGAGAGCTTGTGGTACTTACTCTCCAACACAATTCTTCCTCCATCAGGTTTATCTCCACATACCCCACAGTTCTGGGTTATTGCTCCTTCCTGTAACTGGCAAGCCCCTCCTGCCCTTCACTCCTGCACCCCTGATGTGTTGCAGTGTGCCTTATTGCCTTTGTTGTTGTTACATTTGTGTTTATAGGTTTTGGTGAGGGTTTTTTGTTGTTGTTGTTGTTTGATTAGTTTGGTTTGGTTTTGAGACAGGGTCTCACTATGTAGTTCTGTCTTTCCTAGAATTTACTATGTAAGATCAGGCTGGCCTCAAACTTACAGAGACCCTACTTTCTCTGCCTCCCAAGTGCTGGGATTAAAGGCTACCATACCAGGCTGTGCCTTATTTCTTAAAGTTTGCACATGCCTTTGTCTACATCCTCTCAGATCAACCATTTGAAAGAGCCATCTGTGTTCCTATGCAAACTGAAACCTCCATGAGTCTCATTAGTAAATATATTTATAGCTCAACCCATTTCCTCCCCTTAATTTGTCATCATTACTTCTTCCAATCTGAGTACTCTTAAGATTGTATGCCAATTTTAATTTCAAAAAATTAATTATTTTACATTCATTTTGAAATGAGTTTATACAGCCCCTTAATATGATACAGAAGTACACAAGGAAAAGGATACAAAAATGTTCACAGTATAAAAAATATGTAAATATACATGATTTAAGGCAACTTTTAGGAGACAAACAATGGTGCTTTTATTATTTCTCTATATTCATCACACTAATACACACACACACACACACACACACACACACACACACACACACAAATCAAAGTCAGTAAAAAGCCCAGTGACCTCCTTGACTTGGAAGCCCCACAGTTAAAGATGCACACGAAGAATGCCTAGCCAATCCTTCCAAGCGCTCACAGCAACAAGACCTGCCAATCTAATGTACACACACAAGCCAGAGCGTTCAGAATGGAAGACCCAGGGTTGGAAGTAGGTTGTAGATCTACTTGCTTGTGACTATACACAGAACATCTTCTAGAAATGCTATGAATAACTGGACTTTTGGTTGTGGTAATCTGTGTTGCCTACAAAAGTTGATCATGCACATAGTACTTTCCCAGGGGCCTGGAAAACAGGATTTAAATGACTGAACTGGCAGAGGAAGGGAATGTTGGCAAGAATAGTCATGGTTCTTCAAAAAATAGAGAAAACTGCCACTCCATAGGTACTGAAATGGACCAGTATCCTCCAAAGCAGATTGTACATTGAAGAGAGGAGGGCATGCTTTCTCCTAAACCCAATCGTGAATATTTATTACACTTAGAGTACCCCAGTCAGACTCATTCTGACTCATTCTCATGGTTAATTTAATGATGAATCTATTGCAATCTAATGTTTGCTTTCCATCTCTGGAGAGGACAAAAGTTCATATTTTTTTTAAAAGGCCAAGGGCATGTAGAATGTCTACAACTCAATTATGAAAAGGACAAAATGAAAATACTTTTAAAGCAATTAAGAAAAAATAAATTAACAAGGATTTTGAAATGCCCCATTAAAACTCCTAGACGTTATTTTCTAGTTACTGAAGAATAAGCTTAACCACTCTCAACTACTCTTCTTTGGCTTAACCAATAAGGACTAAAATTGTATCCCAGCTATCCACAGGACACAGTGCCAACAAACCCATAGATCTGGTGTCAAATACAAAGTGATGAAGAATGAGAATGTATGCACGGTGGTGGTGAATTTTAGTTTCAATGTGATTAGACTGAAAGATAACTACATGATCAGGACAGCAATCTTCTGGGGATGTCTCAGGGTGTTCCCACAGATGTTATATCTGAAAGACTTTGACAAAATGAGTGGTTTAGCCCCTTGATGGATTCAACAGTACAATGATCTGACAGAAGATAAATCTATGAAAGATGGGGCTAAGTTATAAGAAGTGGTCTCTGAGGTTATGCCTGTGAAAGATATAGCTTGGTTGTGGCCACATTGTCTTTTTGCTTCGTGTGGTAAATGGTTTTTCTGCAACCATACCTTTTCTCTATGCTTTTGCCTCACTGTAACCAAAAAAACAAGTGTACCAACAAACCATGTGTCAAAACCATGAGCCAAAAAAAGTCCTTGCTCCTTCCTTAAATGGTGCCTTCTGAGTCTTTGTCACAAAGATAAAAAAGAAGTATAACTTCTAAACATACATATAGGCTCAGAGTTAAGAGCCAATTAGGAGAATCATTATGAATGCCATGAAGATACTTGGGTTTCTACCACTCATATGCCTCCAACGTTGCCTTGTTTTGCATTGATATTCCATATTGTACAGTGTATGCTGATCATGATTGATGCTTAGGTTGTTAGTAGTTGTTGGCCCCACCAATAATTCTCAACTTCAAACCAATACCAGAACATATCCTAAAAAAGAGAGAACCCATGACATAAATTCCCACCTTTAAGTACTACTAGTTTGAAAGTACTGTGTCTCCAAAGATACCCAATTTAAATAGCTCATGGAAACCAAGGAAAGATGTTCACCTAATATGTCAATAGCATATGTGGAGATAAGCACACATTCATATGATCTTTATGGCTTTCTTTCATCCTAAGCCTCTTCTTCAATTTTCTCTATAATAATCTCACAAGGCTCAGTGTGGAAATCATTTTGGTAAGTCATTGATACTAAGGAGATATCAATGACATGGGCAGCAACAGAGGAGACAAATTCATTAGACAGTAGAAAGAGACAACAAGACAAGGAGAAACATAAAGCAGATGTGATTTTGTGTTTCTAATATACTCCAAGTATCGCACTACATACTTTCTAATGATTCGTCATGTACTGTGCGATCCCATGTCCCAACAAGGACCCCTCATACACCCTAATCTTAACTTACTTGGTCAAGGATCTTAATATTCTTATTAAATGTTTATTTTTATTTTTTGCATGTACGTGTATGTAGTATGTATGTACCCATACATGTGGACTGTGTGAAGTTGCATGTGCATGTATTTGAATGTGCCCATGAAGAGCTGAGGTTGATGTCAAAGGTCTTCCTCAATTGCTCTCCACATAATACATTGAGGCAGGATCTCTCGCTTGAACCCAGAGCTTGCTGAACTAAACTTTTCCATGGCTGATAGGTATCTTAACTCTGGTCCTCATTCTCACAAAACATGTGCTTGATTTACATGTTCAAGTGTATATTTGGCTCCTTTAAGCTTCTTTTTCTAGATGTTGACACAAACTCAGAGCACTTTGATACACATCCCAAGAACCCACAGCTAGTAACTATGCAATTTCCTGAGCACTGGTCTAGATTTCAGAGATCTCCTTTTCACCCTTTCTTATTACTTCCAGAGAATCTATCAAACCAAAGATGAGAGTATCTTTATCTTAAAATAAATCTTAAGATACTCTCATCTGACTAAATAAAGGGTTAACTAGAAATTGCTAGATAGATAGTGTTTATAGGCATGTAGTTGGTGGAAAATGAGACAGACTAAAGTCTCATGCAATAGCCAACTTTATTCAGAGCATCGGGCAATTTATACTCTGAGGGTTAAAAGGTGTTACATGAATAAAGTGGATAATCACAAGGACAAGCCACATGTGGCAAAACCTTGTTTCTCCATAGAGGCACATGAATAACAACAGCAGAAGTAAACTCACTCCTATCTTATACACCTGGGATGAGCACGAACACAAATTCCAAGAACAATTCTGTCTTTTAAAGAAATTGAGGCCACACGACTCTTATATTGTTTCCTTGGAGTTTTCTCACAAGCACTCAGAATTCTAACATGACTCCATCTTTGAACTATACTCTAAGAAGATGGCTCAGAGGTTAAGAGCACTTCTTGCTCTTCCACAGGACTAGATTTCAAGTCCCAGAACCAACATCTGATGGCTCAGAACTGCCTGTAACCACAACTCTAGGGGATTTGATCCTATTCTGACTTCCACAGGCACACACACACACACACACACACACACACACACACACACACACACGCACATGCACACATATACACACATAACCTAAATTTAAAAAGTATTTTAAAAAAGGGTTAACCAAAACTTAGAATGTTTGCTTAGTGGTTATTTAATAGGAAAAGCACAGAGTTAAAATCAAAGAGCTTGATTCTACCCATCCATTGTATATGTAGTATGTTTGGGTGAGTAACAGCCTCTTCAATCCTTAGTTTTATGTGGGAAAAACGATAAATTGGGGTTCCCTAGAAGGAAGTCTTGAAGATGGGAGACCATGGTCTATGGATAGGTCTACAGAGTGGGAAACAGGCCAATGCCTCATAACCCAGAAATGGCTCTCATTGAAAACTAGCATGTGCTTATTCACTGTGACAAAGACAGAACAATAATGTGCGAAAAAGACATACTATGTGACACTCTGATCTAGTATTAATGCGTTACTTATCATCTACGTTTAAATACATAAAGAAGTTTTGTTTTCCAAGTCCAAAATATTATTGACCCCATTTACTTTAGGAACTCTTACTTTAAAATCTGCATTCATAGAGAACTTTATACCAAACAGCTATACTTTATACTTTAAGAAATTTTTTTAATAACTATATAATTTTGTTCAAGAATAAAAATACATATATAAATTAACATTTATTTTCCTTAGTATATGTAAGATGTTGAATGTTACTTTCACTCCGCAAGACTGAATTATTCTTGTAATTCTATGAATACTAATTGAATAAAATGACAAAAAATGCACTTACATTTATGTTATGTTTCTAAGTATATTTATATTTTATATGCTTGTAGCGTATGTAAAATTCTGTGTTTATACAACATAGATTATATGCTTAATTTGCATAAAGAAACATTTTATTTTACATGCATTTGCTAATGATATTGATGTTTTCTCATGTTCAACTCATATATTTATAAACAATTTCTTAGCTCTAGAACAAATCATAATATTGTACAATATTATTTCTATTTAGTAAAATATAAACATGCAGAAAGTCAGGAATGGTGGTGCTTGCCTATCTATAACCCTACTTCAGAGTCTGAGACAGGGGATTTTTCTAAGTTTAAGGCTAGCATGGGCTACATAAATGAGTAATAATGTAGACAGAGTTATGTCAAGGGTCTATATTAAACAACAAAACAAATAAGAAACTAAAGCAAACACAAATAAATAAATGGGCTGGTGAGGAGAGGTCAGAAAGAAAGAACTGAAAGAAAGAGAAAGGAGTTAGTCAGGTGACTGGAACATGCATGCATGTGTGTTCATGTGTACATAAATACATTCATGCATGTGTGTGTGTGCATGCGTGTGTGTAAGCAAAAAAAAATCTATACAGATTATTCACATGCCATACCACCTAGGGCCAAGACAGGGCTATTCTTGGTCTCACAGAAGTAGTAAATCTTGATAAAGTCACTCATGTCTTGATTATAGATCTGCACTTTGAGTTCTCAAAGTCACATGATCTCTATCTTAGAAGCTACTGATTTACAGTATGGTAGGACTAAAAAAAATTAGAAAAGTGGTAATAATTTGAACATTTGAATCTTGGACCCTGAGTTATAATAACTGTCTTAAGGTGGCCTGAAAAAGGGTGAACTGGATAGTCTACATTGATACTTTTTCAGGACTAGCATGTCTATGTCCATATAATAGGTTCATATCCACAACTATCTGATGGCTAAGAAATCCCACCAGGCATTAAGGACTTCAACAATACAAATCCCACCAGGCATTAAGGACTTCAACAATACAAATCCCACCAGGCATTAAGAACTTAAATAGTAGAAAAACACAGCCAAGTATTCTGACTGATTTTGAGGGATCCTCAAAAATGAATACAAAAAAATTTGTTGCAAAGTTTACTTCATGACTGACAACTCCATTCTAACCTCTGGAGCACCCACATGTGAAGGATTTACAGATTTATGAATGTCTTAGACATGCACAGGTTCTAAGAGTAGGTACAGTTTTAATTTCCATTAATTATGATATCGAGTTTATTAAAGCTTGTTAAATGGCAATGCTAAATGTCACAGTCACTTTGTGAAGTAATTTGGTAGTTCTTTATGTTAATCATTTAATGACGATGACTCAAGAAATCCACACTTGGATATAGATTCAAAACCTGACAAATAGACATTCAAACAAAAATAATTGCAAGTAAATGCCCACAGCTGCATTATTCACACTAGCCAAAATATGGGTGTAATATAAATGCCCATTAATTAACAGATAGTCAAAATGCGGAGTATCTATATCTAGATCAAATAGATAGAGATAAAGATAGAGGCAGAGACAGAGATAGAGATAAAAATGAAAGAAATGGAGAACTTATAACATACTAAGATGTGAGTGGGCCTTGAAAGCTAAATGCTGAAGGAAAGAATCTGTGTTCAGTGATCACATTCTATACAATTTTGTGTCGATAAGATATCCAGGATAGCCAAATCTACAACGGAAGTGCCAATGATCAGAGGGAGAGGAGAAGTGGGGAGGATGAACTACATTTGGGAAGAAGATTATTCTGCATAATCTGTACCTGGAGAAGGGCTAGTTAGCTTGGAGTGTGGAGCTGATAAATGTCACCTATACAGAAGAGGCCACAGTCACCTAAGGGTGTTGGGCTTCACCAGTGCTACAGGAGGGATCAGGTCACAGGATACTTGGGTCCTCTGGAGAACTGCAGAAGATGAAAAGAGCAGCCTACATAGGTCAGACAGAGTCTAATATAAAGGAAGACACACTGATACTAGCCACCTTAATTTAAAACTCTTATATCTTTGAATTTATATTAACACAATCAAAGGGAGGTTTTGAGTTCCCTTAAGTTTCATGTGCAATGACTTCTTCACTGGTCTTGCTTTTGCCACTCCTGTCCTCTGCCCTAAATGTAGAAATCACCTATGTATAGAGCCCATTCAATAGTGTAGTGGTAGTGTCCACTCAGGAGCCTAGGCATAGTGTCCACTCCCTAAAATAGCTATGAGACACACTATGACCAAAGCAACTTGAGGAGTTAAGAGTTTATTTGTCTTACACTTCCACAATCCTATTCATCATCAAAGGAATTCAGGATAGGAACTAAAACAGGGCAGGGAGCTAATACAGAGGCTATGGAGAAGTGTTGCTTACTGATTTGTTCCCCATGGTTTGCTCAGCCTACTTTCTTATAGAACCTAAGACTACCAGTCCAAAGATGTCAACACCCACCATTGCCCGAATCTTCCCCATCAATCACTAATTAAGAAAATGCCCCACAATGTTATCTTATGGAAGCATTTTTTTCAATTAAGGCTTCTTTCTTTCAGATAATACCAGCCTGTGTCAAGTTGACACAAAACCATTCAGTACAATTACACTTATTACTCTCTTAATTTCCTGTCCAATTACAGTGAGAATTAGTAGTATCCAATGAAGCAACAGAGAGAAAAAAATGGAAATATACTGAGAAATAGCAGCCATTCAGCAATGAGATTTTTGCCCTTGGAGGAAAGATCAATGTTGACTTTAGCACACTGATCTCCCCCCTAGTCAGGCAAGAGACATGTTGTCAGAAAAGATGAGCATAGAATGTATATAAAAATACCTCTCCACTACAGATGGCTTTCATGAAGAGCCCCAGAAAGGCTTCAGAATCATCACTAGTCAAACACAACTACTCACAACAGGAAAGGGGACAGCATAAACAAACTCGTAGTAAGGAAACTTAAGGCACCAAAAACCCAAGCATGCTGCTGTCCCCAGGGCAGGCTAGACATGCACTGTCTCTGAATACACATTCTTTCTGGGAAACAATGCATATCTAAAGACAAAGAGAGGCTAAGGTCATTTATGAACACTACTCTGCCTTAAGAATGGGATGAAGGAATTAGGCCATAGATATGTTTTAGTATTGATCTCTAGAATTTCTCCAAGGTTTATAAACTTGAATTTCACAAGTAACTTAGCCACAGACAATTCCAGCACTTTCTGTATCTCCTCAAGGCCAGATTTATCACTGTCACTGTGAATTCGCCATCAACCAAGAAGTAAAGGACTCCACTTCATCTTTGTCTTTAAGAAACGATTCAATAAAAAACGATGAATCATAGAAGTCACATCTCTTTGGATTGGCCAAGTTCTATTGTTAGACACAAAGCAATAAGTCCCAGCCACATTCAAGGGAATGGGATCACTGGAGGTATGAATTTTAAAATGAGGGCATCACCAGGAGACTTGTGAGGAGCTGTCCAGCACACCCTCCAAAGAATGCCCTGTGTGTATTGATGCTGAAGACATGTGACGAACCAACCAAACAAGGCTTGTTCCTTCCTCAAGTTCACTGTGGGAGTTTGAGAGCCTGGATTACCAAACTCCAAGGAACATCTCTAAGGTAGAGGCAGGAAACAGACCAGAATGGAAGTTCACCAGGGCCTCAGGCCACACAGTCTTTCCTGAGAAATGCCCATGGTGATAGGTTCACAATGACAGTGAGAAGGTTGGGTCTGGAGAGATGCAGATAGCCTGGGATTGCTTATGGCTAAACTACTTGTGCAAGTTAAGTTTACAAACCTTAGAAAATTTCCAGAAAGTCTGTGATGTCTCTTCAACAGCTCTGGGTCAGGTGGATGAATGAGATGTGAGACTCTAATTATTCCTTTAGATCTTCCCAGATCAACTTCCACTATAAATGGGATATGTGATTGCTAATAAGAAGAAATTAGAAAGTAGCAATAACTCTTCTAATGATCCTGCAGCTTCGTATAGCTCTACAGAATAATTACAAATGTATTCTAATGCAAATGCTTCCAGAAATAGACTATACTCTGTCCTATAGCCACACAAAGGTACAGACACCTGAATGTGAGATCTTCATGAAAGCAAAGTTGGTAAGAGAGAACCCGGCCATTGTGAAGGAGAGAAAGACAAAAGAGATTTATATTCATTATTTTGTAACATAGCCTCTACTTGAAAAAGAAGGGTAACAATAATGGTTTACTATGACCCATAGAATAATGTCTTCCTCCCGAAATGTGTACCCCTTCCTCAGAATCTGTGATTGCTATCTTACCCGTGACTTTTCAGCTGTGTTTCATATGAAGGAATTTAAATTGGGAGGTTATCCTGAATTATCTAGTCAAATCTAATCACAGGAGTCCTTAAAATATGTAAATACAGGCAGAAGAGTGAGGCAGATAGATTCAATGAAGAAGAGTGGGAGAGGAACAGTGAAATGACTCAGCAGAGAAAGGTGCTTTGCCATCAGTCTCGATGATGTGGAACTCACATGGTGGAAAGAAAGAACTGACTCCCACAGGTTGTCATCTGACCTTCATATGAGTGTTGTGACATCCCCTCTACACATAAAAATAAATAGATAGATAGATAGATAGATAAATAAATAAATAAATAAATAAATAAATAAATAAATAAATAAATGTGATGGATTGTTCTGCCTCTACCATGCTCCTCAGGCTTTCTCCCACCTTATCCCCATTCCTTCTTCCTCCAAGGTCTATGCAGACGAAGGGGTGGGAAGATGGCAAGAGCCAGAGGTGGTGGACAATTTTAAGGAAACAACAAGGCAGATCCACCTATGAACTCACAGAGTGACATCAAGCCCAAGCCAGAAAAAATCCTAACACAAAGGAGGGGAGGGGGGAAGTCCTTAAGAAAGGAGTGGGTGTAGCTGGAGTGAGTGGAGGGAGAGGAAACAGTGGTCAGGATGTACTCTATGAAGGAAGAATCTATTTCTTACAAGGGAAGGGAAGAGGGCACAACACTCCACCCTAGACAAGAGCCACTTGCAAATGATGATTGCTGGGGTAAGTAAAATTAGATTTTTTTCCCCCAATGGAATGACACTAGGTATATGAACTACATTCCAGGGCAGTTAAGAAACACAAATCAGACTCCATTTTTAGTGGTTTTCTCTTTTTCTTCTTTTTTGAGAGAGAGAAAGAGTATGATGTGAGGGAGACTGGGATGGTCTGGTAAGAGTTCTAGATAGGAAAGAATATGATAAAAATATAGTGTCTGACTTGCAGTCCTGGACCTGTACTCCACTCCCTGGGCCACAGGGATCTCCCTGCTTCCCAGGACGCCTGCTGTCATCTAGGACAACCAGGTGAGATATCTACACACCAATCTCCCACCTGCTGGGCCCCTGGTCAGCCCAGCAATAGTGAGGTCTACGCTGTCTTTTTTGTGCTCAATCTTTCTGTCCACACTTCTACCTGCAACCTGGGATCTGCACACCACTTCTTGGGCTATAACCCTGCCAGCCTCCTGGAGGCCTGCTGCCACACAAAGGACAACTAGTTCTACCTGCTTCCCTGGAGGCCTGCTGTCACACAGGAAAACTAGAAACCTGCTGTCATTATGACCTACTAACTCTACCTACTGCCCCAGAGGCCTGCTACTACCAGGGACTACCAGGGTAGCTGACACCAAAGACAACCAGATGGCTAAGGCCAAGAACACAATTGACAAAATCCAAAGCAACATGGCACCATTTGAACCCAGCTCTTTTGCTACAGCAAGCCCTGGGTATCCTAACACATCTGAAGAGCAAGTCACTGACCTTGAGTCTCATTTTATAAAGATGATGGAGGCCTTTAAAAAGGAAATAAATAAATACCTTAAGGAAGTACAAGAAAATACAAACAAGCAGAAGCCTTTAAAAAGGAAACAAATATTTAAAAAGTACAGGAAAATACAATCAAAGAGGTAAAGGAAATAAATAAATAAAACTGTTCAAGATCTAAAAATAGAAATAGAAGCAATAAAGAAAACACAAATGCAGGTGGTCCTGGAGATGGAAAAGCTAGGAAGAGAACAGGAACTACAGACACACACATTACCAACAGAACACAAGAGATGACAGAGAGAATCTCTGGCGCAGAAGATAGGATAGGAGAAACTGATACGTTGGTCAAAGAAAATGCCAAATCTAAAAAGTCTGTAATATAAACTATCCAGGGAATTTGGAACGCTATGAAAAGACCAAACCTAAGAATAATAGGAATAGAAGAAGGAAAAGATTCCCAGCTCAAAGGCCCAGAAAATATCTTCACCAAAATCGTATTAGAAAACTTCCCAAATCAAAAGAAAGAGATGTATATAAATGTACAAGAAGCTTACAGAACACCAAATATGAAATTTTGCTTATAAAACAGCAAATGAAAATATACCAGAAAAGAAAAATCCTCCTGCCACATAATAATTGAAACACTAAATAAAAAAAAAAAAAAAAATTAAAAGTCTGCAAGGGAAAAAGTACATATAAAGGCAGACCTATCAGAATTACACTTGACTTCTCAAGAGAGACTCTTAAAAACCAGGAGGGCCTGAACATACGTCCTGCATACCCTAAGAAAGCACAATGTTGTCCTGGACTACTGTACCCAGCAAAACTTTCAACCACCATAGATGGAGAAACCAAGATATTCTATGACAAAAACACATTTAAACAATTATCTTCCTCTAGTCCAGCCCTACATAGGATACTAGAAGGAAAACTCCAATACAAGAAGGTAACTATATACAAGAAAACCCAAGAAATTAATCATCTCACAGCAAAACTAAAAGAATAGAAACACACACACACACACACACACACACACACACACACACACACACACACACACACAACTACTATGACCATCAACACCATCACCACCACCACCAACATCAAAACAGGGATGAAAATCATTGGTTATTAATATTTCTCAACATCAATGGACTCAATTTACCAATAAAAAGACACAGGATAACAGAGTGGATGCATAAACAAGACCCATCATTCTGCTGGATACTAGAAACACTCTTCAGCAACAAAGATAAACACTAACTCAAAGTAAAGGCTGGGAAAGGTTTTCCAAGCAAATGGACCCAAGAAACAGGCTGAAGTAGTCATTGTAATATCTAATAAAATAGACTTTCATCCAAAAGTAATCCAAAGAGATGGAGAAAGACATTTCATACTCATCAAAGGAAAAAACCCACCAAGATGCTGTCTCAATTCTGAACATCTATGCCCCAAATGAAAGGGTACCCACATTTGTGAAAGAACTATTACTAAAGCTTAAATCACACACAGAACCCCACATATTATCAGTGGAAGACTTCAATACCTCATTCTCATCAATGGACAGGTAATTGAAACAGAAACTAAATAGAGAAGTAATGAAGCTAACAGATGTTATGAATTGAATGGACCTACCAGACATCTACAGAACCTTCCACCTAAACACAAAAGAATATACTTTCTTCTCAGCACATCATGGAGCCTTGTCCAAAATTGACCATATAGTTAGTCACAAAGCAAGCCTCAACAGATATAGGAAGATTGAAATAACTACTTGCATCTTATCAGATCACCAAGGATTAAAGTTAGACTTCAATAAAAACAACAGAAACAACAGAAAGCCTGCAATCTCACAGAAACTGAGCAAGTCTCTACTCAATGACTACTGGGTCAAAGAATAAAGAAAGAAAGAAATTAGAGACTTTCTAGAATTCAATGAAAATGAAAGCACAACATATCCAAACTTATTGAAAACAGTAAAAACAGTGCTAAGAGGAAAGTTCATAGCACTAAGTGCCTCCATAAAGAAATTGGTGAAATCTCATCCTAGCAGCTCAACAGCACACATGAAAGTTCTAGAACAAAAAGAAGTAAACACACTAAAGAGGAGTAAAGGGCAGGAAATAATCAAACTCTGGGCTGAAATCAATCAATTAGAAACAAAAAATAATAATACAAAGAATCTATGAAACCAAGAGCAGGTTGTTTGAAATATTCAACAAGATAGAAAATCTCTTAGCAGAACTAACTAAAAGGCAGAGAGATGGTATCCAAATTAACAAAATCAGAAATGAAAGAGGAGATATTACAACAGATACTGAGGAAATTAAAAAACTCATTAGGTCTTACTTCAAAATCCAGTACTCCACAAAATTGAAAAATCTAAATGAGATTACTGATTTCTAGATAGATACTACTTGCCAAAGTTAAATCAAGATCAAGTAAATTATTTAAATAATCCTATAACTTGTTTCCCTGATTTAAGGAAACAATACCCTTCACAATAGCCACAAATAATATAAAATATCTTGGTGTAACTCTAACCAAGCAAGTGAAAGACCTGTATGACAAGCACTTCAAGTCTTTGAAGACAGCAATTGAAGAAGATATCACAAAATGGAAAGATCTCCCAGGTTCATGGATCCGTAGGATTAACATAGTGAAAATGGTCATTTTACCAAAAGCAATCTACTGATTCAGTGCAATCCCCATCAAAATTCCAACAATTCTTTACAGATTTTGAAAGAACACCTTCATCTGGTAAAACAAAAAACCCAGGATAGCTAAAACAATCCTGTACAATAAAAGAACTTCTGGAGGTATTACCATGCCTGACTTCAAGCTCTACTACAGAGCAATAGTAAGAAACAAACAAACAAACAAACAAACAAACAAACAACTGCATGGCATTGGTATAGAAACAGTCAAGTTGATCATTGGAATTGAACTGAAGACCCAGAAATAAACCCACATACCTACAGATACTTGCTTTTTAACAAAGAAGCCAAAATCATACAATGGATAAAAGAAAGCATCTTCAACAAATGGTGTTGGTCTAACTGGATGTCTGCATGTAGAAGAATGCAAATAGAACCATATTTTTCACCCTGCTCAAAACTCAAGTGGAAGTGAATCAAAGACCTCAATACAAAACCAGATACACTGAATCTAATAGAAGAGAAAATGGAAAATACTCTTTAATGTGTTGTATATTGATACAATAGATAACTTCCTGAACAGAACACCAAATGGTTCAGGCTTTAAGATCAACAATTGGTAAATGAGATATCATGAAACTGAAAAGCTTCTGTAAGGCAAAGAATGCTGTCAATGGGACAAAATGGCAGCTTATAGATTAGGAAAAGATCTTGACCAACCCTATATCTGACAGAGGACTAATATCCAAAATTTATAAAGAACTCAAGAAATTAGACACCAATAATACAAATAACTCAATTAAATAATGGGGTACAAAGCTAAACAGAAAATTCCCAACAGAGGAATCTCAAATGGTTGAGAAGCACTTAAAGAAATGTTCAAAGTTCTTAGTCATCAGGGAAATGCAAATCAAAACAACCCTGAGATTCCATCTTACATCCATCAGAATGGCTAAAATAAAAAACTCAAGTGACAGCACATGATGCTGGCAAGGATGTAGAGCAAGGCGAACATGCTTCCACTGCTGGTGGGAGTGCAAACTGGTACAACCACTCTGGAACTGAATCTGGCAGTTTCTCAGAAAATTGGAAATAGTTCTACTTGAAGACACAGTTATACCACTCCTGGGCATATACCCAAAAGATGTTCCAACATACCACAAGGACACATGCTCCACTATGTTCATAGTAGCTTTGTTCATAATAGCCAAAACCTGGAAATAACCCAGATGTATTCAGAAATTGCGGTTGATTTACAAAATGAAATACTACTCAGATATCAAAACCAAGGACATTATGAATTTTGCAGGCAGATGGATGGAACTAAAAAATATCCTGAGTGAGATAACCCAAACTCAAAGGACATGCAATGATATGTACTCACTTATAAGTGGATATTAGCCGTAAAATATCCATGCTGCAATCCACAGATCCAAAGAAACTAAACAAGAAGTCCAAGGGAGGATTCCTGAATGTCACTTTAGAAGGAGAATAAAATAGTCATAGAAGGCTGATGGAGGAGAGAACAGGGTGGGAGATGGGATATGGAGGGGAAGGGGTGGGGCTCAGGATCAGGTATGGGAAGAGACAGGAGAGAGGGCCAGAGCACCTAGACAATGAATGGACATCAGTTGCTGGTGGGGGTGGGGTGGGAGGTATCTCTAAGACATGCTAGAGACTTGGGATGGGGGAGGCTTCCAGGAGTCTATCTGAGTGACTTTAGCTGAGACTCCTACCCGTAGGGAGATGGAACCTGAAATGGCCACTCCAATGGAGGAATAAGAACAGCAACCCACTCACAAAACTTTTGACCCAAAACTTGTCCTGTCTACAAGAAATGCAAGGACAAAGGTGGAGCAGAGACTGAGGGGATGGCCAGCTGAGAACTGGCCCAAATTGAGACCCAGACCATGGGCAAGCACCAGTCCCTGTCAGTATTAATGTTATGCTGTTGTACTCAGAGACAGGAATGCAGCATAACTGTCCTCTGAGAGGCTGCACCTGCCTGCTCACAGAAACAGATGCAGAGACTCACAGCCAAACATTGAGCAGAGCCTGGGAATCTTATGGAATGAGCTGAGGGAAGGATTGGGGAACCCTGAGAAAATGGCAACCCCACGGGAATACCGACAGAGTCTCTTAATGGATACCCTTGGGAATCTCATAGACTGACCTACCAACCAAACAGCATGCATGGGCTAGACCTACCACTCCCCCCCATATGTAGCAGATGTGCAGCTCGGTCCCCCAGCTGAAGTGAAAGCTGTCCCTAAATCTGTGGATCCCATTCCTCTAACTGGGCTGCCTTGTTTGGCCTTAGTGGGAGAGAAAGTGCCTAGCCTTGCAGAGGCTTGATGTGCCATGGTGTGGGGAAACCTAGGAGACTCTACCCTCTCAGAGAAGGAGGGGAGGAAGGGTATGGGGGAGGAACTGTGTGAGAGAGGACCGGGAGGGGGCGGGGCAGAGATAAGGATATAAAGTGAATAGATGGATAGATAGATAGATAGATAGATAGATAGATAGATAGATAGATAGATAAAGTGGAGAAAAATATCACAAACAAAAAAGAGAGAAGCAAAGAAAATATACTGAGTGAAAATTTAAAAGAATAAATAAAAGTTAGGTTTTAAAGAAGAGCAGGAGAAATACAACGCATAAATATGCACCAAGAGGACTGATAGCTTCGGACTTGGGTGGCCTCTGCGAAGCTGAAAGAAGCCCTCGGCTGATACAGCATGCACATGACCACCTCCTTCCTATAACCACAGAAAGCTCTGTACTGCCAAAACCTGAATAAGAAGGAAATTCATTCTTCCCTTTAGCCTCCAGATAGAAGCACAGCTCTTTAGAGCCTATGATCTTAGCCCATCTACACCCATTTGCCACCTCACTTCTGACCCCCAGATGGACATGTCAATAAGTCATTGCTATTTAAGCTGCTGGTTTTATGATAATTTGTTATGGCAACAATAGAGGATGAATGGACTCATAAGGTTGTTCGTGACAATTTGATTCATTAATATATAAAGCACTAGAAATGTATCTGGCTCATTGTAAGAGCTGACACACTTTAGCTTTTCTGTGACTCTGCCACTCTGGAGTCTGTAGCTTCTAGATAGAAACAAAACAAAACAAAACAAAACAAAACAAAACAAAACAAAACAAAACACTCAGGCCATTTGAAAAATGCTTAAAGAATGTATCCACTCTCTTTTTATTTCCAAATAAATATCTCTTAATAGACAGCACATGTTGTCACTTAATAAGTTACAGGTCCCTCATGCCAGGACCCCAAAAGAAGATGACAATTGAACAATATTTTTAACTCTCAGGTAAACAGAATAAAGCACCCAGTGACTTTTTGAGGTCTGGCATTCTACTTTTCATTCTGGGAGATCAATTTCCCTCTGGATTTAGCTGGCTACATTTAGTTGTTTAATAAGAACTAGAGTATATGCCAAACCTTTAAACAACCCCATTGTCCATAATGTATGCTCATTCTGTTACCACCAGGATAGTGTGGGCATCTTTCTTCCTCTTCTGCCCTATTAGTCATCATGACGTGCCCAGCACAGTCACTATATACACCCCATAAAAATGTAGCCTCAAATGGTAAGAGCTTGCTGTTCCAGATTTAAGAACAATAAGAAATAACAGACATCTTTCTCATCGATTTCCAACTGATTGTTGGGATGAAATATTTGCTGGTAATAAAGAATCTTTAGTATGAGGAATATTAAAATGCATGGTTAAATATAAGTGACCTGTAGGATGACATCTGTTAATTTGGGACTTTTAAGAAGTAGGATGTATATTATGAGACGTGAGGATGGCTTGCTGCTAAGTAAGAATGAATTATGATATAACACTGAAGCAGAAGCATTTTCTGAATCCAGTTTTCTTAGGAGCTAGAGGGATATCTCAATGGTTAAGAATCCATACTGTACATGCAGAGGGTCTGAGTTTTGTTCCTAGCATAAATGCCAGGTGGCTTACAACCACCTGTAACTCCAGGTTCAGGAAGATCCAATGTCTCTGGAGCCTGAAGTCACCTGCAGTCAATCACAGACAAACACACACTCACATATACACACACACACTCACATACACACACACACACACACACACACACACACACACACACACTCACATACACACACACTCACATACACACACACTCTCACACAAACACACACACACACTCACATACACACACACACTCACATACACACACACTCACATACACACACACACACACTCTCACATAAACACACACACACTCACATATACACACACACACTCACATATAAACACACACATACACGCATGCACACATGCATGCATGGATACATACTAAAAATATACTTTTTTTTAAAAAAAAAGAACGTTTCCCATCTTTCTGACTACTCTCAGGAGACAAACTCAGCTTCATTCCAGAGGATCCTTGTAATAATTGTCCTCGTATTTGGCTCACGTCCTTTTGCTACCTTAATGGGACAAGCATCAAGCTGAGACTCACAGGATGGGCCAGCATATAGCTGGGATTTAATTACATTGTTTGGCTCCAGATTTATTCATCACTATGGATGCCTTCTGTCTGGGACAAGCAAAATGCTTTTCCATTTTCAATAGTAGAATGATGTTTTCTTTTGAAATCAGTGATCTAAAATTTTTAAGGGAGTCTAATTGCACAAACAAAAAAGTCAAAGCTGTCCAAGCTTGGCCTTATAGGAATGACTGGAGTTTGGGGAATAGCACAGTGCGATGTGTTGTGCAATAGAGACTTCAAAATACTGTGTAGGAGGCAGAAGATGCTGTTGCCTAATGGACTGGTCAGGCTCTGAAAGGCCAGCATTGAAGTAGTGGAATTTTGCATGGGGTAGCAGGAAAGGAACCAGCTATTCAGTGATCCAGTCCGCAGGGAGAGGGAGACTTTCACTTGACTCAATTGAGTAAAGATGAAGGGAGGAAAGTAGTTATGGATACACCTATAAGAAGACTGTAGACAACCTTGTATTCCAAGCTGACTGCAGCCATTGTGTTAAGAACAGAAGCATCATTTGTTTCTCTCCAGAGCTAGCTCCCATGTTCCCATGGCAACATTAATCAAATCTGCTCTTCCTACACTTCGAGATGCCTTGATGCTAGGCAACTGTGGTTGTCCCCCCTGTTTATCATAGCTTCTTCTGCACTGCCCATGATCAAGTGCTGTAAGCTCTAGGGAGTGTTAAGACACACACTTTATACTCTGCTTTCACCATATGCCATGTGACACTAACAGGTGTCCCTAATCCACACTGAAAACCTAGGGATGAGACAGCCTACCACTCTAGGAGATGTCACTCACTGAGTTCAACCCGACTGTCCATTATTTGTCTGCAAAATGTGTCATAAAAATAAAACCTGGGAATCTCCAAACAGCCATTCCAAAGTTAATCTTTTATGAACCTCTGTCTGTATTAAACAGAAATGGAATTACCAAAGTCCATCAGTAGAGCCATGGAAGCAGCTGGCTGCTTTGGGACACTTTAAAACTTCATAGTATTTAAATTTCCTAGATTCAGAAAATGAGTTCAGGGAACTCTGTAAACACACTGTGCTGGTGTTGTCCAAGCCTAGTTATTAATTTTTTGGTAGTAGATATTCTCCAGAATGCAAGTGTGAGTCCTCGATTCTGATCTTTGCAGTCTCTGATGTGAATAATGCGAACTTTTCTCCTCCCCGAATCTCCCCACAACCTCTCTGATAGTAACAAGGACACATACACCATTTCCGAGTGAGGAGGCATCACAAGCCTTAGTGGGGACACATGAAAAAGTGAGCTGAGTTAGAGTACGGGAAGAGTACTTTCTTGTGGGATGGTTTCAAAGTGAAACCAAGAAGTCCTTCATGCCACATTGCATCATGCTTGACTTGACACCAAGTGGATGGTGGCCAAAGTCTGGATTCAGGTATTATCCCTAAACTCTCTATATCTTTGCTAAAGTATCATAAAAGACTCTTAGCATCTTAGCATAAATCAAAACCCTTTCATGATATAATGGGGCTTATGATATCCAACTTATGATAGAAATGAAACTTAAGAGGTAATCCTGCATAAGAAAATCAGACTTTGAGGGCTATTCTCTGAGTGACTGGTAAGGGAGAGGCAGAAATGATATATAAAAAAATACTTTAAAATACTATAGTGTGGCACTAGCCAATCATTAAGGACCCCAAGCAAACTAGAATGGATACAGGTTCAAATTACTAGAAGAATTACAGAATCTCATTCCTGACTGAAGAATAGGAATGAGAAAAGACACAGTCACTTGGAGAGATATCTCCCCAACAGACTCTGAGAGCTTAAGTAACATGCCCTTCCTCAGCACAGAGAACTTAATTCTTACTAAAGTGGGCTCAGGGCATCAAGTGCTTAAGTGTGAGGGAAAGCTCTTTATATACTAACACAAAAATCATGTTTAGGATATTTTTCTTTATCCACACATATGACAGTACAGTTTTGGAAATAGGAATGAATGAATGAATGAATGAATGAATGAATGAATACAAAGAGAGTGAGATGTCATGATGGCACTGTAGAAAACTGACAACAGCCCAACAATCTACTGTATCTTTTCTAAGCCCTGAGCTCATCTTTGTTCTGAGCCTATGATAACTCATCATCTCCCAGCTTCTCTTTTGCATAAGCTACTTCACAATTTGCTCATCTGGTCTTGAGTTCCATAGGGAACAAGTAGGTAAAAATATCCAACTGACTTCATGTGGTGATGAGGAACAAACAATAGCCTGTATTCCTAGACAAGTACCTATTTCTTACATTCTGTTCCCTATACCTATTGCAAATTGGGCACTTAACCCCAGAATGCCATATAAGATTGATATAGAAAGGTGATAAATAGCATAACAGGTAAAAATGACCAACAATTATACATGAAATTGTCATAAAACTATCTGGTTTCACCCAATGTGATAGGCTATTTTATGAAGCACTGGAAAAGTAAAACTTCATGAAATTATCGGTTCATCTGGTGTTCATTCCTCCAAGAATAAAACAAAAAATCATTTGCAACCCAGTCACACAGGACATGAAAGAGAAATCTCTTGGCCCCTGTGTACATCAGACTAGTAAATGTCTTAGTGACTTTTCACATCAATGTGATCAAATTCCTGACAGAAGCAACTTAAAGGAGGGAGGGTTCATTCTGCTTCATGGTACAGGAGATACAGTTCATCATGGCAGCAAAGATATGGTGGCAGGAATGTCAGGCTGACAGTTAGGAAACTTAAATCAGAAACAGAGTCAGCCTATAACTTTAAGCCTCACTTCTATGGTCCTATATGTACCATCTAGACCTCATGTTCAAAGGTTTTCACGACCCTATGGACAGCACCACCAGTTGACAACCTAGTATTCAAACACCTGAGCTAATGTGAGAAATTTCACATTCAAATCTTAACAACACACATCAATGATATTGCATGCTCAGCACTTGCTACCTTGCTACTCATTCTTATACTAATCTCTCTCTCTCTCTCTCTCTCTCTCTCTCTCTCTCTCTCTCTCTCTCTCTCTCCCTCCCTCCCTCTCTGAAATTCTAATTTTTCTTATTCTCAATTTCTAAGATTTGGGAAGTTTCTCTTTTTACTTCAAGGACAAGCATATGACTCAGGTTATATCCTTCACAGACATTTGTTTGTTACAAGGATAAACACATGAGGAAAGAGAGCAGTGAGCCAGTGTGTGCATCCCTGAACCTTTTGTTAGAACTCAGTGAATCTTCCTTCTGGGGGATCCACTGAGTTAATAGGATGCCATCCCACCATGTGTAAGTGTCTTAGTTAATTTTCTATTGCTGTGATAAAACACCATAACCAAAAGCAACTTGGGGAAGAAAGGGTTTATTTCCACTTATATCTTGTAGCACATCACC
The DNA here is from genome assembly GCA_028551405.1 of Uromys caudimaculatus. Taxonomy (NCBI): domain Eukaryota; kingdom Metazoa; phylum Chordata; class Mammalia; order Rodentia; family Muridae; genus Uromys; species Uromys caudimaculatus. The sequence continues at coordinate 69,596,174 of CM052709.1, read as the reverse complement.
CACAGAAGTCACTGTCCATGGTATTGTGTCACAGAGAAGGAAAATCCACATGTTCACATGGAAGCACTGAGCCTTTCGGTGCCTGGCATGATTTCCTCCCAGTCTTTGAAAGGCAACTATTCTGCAGACTGCTCATTGTTGCAGTCTGTCAATCCACTTAAGACAGAGATTCCATCCTTTCGGTTGGCAAATTATTTTTAGATAGTAAAAAGTAAAATCATTGCTCCCTTGAAGGTAGTTGTCACTTTAGAAAATCTACAAAAATATGAAATAAGATTGGAGATTTAACAGAAAGAACAGACTTGTGAACTGGGGTATAGGATCTGAATGAAAGAATAAGATTCCCTTGTAAATATAATCGTTTTAAGAAGAATAATTCCAGAGTTGTGACATATGAAACTAAAAAGAAATTTGTGTTGCCAGTCAGAATGGCTAAGATCAAAAAACTCAGGTGACAGCAGATGCTGGTGAGGATGTGGAGAAAGAGGAACACTCCACTATTGCTGGTGGGATTGCAAGCTGGTACAACCACTCTGGAAATCAGTTTGGTGAACCCTCAGAAAATTGATACTTCCTGAGGACCCAGCTATACTACTCCTGGGCATATACCCAGAAGATGCTCTAACATCTAATAAGGACACATGCTCCACTATGTTCATAGCAGCCATATTTATAATAGCCAGAAGCTGGAAACAACCAAGATGTCCCTCAACAGAGGAATGGATACAGAAAATGTGGTATATTTACACAATGGAGTACTACTCAGCTATTAAAAACAATGACTTCATGAAATTCGCAGGCAAATGGATGGAACTTGAAAATATCATCCTGAGTGAGGTAACTCAGTCACAAAAGAACGGACAAGGTATGTACACACTGATAAGCACATATTAGCCCAAAAGTTTGGAACACCCATGATTCAATTCACAGCAACTGTTGGACTGAGTGTGGGGTCCCAGATGGAGAAGTTGGAGAAGGGACTGAAGGAGCTGAGGGAGTTTGCAACCTCATGGGAGGGAGCAACAGTATCAACTGGTCAGGCCCCCGGTGCTCCCAGAGACTGGACCACCAACCAAAGAATGCATATGGAGAGGCTCATGGTGCTGACCACATATGTGGCTAAGGAGAGCCTTGTTGGCCATCAGTGGGAGTAGAGGACCTTGGACCTGAGAATGATAGATGGCCCAGTATAGGGGAATACCAAGGAGGGAAGAGGGGAGTAGGTGGGTGGGTGGGGAATTCCCTCATAAAGGCAGGGGAGGGGATGGGATAGGGGGTTTCCAAAGGGGAGACCTGGAAAGGGGAAAACATTTGAAATGTAAATAAAGTATTAAATTGTTTTAAAAAGTCATCAAGACTGTGGAATTGAAGCAAATAATACCGCAGTTCACTCACTCCAGTGATGGTGTGAGTAATGGAGGGGTTCCCACTTCTTCCTTGGCTCTAGGCCCATCCAGGTGACTTGCTTGACCAATAGAATGGGTGATAGTGATGGTCTGGGATTTCCAGCACTGGGTCGTAGGGAGTATTGTGATTTCTGTCCAGCTACTCTAAAACCACCATACCTGAGACTCTCCAGGCAGACCTTCTGAGTAACAATATGTCTGATTTGGTTTCTATTATGTTGATAAAACACAGGCAATACCGGTTTTGGAAAGGAAGAGTTTATTTGATTACAGATTACAGTTTATCATCTAGGGAAGCCAGGGTAGGAGCAAGAAAGAAAGAAAGAAAGAAAGAAAGAAAGAAAGAAAGAAAGAAAGAAAGAAAGAAAGAAAGAAAGAAAGAAAGAAAGAAAGAAAGAAATCCGTGTTGATGGACCACAGGGCCACTCATTACCCCCACCTTCCTCTACGATCCACCTACTTCTCTCAGGAAAACAGATAGGTTAAGCACACAGCAGTGGGAGGTCATGCATCCATGAAAATATGGGCAGTGCAAACCGAGTCTGATGGGTGGGGAAGAGGAGGACACAGGGTTGGGTGTGATGGATCTGGTAAGGAAGGGTGATGGATCTGAGAGGAACTGAGAGAGTGAGTATGGTCAAATTCATTGTACAGAATTCTCAAAAGAACTAATAAAAAATTAAAGGGCATCTGAAACCAGTAGGGTGAAATGAGGCATTAAGAAAGCAGCCCTGTGTCAATTCCTTACACATTAGTAAACTTGACAAAGCCAGTTGTAAGTGCTGTGGCCTTGGGTGAATGTTGGTATTTTTCTATGCCTCGGTTTCTGTGTAAGCAGAAACGGCACACTTGTAAGAGAATTACAAGTATATACAGCACATGAAACCTAGGATGTAGTAAAGGCTCAGGAAGTGCCTGTCTCTACTACGCTAATTATTATCAGATCCTCACGGAGGTAGCCATGAGCGCAGGATAGATTTAAGGAGACATGTCCAACCTTTTGACATTGCAATATACCTTGCACCTACAAAGTTCATGCTGTAGAACAGAATAATCAAGTTCTTTTTAAAAAATTTCCTAACACTTTAAGTAAGGGCAGATGAGGTCCCTAGACCACACATTTGGTACACGTTAAGTCGAGAGTCCCATAGGTGAATTAGGATCCAAGTCTAGAACTTGAGTTCCAAGCTCAAAGATCTATACAGTTCTCAGTTTCAAAATACTAATCTTTACTTGAATCATAATTTTATGTGACATTGGTGGGAGTTTTAGGTATATCTTACAAAGAAAGATAATTGTCAACATTTTGTAAGCAATAAAAATATGGGTGATAATTTAAATCTATTAAATTGCAAGATATCATTATTATTATTGATCCCAACTCCTAAAATGAAATGGCTTGGGCTGGGTAATTTGTAAACAAAATATACATTGTTTGTGGTGTGAGAACCATGAAGCTCATGAGCGAGGTGTCAATTGCTTCAGTGGCAGTTGGGGGCACCTCTACTTCATCTGTGGTCTTTTATTATGTTTTCATGTGACAGAAAAGGCAAGAACACCACTTTGATACTTTGTCATGAGACACTAACCTGGGGCTGGAGAGATGGCTCAGTGGTTAAAAACATTTGCTGCTTTTCCAGAGGACCTGGGTTCAATTCCCAACACCCATGTTAGGTGGCTTACACCTGCCTGTAACTCCAGCTCCAGAAAGTCCCACAGATTTTTCTGGCCACTGTGGGCATTTCTCCACATATAGCATACACACACACACACACACACACACACACACACACACGTGCACACACATGCACACACACACACACAAAATAAATCTACATTGCACCTACAAAGTTCGTAAAAAGGCATTAATGCCTTGCATGAGTCATCTCTCTTAAAGCAAGGCTCTTCCTATGAAGACTGTCACACTATTCCGTTCTGCTACATGGTTGGAGGAGTGAAGAAAAGACATCGGCATCAAACCAGTCACCATCAAAGGATAAAACAGTTGACAGGACGATTGGTATCACTAATGATGCCATAAACAATCAGTTATGAGTCCGTGGATATTTAGGGCAAGCTCTTTTCCTGAAAACATGAAGACAGATGCTCACTGATCAAACAGTATCTAGGAGAGTACTGGGACCCAGGAACAGGAAGAGATACGAGCGGGCGGTGGTGGCGCACACCTTTAATCCCAGCACTTGGGAGGCAGAGGCAGGTGGATTTCTGAGTTTGAGGCCAGCCTAGTCTACAGAGTGAGTTCCAGGACAGCCAGAGCTACACAGAGAAACTCTTGTCTCGAAAGAAAAAAAAAAAAGAAAGAAAGAAAAGAAAAAAAAGAAGAAAGAGATATGACATGGACTCATATTTTTCCATCATGCTTTTAATTTACATCTGTCAGTTTTGTTGATCTTCTTAGGTGTCCTCCACCTTGACCCATCTTTTTTCTTATTCTCCCATGTCACACTTTTTCTCTTCCTTACTCCTCTCTCTAACTTCTTATATAAACTCCTGCAGATGAGGTGTCCTACTTTCTCTGGGCCCAGCTGACAGATAACCATTCAAGCTGATCAGCTGCCTTGGGTTAATTGTGAGGTGAGGAGCTAAAGGCTCAGTATGCAGTCCCTTGGAGATTCATCTCCATGATATACAAGTCTCTGGAAAGTTCACATTCTTAACCCAGAGAGGGAGGCTAATGAGGAGAAGGCTGAGTTGGTAGCTGCAAGTGTAGATCTCTTAACAATAAAATCCTTCACCCAGATCAAGTGAACAGCTGCCTACTCTAGTATCTATGAAGCTTGTTTAGAAGTTGCCCAAGATGGTTTTGCCTTAGTGAATGTATAATTCATTTTTCTATCCCTACAATGGATTTTTTCTGAACCTTAACCCCTCTATATTAAAATTGTCTTATATGGATTCTAGTTACTCCGAAAAAATGGCATCAAGTTCAATCAGCTGGCCCTAAATATTAATAAATGGCTTTTATTCTTTTTTACAATGGATGAATATTTTATTTGAAATATCTTAGATGTGTTAAAAGTGTTCTTAAGAGCAACATTCAATGTTCTTCAAATACTGTCACTGGGATTCAGATACGTACATGACTGTTAGGAACCATCCATCTAGAGAACAAATAGGTACTGACCCCTACTCTATCACACTTAAGTAAAATCCTGGAGGTTTGCACAAGGAGCGTGGCTTTCCTCATTTAGCACAAGTGTACATGGAGAAAATGAAACTCATATTTGGCAAATGCATCCAGTGCTTAGACTGAACAACATAGAATAGGTGGTTTATATCAATATCTAAGTCTACATATATGTCTATACCTGTACTTATACTTATATCTATACCTATATTTATATTATTTACATCTGTCGGTAGATGATAGATAGAGATTCCTTAATGAGTAGATCAAGAAAATAAAACCTACTGAGTAAAACTGAGATACGACTTCTTCCTTTCATACCATTGGCATCTTTCATACACATACAAAAATATCTTGACAAGGTGAGATCATCTGGCTTACATTAAAAGTTAGCAATAAATTTAAAAAAATGATTTCTGTATTCATGGGGAGAACACACACAGCAACACTAATTGATAATGCATAACTCAGATGCTAACTCACCATGGAACATTTGTTCTCACCATTGCCAATGCAAAGCCTTTAGGATGTTGGATCAAAGAAACTATTTAACTCTCCAATTTAACTAGTTGGCATAATAGCCTTGGGACCACCCTGGCCTTCCAAAGTAAGATCCTAATAAAGAAATAATTGGATTTTGTGAAATGAGTCAGAAATATCCATTTAAATTAGCAAGCTTTCTCCAAAACTCTTAGCATAGCTAGGGAATTATGTTTGTTGGAGATAGCTGAAAATAGCTTATACAAAAGAAATGCTGGTATCTGGAAAAATTATCAACTCTCTTGACTCTCATGCTAATGGAAAACCTTTCATTTCTAATATAATATTTTCTATGCCTACAAGGATCTCATAAATATTTATGATCAATTCTTTCAGTTGTTTAAACAGGAAAACAATGTTTGTTTCTGGGTTCTAGAACCTTTTATGAAGTTGGCCCAAAAGTGTTTTGTCAGATATGTCTGGGAACATACTTTCAGTGATTGAGACATCAAATTTAAGCCAAGTATGATAAAACAGAGCTGTAATTCTAGTATACAGGAGGATAAGATAGGAGGATTATGAGTTCAAAGGAACCCTAGATGGAATGGTGAGACTTAGTCTCAAAAAAATTAATTCTTGGTTCTCAATGATGATAACATAGGATTGAAGGAAAGCACCGGAATAAATTACAATTAGTATTTTCTCATCTAACTTTGCATGTATCTAGTTATAGAAACCAAGCTTTCAAACAAATGAGAGGCTTCTCCCAGTAGTCTTAGCCCTACCCCGGAGTGAATCTTAAGACTTGGATTATTTGTGATTTCCAGTGGCTTGGATTTGCTGTAAAGATAATCAAATATCCTGGCACTCCTTGTTCAGTATAAATTCACAGACCCCAGTGCAGTGCATTCAGCCTGAGTAAGACTGGATTCCCTTCCCTGGGTTAGCTCTAGTTTGAAACCACAGAGGATGTCCTAGGATTTTGTCATATGTTTGAATAAAGCAGCATTTTAACAATAGCAGGACGCTCAGTGTCAACTTACCCTGCATGGCTGTGGGCATATGCCTCTTGGTATTTATTTTCCTCAAGTTCCCAGCATGCCAAAATTACATAGGGTTTCTTAGTTCAAGCAACACAGACTCATCCCCAAAGGAAAACATTACTTCAATATCTTCCACAGACAAGTATGGACATCCATGAGCTGTGGCCTAAGCTGCTTTAGTCACACTTTTTTCAGTCATTGCTTTCCCAGAATCCAAACAGCTGACTTCTATGACTTCCATCAACATTCCCTGGCTAAGCTAGCTCTCAGCTAGGTTTGACTGTAGGCTTAGGTTTTTCAAAACCTACTTTAATAAGGGTTCTCAAATGCTTTGACTCCACTTCTAGCCCATCATCCAAAAGTAGGGGAGAAAAGATGGTAAATAGGACAAGGGGATGTGGACCTGTTTAGAAGTTTTTTGGGGCAATTCCAATCTCTGTTAGGATACTAGCAGTCCAGTTCAAAAGTGTCACCAAACACGAATCAGCAACAGCATCACGATCAGCAGAAACCACCAGGTATCTGATGAATCACACAAGTTAGCAGGAATGTTGAGGACCAGCAAAAATGCCAGTTCTCTGCCATGCCTCTCTCAACAAAATGATGATCAACGAAGACAGGAGACCAACAAAGAATTGAACAGCTAGCCATGCAAGTGCCCTGTCAGTGTTGTTGAATCCTATTTATACTCTCTCCAAACATCTCATGTCCTCCCACGGGTCTTGCCTAAGCAAAACATCATGTGAGTCTGCATCACATGACATAACCAAAATTTTTCACTTCATTTGACTTCAACAGAAGGGAGTCTTGGTATAGTAGAAGGAGAGATTAAGGTTCCCACCCCATTTCAGCTCTGGGAATCCCTCTTCCACAGTTCCCACTCCTGATGGGAGCTAATGATCCTGTGAATTTCCCATGATCCTCACGTTTAGCAATGAATAACCTCTATATCACTCTTTCAGCATTTCCTGTTTAGATTCTCTCTTGCTCTTCCTCTTAATTAATACTTAAACCTAAATCTCTTCAACTGAACAATCTGAAGCAGAGCTATATTCCTGGTCAGGAATCTCTTAAACTAAATGGAAGCTTAGTCTTTCATTCCCACACAAGAACCATCAACCCAAATCACACTTATGCAAGAAAAGCCAAGAAATAATATACTAGAATATGATAGAGTCTGGGAAAATGAGGGGTGCATTTGTGCTCAACTGTCTTTTAAAAAGCATATCAAATGGAGCGTGACCACTTCGAACCCCCAGAAGCAGGAGATATAAAAGCAACATTGAGAGAGACACTCAGAAACCAATAAAGGTTTTGAAGCCCCAGATTGTTTAAATCATGCATTGGGTCAGACTTGGTTTTACGCTTAAAACTGAATCTAGATTAATGAACATTATGTTTTCAGTATTACAGTTCTTGATGAAAAGTAACAGCACTAACTTTTCGGTAAGCGTTTGGTAAGAACCACTAGAAGGAAACTTTTGTTCAAGGACTGAGCTATCAGTCTTTTTAATATATCCATTAGCACTGTGTATAATCTTTAATCACATATTCACCTAGCTCATGAACATAAAGTTTATTTGGGCTCCCATGAAAGGAAGATGATTTCTAATCAAGTGTCATTTACTTTATGCAAGTAGAAGTAATAGATTAATTACCAGGTACTAATATATCTTATGCAGACTCACAGGGATATAACGTCACATTATCTATGAAAAGGCAACATTTCAAGACTTGGCAGATGGTTGTACTGAATTAGTTAGATGGCAGCATTAGGCTCTCATGTCTCTGAATCTATTGACATGGTTTGCTGTCCATCAGTTATATTTAAACTGGGAACATAAGCCATCATTGGAATAGCTCCAAAACTGGCTCTGTGGAGCAAAACCTTCCCACAGATCTACAGAGCAGCTCTCTACTGAGGATCCCACAGACATTACTCTTGGCTAGGACTTGGGGACTACCCTGCTACTATACTTAGTAGTTCAGTGAAGATACTGAAAATACCAAGAAATGAAATAATGAAAACAACTCAAGATATGAAAGCATTTAACAAAGTACATATTGAAATAGCATCCTGCATCCTATCTGACTACCGTGGACTAAAGATGGCTATCAACAATAGTAGAAATGGCAGAGAATACACAAACTCGTGGAAGCTGAACAAACCACTGCTAAATGAAAAATGGATTAGGACAAAAATCAAGAAGGAAATGAAAAACCATGTGTGGTTCAATGTAAATATCCACAGAGGTGGTAAATGGCCAAAGGTACTATTCCAGAGAAGGGGAAATAGACTAGAGTTTATAAAGAGATAAAGGGGGAACTAGAATAGACTGTGGTGAGCGGTGGGAAGGCAGAGTAAATGAGAGAATAGGAGATTGACAACTAACACTAAAAGCCTTTTGAAAAGCCATATGGGAGTCTACGACACTAGAGACTTCCTAAAATACACACGTACACAAAAGGAACTGAAATGGAGTCACCATATAATAGAGAAGACAACAGACATCTTTTTTATTTTATTTTTTGTTGAGTTTATTATTTCTTAGGCAAGGTTTCTCTGTTTAATAGATCTGGACTCGATTTGTAGACCAGACTGGCTTCGAAGTCACAGAGATCCATCTGCTTTGTCTCCCCAGTGCTGGGATTAAAGGTATGCGCCACCAAGCCTAAGACCAGGTATCTCATTCTACCAAGTGAAAGCTCCAGTGCCTGGAATGAGTTACGTCTTACTGAGTTGTTAGCCCACAGGGTCCTATTGACCTCTCACTAAACATCAAACTCTATGTGCAAGGTTATTGTTGGGGTTCCACCACCTGATGATAGAGTCCTAATGCAGAAGACACAACTTATTTATGTCATGGAACATTGCCTTACCCCACCACTGCCAGCCCAACTTTTTTCCAAAAATATCAGTCTTGCCCACACACCTCTTAGAAGAAAACTGGTACATTTTTGTGGTCTTCTAATCACTTTAAAATAGTGATGAGTTCAATCTAATTTAACATCGAACTGAAGCCTCACTTCTAACTCATAATTTCTCCCTTCTCTCTTCCAGTCTTTCCTTACTTTCTTGTCCTGTAGCTGTTAACTCTTGCCCCTCTATATCCAACTTCAGAGGCAAATATTAACTAGAGGTAAGATATATTCTCTTTTTAAAAAAACCAGAAAGGGACACACCAGAAGAATTACAGCATTTCATGAGCCCTGATCTGTTTTAAGGTTGAAATTCTTTGATGAACTAAAAAAAATATTCAGGTAGTTTTGGGGGCAGCAAGTGTCCCAAAATTACAGTTCTCCACTTCAGGCCGAGAATATGCGGGATAATGAGCGAGTGAGGGCACTTATAGGTGGCTTCTCAGCAGTCTGAGTGTTCAGCAGAGGCAACAGCAATGTCAGTGACAACAAAGGCCCTGTGATCCTCGGATGCTGTATCAAGGAAATGCCAACTGCTCTTTTCTTTATGCAGTAGGTCACTGTGACTTTGAATCTTCTAACAGCAACTACACAAACATGATACAAGATTCCTACCCGCCACTTCATTTACAGTACCGGGGCCAGCTGTAGCTCTGTAATTCATTCATGCATCCCTGTCTAGACTCCAGTTGTGAAAGTTACATGGCAACCTAGTAACTAAAAAGATGAAGTCTCATTCCAAAGTAGCAATTCCTTAAGAGGTTAGTCTTCAAAGGGGGAATAAGCCAAAGAACCCTACCAAATCAACCCGATATTACTGTGATATACATTCTTTTTTTATTTTTTATTTTTTTTTTGTGATATACATTCTTACACTATGTTACCTTATCCCCCTAATTCAGAGGCCAGAGATCAGTATTATTTTCTTGCCTAGTTGTCATATTGTTTCTTAATATGAGCACTGCCTTATTGTGAATATTCATTTATAGTCTTTACAGTATTCTTATTTTATTCAAGCAAAAGGCAAATAGCAGACACCTTTGTAGTTGACAAGGACACAGAACTGACCTGGATATGCAATCAAAGGCCTTGTGATTTCCTTGGGGAAATACATATTGAATGTGACTATTCACAAAGGCATTAAGTTTAATGTCCACACGGACACTGAGAGTTTGGGGACCCTACTATCTGATACTTGGAGAAAAAATTTAAATTTTTCAAGATGGAGACTCAGAAAGAACTACAACTTTGTTCAGTAGCCAAAGCATTTATAGCTTCAACATTGAAAGCATTAATGTCTCAGTTATACCTGTGCCACGTGCATTCTTAGTGAGATTATGACTTTTCCATAATTCAGGGTTTTTATCACCTTTCGCTCTTGTGGTGGGACATCAAAGCAAATAAATTGACTTTTTCCTCCTAAGAGTCATTCCTAGATGTCACAGTTCATTTCTACTTCAGTCTTTCTTTTCTAGTCTATAGGTTTAACAGTTTGAAAAAGATGCTCTGTGTATTTACCTACCTGCATATTATAAGCTATAACTTCTTGCAATACCCTCACTTCCACTCATTCCAAGCATACCTCTGCTTTCTGCATATTTGCTTCTGTTTATCCCACAAATTCCTATATTTCCAACTACAAGAAGCTTTCAGCGTCCATGTCCCACCCATATGGAACAGATACCCTTTCTGGAAATCCTAGATGACCTCATACATAGCAGTTGTCATAACATTTCTTAATAAGACTGTACTATCACTCTTACTAGTATTTTACTATTACTAGGGAATTTTTTTTTTTTGACATCCCGGTGCTCCTGCTGTTTGTACAGAACCAACCCATCTCTGAATTCATGGTGCTGGACACAGAAGGCTGGCATGCAGAGGCTTTCATCTTTATTGACAAGGGAGTAGGTGATGGCAATGAATTGAAATTAGAGCCCAGCATTTTACATTGATCTTAAAGCCCTATTAAGGTTTTTTCTGATAAACTGCTGCAAAAAGTACATATTATGTTCATCACTAGTTTAGCCAAACTGTATCTTCATTGTTCAAAATAAAATCTGAGGAAAATGATTCATAGTCAAGGTCTTTAGAATATATGTCCACAATCTTGAAACATTCTCTATGTAGGTTGAAAATAAGAGTCATAATCTCAAATAGCTCCACTGGCCAAAAAGATGAAACCCAACAGAGATAAATTGAAGCTTTTCTTAGAAGAGTGCTATAAGAGAAGGATATAACTTATCAAAAGCCTAGGTGGGAGAAGCATGCAAGGTAGCAGTAATGTGCTATTTCTACAGATTTGAAATATGGTCTGTGCCTGAGATATTTAACATGGTATTTAGATGGAATATGAGAGGGCTATTTACCTCTGAAATATAGGAAATAGAACTCTATTTCCCATATTATAGTTAAACCACATCTTGGCTACAGCTCTTCAGTGTTGGGGCAGGGGTACCAAGGAGAAGATGCAAGCCTGTAGAGGGAACCCACATATAGAGGCTCTTAAATGACCCATGCCCAGAGAATCTCCATGCACACCCACACCCACCTCTTACTCAGCCCATTTGTTCTCCTTGGACTACCATGACCAAGGTGTTCCTATACTACCAAGCTGCTACTGCTGTTCTTCAATTCTGTACAAAGGAAGACAGTTCATTGTGTGATGGCATGTTACTAAAAGGTTTGAACACAGAGAAAAAGAACAACCAGATACTCATTAAATTGAGAATAATTCGTTTGGGTAATTTATCTAGCCCATTAAAGAGACTTAAAATAAAAATGTTGCCTTTTCTGAATAAAAAGCATTTATTAGGATTTATAATATGCTTCTATTTTGATTAATTCTATACAATTATTATTATTCTAGTGTATGTTCATAAATTTTAACACATAAATCTTTATCATCACAAGAAATAAAAGTTAAATCATTGCAGAGAAAAATTAGTTATGTTAATATATAAGATTTTAAATATGAGAGTATTAAATTAGCATAAAATTCTGTAGAGGAAATGGAATAAAATTACTTCAAGGAGGAATAGAAGTGAATTTCAATCGTGAACAAATTAAAGAATGTGTTTGTTTTCAAAATTCATAATTGTGGGCATAGATCACCTTGATGTTTATTTCCTTGAATACTTTAAAAGGACAATATAACACTCATATTTTAAAAGTCAATATTGCCAATATCTTCTGCAACTATTTATATTCAGGATGAAAAAGTCCTAAGCATCTACCTAAAAAGGTTCAAAGGCGTAGACAAGCTTTAAAGCACTCTCAAGGAAAAGTGAACTAAATGACACTCTGTCCTACTGAATCATGTTTCATTCTGAGCAGAACTCTTTGAAAGGACAGGAAGAAGCTAAAACATATTCAAGGAAAATTCATAAGGTTAAAAAAATGGCTTAGAAACACAGCATTTAAAAATGATTATCTATGAGCAGAAAAGGAATTGGGGGTGAATTTAACAGGAACTTCAGATTTTGAGGGGCTAAAACTGAAGCCCACAGAGTAGCCCAAGGATGAATAGATACAAGAACAGACAGTTTACTTTCTATTTTGATTTCCTCCAGAGCAGACTGGGTCATTTTGATTGCCTGTCTATTCAAGGCAAAGCTTGGCAGGTAGTCATTAGACAATTAAGATAGGTAATATCAATGCATATAGACAGTGTAAGAAGCAAGTTCCTGTTGTCAAAACTGACCTAAGACTTCAGGGGTTGGCATGAGTCCTGACCAAGTAAGGATTGAATTTAAAGTTTGAAGAGAGCTAATGCAATACAGTGCTGTGTCCAGAATACATTGCAAGAGTCCCTTCTGGCACCTAGCCTTGAAGAGACTTGAAGTGACAAGGTGAGTGGGATACCAGGGGCACTCCACCCTCACAGAGGAGAAGGGGGGATGGGCAAAGGATTGTGGGAGGGGATGACCAGGTGGAGGACAGTGAGTGGGATATAAAGTGAATACGTAAAAAAATAAAATAAAAACTTAAAAAGTCGCCTCTGAAGATAGGATTTCTACTGCATAAAAAAGAAATGAAAGGAAACAGTATTATTGCTAGAAAGAATATATAACATGGATACACTTAAGAGATAGAGATCATGTCTCCCTCCAATATTAAAAGGAATAGCTTTCTGTAAATTAAAGTCACTTTCACATTATAAGGGAGTATGTTGTTTGAGATGGACATGACTAATTTAATTTAACAACTTCAATAACCGGAATCAATTAGAACCTTAACAAGAGTCAGGTGGCTGTGGCAATTTCTTTCTAACCATGTCCCTGACTCACTAATTCAATAATTATGTCCAATCTACTGAATTTTCCATCAGAATGATCTTAACTGAATCCAATTAAATAAGGCATTTGGGTACATCTTGACATAAGCAGTGGTGACTAAAGTGAAAGTGTATTGTCAATGCTACTGGTTCCCAAAGGATTCAGACGTGCTTTCATTTTCGTACTCAAAAATTCCCCAAACTCCTTTAGTGATGGATTATATTTTATGCGGTAAACAACAAGGGGAAACAAGCATCTAGTTGATAGAACTCAAAGTGGGAGTCGTCCATACAACCCTGGTGCTGGAACATCGTTGCTCTCGATGCCTGCCTATCTACCCAATTTCTCTCCGTGTACTTATAGCCAGAGCTTACTAGGTCCCTGAGAGCCTGTAATTCAGGGTGCTTGTTTTTGTACATTAGTGAGAATAGTTCTTTCTCATTTCCCCAATAAAAGATTCAATAATAACACTAATTTTGTTTCTTTCTCCTCTAAAAAGAAGTTAAATTAGATCTTCTTTCAAGCCAGAGCTGAAATTCAAACATCAGGAATCCTGTATCATTAGTGGACTCTCCAATAGGAGGATATAAAGCCTTGGGTAGCTGGAGACTTGTTGGTCCTGATGAGCTCTGTACTTATCCTTCTGCAGGTTCCATTTTGAAGCCCACACTTTCTTCACTAGCCATCAAAGGCATGTCACACTATATGCACATTAATATTTATTTAGCTAATGAAAAGTCATCACTGAGACTCTCTCCCATCCTTCTGTTAAAAAAAATAGAATAGGAATCTAGAAATATGGGCGTATGCCATGGGTTTAGTGATAACCAACCATTTCTTTAGCTCTTTAAGATATTAGCTCACAAGAGAATAATAAATATCATATAATATGCACCTTGACATATTATCTCACTGGGACCTATAATAATGTAAATATGTAGTGCAAAGTCACAGATATGGAATTTAATTTCTTTTCCTGGCTTCTTTTGATTTTCACTATTCTTAGACCATCTTTCTATACAAACTTTATTATTAATATTACTGATTTATTTCCACAGTGAATATTAGTGGTCAATTGTTCCTTTCCTACAATAGAGCCAAACAACAGATATTTTGAACATATGGTCTCAAATAAGTGATAGCCCTCTGCCAAAATTATCTTTTCTTTTGAAGTCTGCTTTCCTAAGTGTCTTGAAACTCCTCTCAGCACATAATATTCCTTGAACCTTTGTACCAGAATGACACAAAATAGGATAGGAAATAAAAGGCCTGAGGCCTGGGTACCAGGGCCCCATCACCCCCACTGTGATGAGCTATTATTCTCCTTGTTCAAGACTGAATGGTTGATTGGTCTGGGTCTAATAATAGCCTGAATTTTCTGGACCAAATGGATAGTTATGCTTTTATCCCCGTCCCCCCTATCTCTCTCTCTCTCTCTCTCTCTCTCTCTCTCTGTCTCTCTCTCTCTCTCTTTCTCTCTCTCCTCTCTCTCTCTCTCTCCTCTCTCTCTCTCTCTCTCTCTCTCTCTCTCTCTCTCTCTCTCTCTCTCTCTCTCTCCATTTCTTGTTTAATTTGAAAGTGAAAGGACACAGAAGGCAGAACCAGGGCATTAGTTATTGAATCCTGTGTCCACTGCTCTGACGATGTGACATTGGACAAATATTGACCCTGCATGAGTCTGTTCTCACAGCTGCATAATGATAATCTACAGCACACCGCTAATTTAAAATAACATAACTTGAAATTAGAGAGTGAAGAAGAAATGGCAATTGTCATTGTTCTATGAGTGCTTCTGATTGTTCTTATGGTCAATTGAGCATTGAAATAATTTAATATGTAAAAAAACAATTGTTTTTATTACATGAGTTATATGATTAGAATATCTCCAACTTTCTTTGTAAGGAACATCTCATAGATAAAATAAAAATCACAATATATGTCAAATAGAGTAAAATAAGAGAACAAAAATGAAGAACAGCCTGTTGCTTTATTACATAATTTCATCAGTTCTTCTCTAAAAAGGCAATAACATTAAAAAATATATTTTTAAATTCCACAGTCTTCATATTCAAAAGATATTATTCCCCAAGGCATTTTTAATAGTACTTCTAAGAATAGAATGTAGTATAAGATATTTTAAGGGCATTATTGCTCAACTATTAAGACTTGCATTATCTGCTGAGAAATAAAACTGAATGTGCATCACGAAGCCACATTGTTATTTCATTGAATCTACTTCTTTACCTATGTACCAAGCAGTGAGCACCAATGGCACTCAATAGTAATATCACTTGATAATAACAACAGCACAGATATCATGACAAACTGACTGTGACTACCTAGTGACTACAGACTGACACACTCCCTCAATGTACACAACTAACTGGTGTATTAACATGTGCTATGTGCAACTCTGGGTGAGAGTAAATGCAGTTATACATTTCTCCAAGTAAGAGAATGTGTGTGTGTGTGTGTGTGTGTGTGTGTGTGTGTGTGTGTGTGTGTAAGAGAGAAGGGGAGGGAGAGAGGAAGGGAGGGAAGAAAGGAGGAAGGGAGAGAGGGTGTCAAGGCAGAATAATGCAGAAAGCAAATAGAAGAAAATATATTAAATATTGGAAGTCGAATTTGGATGTCTGCATAAACTTGGTTATTCAAGGATCAAATTCATACATCATTACAGAAGTCCCTGATGACTGACAGTAACTTAAAGAGTCTACAAAGGAATGAGGTCATTCACAATACTGCTGCCAACATCCAACACTCAGCAAGGCTTTATTCCCAATACCCGTGCCTCCATCACCACAATGTGGTACCACACTGGCCCCGAGGCACTGCAACCTCCACCAAAAATGAACACTCACTTCTTGAGAAGATGTGGTCATTCTGGAAGGATATACACTTAACAGTATAACGGGGAAGTTTCCCACCAGGTCATGACTCCTGAGTTTTCTCCAAAATAAATATTTTAAAAGTATGCAACTTGACATTTTTTAAGCTTAGGGAAATATGAGGAAATATTCCGTTCTTCTATTTTTGCTTTAGTTATGCACACTAGGGAGAAATTTTAATAATCATTGCCTGGAAGTGTGCAGAGAAAGTTTAAAAAAATCAGTCAAATCAAGAAAGAAGTGGAATCTCTCTATTCATACATATTGCAGGGTAGGGAAAGGGGAAACTTCAGTTATCTAATATGTATGTTTGAATGGACTGAAGCTTGAAAGACTTGGGCAGCAAGTGTTTTTACCTGCTGAGCTAACTCACCAGCCCAGAGTTTGGGAATTTTGCTTTCATTTTTGGCCCTTTGCCTCTGTATTATCATGTAGAGTCATGTGACATTTGGGCTACAATGAACCATACACATGAACAATCCCATATGGTGATAATCACCCTGCTTCTGTGACTTTTTTCTGAGGACATAGAACAAATTTGTGTCTGTTCCATTCCCAGGTGGGTGAAATGTAGAAACAGATGCCACATTCCATCCACCTAGTACACTGATGCTGATGTTTCAGAAAACAGAGGCTATGGAACCCATGAAAATAGATTGATTTTTCTGTAGTTCTGGAAGGAGAACCCTAAGTTCTAGGAACCTCTGTTGAGGTTCTTACTGTTGTGTTTCTGACAGATTTGAAAAGGCAAGTATGTGAAGATGAGACAGGCAGAGACAGACAGACAGACAAACAGACAGACAAGCAGACAGAGGGGATAGCTTACTTCTTCCTTTTATCAGGAATTCACTCCAGCAGTAACTAACTCACTCCTTTGATAACAACATCCCTAGTTCATTCCTAAGGGGAAAGCTCCCATGACCCAATCACCTACATTTCTACAATTCCCACCTCTAAACACCATCACATTGTAGATAGCTCCAAAGACTTAAACTTTGGGGAACACATTCAAACTGTGAAAGCTTCCCATGAACAAAACAAATCCATTAATTCATAGAAAGAACAGAAGCAATGACAAGCTGTGGGAGGGAGGCAGTAAATATGTCTGTCACTGTGTACTGCGGGGTCTCCATCAACATCTAATGGAGTGTTTTCAGTTCTATATTAGAGAGTTTAATTGAGGAAAAAAAAAACAGTCAATTCTCTTCTCTGGCATTTATATACAATTTTAAGGCAGAATAACAATCTCAAACAGTATTCCTGGTGCTATCTGTGAATACAAAACAGGTGAAAAGATACAGAAGTCATCTTCAAGGGTGGGGGATTTTACCTCTAGGGACCAGATAGAAACAGTATTGGAATTCCAACTTGGAAATATGTTGCTTCTATAGGAAATGACATATGCAGAAGATACAGTAAAGATTCAATAAAGAAAAAATATGTACAACGAAAACAGTAAAAAATATGTTGGATCTGAATTGGGCACATGGGCACTTTTGGTGTATAATAAGTACTTTTTTAAGTAAATAGAAAATTCTGGTTTCCTGCAAAAGCAGAAACAAATACAAAATGATACAAACCTCTACAGCCTTTTTATCTGAAACAATGACAATTTGTACTGTACACTGATTTTGTCCGTCTCAAGTGATAGCCACAGGCAAACCTATGGAGGTTGATGACTGGCTCTTCCCAACAGTGGAACAAGAAAGCTTCCAGGGTATCTTTCAACAAGCAGAACCTTTGCTTCCATTTTGTTCAGCAAGTCAATTTTTAAACTTAAATTTAATTCTTTCAAATATGCTTTCTTTACATTACATTGCTTATGCATAGTAAATATTTAACTTGGAAAATTCTCTTTTAAAAAACAGATTATTTTATTTATTATTACGATTGCATGCAAGAATATGTGTAAGGATGGGTGTGTATATGCCATAGGGAACCCAAGGAAGGATGTTAGAGAATAACTTTCAGAAATTTCTTCTTTTGTCTATTATGGACTAAGTAATGGAAGTCTGATAACCAGGTTCACTCTGAACATGTTTTCATCCACTGAACCATTTCACCATACCGGGTTGAAAAAAAATTGACTTTCAACACAAGTTGTCAGCTTCCATGGTCTCTATTTAAACAGTGGTTCCTGTCATTGTTGGACAAGGCATCCTGGTCTCCACTCCTGCATCACTACCATGGCAACCCTTAACCATCAATCGTTTGCAGCAGTCTCCCCACAGGTTCTACTTCTCATCAGTGAGTGAGGCTTTCTGTGCACAATTCACCATAATTCTTGTACAGTTGAATAAGCAAATGGATGCCAAGCCCTCAGAGCAGTGCCTAGAACACAAAATGTGCAGAACAAATGCCCCTTGCTTGTTGCTTATATAATAATTACTCTGCTGGGAACTGCTCACCAGCAGTAGCTCATCATACTCAGGGTCAAGCCCCCCTTATAATTCTTCCCTCTGGTGTTTTAATGATTCTTGCCACTTTTTAAAACAAAATTGCTTTTTCCTGTTCTTTCTATTTCCATTTTTAAAATCCACATTTCCAATTTTTCTCATCTAGCATTTCTGACATTTATGCTAAACATTCTGAGTCCACCAAGGTCTTCAAAGCCCTTTATTCTGTACCTATGGAACTTACCTGATTCTGGCATCCAAACCACACCCTGCTGACATTGGGAACACACACAAAAGGGAAAGGCGAGCTGATAGGCAAGGTGGTATCCATGACTCCCAAGCCCAAGGGTGTTATTTATGGCTCCTAGTGTCAGACTGTGAAATGCTTATGAGAAAGACCTGTCTCTCTGTACATCCTCAGCTTCTACATTTCTGGCAGAAGTCAGATCTTTAAAAGGACCTTGGTAAGTGATGGCTGAAGGACCCTGATGAAGATCCCAAGACTGAGCCTCATTTCATTCCACAAATGTGTAATTCACACCTGGCTCATTCCTTAGCTCATGATTCACCATCTTGCTTGCTTCTTCAAAGTCAAGATTTGAATCATCTGCCATTGCTAGCTTAGGTGAAGCCATGTTGCTAATTGACTCTCAGGAGACTGGATGAGTGGAAGTGAGAAAGATGACTCAGCAGGGTGGTTTCTATGACTTCTTGGTCTGATAGAGCTGATAATTTCCTGTATGTCACAAAGAGACCATGAGCAGAGAACAGTATCCATGACATTCAAATTCCTTTCCTAAACTTTTCTAGTATTCCCATTGCCAGCAGGTTGAAACCTTCTTAATGTCCAACTTTCAGGTCTGCCTTTTCTTTTGTTCCTTCAGGATGAATATAAAGATGTACTCATTGTACAGATGAGGGAACCGATATTAAAGTCATAAAATGATTTGGCCAAACATTCATTGAGAATTCACTTATGTGAACCAGAATTCAAATTAGGAGTGTTTAACTCCAGAACTCACTATCAATACTGTCTTCTGCAACTCACTGCAGAGAAGGTAGTCTGCATAGGGAGTGAGGAGACCTGGGGGGCAGCTGGTTAGAGATGTGGAATCACATGGTGGACTTCAGCGATCTCCTCTGAAAACCATTTCAGATGGACGAACACAGGTGTTGAAAAGACTAAACATCAAAATGACAACCAATAAATTTCCTTCGTGTATCGAGTCCGAGCAATGACCTCTGATGAATGAATGTTCTCAAAAGTTTGTGCTTTGCCCTGGGTGGAAAGTATTCAGTTTTCCAAAGACATTTGCCCAATTCAGTGGGTTTACATCTTCTTTCGATATATACAATGGAAACCCTAAGTCCTAAGGACCAGCAGGAAAGAACATGAAATCACTATTTCCAACTCCTCTGCCAAACATAAGACAGTGATGTCAATGAGATGAACTGAATCGGGCTTACAGGGTCACTGGAGACTGCTACTCTCCCATTGACTCCAAGAAGACATAAAATTATGTAGCCATGATCTCTTTCACCCTGCAGAAGTGTCTGCAATTGGGCCAAATCTTATTATGATCCCATCAGATGGCTTCATGATATTGAAAAGAATGTAGTTTTCTTCTTTTAGAAATATCAACTCTACATTAAAAACAAATGTTGAAAGTAAACACATGTGCTTAAATGTTAACTGTCACAGGAGTCTATATGAGAAGGTAGCATTATCAACCAAGATCATGGTTTTTCAAAGCCACAATAAAAGGAATAAAAACACAAGTGTTTAATTGACTTATTTGGGAGCTTTGTAAAAATAAATAAATAAATAAATAATCAGTGTTTGGACCATACCATGCTATCTCTAATCTCAGTAGTACAATAAGTAAAACCTGTGTTTATAGTAACGCCATTGCTGATGCTACTACTGAAAAATCCAGACCCCCTACTTTCATTCAGTTTAGCTTCACCCAGAATTCCATAACCAAGAATCATGATGGCTTCAGAGTGTGCCGTTGCCTCTGGCAAGCTTCTGCAACACAAGCACTTCCCAGTGGCTCATCTATACTCGGCATTTTATAAAGGTTCATCTATTAATTATCTGAGACTCAGAGTAAAATGGGCACCCCAGAGGGCAAATGCATGACTTCTCTGTAGGCTTCAGGAGTCTTCTTGCAGTGGAAAGGCTAGAAGGAAAAAAAGTTTACAGCTATGCTCTTAGTATGTCTCCAGTCTGAAGCAAGAGGCTTTCAGCCAGATACCAGGAAATGGATGGCCACTGAGGACCATATGCAATGTGATGGAATGTCTGAAATATCAAATAATCTTCAAAACGCCAATACGGGGTATGTATTCTTAATGCCTACTGTATAATTTGAAAACAATTGAGAGTTGGAAAGCTGAGTCATCTCTTCAGACGTGGTTAGAAACTGATAGTGAACACAGCCAATTTTTTGCCCTTTTGCTTTCAATAGCACTGTGTTTTCTTCCCAAACAAGAAAAAATTGTCCCCACTTTACTTTGAAACCCAGGCTTATATCTAATATTGACTTTACTCTGTACTTTCCATGTCTCAGACATTCATTACCTGGGCCAGACTGCAGCTAACTGCCTTGGAGCCATGGAAGTGTGAAACCCCTATGTCCTTCAGGAGGCTCTAGAATGATCTATTCCATACAGATGTTGCAATAAATATTTGGGGGGAGGAGTGTTCTACTCTGCTTTAGATCATTTAGTTCCCAAAATAAAAGACATAAAACCTTTATATTTATAGTAAGCCTTAAAGCATTAGACTGGGAAGATATCAACCCTCTATGCTATTGTGTCTACTTCTGAGTTTGTAACTCTGAGATATTACTTGCCATGTTCCTCCTGGGCCACTCCTAATCCAACAGGTTAGCCCTTATGGCCATGGATTCATGATCCACCTATGCCATAGCACCTTCTTCCTTCTTCCTCCTCCTCTCCTCGTGGTCTCTGCCTTAGACCCCAAGCCCAGGACTCAAGTCCTGCCTACCCATCTTCTGCCCAGCTACAGGCTGCAGGCATCTTTATTCAACCAATAGTTTTAAATTAAGGAGCAAGGTTTGCATAACGCACTTGGCATCTATGAGAATTCACTTATCGTGAGGCAACTAGACCTTAGGATACATAATTTAGCATTGCAATACATAGCAACAGACCAAAGGTCAACATATGGATACCCCACTGGATCCACCTGTAGCTTTGCATCAAGGCTGGGTTTCCTCTGCTCTGGTCCCAGTCCGTGAGCTGGTAGACATATTACTACCAGGCACTTCCAAGGGAGTGTCAGTCATTATGCAGGGACCACATTTCATAGTGACTGACACTGCCTCATAACTTTGCTACATATAGTCTGGAGCTCTCCATAGCAACCCTTCCTTTCTCCCTCTTTTTCAGGCCTTCACCACAATCCTGCTGCTACTTTTCTGTCACCGTTCTTTCCAGGCAGTGCTTCATCCATCAAATCCTCTGTCAGCTGATTCCCTCCTAGAGGCTGCTCCTTGGAAGATCCGAGCAGACAGACTAACACATGCCCTTTCAATCCTTCTCCCTCTCTTCAGCTCTTTGAATATTGTGCTCAGCTTCTTGGTTCAAACCTGTGGGCTGGGTTCTCTTCCTGTAGTTTCTGTTCCATTACTCCGGTCCATAGCCAGCCTCAGTAGGCTGTTGCCTACTCCTTGTGCCTCTAGTCAGTTTGCCCAGTTGTTTTTTGATAAATAAAGGCCAAGAGTAATACACAGATACTGATGGTCCTCTCATGGCACCTGTCCTTTTTGGGATACAGTGCAGCCTGCATGGAAACTGACAGTCACTTCCCTTGGTCCTGCTTCCTTCATCACCTGTCCCTTGACACCTGACTTTCAGCTAGTCTGAAATCATGCCCTATTACGTCCTGACTCTGAGATTCCTTCTGCCTGAAAGTCCCTTCTCTGAAAGAGAGGCACAGAACTTTTTTAGATAGTCACATTGTTATATAGCCCTGGTTTCTTTCTTTCTTTTCTCTTTTTTTCTTTTCTCTTTTTTTCTTTTTTCTTTTTCTTTTTTGTTTAGACTGTGGATGAGACCATGTTTTTATTTATATATGTTATGTGACAATATTTTACTTGCCAAAGATTCAGATGATACCAATGATTTATGGGTAAATTGTATCCTAACATGTGTAAACACATGTACTGATAAATGCAATAAAAGCTCTAAAAGGCAGTCTGTAAATAACATGCATCACTTTTTCTTAAGAAAGTGTTGTTGAAGTTAGCAGTTAAAGGCAATTTCCATTATTTCCCAGTTTCACACTGATGTATTTTTTATTGTTTGCAAATAATATCTGATATTTTATGTAAATATAAATGTTTTATGTTTGTATATCTTATATACATATAAAATGTCAGGTTTTTATTGTTCCATTTATTTATATTCCAAATGTTGTTCCCCTTCCCCATTCCCCCTCCAAGAGTTCTTTACCCCATCCCCCTACCCCTTTGCCTCTGAGAGGGTGCTTCCCACTGCCCCTGCCCACCCCCCTTCACCCACCCACACACACACCCACAACTCACCCCCTGCATCCCCCTTCCATGGGGCATCCAGTCTCTACAGGACTAGGTGCATCCTCTCCCACTGAAGCCAGACAAAGGAGCCCTCTGCTATATATGTGCGGGGCTGGCCATGGACCAGTTATGCTCTTTGGTTGGTGGCCTAGTCTCTGGGAGCTCCCAGGGGTCTAGCTTAGTTGATACTATTGGTCTTCCTATGGGATTGCCATTCCCTTCAGCTCCTTCCCCTAACTCTTCTATAGGGGTCTCTGACCTCAGTCCAATGGTTGGCTGTAAGTATCTGCATCTATCTCAGTCAGCTGCCAGTAGAGTTTCTCAGAGGAAAGCCATGCTAGGCTCCAGTCTGCAAGCACAACATGACATCAGTAATAGTGTCAGGGTTTGGCGCCTGCGCATGGGATAAATCCCAAGTTGGGCAGTCACTAGATGGCCTTTCATTCAATCTCTACTCCATTTTTGTCACTGTATTTCTTTTAGTCAGGAACAGTTCTCGGTCAAAAATTTTGAAGGTAGGTTGGTGACTCAATCCCTCCACTGGGGGCCCTGTCTATCTACTAAGGTGGTCTCTTCAGGTTACCTCTCTCCACTGTTGGACATTTTGGCTAAGGTCATCCCCATTGGGTCCTCTCACATGTCACATGCCTGTTTTCTTTTGAGTTTCTTTTTTTTTTTTAAGTTTGGATAGTAAGGCTTAAAGCTTAATTTTCTGATTTATCCTGATGAACCTGAGTTTCCTTGGATAGATGTATCCCTTGGAAACAAGCAAAAATATGCAAACGGATTCACATACACAATGCCCAGTGATTATCGTGTTCATTACAATGATAATAATGCAAATCAACCTAAAAGGTTCACAAAAATGCATTAGCTGATTCAAGTAATCATGCCATTCGTAGGTGGAAATACATGCAGTAGTTAAATACAGAACTCAAAAATATCTTAATAAACTGTTCACAGCAGTGATTCTCAACCTGAGGGTCACCATATCAGATGTCCTGCGTGTCAGACATTTATAGTGCAATTTATAACAACAGCAAAATTACAGTTATGAAGGAACAACAAAATAATTTTATGGTTTGGGATCACCACAACATGAGAAACTGTTAAAAGGGCGCCAGCATTAGGAAGGTTGAGAATCGCTGCTTCACAGTGTGATCCGTGGAAATCTGGGGTCTGTGTTTGGTTTTAGGCCTCATAAAAAGGTACCTTTAATTTTAAAAGTAAACATAGAGGTGTGATTTTGAAATATGTAGGTAACAGGTTTTCTCTAAATTTCTTTCTCACATTTTCTGCATTTCCAGCATTTGCTTCCCCTTTTGTTACTTTTAAGTTTATAGTGAGAGAGCAACATACCGCTGGCTGTTGTTTTGGGACCTTGTGGAGCAGCACAGGGCCGGTGGTCACAGTAGCACATCACTGTACGTTCTCTGAAACCCGTTAGCAAAATTTATTTTCACTCAGGTGAGAATTTCTCTTCAACCATGATATATATTTATATAATATGTGTGTGTGTATATGTGTATAGGTATTTATACACACATATATGTAAATATATATACATACACACATCTATATGTATACCTATGCCTATGCCTATACCTATATTCTAAAGCATTCTCAGGCCAAACAATACATTCTGACAGTACCCAAAGGATTGGAGTGAGATGAAAAGGTTTTAGATTTTACAATATTACTAAAATTCAGAAAGTATATACAGACTAACACATAAGTGTTCAATGATACTCAAAGAACAACAAAAAATGTGTTTTTTAAGTTGAAAACAAGTTTTTAAAAAATGTAGGCTTATATAACGTTAATTGATGTTAATAAACACATTTGTAAGTAACTATATACAAGCCATTGTATTTAATTGTAAATGCATATTTGTTGAGAATAAAATTACTATTCATTCATATGATCACCATTAGGGGAAATTGTGTTTTTAAAACATACTTCTGACTGCTCACACAAAAAAACTCCCTTTGAATTTTTTTCATTTTTGCTGTAGATGACTTTCTCTTGTGTTTAAAGCAATCTCAAGCTCCTATTTGGATTTTACTTTGCCATTTTATATGATTGACAAAGGCCCAGCTCTTCCATTTTCAAAGTAATAAATCAGGATCAATAAAGTAAATCCCTTGCAGTACAGTAATTGCCTAAAACTCCTGGTAGCTTTGTACATGGTTTGATCCAATTTAATCACATCAGCTAAGCAAGGTGTACTTCACAGATTCTCAAAAATAAATGTTAGGTTAGAAGGAAGTGGAAATTTTCCAGACCACGGGTTCCTGATCTTTATGGCTCCACCCTGGACCTGCCTCAGAGCTTTGCGCCAACCTGGGACCTAGATTTTCTCTCCAGTTCCGACAAAATGGCATAAAAATGCAATGTCCTGAATATTGTTTATTTTTCAGTTCCTCTTATATTAAAGCAGACTTAGCTAATATTCTTGAATGTGTCTCAAAATTAGCCTGGAAAGCTCACTGTGGTCACATGATGGAAGAGGTAGCTGTCTTCCTTCAAAGCTGGGAAGAATGGACTTTGGATGGGCCCCTTTGAAGCACAGCTAAGACAAGACAGATTTTAAAACCCTGTGGACATGGCCAAGGACACGGAAGCCACTCCCAGAATCTGCTTACACAGAGGAACCAGAACAGGCTTTGAGACTGCCAATGGAACAGAAAGCTCCTGATTCCACTCCCCTTTTCTTCTCTCTACTATGGAAAACCACACTGAACACCCAAGAAATATCAGTTTACCATTAGTTCTCCTTTGCTGATATGCTTGATCCGCTTCACTTGATCCTCTTACAAATCACACACCATTTTATATCTATTAAAATATATGAGGGTACTAGTTTCATATTTATTTGACATTTATTTGTCAGTGTTCAAACTAAAAGCAGAGGATCAAACCGATGGGTAGAGTCGTTCATGTCTTGAAGATTTGAGATTTCAGAGGCCTATGGAAACCTTTTTTATACTTTTCTTTGGAAAATAATTTTGCATTCCATAAAAATAAATAACCAATAAGCAAATGTATAGTATTTGCCTACAAGGCTTACGTGATACTATATGAAAGTTGTAGGATATTTTTAAGGCTAGAGCAGCAGGGTTTTAATTTAATATTACATTAGTCCTTTCAACAAAATAAACACAGAATATATACACACTTGTATATATACATTATAAATACACTTCTGTGCTTGCAGATGACATTTCTTATCTAGAAATTAGCAGAGCATTATATCAGTGAGCCGGTTTTCAGGTGATGCATAATTGAGCCTCAGTCACTCATAATCATGTGTACTCACTCATCAAAAATTCATTTACTGTCTGCCACATGTTAGGTGTTGGTTTTGAAAACTGAAAACACTAGCATAGACAAAAATAGATAAATTTCTTATTCTTGAGAGGCCTAACATTCTTTCAAGTAAGAAAGATAGGTAGATATAAAGACAATAGCTGATAGTTTGATAGTAGATAGATGATAGATTGATAAATAGGTGATAGATGGATGATAGATAGGTGATAGATAGATAGATAGATAGATGATAGATAGATAGATAGATAGATAGATAGATAGATAGATAGATAGATAGATAGATAGATGATAGATAGATGGTAGATAGAAGGTGATAGATAGTAGATAGATACATAGATGTACATATATACATGTATATTTTATTAAGTTGTGTCCTAGTCAGGGTTTGTATTCCTGCACACAACATCATGACTAAGAAACAAGTTGGGGAGGAAAGGGTTCATTCAGCTTACACTTCTACATTGCTGTTCATCACCAAAGGAAGTCAGTACAGGAATTCACACAAGGCAGGAACTTGGAGGTAAGAGCTGATGCAGAGGCCATGGAGGGGTGCTGCTTACTGGATTGCTTCCCCTGGATTGCTCAGCTTGCTTTCTTATAGAACTCAGGGCTACAGCCCAGGGATGGCGCCACCCACAATGGGCTGGGCCCTCACCCCTTGATCACTAATTGAGACAATGCCTAACAGTTGGATCTCATGGAGGCATTTCCTCAAGGGAGGCTCCTTTCTCTGCGATAACTCCAGTTTATGTTAAGTTGACACATAAAACCAGCCAATATAAGTAGTAATAAGTACAAGAAAAAAGATATAAAGTATAAGAATATAGAGAAAGACAAAAATGGGAATCTGCTGCAGATATTCAAAGGGCATGGCATGGCATAGCTCACATTTTAAGAGTCTTTTGGGCTTCCATGCAAATGACATGAGGAGAACGGAAACTGGAAACCTGTTGGGAGGGGACACTGGGTGAGATGGTAACACATGGTAGGTGTAGAATCTGCTTTGAGGGTAGATCCAATAGTATTGGTTGACGAGTAGCTATGGAGTATCTGAAAAGGAGAAGTCAAGGATGCCTTTAAAAGAGTTTGGTCTGAGAAACAGTATGTAACAGGGTTGTAAAACCCAGAGATGGGTACCATCCTTAACTTCATCCTTATTGAAGCCATATCTGTGATAAATGCACTACTCTGTTCCTGCCTTCTATTGCAGATGGATGAATAAGGGGTGAATGTCCATCTATGCTGTTTATTTGAAGGTCTTATGAGTACCCCATGGCCATATTTTAAGTATAAATCCCTAAAGTTTATAAAATGTGATGACGTGATAAGAAGTAAGTCTTTGCCTACAGCACAAAAGATATAAAAATGGCATCATTACTGGAATTATCACCATGGTTTTTCTTAAAGCTTTTTCTTTATTCTTTGTGAATTGCACATCATGCACCCCAATCCCACTGATCTTCTAGTCTTTCCCTTGCAACCTCCCTACCAAAAGGACACAAAAAAATAAAATTAAAAAATAATAATTAAAAAAATCTTGCTGTGGAAGCTTCAGTGTGTCACGGTGTGTCCCACGGTATACGCTTTTGTCCAAACTCTTTACTTACAAATGTTCATTGCAATGAGCCATTGGTCTGGTTCGAGGCCTCTGGCTGCTCTATCAATCCTGGATCCTCACCTGGACTCCTCTAGGATATCCTGTTGTTGCCCTGAATCATGGAGATCCTGAATCTTTGGATCTGCAGAACTGGCCCTGTCACACACTCCAGCTCATAGATGGAGCAGATGTTGGGGGTGACACAGCTCAAAGCCCTGGATCTGTGCCTCAGTGGTAGTTGAGTTGGTCAGCCCACCAGCTTTCCCACATGAATGCCATTGGGGCCAGCTTGCTAGCATTGCCCCAGCAAGGGGCAGGGCCACCTCTCCTACCTTGCTAAGGTGGTGGGCAGAGCCAGCTCTCCCATGCTTATGCCCTTGGCGCCAGCTCTCCAGCCTCCACATCACGAAGCCCAGTTCTAGTGTGCTGCCCAGGCCTGGGGCAGGGCCAGCTCCAAATAGCCCTGAGACATCAAAATGGCCCCAGGTGCCAGTCCAGACCAGGAGCTTCCTCATGGCCTTTGGTAGTATCATGGGACATGGACATCAACACAGACTCCCACTGCTGCAGGGTCATGGACCCAGACATGGTCCTTAGCGGCAGTATGAGCCAGGACCTCCTCAACATGGCCTCGGATGGCAGCACAGGCTACTCACATCAGACTGTTCCTCAGGACCTTCATGTCTCCTGTTCTGCCTTTCTTCATTGTGCACACACCACTCTGCTTCTCTTTCTCTCCCATTTCTCCACCACTTACTTGCTCATTTTAATGGTTCCTGGACCTCTGGGTATCTTCTACCTTGCCCATGCCGCTTGGCAGCAAGGTCGGGGTAGTCTGGACATGTTCCGCCCCTATCATTATGGGTTTAGGAAACAAGTCCTCACTATGCACACCAGGCTGGCCATGAACTCATAAATCCTCCTGCTTTCACTTTCAAAGTGTTAGGACTAGAGGCATGTGCTACCTTGTTTGGCAAAGGTGACTGTACCAGTTCCTTAGCTATTGTGGTGATAAACTACTCTGGCAAAAGCCAGTTAAGAGAAGGGTTTTATTTGATCTCACAGTTCCAGGTTATAGTCCATCTCTGTGAGTCTTGAAGCAGCCAGTCACATCACACTCACAGGTAAGAGCAGAGAGACAATGCACCCAGGTCCCTTTTTCCATCCTTACCCAAGCCAAGGCCCAGACTCAGGAAATGGTACTGCCCACTTTAAGCCGCATCTTCACACATCACAAAAATCTTCCATAGACACGCCAAACTTACCTGATCTCCACAGTCTTTCACTGCAACATTTTTCACAGATGATTACAGATTGTGACAATCTGACATTTCAACTAATCATCTCTTTGGTTTTATAAACAATAAGAATGTGCCTCTAACTCCAGCATTCAGGAGGCAGAGGCAGGTAGATCTCTGTAAGTTCAGGGCCAGCCTGATCTACAGAGCTAGTTCTAGGACAGCCAGAGCTACACAGTGAGACCTTGTCTCGAAAAACAATTTTAAAAACTAAACTAAACTAAAAAACAACCAACCCAAACAATAACATACGCATGAATAGTATGTTTTGTGGTCTTTTACCTTAGGGATGAGACCCAGGGAAGCAACTTATATGTACTTCTACTGAGTTACACTTTCTAATTATTTTTTAGTGCCACTATCATGGCTTCTATACTGACTGACTGTGTCTTCCGGGTTCAAGGGTTAAGAGGTGGTGAAACCTTTAAGAGACAGAGCATAGCAAGAGATCCTTAGATCACGGTGCTCACTGAAGTGTTAGCATAATTTTCTTGGAATGCCAAACTTAAATCTTACTTTTCTTCCTGCCTCATCCTGATATCTCTGTCTCCAGGGCACTCCGGTCATGGTGCTATCTGTATGAGATGATGTGGCCAGGGAAGATATTACCAGAGCCTTCCTGTTCATATTCTCATCTTCTAATTTTTGGCTAAATATACTTTCCTTATAAAAGATTCAGGTCTTGTATTTCATTATAGCAATAACAAATATACTAATACACTAAACATAATATGGACTAATCTATCAGTGCATAAAATAAATATTGCTGTATGACCATTAATTATACCAGGAAAATATTCTTCTGATAATCCATGCTGTTGTTTTTTTTTTAAGTCAGCAATTTCAAATATCTCTTCTGCCCATCCCTACTGTGGATGTATACTCCCTTATGGATAGCTAAATATAACAAAATTATATTAAATTAGGAAAAACTGAGCCAGTGAAATGGCTCAGTAGGTAAGAGTTCTTTCTTTTTTTTTTTTTTTTTGTTTTTTTTTTGTTTTGTTTTTTTTTTTGTTTTTGTTTTTGTTTTTGAGACTGTGTAGCCCTGGCTGTCCTGGAACTCACTCTGTAGACCAGGCTGGCCTCGAACTCAGAAATCCACCTGCCTCTGCCTCCCAAGTGCTGGGATTAAAGGCATGTGCCACCACTACCCACCTGGTAAGAGTTCTTTCTATTAAAACCCTAATGACCTGAATTCAATCCCTAGGACCTGCCTGGTGGAAGTAAAAAACCAAATCTACAACCTGATTCCTGACCCTCATATATGCCTTGACTTGTGCGTTCACACATGCGCGCGCGCACACACACACACACACACACACACACACACACACATCACTACCACCACCACAACCACCACCACCACCACCACCACGCACATACACATACAGCACGCACATGAATAAATGCAATATTTAAAAAAAAAAAAGAAAGAAAAAACTAAGAAATGAGAAAAACATTTAGGAAGGGAAAGGACCAAAGAGAAGTAGCCATTAAGAGTTTCTGATTACCTTGGTCTAATTTCATGAAATTGCTGCCTATTACCTGCCATCTTTGAGGGAGAAAAAAAAAATTGAGAGAAAAATTGGAGAGAACTCCTGGGAGGCTCTCATTGAGGTAATAACACATTATCCTTTCCTTCCAGTGTTCCGTGGCCACTGAGAAATAACTGGTGAATCTTGGCATGGTTCTCTATATTGCAATTTTCTCAGCAGGAACAACCTTGCTTGCTGTTATCGGCAGTGGTCTCTTCACCCGCAGACATGCTGGCTGCATTGCAGGTCTGCTCATCAGAGCTGGACTCGCACCTTGTAGAAAGCTTCCCCATTATAATTTTTACTTCCTGTCTTTAATAGTCCAGCTGAGAGTGACTCACCAGGGAGCATGACATAGTATTTAAATGGCTCAGCCAAACTGTCTCATGTCTTGCTGACCTCCACTGTCCCCCAGTGAAGGGATTATCCAAAACATGGAATGACAATAAAATTTATCTGGCAATAGGAATATGTTTTCTGTAGGAGCAGACACGTTTTCACTGAGCCAAAAAAAATACGGATGCAACTAAGCCATGAAATAAATGAGAAAAATGTAGATTTTATTTTCTATACTTGTCTGGCTTGTGCTCAGATCAAATAATGCCATGAATTCCAAATTAGAAGTATTTCTGTTTTGTCAAAACAAACCTGTGATCCATATTTCTCAAAACTCATGAAATTATTTATGTACAACACACTATGTTTTACAGGGTCATGCTAGACGCCACTTAGACACTGCTTCTCATTTAAGGTTTCAATCACTTTCTGTTGCTGCTGTAACTACTAACTATAAATGTAGTAGCTTCAAACTAGTCAGTGTATTGTCTTTCAGTTCTGGTAATCAGAAGTGCAACCATAGCCTCAGCAGGCTCTTGTCTGTGATGTTTTATGTATACTCCAGAGGCCTCTTCTAGCTTAGAGAATACCATGGCCAATATTGTCATCTTCTCAGGACCTAAACTCACTAGACATACTTGTGAGTCTCTGGGCATGTTGGTGAGGGGTTATCTTGTTTGAATTGACAGGCACACTCACCATGCACGCGCTAAGGGTGACTCCACCCTCTGATTAGGATACAAGTATAGTATTAATGGAAATTCAGTGCTGAACAGCAGCATGCAATCATTACCCTCTGCTTCCTGATTGTGGAAGCACTATGACCCAGCTGTTTCAGACCCTGCTGCCTTCCTTGACTTCCCAATCCTGATGATGCCACCTTTGAACTGTGAGCCAGAGTAAACCTTTTCTACCTCAAGTTGCTTTTGTCAGAGTGTTTTGTCACCGCAACAAGAAAGAGAACTAAAGGTTGTTCATTGGCTCTTGACTCACTTCTGTCTTCAAGGAATCTCCTCTGATTCCAACCAGAAAGGTTTTTTCACCTTTAAAGACTTAAAGGTAACTGTGTTGGGTAATTCAAAAGAATCTCTTTATCGAAGGTTTTAAACCTCAGTGGTATCTAGAAACTCCCTTTTGAAAACCTTTGGGTTTTCATAATTAGGATTTGAACATCTGTAGGGGACATTATTCTACCTTCCAGAGAGATATGATAGAATGTGACTACAGATATACCTTCATACTAAATAGTACTGGAAGCTCCAATTTCTTTGAAATGATCGATACTTCAATGAAGGTGGGAGGGGAAGTGCATGTAACTGTTGTCTTCTCAGTTTACCATTTCAAATACAACATTGATAATTTCCACTTATTATTTCATCTTGAAAGATAAAATTATTATAGTGACTTTGTTTCATTCAAACTTATTACAATTCACCAAAAAAGTCACTTCGCTCATGAAGCTTTTTCCCATAAGCCCATCTGTTAAGAATTGAATTGATTACATAGCTAATGCTTCTCTCAGAAGCTATTGGTTATTAAATGAAAACTTCAGGGACAGATGAAAGAAGCCACCCTATGAACTGACAGTCTCAGATCCTTAAGAGCTAATATATTCAATTTTAGACTCTCTTGGTAACTGACCCTACAACCTCAACAATCAAATAAAACAAAACTAATGGCTGGGGACCACTGTCTTCAGTGCAACAGATTTAGAGTTTCATATTTTCCATAGGATAGATACAATGTTTTTATTATTTATATTTTATATCTATGCTAAGAAAATCAATAATAAAAATTCAAGGTTTAAAAAGACATGAACTTAGCAAAGGAAGCTACTAGACATAAGAGGGAAATAAAAGAAATTGGAGAAATTAGAGAATTATTATATGCATATATGAAATTATTAAAATGAAATTTATAAATAATGTCAATAAATAATTCTTTCAGAGTAAATGCAATTCAAAACATATTTCTCCTCACCAATGGACAAGAAAAGAGAATGAATCTTGCTTTCTTGTCAAATAATCCAACTTTTTAAATTCAATAAACTTAGAGCTACTGTGATTCATAGATGCCTAGCTGACAAGAAAAGTCATTTTGTGTGGATAGGCAATTCCTTCACAAGGTCTTAGGTAGGAAAATTGAGAAACAAAATTCTGAAATACTAATTTTTAAAAAATGCTGTGTGAGCTCATTTGTCACTCAGACATAGATAATTAATATAGCCTGTAAGACTTTGATTAGTGTGACTATGCATCTGCTTTGTTCATGTCTTACCTGCAGTGGGTAGCACCATCACCAGAACACGGTGGAGACTGATGGGTTATGCAGTTAGATCAGGACATGTAAGAACATAGCTTGAGAAGTGTGGCTGACATGTGTAATGCCACATGGATGTGACACCATTCTGACTTGTGATATCAGATGTTTGGAGATAGAACCTGAGCCCTGGGATGTGTTTTTCTGGGGCCAGAGGGTTCTAGCATAAAGGATATGGGGGAATTGCACGTGGGTAAAAGAGCTAAGGTGGCTCTGTTGGAGCTGGGGTTGAAGAGACAATGGAAAGTCAATATCCAAGACGAATAACATCTAGACACAAACAAGGTGAGCCTATCTGTTATGTTTTAGCTGCTGTGACCTGACAAGATGCATCTTTTGGGAGCAAGGCTTTCTCTAGGCTTACAGTTTAGGAAGGGATACAGTGATGGCAGGAAAGTCACAGCAGCATAGAGAGGTGACAGCTTACATTGCATCTACAGTCAGGAAGCAGAGAAAGGGAGACAGTGGGGTGAACTATCAATGCACAAGACCCATTCTCAAAGACTCACTTCTTCCAATAAGGCTAGTCTTCCGACGGGAGCCACAAACAGCACTGGCAGCCAGAAATCAGGTATAAAGTAGATGAGCTTCCTTGGGGCCAGTTCACCTTCAAAGTCCAGCAGTGAGGGTGATGTAGAATGTACTCAGAAGCAGCCACCTTCAGCAGTTCAAATGCTGTCAGGGCCAGAACATGTCTGCCATCAAGAGAGTGAGATTTAAATGATGAGAGGACAGACTCATCTGTCTACACCCTCACTGAGACAGCACGGCAGGTTTCAGCTGCAGAAACAAGCTACACATCACAAAGGACCTTCAGTACTGATGAGTACTTCCTGTTGTGAACCATCTTTTAACAGCATGAGTCAGCATGTGTCTAGTTCCCCTTCCGGACTAGCTCTGTCCCAACACAGCGTTAATCACCTGCAAGCTCTTTCTTCTGTCTCCTTTCTCCTCCATCCAACTCTATCACTTACAATCTCTCTGTGTTCCTAGCATGAGGTCTTCTTTCTGTTTCTCAGACATACTGAACACACTGTGTTTGGGGACTTCAAAAATGTCAAACACTCTGGCCCCAGAAAAGCACATCCATTCTCCCCTTTATTAACTATTTGCTCTTTGCCTTCTTTGCAAAGAGGTATAGCTGAGTACTGCATACAACCCCATACCCTGCATTTCCTATAGCTCTTGCTTTTCTATTTGTTAAAGTCATTGATTGTGTTGACTGTCAGGATATTCAACTAAAAAGTAAGTTTTGTAAAGTCCGGGTTCGTTTTTTAATGTTTGTTCTTACCTTGATTTATTCTCAGATGTCTCCAAGCTATCTAGAACAGAACCTGGCATATAGTAGTGAGATGCTCAATAAATATATACAAGGTAGAGTAAAATAGGACAGAGGGAAGAGAAGTGAATAATTACTAAAGAGAAGGCTTAAGAGAAAAAGGGGTGCTTCCTACGTCATGTCTAAGGGAGCCATGGCCACAGAAAGGTCTTGTTCCTTCAAAGGCAGATCAATTACTTCTAGCTAATCCCTGAAAAGCCCTATTCCCCAGAAAGAAGGACCAGCCTGTACCATTAGGTTGAAAGAAAGGGTGAAAACTGCAGAGCTGTCTGATGAGCAGGCAGAGCCCACTATGTAAGGGGTGGTTCTGGGCTGAGGCTTTCCTACACTTCTTATAGCACTGACGCTCAGACAGTCAATGGATGATCTTTCTTTGCATTGCTTTCCTAAAGTCCCCCCAGAGCCCACTGGAAGGGACACCCACAAAGCATGACATCAGACTCAGTCAGTTATTCTCCCTGCTAATTGTCTTACCGATTTAAAAGATCTTCCCAGGAGCTTAAAGTGGCACATTAAAGGATGAGCATGAATGAGCCTCTGCATAGCCCTGTGAGCTTCTGGGCAAAACAGAAGGCCCTTGCTGCTGCATCTGCATTTCAACTCTGGCATCAGCTAACTAGGTACATGTTGACATCAAATGATCACTTTGTTCTGTATTATTTACTTGTTTTTCTCTCTCTCTTCTACATGGTCTCTGTCCTCATTTCTTGTCTATTGTTATGATAAAATACCCTGACACAAATCGACAAAGAGAAGAAGAGGATTTGTTTGGGTTATAATTCCATGTCACAGTCTGTTCTGGTTTGCTCTCTATTGCTGTGACAGCACCATGACCAAAAGCAACTTGGAAAGGGAGGATGGGGTTGATTGCATCTTGCAGGAATAGTCCGTCGTTTGGGGAATACAGGGTAGGAGCTCCATGCAGGAACATTAAGCAGAGACCATTGAGGAGCTGATGACTGGCTTGCTCTTCTCAGCTTGTTCAGCTCTCTTTGTGATCTAGCCCAGGCCCAACTACCAAAGAGTGGCATCACCTCCCAGTATACTAACCACACACATCAACTAGCAGTTCGGAAAATGCCCCATAGATACCTGGCCACAGGCCAATCTGATTTAGGCAATTCTCAAGTTGTTTCTTCTTCCTAAGTGGTTCTAAATTTGTATCAGTTTGACAGCTGGAGTCAACTATGGAGCATACTCCATCATTTCAGGGAAGTCAAGGCAAGAACTCACGTCACTAGTCATGCCACAACTGTAGTCAATAGCAGAGAGAGATGATATCACCCAGGCTCTTAGCTTGCTTTCTTCTCTCACACAGCTGGGGCCCCCGGCTGTGAAATGGTGCTGTCCACAGTTGGTGTAGGTTTTCTATACTGTCCCAAACTAAGCAATCCCTCATGCACGCTCTCTTTCCAAGTGATTCTATGCCATGGCAAGTAGGCATTTAAAGATAACCATTAGGGGCTTGGGTATAGCTCAGTGATAAACCATTTGCCTAGCAAGGCCTGGAGTTCATTTCCTAACACTGTATACAGTCACCAAAACTATAAGTAAAAAATACACCTATAAAACTAACCAGGAAAAGCCCCCTTGTCTCACTGCACTTCATAGAAAGGTCCAGACAGCCTTGGGTCTCATCTGAAGACTCAACGCAGGGAAGATCCACTTCCATGGTCACTAAGGAGGTGGTGGTTGGATTCAGTTCCCTGCAAGCAGTTGCACTCAGAGGGTCAGGATAAGATTAGCCATAGGGTAAGTCACCAGGAAGCAGCTGGTCCATCAAGACTAGGAAAGGAGAAAATTTCTGAACAGAATAAAAACCTCCATCAGACACAACATGTCTCAATTGTGAAAATGACAACCACAACCTCTACCACATTTCATTGTCTACAAGAAGGTCCCAAGATAATGTTTCACTCAAATGAGAGAGATTAGAACATACATACCAGGAATCGGGGTCCCTGTGACCCTTCCAAAGTCTGTCACCAACACTGCCTTAACACACCACTGTTCGGACACATGGAAGAGTGAAACTGTAAATATGACAAGATGAATAAAGAAAATTTATAGCACAATATTTTCTCTTGGGGAAGATGAACTACATAAATTAGGAAAGGTTCTCTCTCTCTCTCTCATTTTTAAGAGGCAATTGAAGAGGAACGTGGAGGTGGCTCTACATGGTTATTCTTTAAATTACATATTATCTTCTTTCCTCTCTACCTCTGAGTCACTCATTTCCATCACAGAGTTATTTGAGGAACAGGATATTGAGAACATTCTATTTCTCCTCTGACCAGCTCACTGTACAAATGTTCACAGCATGTCTTAGCTCTCTGCAGAAAGGAACAATGCCTTCAAGAGAACAAGACAGCCATCATCTACAACATTCTCATCCGGGGGGGGGGGGGACATCACCTTGATGCTAACAAAGCAGAAAGAGCCTTAAATGGAACACAGACTCAAAAATCCTTGAAAGAAAAACAGTGCACATCCACATATGGCTTTTTTCTATAGTGTAGAAAAGAATTAACTAAATGAAGAGGTGAAGGCTCTCCACAAATTAGCCCAGGCTACAGATATTTAATTATTGTTTTCCTTTTCTCTTCTGGCTTTATCTTTATATTGAGGTCCTTGGTCATTTGGAATTGAGTTTTGTGTGGGCTAGAAGATACAAAGATCTTGTTTCATTCTTCTATATGTTGACATCCAATTTCCCCAGCACCCTTTGTTGAATAATGTGTCTTTTCTCTGGTGTTTATTTGTTTGTTTGTTTAGGCATCTTTGACAAAAAACAAAAACAAAAAACAGGTAGCTGTAGTTGCCTAGGCTTGAACATGGCTACTTTATTCTGTTAGCTTACAGATGTGCTGAGTGCTAGTGCCATCCTGGTTTCATTGCTTTGAATCCGTACTGTAACTTGAAATCTGGTATAGTGATTTCTTCTGCAAGATTCCTTTTGCTCGAAATGATGTTGGCTATTCTTGGCCTTCATGCAGTCATAGCAACAAAATGAATAGGTAACATCTCAGTTAATTCATCACTCTGAGATAAGAAATTTGAAATATATGAATTTATATGTACCCATATAACACATTAAAAATATAGTACTTGAAAAATAAAAATAACTTTTTGAGAACATGCTACCTCATTAGGGAAAGCCCTTTTCTTTCAGGGAAAATGTTTTATTTGTTTTATCTTTTATTCTGTGGAGAAAGCCCAAATTTATATAAATTTTTATATATTTATATATAATTTTATATACTCTTTCTCATATAAGATGTTTTGCAGTTCCTCATTTAATTGTCATAGTGATGTTTATTTACCCTTTTGATCTATCATATATGTTTATCTTTGTCTTAAGTCTAAGGTATTCCTGAGGTAACTTCTGTATGTATGGCTTACTAATCATAAATTCCTTTAGTTTGCATTTATATAATATTTTTTTTTGTTTCTCCTCCAGTTGTGACAGGTAGTTTTGGTGGGTATAAAGCCCAGTAGCTGTGGGCTTTCAAATTTTTAATACATCTTTCCAAATATTTCTAGACTTTATTTTCTCATGAATAATCAGTTCTTATTCTGATTGACGTGGCATTATATGTAAATTGCTCTCTTTCTCTTGCAGCTCTCAATGTCCTTTTTTTCTTCTGTAATTCTGGTCTTGCTTATTTTGTGTTCTTTATGTCTCTTGTGCTACCTGTATTGGCATGTCTTTCCCTAGATCTGGGGAATTTTATTCTAGCACTTTATTGAAAATAGTTTCTATTTCTTTGTAATGAAAGTACTTCCCTGCTAGGTTCATAATTTATTTTCTTGGTCTTATAGTGGTGTCCTAAAACTGTTTTCTGAGCAGTTGAGCTCATTTTTGGAGCTAGAAACTAATATCACACACAGTCAAAATCAGTGCTATGAGTCTAATGTGGATTCTAGGGAAAATGTGTGACTCTGGTCACTGCTTGTAATAGATTGTATTTACTTACCCATTTAGTGCTATTTTTCAGATAGCTGAAGCTGGTGATAATCAACTCACAAAAGATTAATTCATTACATAGTGTGAAGTTGATGGTAAGAACTCATGCAACTAGTTTAAAAAAAACAAAAATATGAGTTTAACAGAGGTAACTTCTTTTTTTCCTGGAAACTTATAGTTTCTGATCTAGAAGGGGGAAGCCTGTTAACTGGATCTTGTGTAGGTGATCATCATTATTTGTGATATTTAAGATTTGTGCAATAATTTCATTCTAATTGTTCCTAGGTTTTATGAAACTAAAACATGTGAATGTAATAATTTTTATTATCTTAGAAGTAAAAGTTCACACAAAGATGTGCTCAAATTGACAATGATTTTGAAATGATGTTTTAGATTTAATGTTTTTACTGTATCCATTTATTTTTTGGTTAGGGTGAGTTGGTTTGCAACAGAATAATGTCTCTATAGAAACAAACAAACAAGCCTAGAAAATCAAGGTAACAATACAAAATATGTCCTATAAAAATCTTCAGAGATTTTGGTAAGTGAGAGGTGAATGGAAAGGCTAAGACTCTAGAGAGGGAGAAACCCACACAGTATCCAGGCGAGAAGTTCAGAGTCACAGTTTGCTATGGGTAGAAGATCAGAGAAGCCAGAACAACCATTGACAGTTATATGGGGCTGAGAGACAAAGTAGTAGGCCTCCCGGAGACCTCCCAGCTTTGCTCTGTGATACTTAGTTTTAGTTGTGAACTGCCTCACTCTAGAACCTCCCCAGAAGTCTCAATGAGGGATTGTCTACAATGCTTGTGAACATTTCTGTGGGCTACTGTCTTCATTACAAATACTAATTGATGTGGCTTGAAGCCCCAGCCTGCTGTCAACAACATCACTTCATGGGTACTACCCTGAACTGCGTATGAGTACAAACAGTGAGTTGGGCAAGCACACACACATACATTTGTTCTCCTCTGCTCTTGACTGAGGATGTAACTAGCTGCTTAGGTTCCTGCACTGATTTCCTTGCAATGATGGACTGATTGAAATCTACATTTGTGAGCAGAATAAACCCTCTCTCTCCCAAGATGCTTATCATCGGGGTATGTTATCTCAGCCACAGAAATGAAACTAGAAAACTCTCCCAAGACAAAGTTGAATTTCGAATCCTCATATAACATGATATCAAAAGTTAAGTCCAAATCCAGTAAATGTAATAAATTTTTCTGCTCTCTTATGGATATAAAAGGATTAAAATTGCAGTTCAGAATCCATCAGGATTAACAATCTCTTGTTCAGAAGAACACAGCAAAGACAGACTAGCCTTATTAAGATGGCAATATAGTCCTTCTTCACCTGGTATATGGAATGGGTCTTGGAAGCCAGTACTTATTACCTCCGTACCAGGAAAATGAAAATGCTCTCTGGAGAGATGGACTATATTACAGATCTTCCATAGTGCAACAAGTAAAATTTTTGAAATTAAAATTTAAAAGTACTGTGTATATTAAAAGTAACAAATCTTATAACCAAAACATTAAAGGTAGGGAACAGAGGGAGAGAGAGAGAGAGAGAGAGAGAGAGAGAGAGAGAGAGAGAGAGAGAGAGAGAGGATCTAAGGTAACCATAGTATTGGAATTCTAGGTAAGTCCTTCAAAAACAAATATGAATAATGTATTCATGGAAGTAAATGAGTCATTGAAAAATATAAATAATTTCAAAAATAATAATCTATTAATCACGAATAAAATTAAATCCTTTCTCCCTTATTTTACTCTGTAAAGGTAATCTTATAGCAACAGAAAAAGTAACTAATACACAAGGCAATGCTAATCTGAAAGTCCCTTTATTTAAACTCAGACAAAGAAAGAAACGGATCTATGATGAAAGAATTCACCTGGTGTTGAAGTATGGGGCATACTGAGAAGGGAAAGATTGAAAGCCTTTATGGACTAGCTATGCTCCACCCTGACCTGACCATTACACGGTCTGCATCCATAAAAGGTCATTGCACTGCAAAATCAAGATTGTGAGCTTTACTGTTCTATACACAGATTCCATAAGAAGAAACTAGGTTATGGAGGGATAAGTCTCACCAACCTTGTTACTCTTATTGAAAAGCCATTACTTCCTTATGAAATATTCTATGTCCTCAGGGGCTAGAATTCTGGTTCATTTCCTTGCTCACTGACTAACCCTCAAAGATGACTAGGTACCAATGAGAAAAGATAAGTGGATTCTGTTTACAGGTAAAAGCACTCAGATGGTTTATTGACTGCTCTGCCAGTAAACATGGGAACTAAATCAATATGGAAACTACACTAAAATTTATAGAGTAATAACACAATAAACAGTCTTTAAAGTGTTTACAGCCTAGTTGAAGAAATATAGCATCCTGCAATATATACAAGAGCTAGGAAACAGCAGACAAGCAAATTAATACAGTGTCAGGAAACCAGCTTTCTCTCAAAACTATAAAATAAAACTTTCAGTTCCAAATCAGCTTCCAGTTCCTTACTTCACTTCATTTCTAGGAAAAAAATAAAAACTAACTGTGATGAACTTGTTAAAATCCAAACACATTTCTGTTTTTTAAAATGACTTTTTCAACACCATGATTGTAAACAAATTCCTTTTCATTCTGAGTTAATATATATTTGTGTGTGTGTATGTGTGTGTGATATGTTATATGTGTGTGTTATAGATGTTATATATAATATATATATTATATATTGACACACATACATATACATGTGTGTGTGTGTCAATGCTTAGTTAAAACTACCATTAAACCTGCAAAGTGAAATTTAAACCATTAATCAGAGAAGAAACCAGCTTTATTGTTCAGAGAATGAAATGATAGAAAGAGTCACATCTCTTCCCTTAAAATAAAAAGACCTGAAGAAGTGGGATGTGTCCCGCTCTAAGTTTGAATTATCATGTCCCCATTAAGCTTGATGTTTGAGTACTTAGTCCCAGTTGGTGACTCTGTTTGGGTAGGTGGCCTTGCTAGAGAAAGCATGTCATTGTGTGCAGGTTTTGAGGTTTCAGAATCACACACAATTCTCAGTTTGTCCTTCCTGTTTCATGCTTGTAATTAAGACATGAACTCTCAGCTTGATGTACCAGCCACCATGCCTGCCTGCTTTGATGCTTCTTCTCCATAATAGTGATGGACTTTTATCCCCCTGAAATCATAAGTCCAAATAAAACCATCCTTCTATAAATTGCCTTAATGGTGGTGTTCTATCACAGCAATAGAAAGTAAATAATGCATTCCAGACTATGCATAACTGTTTTATTCAAGCTGTGCCTTGCTCTGAATGATTCCATTTTTCAAGCAGCTCCTGGCCCTGTCTGGAGGGTAGAAAACAATTGAGACCCACAAACATCA
Source organism: Uromys caudimaculatus (assembly GCA_028551405.1). Classification (NCBI taxonomy): domain Eukaryota; kingdom Metazoa; phylum Chordata; class Mammalia; order Rodentia; family Muridae; genus Uromys; species Uromys caudimaculatus. The sequence goes on along the minus strand of CM052709.1, from coordinate 69,553,937 downwards.
CCATCACCACATTAGCACAAGCTGGTAAATTACTTATTTCTCATAGTAGAAAGCATGGTAGCCTATAAATTAACCTGGGTGAATTGAGACTGTAGGAGTACATGTACGTATTAAAATCTTATCAGAGTGACCAGGCTCAAAAGCATACTAGGCACACAAGACTGAGAAACAAGTATAACTTCTTCACTTGATTCCATCAAAACAGTGGAGACCTGAAATTGTCATGGCATAGCCTACCATAAACCTGTCACCTGATACCTGGTGTGTACACTAAGGAGTGGCAATCATATGACTCCCAACTGTCCCTAAAGCCTCAGCTCAGCTCCATTCATTGCAGGTTACACAGCCCACTCAACTTCCATCTTCCTTGCATGTTTGTGTGGACCTGGGTCTGTCATTCTCTCTCTGACACAGTTCTTCCCTTTCACCTTGAAGGTGGTTGAACGCTGCAGCATTTGCTCTCAAATCTGAGTCTCCCCTCAGCCTAAGTAGCAGCTATCTTATCACTACAGAATCTACTTCAGTTTCTACCAGCCCACTTCTGAGACCTCTTGAACTCTCCTGTAACCTCTTTAGCTTGTATTTATTCTGTAAACCACAAATACATGTAAACCTGTTTATTGCATGATGTTATGAGAGATACTATTAACAATTAAGATCAGAATAAAAGAGCCTGCAGCTACCTCAGCCAGATGACCAAGGTCACCAGGATTATCTGACGCTTGCTGCAATTGAAACTGCTGGGCCTTGTGAAGACACTGCCTGAATGGTCAGGGACCAAAGGCTGGACAACCCAGAAACCTGTGATAGAACCAAACGTGACCAGCAAAGGGGGAGAGATGATGAGATGATTTCTAATGATACTTTGCTGTACTCATAGACCAGAGCCTGACATAATTGTCATCACAGAGACTTCATCCAGCAACTCATGGAGACAGAGACTCACAGCCAAACATCACTCAGAGCTCATGGAATCCTGCAGAAGAAGGGGAGGAAGAACTGTAGGAGCCAGAAAGGTCAAGAACACCACAAGAAACTCTACAGAATCAATTAACCTTGGCTCAAAGGGGGTTACAGAGACTGAAATGACAATTAGGGAGCCTGCATGGGTCTGACCCAGGTCCTCTGCATATATGTTATGGTTATATAGCTTTGTCTTCTTGTGGGGCCCCTAAAGTGGGAATGGAGGCTGTCTCTGACTCTTTTGCCTGTTCTTGGGGCCCCTCCGTCCTACTGGGTTGCCTCACACAGTCTTAAGATGAGGGGACATGCATAGTGTTACCGCACCTTGATACGCCATGTTTGGTTGATATCCCTGGGAGGCCTGCCCTTTTCTGAAGGGAAATAGAAGAAAAATGTATTGGGGATGAGGAAGGGGGAAAAGGACTGGGAGGGAAGGAGGAAGGGCAAACTGTGGTTGTGATGTAATATATGAGAGAATAAATTTACAAATCAAAAAAAGATCTGACATTAGTGTTTATCTGTTTCTGGCATAGCACTGCCATAAAAAAGGGGTGATAGGAGCCCAGCATAAGTAAGAACTTCACAACACAGCTTCTCTGTATATTTTTGGTGAGAATTCCTTCCCTGAGGAGATATTAGCTTCTATCCCTTCCCCCTAAATGGTCCCAACTACAAATACAATGCCACCAAAGTTTATCCTAGGGAACAAATAAGCTACTAGGTTTACTTACAGAGCAACTTACAGGGGTATGGGTAAATCAGAAGCTGCTGTCCTGGAAAGACTTTCTCAGCATGAATGATGGCTTCACAGTAGTCAGACATATGGGTTCGCTCCCCATTAATTTTCCCCAATCTATTATACTAGTGGCTCCTAAAAACCTGGGCTCTATGAAATTAGGGCAGAACTGTTCAAATTGCTAGAAGATATAGGAAAGAGTAGCCATGATCTTAGGTAAGGGTCCATTGATGTCCTCACTCTCTCTACCACCTCCTCTTCTGAGTGAATGTCAACAGTCAATAGGCCTGGTTGTGATGGCTGCTCTGATAGTTAATCTGAGGAAGTGGTGGCTTTTTTCTTTAGGGGGGACAGTATTCTATAACACTAGCCTGGCCTCTACCTCAACTCTGATTTAACTCTTGTCCGAAAGTCCTGATGTAAAATGACATGATGTTTCAGGTTGCTTTCCAATGAACTTGGATGAATTTTGAAGAACTCTTTCAAATTACTACAAGATAGTAGCTACTACTCTGGTCTTGTCTGACAGTGAAAAGATGCTCCATTGAACACATGGGTAAATATGAAAAACAACAGTGACACCCATCTCTTTCCTGTACTCACCCAGGCAAAATAGAGTTGAGATCTGCCACTCAAGGATATTCTTTGTTGCAATGAGGCAGGCCAGACAACCTGAACTGGGGTAAGGACCATGTGGGAAAGGTAGTATAGGTTATTAATGCCTCTACCAGCTACTGGGCATGGCAACCAGTTATGATACAGCCCACCTAGTGCAGAAAACTTCTAGACTGCCGGTTGGTATTGGGCATTGTGGGGAAATGCTCGAGCAAACTCTACAATTTCAAAATAGAGGCAGAACACTCCTAGAGAGTGTGCATGGCATTCTAGGTGCATGTGTTACTTTGGCTTTGCCTGATGCTTTATGTTATGAACTCGTGAAACTGAGATGTGCCCCGCATTTATTTTATTGCTTGATTTTCATCTTCGTTTTGCATTAAGTCCTTTCAACAGTAATGAGCTTTCAAAAGGGAATGCATATGTAATGAATTAAATGTAATTTCCATTTTATATGAAGGCTCACAATAAAGGAGACATTAAAAGAAAAGAAAAATAGAAGGAAGAGAATAAAATGTCTGTGATGAATATATAACTTGTACAAGACGTTCTTCATTACTCAGCAGCTGCCTTAAGAACAGCTTCATATAACAACTTCAAGACTCAAATCTATCAAGAATATGTCCCGATCTACTTTATCGTATTTATTCAAGATGACTGCTCCAAAATGATGATCAAGTAAATGCATTTTCAGAGCTGGAATCTATCACTCTGGGAAGCATGACTTCATCTCAGTGCAATGACAGCACTTTCAAAGTTAATGTCACTTGTTTATGGTGCCAGATTTTCTCTGAATGTGAAGGGAAAAAAAGATAGCGACGTGATGGCTGCTAATGTGATGGTTCCATTAACTGCAGAGCTTGGCACACTGTGAGGTGAAGCTGGGTTAGTCACTGTCCGTGAAGGCTTCAAACGGAAAATAAATGGTGTTAGTTCTAATAACGTTTGAATTGTCTTTGCACCTAAGTCACGGGATCAGAGTGAAAGTTTTTGAAGAAGACTCAAAGATAAAGCGGCCAGGGCTATTGTGAATGCTATTGTAAATTCAATTAAAAATCCAATATTGGAGGGATAGTCATATACTTTCCCCCTGCAGTGACGGTGTGCATGCAATTTTAGTGGAGCATCGTGTAAGAAGTGGTGGTAGGAAATGATATTAAGTTAAGAAATCTATGGAGCAGAAGCGTACTAGGGATGGATGACATGGTGCACACAAACCTTAACTGCATACCAACAAGCTGCAGTATCCTACCTCCAGGAGCAGAAGTCCTGGCTATCAAAATATCCAAATGTTTCCTATATACACGCTAAAAGCAACCACCCTCCATATATTTTTGTAATGTAAAGAAACTGAGTTTTAAAATATACTTTTGGTTTGTGTCTAAGGAGCTGGTTCAGTAGGTAAAGTGTTTGCTGAGCAAGCACGAGGATGTGAGTTCAGCTCCTCAGAACCCATGTAAAAGGAGGATGTGACAGCACACAGCCATAACCACAGCACTAGGGTTGGAGTGGATCCCGGCGTTCACTGGGACAGCCAGACTAGCCATAAAGGTAAGTTTCAGTAAGAGATCCTGGAGGGAGGGAGGAAGGGAGGGAGGGAGGGAAGGAGGGAGGGAGGGAGGGAGAGGGAGAGACAGAGACAGAGACAGAGACAGAGAGACAGAGAGTCAGAGACAGAGAGTCAGAGGGAGGGAGGGAGGGAGGGAAGGAGGGAGGGAGGAAGGGCAAGTGAGTAACAGAGTAATCATACCTGACATTGACCTCTGACCTCCCCACGTGCCCAGATAGGGTGAATATTGTCCCCGACATGCACACACATATATACAACACTCACATAAACAAGTAACTAAAATGAAAATATATTTCTATTTTTTTTCCAAACCAACAATAACAACCCTCTTAAACTTTGGAAGAATTTGTCCTTCCAGTCTGGGCCTGTGCCCTGAGCAGACCTTGAGCACTAACTCCTCAGCCAGTCCCACAACACCCAGAGGAAGCTCCACTCCCAGGTGCTCTCACACGCCCAGGATCATAGGATCAGAGGTGAGGAGGACTCAACATCTATCCCAACACCAGGAGCAACTGAGACCAGCAGGATCCAGGGACTCAGGAACCCCGCTGGACCAGTGGCAAGGATTCCTTCCATCTGGGCCAGTGCTCTGAACAGACCTTGGGCACAAACTCCTCAGCCAGTCACACAAACCCCAGAGGAAGGTCAACTCCCAGGTGCTCCAACATGCTCAGAATCACAGGTTCACAGGATCCCAGGAGTTTGGTCACACCAGGATCTCAAGGTTGCAGAGGCAGCTTGACTCCCAGAAGCTCAGTCACAGGATCTCAGGATTACAGGATCCCCTAATCACAGTATCCTAGAGACAGCTTGTCTCTGAGGAGTTGTGACACAACCAGGATCACAGGAAGGGCAGGCTCCAGTCAGATAAAGGGAGGGCAGGTAGCACTAGAGATAACCAGATGGCAGGAGGCAGGCACAAGAACATAAGCAACAGAAAACAAGGTTACCTGGAATCATCAAAACCCAATTCTCCCACCATAGCAAATCCTGGAGACACCATCACACTGGAAAAGCAAGATTTGGATCTAAAATCACTTCTCATGATTATGATAGAGGACTTTAAAAAGGTCATAAATAACTCCCTTAAGGAAAAACAGGAGAACACAGGTAAACAGTTAGAAGCCCTTAAAGAGGAAACATAAAAATCCCTTAAAGAATTACAGGAAAACACAACCAAACAGATGAAGGAATTGAACAAAACCATCCAGGATCTAAAAATGGAAACAGAAACAATAAAGAAATCACAAAAAGAGACAACACAGGGGATTGAAAACGTAGGAAAGAGATCAGGAGTCATAGATGCAAGCCTAACCAACAGAATACAAGAGATAGATGAGAGAATCTCAGGTGCAGAAGATACCATAGAAAACATTGACACAATAGTCAAAGAAAATGCAAAATGCAAAACGCTCCTAACCCAAAACATCCAGTAAATTCAGGACACAATGAGAAGACCAAACCTAAGGATAATAGGTATAGAAGAGAGTGAAAATTCCCAATTTAATGGACCAGTAAATATCTTCAACAAAATTATAGAAGAAAACTTTCCTAACCTAGACAGAGATGCCCATGAACATACAGGAAGCCTACAGAACTCCATATAGCCTGGACCAGAAAAGAAATTCCTCCCGTCATATAATTATCAAAACACCAATACACAAAATAAGAAAAGAATATTAAAAGCAGTAAGGGAAAAAGGTCAAGTAACATGCAAAGGCAGACCTATCAGAATTACACCAGACTTATCACCAGAGACTATGAAAGCTAGAAGATCCTGGGCAGATGTCATTCAGACCCTAAGAGAACACAAATGCCAGCCCAGGCTACTATACCCAGCAAAACTCTCAATTACCATGTACGGAGAAAACAAGATATTCCATGACAAAACCAAATTTACACAATATCTTTCCACAAATCTAGCCCTACAAAGGATAATAGATGGAAAACACCAATACAAGGAGGGAAACTGCACCCTAGGAAAAGCAAGAAAATAATCTTCTTTCAGCAAACCCAAAAGAAGATAGCCACACAAACATAAAAATAACATCAAAAATAACAGGAAGCAACAATCACTTTTCCTTAGTATCTCTTAACATCAATGGGGACTCAATTCCCTAATAAAAATCCATAGACCAAGAGACTGGGTATATAAACAGGACCCAGCATTTTGCTGCATACAGGAAATGCACCTCAGTTACAAAGACAGACACTACCTCAGAGTAAAAGATTGGAAAACAGTTTTCCAAGCAAATGGTCCCAAGAAACAACTGGAGATGCCATTCTAATATCGAATAAAATCAACTTTCAACCTAAAGTTATCAAAATAGATAATGAAGGACACTTCATGCTGGTCAAATAGAAATATTTAAGGGGTAATTTCAGCAAGTTTTTTAGGTATCTGATGAATCTCACTGTAGTGGCCTTGGGAAATGCAAAGGAATGGTGCTCTTTGCTCAGAGTGAACCTAACATATCTTCAAGGGAGAACATTGGAGGGATTTGAATTTTATGTTCACATTAGGGAGGTGAGTCCTGAATATTTCAGAAGACTAATATTTATTTTCTTTGAATTTAGTCAGGAGTTGTCAACTTATTTCTAGTTGAGTATGAAAATAGTAAGGTTTTCAAAACCTACTGAAAACAAGTAATATTTAACCTGTGACTTATGAGATTAGATTGTGTGCTATTTTAACTGAAGTCAACTTTCCTGTCATTTCAAAGGAGAAAAATGAATGGCCTATAAAACTGTAAGAGTTGATCTGTCAGAAATAATTTCCAATTGCATGATGTTTTTACAGAGTGGTTTAATTTAAATCATATTTATAATGTGAAATTATAAGATGATGGTAATATTGGCTTCTAAAGTTTTAACCTAGGAAATAGCATTTAAATTATTATAGAAATGTCTGCCAGTAATTTCATAATTTATTACATAATTTTGATATGTTTCTCATAATCCACCATTGTACTGTGATAGATATCCCACAGTACATATATATTTCTGTCAACATAAATTCCTAGAAATAAGTTTACTAGATAAAATTTTATGTACAATTTTTAAAAATCGATAAGCTTACTACCTTATTCATAACTTCAACTCTTCCCATTGATACTCTGTACTCACAAAAACAACTGAGAGTTTACCAACCTTTGGCTAGAGAGTATCAATCAGTAAAAAGTTATCAATTTGTCAACAGGAATGTAATTACCATTAGAATGCATTAAGCAAAAAAATTTAAGTATTTTATGTTTAACAGATTATATTCTAACCTCAGACAATTAAATGAAGAAAAAAACTATCACAATAAGCTGAGACCTAGTTCAAAGATCACTGACTTTGACTGCTTTTTGTTGTTGCTCTGGGGTTTTTTTTGTTTAGTTTTTCTTTTTGTTTTGGGTTTTTGTTTTGTTTTTGCTAAATCTAATAGATAGTTTTCACCTGAACTCAATAAAGCTACTCTTAAAATGAAAAACAAAAAAACAATGGAAGAACTTATTGGGGAAAAATGTCCTTTTATATTAACCTAAATATTTAAGATGATATTGAGTATTTTCTAAAGAAGTACCTAAATTTTAAAAACCAGTCATAAATAATTACTGAACTCCTCAATGACTGGCACCTTGAAAATCTTAAACTTACAGCATTTACAGAATCACTATTTAAAAAAATTAATTAAATAAAATAAAAGGTAGCTATTAAGGTTTGCCTCAATAAAATTTAGGGAGAAGTAAGTTAGATAGACAGTGAAAACTTTCGGAATACTTTAAATTAAAAATGGAAGCTTTCTCAGAGACTTGAAGTGCCAGAATGAGTGGATACCCAGAGGGCCCCACCTGCTCAGAGGATAAGAGGATGAGAGGTGTGGGAATGGGAGGATGGGGGTGGGGCAAGGATTGTTGGAGGGGGTGAGCAGAAGGGGGGCAGTGAGTGATGTAAATAAGTAAAAACAAAAATTAAGTTAAAAAAAAAATGTCAACCCAAAAGTAGACTAGAAACTAGTAGATTGAGCAGAGTATAGGGGGTGAAGAAAACTAATGGTTGAAGCTGATAAGCTGTGATACTGTACACAATTGTGAAAATACCATAATCAACTCCATTGATACATATAATTAATGAATCTTAATAAAAATGAAAGATTAAAACATCCAAAGAACGAAAGGAAAGGAAGGAAGGAAGGAAGGAAGGAAGGAAGGAAGGAAGGAGGGAGGGAGGGAGGGAGGGAGGGAGGGAGGGAAGAAAAGGGAGAGAGAGAGAGAGAGAGAGAGAGAGAGAGAGAAAGAGAGAGAGAGCCTCTATTGACCATGCCCTGTAACACTGCAGCTTGTAGGAAAAATTTCATGAAGTGACTATTCAATTTTTTATTTATCTTTGAGAAAATTTTATCCATGTATTTTGATCATATATATGCCTTGCTGTCCCCTCCTGCTCCTTTTGGTCCCTTTGTACACAGCCTTTCTAACTCTGTATTTTCTTACTGTTTTTTTAAGAATGCACTGAGTTGCCACTGGAACATCGGGCAACCTACCACAGACCATGCCCCTGGGGAAAATTAATGCTGTCTCCCACAGCCAGTAACTGACAATGGGAATGAGGTCTCTCAAGGCCCTCTTGCATCTATGCTCAAATATCGACTGCCTTAATCTTTCTCCACAATTTGCAGGTAACCATAGCTGCTGTAAGCTAGCAGGTGCAGCAGCCCTATTTCTGTCAAAGTAACTTTTTTTTTTTTGGTTTTTCGAGACAGGGTTTCTCTGTGTAGCCCTGGCTGTCCTGGAACTCACTCTGTAGACCAGGCTGGCCTCGAACTCAGAAATCCACCTGCCTCTGCCTCCCGAGTGCTGGGATTAAAGGTGTGTGCCACCACTGCCCGGCTGTCAAAGTAACTTTTAACACAATAAATTTATTACCTGAGCCACAGTGAGAGGAAATGAAGAGGACTTCAATCCTGAACTATCTAAACTTGATAAAGCTTAAGAATCACAACATATGCATATAAGAAAATATCAGCAATCTCATTAATTTGAAATTTGTATGTTAATAATTGTGACAAAATGAACAAATAAATGATTAAAATAATAGAGAATGAATTTACTGAGTTTTGTCTTCTTAGGGTATTTGCTGAGATAGGTGATCTAACTAGAGTAAAAGTGACCATATATAAAATGTTTAGGAAGAAATATTTACACATTGATATTAAAAATTAGAAATGAAGGTAACCCCTTTTAATAGACTTCACTGTGTTCTCACTGGCACTAGAGAGACTGTGGGTAGAATTTTTTTTTAATGTCAATTAAGGTATCAGTGAATCATATTGATTTAAAACAGTCAATTACATTATCAATCAATCACACCATTAACAAGATGAAAGTTTCAACTTTTACTGAAAAATAGAAAAATATATATACCATCTTAGAATTAACTGTCAACTTGACACAGCATAGAATCATCCAGAAAAGGAGTCTCAAATGAGTAGTTGTCATTAACAGGTTGATCTGTGGGCACATCTTTTGGGAAGTGTCTTGATTGCAACTTGATATAAAAAGACCCACCCAACTGAGAGAAGTACCATTTTCCTGGATGTATATAACAGTTAGTTGATCGTGAACTTCTGCAAGTCAGAGAGAACGCTAGCAAGCAGTGTTTCTCCATGGTTCTTGTCTCCAGGTTCCTGCCTTAACTTCTCTCAATGATGGACGGGAGTTAGAAGATGAAATCAACCCTTCTTTTAAGTTTTTTTTTGGCCAGAGTGTTTTATACAGCCACAGAAATCAAACAAGAATACACATTGAAAGAAGACCTTCTTTTAAAAAATCAAGTGCTAGAACATAAAGATAGATATACCTAAAGATGAAAGCACGTACAGGTGTTGTTAAGAAACCAAACAAGTGTGAAGAAAAGTGATCAGATAAGGGATGTAGAATTTGCTTAAATTTTTTCTCTAGTGTATATATCTATTAATTTATTTCTTAGATGGATTTTATTTTTGAAAGTAATTTTGAGTTGGTTATTTTAATTGTCAATATTATAAAATTAATCGTGGTCCATAAAAAATTTTTTTAAAATGAGCTAAACATGGGGGCACACATGTTTAATTCCAGTATTTAGGAAGCAGTGCTTGGTAGAATATTTGTGAGTTCAAGGGAATCCTGGCCTATGTAGTAAGACCTTGTTTTAAAATATATAAAAACTGTCAAATTTTCACTTTAGGCACATACTTTCATTCTCAAAATTGTCTCAGATTAGACTATCTGATGTCTTCTCCTTTTTCATGAGCAAAATAAATTTAAAAAAAAAGAAGAAGAAGTGAGTTGATCATGGGACAAAGTCAAAGGAAGTGACACTTCTAGATGAACTGAGCATTATTTTATTGCTATTTTATGATGAAGTTGAAATCAAAAGCAACTAAGTGTTGAAGGTTAGATGTAAACACAGGATGTTGAAGTTCCCTCTATACCACACTCCCTTCTGATGGGTTCCATGGCGAGTTCTATGGGCTCTCACCTGGTCTTCCCATGAGATGCTATGGAGAACCACTAACCACCAAATGAATAGACTCCTATTGCAATTCACTAGGTGGATCAATGCAAAAGACAGTGCCTGAGATTACGGGCTTCTGGTGTCTGACTGGGGACTCAATTTTAAAATAGATCAAAAGATGCCAACCTATTTTTCGGTCGAGTGAAGACAGTGACATGCTGTAAAACATCAATGCACATAAACTGACTGAGGTTACAAAAGCATTCTTTCCGACTAGGAAATCTGAAGGAGAGCAGAAGGTAGCTGGCCAGGAGACCCATTAGACGGTGGGTTCTGTGTGCCAAGAGGCTTACTCATTCCACACTCAGCACAGTGTGGTAAGCTAGGGACCACTGTTTATCCACTTGATTAATGAGGAAAACTGAGACCTAACAGCCAGTTAAGCAGTAGAAAAATGATACCACTGTAAGTGGCAGATCTCAGATCAATGCCTATAGCCTGAGTATTTCAGACCTTAATTCCTATTGAAATAGAGCCACTTAAGCAAATTATTCAACAATACATCTAGCTCTTAAAAAAGAGGAACTATTTTTCTTTGCCCTGGGTAGTTACATTTTATTATATTTGATTGCTTTTATTTTTTAAGTGTATTTAAAGAAAATGGGCTTATACACATGATGCTCTTTAGTTGGTTAGATTTCTATCATGTGCTTGGAGCAACAATTTTTGTACCATGCCGACCCCACGGGTGGGATGTGTATATCCAGCAGCCCATCCAACAGAAAGGAGAAAGCCAATAACCATATTTGGTAATACATTTGTGAAATAGCTGTCTCCTTCATTATTCATCAGAACACTAAGGACTTTTCAAATTTTGAAATATTTTCTTTTGACCTAAGAGATTATAAGAACCCAACGAAAGGCTATAAAAGTAAGAACATGAAGCCCATTTCATATTATTAAAAGCAAGTTTATAGATTCAAAGTGTATACTATATGCAGAGGAAGCATAATAAAGAAACTAAGTTGAATCTCTCTGAGGATTATTCACAGCATTACACCCAATTCTGTCCACTAAGCAAAGCTGCTTGGTCCTTAGAAAGTACTGAGTACAACCAATGTGCTCAATAACTCATAGAAACGGTGGTCCCTCTACTGGGTCCACCAAAGACTAGCCCTACTAACATTCAGTCAGAAAGGAGGAGCCCCATGAGCTCTACATGTTACCTCTGACTATTGGCTATTGATACATTCTGGATGAGAGAAAAATCAGTCTTTAGTCTGCTAGCTACTGCTGAGCCCAGCTGCATATGCTTACACAGTCGGCCCTGATAAACTCAGTGAGTCACAAGCCACATGAATAAACATGATTTGTGGGGAAGAGAGAACTAGGCAGCAATGGAAAGAGGGTAGATGAGAATGGTCACCATGCCCCGCGTATATATACAAAACTGCCCAAGAGCAAATCTAATTGATAAAAATAAATACATTTTAAGAATGAGATTTGTAGTTGAGCTAACAATTTGGTGTTAGTATTATACCTATAAAGAAAAGTAAAAATAAAAGCAAAGATTTTATGATAAATAAAAGTGGCAAACTTGAAAAATAGAACAGATTCCTTAGTTGTCTTATAATTAATTGTCTCTAAATGGTCCAAAGAACAAACTCTGGATGAATTAGTTTAAGCCAAGCACAGTTCATTTAGGGTTATCTCAGCTCATTGTCAAAAAATAGTCAGACAAATGGCAGAGTCTTGTGTCAGAACTCTCTCCAAAGTCAGATATGTTTTATAACTAGAGATGGAATTATACAAAAGTACTTCAGATCTATGTACATGTCAGTATCCTATTAGAAAATGAGAGAAAACAGAAGTTGGAGATTCTTAGGCAAAGTGACCATCCATCATATCTTTGAAAACAGTATCTTTTTATAAAGAGAACTACCAACATAGGCAGCTCTTTCCCTGGGTTAGCGTCTCTTCAAAGCAGAGAAAGCAGTGTCATCAAAACATCCAGTATTGCATTTCACCTAGAATCACATGTAGTACTTAATCACTATCAAACATGTGCTGTGTGTCAAGAACTGCCATTAAATCTTACAAACCCTGAGAGATTCAAGCCTCACAAGAGCCCTGAGGTTGTTTTTCCCAAAGACAAAGAAGGCTTTCCTAGGTAGCGCACAGAACCATGAGTAGCAAAGTCTTAGAGAAAGGATTCAGAAGCCAAAGTCTGCCATTGCATGGAGCCACCCGTCCCACATGGACTATGTGTCTATTGTTCATCCTCACTCATGGAGGATGGTCCAGTGGTTCTCCTTCATAGAGGAAGATCATCTAGGGCAATAGGGCAGTAGTCATCTTTGCTGGTATCACAGAAGCATTTAGGATGAAGTTGTGTGATCAGAAGACAGAAAGACTCCTACTGAAGTTCTTGCTGTTTTAGAGGCAAATGAGACTATCTGGATATAGGTGGAAGTATTTTTTAAGTAAATGTAGAATTATAGTTTCAAAAAAGATACAGGAATGAAATCTGACACCAAATTACCAGTGACATCCAGGAGTCTGTCGACCACATCATATCAGAATCCAGGAAACCCAAGACGTTTTCTTCACAGCTGGAAAGGCTGTTATGTAAATCTCACTTCTGTTTACCTGAAACCTGAAACATGTTAATGCTATCTCTACCTTCCAGAACTGACTGGAGTGAAGCTTTAAGAATGGCAACAGATAACAGCAGCAAAGACACATTGGCAACAATGGTCATGATGGTCTTCTACTGTTTGAAGATAGCTGTGGTAGACACTTCTGTATCTCCTCTCTAAACTCAACACCACAGCTTCCGGAACAGCTCCTTGCATTCCTTTGTTGCCAGGCATGTAATGGCCCATGTTGAATCTCTAAAAACAGCTGTCAAACATCAGATTAAGGGTGAAACTCATTGCCAAGCTTAACCCACTAATGAGACCTCAGCCCTAGAAATCCATCTCATACTTCTTGTTTCCTAGAGAGAACTCCCTTCATGTAGTAAGTAGGTCTATGCATTATTATAATTAAGAAGTAATAGAAATGGGGTATTTTTGCTATTCACAGTATACAGTGAAATTACTAAAGATTCCAACATTTGGGGATTGTCTTGAGATCAACCATGAAAATCTTAGACAGCAAGAGTGATTTGGAAATACACTAGGCCTGGGGAGATAAGTCAGTCAATAAAGTGCTTGCTACATAATCATGGGGGTCTGAGCTGTGATCTCTTGAACTCACAGAATATTCAAGGATGGCAGCACTACCTGTAAGTCCATCTCTGAGGAGGTAGAGAGAGAAGGAGACCTGGAGCGTGCTGGCAAGCTAGTCTAGGTAACTAAGAGTCAATGGGTGAGCTCCATGTTCAGTCAGTCACCCTGTCTCATAAAGCAAATAAAGAAAAAGAACCGATCTCTGACATTCATTGACACACATGAGTACACACACACACATTCATGTGCACATATACATACACACATGCATATATGCACACATATAAACACATACGCACATGCACAAACATACACAGACATGCACACATGCATACGTGTACACAATAAACACACATACACATTTGCCTGCACATGCACAAGCATAAACACACATGCACACAGACATACACACACATGTACACACATGCCCACTCGCACACACATTAAATGTCATTGCCTAAATCATAAGATAAGTTTAATAAAAGTTGGCTACAAAAAAGACATAAAATGCCTGAGTTGTATGTGGAGAGGTGAGGCCATTTGGAAGGCACTTACTAAAGCAGCCAAGATGATGCAGGAGCTCTGGAGTCTGAGCTTCATTGTTCTGTCCATATTTAGAAGGCAAGAGAAACAGATTCAGTAAGGAGGTGCAGAAGAATTGGTGCTTGGGCAGGGAAAACCCACAACACAACCAAGTGGAGACATGGCAATGCACTGAGAACTATGCCACGAGTACGTCATTTATGTGCTCAGCAGTGTCACCTTTAGTGTTGGTTGTAGCTATCACCCCCAGAGGGGAGAGATGGAGGCCAAGCACAAAGAAAAAAAGACAACGTGGCTGACAACCCAAAAGTTAGAAATGTTTTCAATGCTTTTGAAGTGAAAAATAAATAAAGAAAATAAAGCAAAGCTCAAACCTGATATGCTTTCTGTGGTTAAAGCTAATTACTAGTAAAATAAAACTTTTAAAGCAAACTAAAATCTTAAAAATAATCTTAAAACTGAGACTCTCAGGGAGATAGAATTTTCTTTTTCTTTTTCCTTTCTGGTTCTCGGGTGAATTTTATATATAAGACACAAAGGTTGGGTCAAAATATTCTCCTATGAACCTATCACACCAACACAGTCTTTCAATTTATTTTTAAGAAGGTAATTTATTACAAGAATCCCAACAAGTTACAAAGAATTATATAGACAATAATGCCTGATTTTTATCTAATGCATTAAAAGTGAATATTAGCAAATGATTCTCATCAAATTACAGACTGCACTTTATTCAATAAATTCTTCAATAAATAACCAGTGGATGCTTCCTAAGTATCAGCGCTAAGCATATTAAATGAACAACTAAACAAAACAGAGCTCTTTTGGGGAGAGGCTTAGAGGCTGTAGGAGAGGGCAGTAGTGAGTAGCCAACAAAGTACCATGTCAGGTCATAATCTCCTACTAAGGCACCTGTAACTGTAAATGAAGAGGCTGGAATGATGGGGACTGCTATTATAGGGAAGGCTGAGGAGCACCATGTGACATTTGAGCACAGGTGTATGGGGTGTTCACTGGAAGGTGGCAGATCCTGGGACAGTCAATGACATCTTTAGCCTTAGAGGATAGAGCTCTATTTCAGAGAGAAACTGAGAAACACAGTGGCTTGACTTTGCTTTAAAAACATCATTCTAGCACACATAGAAAGAATTCCCCACAAGTAAAGAAAGGACAAATGTCTAGGATGCTAAGGCAAATGATGGTGGGAGCTTGCCTGGATTGATGTGAGGATGCAGGTGAGAAGCAGCTGTATTCTGGATACTTGTGGAAGGAAAATCCAACGGGATTAGGGAGTCATCTGAAACTCTAATGGCCGTGGAGCTGAATGGTGCTATCATTTGGAAGACTATGATACAGCAAGTTCAGACGAGGGTGGTATTTTAGCTTCCTGCAGCTGGTGAAAGAAACCAGGTTGCTTAAGAGCATTAGAAATTTACTATTTCGGTGGTGGAGGCCAAGTCTGAGAGCACAGTGTTGCTAGGGCATATCCCCTCCAAAGACCCTAGGGCAGACACCTCTTCTCTTGTAGAGTTTAATCGCTCTAGGGTCCTGTGACTAGTGAGCGCATCACTTCATTGCTTACTTTGATCTTCACGTGGTCTTTCACCCTGTCTTTGTATTCTCCTATTCTACCTCTTAGAAGATGTTTGTCACTGGGTTTGGTGCACATCCTACCTAAGGATTCTCTCATGTTCAGACCCTTACCTTAATTATATACTCAAAGGCCCCATTTTGTGAGCTTCAAGGTGAACATCTGAACAGGTGAGAACACTGTTAGTATAAAATTTGGTTCTACTTAGATATAGGATATTTAAGATACCTCTTATATATTCTCACTGAGACGCAACATAGGTTGTTGAATTTATGACTTCACTGTGTTTGTCGAGTGTAGTACATGTGTGTGCACATGTCACATATATGTATGTGTGCATGTGTGCATGGATGGAGGCTGGGTTTCATGTTGGATGTCTTCCTATATTGATCTCTGTTTGGTGTGTTTTAGTTTTAGTATTTTTAGACAGGGTCTCTCACTGAACCTAGAATTCACCAGTTGGGTAGACTGGCTGGCTAGCAAGCTCTGGGAATCTACCTGTCTTCTCCTTCCTGGGACATGAATAACTAATACATTGCATAACTAGGGTTACATTCATGTACCTTCATGGAGGGTACTCAGTTGCTCCACAGTGGGCATTTTATCAGCTGAGCTATCTCCCCAGCTAATGCAACTTTGTTTGGTTTGGGTTTTCTGTTCTCCTTTGAAGTGCTAGGTATTGAACCTAGGACCTTCATCATGACTGGTAAGCACTCTACCAATGGGCCACATACATAGCCTGTATTTATGTTTGAATCCAAGAGAAAATTAAGAAATGAAAATATTAAACTATCATTATCATTAAAATGTGGTTTCTGTTATTATACATGTTCATAAAACATTCTGAAACGTGTTTATAAATCCATGTCCCATTTTTCTACTTTCTCAATATTAGAAACTAAGTCCAAAAACATACAAGCAAGGAAAATAAATAAATAAAACATATTCTAATCAAAAACCTGTATACTTATATTTTGTGAAACTAGAGATCTTATATTTTTCTGCTTGAAGCCATACAAATAAGGAACTTATGCATTCTTCTGTGTATATTCTTTGAACCAAAACTGTTATATTATGTAGCATAATAAACTGTCTAGTTTTGTTGTCATTAAGTCCAATTCTTGGTTCACATTGCTAATGTTATTTTAATCTCTCAAGAAGAGCAAATTAAGTCTGAGAGGGATGCTCCAATCTTAATGCTCCAGTCACAAAAACTGTCTCTACTAGGAATCCCAAGAAAGTATGTTTGAAGCAGTGAATAAATAGAGTGGGGTAGAAAACCTTATGCATGTGGGAAGAGGCCAAATTAACGCCAGCTTCAAGTTAAACCTTCTGAAATTTGTAAAAGGGGAAGGTTATGTAACATCATGCAGTAAATCTCTCAAAAATATATTCTATGCTGTTACATAAGACTTAGAATAACTCCTCTTGAACTAACACAGAAATTACCTGTCAACTCTTCCAACCAGTCTCGTCAAGTGTTCTCATTCTGATGTTCATCCTGTTGCCATGGAAATCATCCTCGAGTTTACGTTTTCGAAGTATCTGAATAGTGTATCATCTGATGACAGTGGGGCTTGTGCTGAGGGTTAGTTGGCCTTTCTACAACAAGACTGCAAGTCCTTTAGAATCTCATAGTGTCTCAAGAGTGCCGCTGTGAACAGCAGCTACCATGTTAATGTGGTGTGAATGCAGATAATGGCTTATAGGTCAGAGGATTCCATACCAAGGGATTTCTGTAGGTTATGATACACAAACAAATCCTTATCCTTAGAGAGGGTTTTTGCCCCTAGAGAAAAGAATTCTGAACAAAATATGTCTGAACAAAATAATACTTCCCATGGCTTCTTAGTGTAATTCCAGCCTCAATCCACCTAATTCTGCTGAAGTTAACAAGTACACACAGGCTGTATTTTAACTTGACATGGGAGATTTTATTAAACCAGCCATGCCCATTAAATGAGTAACTGGAGGTTTTTCAGTCTACTTTCCTTTGTGGACTAGATGCTGACCTGATAAAGGGAATAAAGTGGTCTCAACAATCCTAACTCCAGGGCATTTGAAGAACCCAACTCCTAGAGTTCTCTGGACCCTGCCTAGGAAGAAGACAGCCAGAGATCATGTAAACCAGCCCCCCCAGCCCCTTTCTACGGAACAAGTGGTGCTATTGTTCTCTACCCCCAGTACAGGGAATGGAGAAATGGAGCTTCCAATGGTGCCTCTGTGGGGCTAGCCAGACTGTCACTTTACAGGCATATCTCTTCTTGCAATAACGAGCCTTTTTACTTAGATCCGAACCTGCCTCATTAGGTGAGGATCATCCAGTTGGGATGATTTGGCAGCCACAGAGATTTAAACAAACAAACAAAAAATACCTGTTCTAATCCTTAAGAAGACAGAGTTAGCTCTGGAGGTTAAGTGCACTGGCTGTTCTTCCATAGGTCCTGAGTTCAATTCCCAGCAACCACATAGCACCTCACAACCATCTGTAATGGGTTCTGATACACCCTCTCTGGCATGCAGGTGTACATGCAGATAGAGTGCCCATACATAAAAAGAAATAAATAAATCTTTCAAAAAAAAAAAAAAAAAAAGAAGGCAGAGTTGATGGAGAAGGCAGAAATTCAATGAAGAAAGGCTGTTTAAGGCATATAGAGATGAAAATGACTTCCTGAAACAAAAAGAAAACATACCTTGACTTCGGGGGGGGGGGGGAAAGTATGACAGTTGCTTCTAATACTTGAACTTTGAATCACAAACAGATGAGAAACACACAGAGAAAAACTAGTAAGGAAAATATAGGAAATATTAACATGTAGCTCAGGGGTAACACATTTGCCTACCATGCAGAAGGCCCTGGATTCAGTCTCTGTACTAGAAACACACACCCAAGATTAGATAGATAGATAGATAGATAGATAGATAGATAGATAGATAGATAGATAGATGGATGGATGGATGGATGGATGGATGGATGGATGGATGGATGGATGGACGGACGGATGGATAGACAGATAGACAGATAGATAGACAGACAGACAGACACACACACACATATATTATCATGAACAGTAGGAAGCATAGCAATTAAGCCATTCACAGAAGTAAATTACTTCACCCAAAAACTGATAAGCTCAAAGGAGCATAGTGGTTTCAGCCTGTAATCCTCACACCAGGGAGACTCGGCAGGAAGATTGTTGCAGGTTTCCAGGACAGTCTGAGACACATGTGATTATCAGATACCAAATAACCCAAGGCTGCACAGCAAGACACGCACTCAAAAGCAAAGATGGAGAAGGGAGAGGAAGAGGAAATTGACGAGCACAAATGGTTTTGAGAAGAATATAGACACACTTTTTCTAGGCATATGCTATGAGTTTTTTAAAGTCAGAAAGCAAAATGGAAAATGTTGCTCCCTTCTAGACAGACACAAGAACAATAACAAAGAGGCTGCTGGCAAGAGAACTCCGTCAGACAGCCCCTCTGCAATATTTCAAAGCTACAGAAAAATGAAATCCCCTTCACAGCTCACTAGGCAAAATGACTGTAAAATCAATATTTCCCTTATCTGTCCAGGCTCGAAAGTACTCTGAGAATGTAGCAGACAAATAGTGCGCTTCAGGATAAATCTTGAAAAAGTAGTCTAACAAACAGAAAATGAATCACAATAGTGAAGACAGGAAAGATATGAAAGAGTAAGGGCCACTAATCTATGAATCCTTTAATGGGGGAAAACAGCCAGAGTTGAAAAAGGACGGGACAAAGGGAGGAGATGGGAAGCTATAGCCAAGTTCCAGCTTGGACTTTATTATTTGTTTAGATTTTTTTAACATTTATTTGTATTCTCTCTCCCTCTCCCTCTCCCTCTCCCTCCCCCTCCTCCTCTCCCATCCCCTCCCCCTTTCCCCTCCCCTCCCCCCCTCGCTCTGTGTGTGTGTGTGTGTGTGTACATGCGTGTGCATGTGCGCCCGTGTGCACCAAAGTGTATATGTGTAGGTCAGAGGTTAGGGAGTCAGTGCTCTCCTTCCACCATGTGAGGTCTAGACTTGAGAGCAGGTCATCAGACTGGATGGAAGATGCTCTTACCTGCTGAGCCATTTAACTGCCACTGATGTCATTTAATGTCACCATTTAACGCTGTGATGATGACACTGGGTTGATAGCTTAAAATGCAGAAAGCTGCCTCAGTGTTTACAAGCATTTCTATTAAAATAGTGCTGTTTTTTCCTATGGCCTAGATAGGAAAGAACAGCTTGTGACTGTCATAGAGTCCAGTGAGGTTTTACACGATGTAATCCTCCCCAGCTTGTCCATGGTATGCTAAACTAAAAGGATGTTAGAATGCCCTGTGTCCTGCATCAAAAGTGACGAGAGCAATGGTGGCACGCTTTAAGTTTTCCAAATATAAGCTGGATTTTGTCACAGCTTTCATGTCCTAAACCAAGAATCCATGGAGAACCCAGAATTCTGGGGCAGATCTGGACACATGGTAACATGCACAGAGATAACTTATACACACCAACACAGATTCAGGAATTCCAAATGGAAGACCGGAAGATAGCCCGGTTGGCGAAGTGTTTGCAGGGCAAACATGAGGGGCTGAATTTGATCCCAGGAACCCACATAAGACCCAAGAGTGAGAAAAATCTTCTGGGGAGACGTAGACAGGAGGCTCCCTGAGCCTTTTTGGCCAAGCAGCCAGTGTCCTAGTTATCAGCTCCAGGAAAATGAGAGACCCCGTCTCAAAGGTCACAGTGTTTTTATATTTTCTCTGGCCTGCCCATGCATGTCTACACATGTGCATGCTCAGCCACACAGCCATGCCTCCACATGCACACACACAAAATGAATCTAGATAACTACTCAGAAAGCATGCCTCTAAGCATGCTTGATACTCCTTGTCTGAATATTAACTCGGATAACTTCGAGGTTGTCCATCTCTGCGCTGGCGAAGACAACAAAGTTAAAGAAAACCCGAAGGGCCAGTGGTGCTCCTCACTTTACTTTTGTTTCTATTAAGGGAGCCCAGGCAATGTTTTCCCACCATGGAGTTACACAGTCAATGTATTTAACATTATGGGTTCCATCATTAGCTTGGTGAAAATGCACCAGGGCAGTAGGTGTGTAGAGATCAGAAGAATTGTCAGGGCCCCATCCTGACAGTGACCTTGGAGCATTTTCATGGTCTACAAAGGAGAGAGGAGACTTCTGACAAGGATTCTGTAGTATTATCTTCAAAATAAATGTAAAAGAAAAGGTGCAATATTGATGTTCAAAGTTTGTGTGTTTCTTTATGTTCAGCTTTCCGTGGGTCAGAGGCCACAGAGCTACAACTGACTCTGTTAAGTTAGATTTGTAAAACAGAATCTAAGTCTGAATTATTTGTAGTTTTGTTTCTTATTAGACATAGAATATTTTTCAAAATAAATTACACCTTCATCTTGAAACACATATAGAAAATATGTTTCTTTTCCTACAGTTGAATTTTCTGTAATATAATGCAAACTTTACATAGCCAATCTTTAAAAATCCATTGTATTTAGGGTTCATCAAGAATTCAGCAAGTGGAAATCTGCTCTCATTTTCAAAGAAGTACTTTCTTCTCTCTGTTCTCTATTGTCATAAAAAAGAATAAAAGAAATTGGGACTAGGGACACCATTGAGTTAGTAAAATATTTGCCATACTAGCATAAAAACCTGAGTTCGGATCCCCATAACTCATGTGGGGAAAAGACCCAGTGGTGTGTACCTGTGATCTCAACTCTGAAGAGGGGAAAGCAGCAGAATCTCTGGGCCTCTCTGGGCAGAGATTGGCTAGTCTAAGCACAGGTTAGTGATCTCCAGGTTAAGGCACTGTCACACAAAAAAATGTACTGTGGAGAGCAATTAAGGAAAACAAATAAGGCTGAACTCTGGTCTCCACATGTATGCATCCACATCCATGTACATGAACACATACTACATATATATATCACAAACATATGTGCACACACACACACACACACACACACACACACACACACACACACACTACATGGAAAAGAAATCTTTTCGAATTAACAAGGACTCATCAAGCTTTCCTTCCTGTGGAAAGAGAGGATTCCAAGATGCCTTCAGAAAATAATATCAGTAAGATTAAACCAGGAAATATTTACTAAGACCCTCAGTAAGGAAAGATAGCATTTTTTGGCTAATTATTTTTTTTTTTAATTTAAAGGATGCCCTATGAATCAGCACTTAAAATTAGGACTGATTAAAGAGTCAGGAGGGAGCCTTTTCACCACCTCTGGTGTCTCTTCCCCTGGCTTGGGAAGCACACTTGTTCCAGAGAAACCCTGTTCCTTCACTGCCACTTACCAAAGGCATACCTCAGAGAGAAGAGTCCATAGCTCCTGTTCCCAGGCAGTCCTGATCAGCACATTTCTGTGTCTCATCATTTCTTAGTTAGAGTTTCCATTCCTTAGAAGAAATACCAGACCACAGCAACTTTTTTTTTTGGTTATTTTCTTCATTTACATTTCAAATGTTGTCCCCTTTCCTGGTTTCCCCCCTCCTGGAAAGCCCCTATCCCATTCCCTCTCCCCCTGCTTCTATGAGGATATTCCCCCACCCACCCATTCCTGCCTCCCCACCCTCAATTCCCCTATACTGGGGCATCTATCAAACCTTCATAGGACCAAGGACCTCTCCTCTCATTGATGCCTGACAAGGCCATCCTCTGCTATATATGCAGCTGGACCAATGTGTACTCCTTGGTTGGTGGCTTAGTCCCTGGGAGCTCTGGGGGGGAGGGGGTCTGGTTGGTTCATATTGTTCTTCCTATGGGGTTGCAAAACCCTTCAGCTCCTTCAATCCTTCCTCTAACTCCTCTATTGTGGAGGACCAATGGTTGGCTGCGAGCATCTGCCTCTGTATTTGTAAGGCTCTGACAGGGCCTCTCAGGAGACAGCTATATTAGGCTCCTTTCAGCAAGCATTTCTTGGCATCCACAAGAGTGTTGGGATTTGGTGACTGTATGTGGGATGAATCCCCAGGTGGGACAGTCTCTGGATGGCTCTTCCTTCAATCTCTACTCTACATTTTGTCTCCATATCTGATCCCATGAACATTTTCTGAGAAGGACCAAAGCACCTACACTTTTGTCTTGCTTCTTCTTGAGCTTCAAATGGTGTTGGTTCAACTGGCGGTCAACTTGTAGAAAGATGCAGATTGACACATTCTTATCTCCTTTTACAAAGCTCAAATCCAAGTAGATCAAGGACCTCCACATAAAACCAGATACACTGAAACTTATAGAGGAGAAAGTGGGGAAGAGCCTCGAATACATGGGCACAGGGGGAAATTTCCTGAACAGAACACCAATGACTTATGCGCTAAGATCGAGAATCGACAAATGTGACCTCGTAAAATTGCAAAGCTTCTGTAAGGCAAAGGACACAGTCAATAGGACAAAATGGCAACCAACAGATTGGGAAAAGATCTTTACCAATCCTATGTCTGATAGAGGGCTAATATCCAATATATACAAAGAACTCAAGAAGTTAGACTCCAGAGAACCAAATAACCCTATCAAAAAATGGGGAACAGAGCTAAACAGAGAATTCTCAACTGAGAAATATCAAATGGCTGAGAAGCACCTAAAGAAATGTTCAACATCCTTAGTCATCAGGGAAATGCAAATCAAAACAACCCTGAGATTCCACCTCACACCAGTCATAATGGCTAAGATCAAAAACTCAGATGACAGCAGATGCTGGTGAAGATGTGGAGAAAGAGGAACACTCCTCCATTGTTTGTGGGATTGCAAGCTGGTACAACCACTCTGGAAATCAGTCTGGCGGTTCCTCAGAAAATTGGACATAATACTACCTGAGGACCTAGCTATTCCAGCTATATACACAAAAGATGCTCCAACATATAACAAGGACACATGCTCCACTATGTTCATAGCAACCTTATTTAAAATAGCTAGAAGTTGGAAAGAACCCAGAGTCCTTTCACAGAGGAATGGATACAGAAAATGTGGTACATTTACACAATGGAGCACTATTCAGCTTTAAAAATGATGAATTCATGAAATTCTTAGCCAAATGGATGGAACTAGAAAATATTATCCTGAGTGAGGTAACCAAATCACAAAAGAACACACATGGTATGCACTCACTGATAAGTGGATATTAGCCCAAAAGCTCTGAAGATCACCGAAACTCTTATAAAGGAAAGCATTTAATTAGGGCTGGCTTACAGTTCAGAGGTTAATCCATTACCACCATGGTGGGAAGCATGGTGGTGCACAGGTAGTAATAGTGCTGGAGAGGGAGCTGAAAGTTTTACATCTGGGTTGGCAGGCAGCAGGAAGAGAGTGACACTGGGCCTGGCTTGAGCATTTGAAACCTCAAAGCCCACCCCTAGTGGTATATTTCTTCCTACATGGCTACACCTACTCTAACAAGGCCACACCTCCATATAGTCACTCCCTGTGAGCCTATAGAGGCCATTTTCATTCAAATCACCACATATCACCACACAGCTAAGCAGCAAAGACTCAAAATTTGGCAGTCTCCTGGGCTCAGGTCATGATAGTTAAGCAGCAAGCAAAGAAAACCATGCCAACTTTCCAGTACTCTTTCAGAGGGAATACTTCTCAGAGTCCTGCTTTAGTTGCAACATTTTTTACTGATTTTTCATTTCAACATGCTCATTGCAAAAAAACTAAAAAAGCACAAAGAAGAGAATAGACTTGACTTCCAGTTCAGTCTCAAGAGCCAGCCACTGTTAACATTTTGATAATAAGTACCACCACTATTGTCATGCAGATATTTATAATCTTATAAATAAAATATATGCATGTCCTATAACTTTGTCCTTTCATCTTCCAGTAAACCAGAAACATACTTCCATGTCATTAATTTTTAAGCAAAGCACCATTTCTTAGGTCCTACAGAGCACAACTTTTGGCTCCGTATAAGCCATTTGTTTAAGAAATTTTTATTAAGACCTTTTTTCCTTGTCTCATGTGTGTGTGTGTGTGTGTGTGTGTGTGTATGTGTGTGTGTGTGTGTGTGTGTGTGTGTGTGTGTGTGTGTGTGTAGTACATGCATAAGTTCCTGCTTATGTTCTCATGTGTGAAGGCTCACGTGAGTTTTCAGGTACTCGTGTACATGTGTATGAATGGGGATAAAGGTCCCACATTGACACTAAATGTCTTTCTAAATCATTCTAGTTTATTTATTGGGGGGTCCTCTCAAGTGAACCAGGGCTCATAGAACAGCTAGTCTAATTAGTCAGGCTGTGCCAGGGATCCCCATCACTGCTTCCTGCGTTCTGAGAGTGCAGGTGGCTATATTACCTTTCCAGCCTCTTACAAGGTTCTGACAATCTGCACTCTGGCCTCCTTTATCCTCCCATCTCCCCAACCTTTTGTTGCTACTGAGCAATGCTATTACAAGAATCCTTGTAGATACATTTCAAGGCATCTTCTGACAATTGTGGGATTAGTCACTGCTTCTTGCTGTTGTTCATTGCTCTATTCCAAAGAGTAAGTGCAAACATTTGAATCTTTCTTTTACTCCTGAAGTACTTTTGCTCATTAATTCCCTCCTTATGCCCTGTGCTGTGTAATATCTATGTATTGTTGTATAATAAATTGCCCCAAAACTTCATGCCTTAAAATAATGAACATTTGAGTTGTTTGTCTGTTTGTTTCTGTGGGTAAGAAATTCAGCCTAGACTAACCTGGTTTCCTGTCAATATTGACTTCCTGGCAAATGGGAGGGATAAGAGTTTCATTTCTCACTACTTGTTGGCCACTGGGTACTCTGTTCTCATAGAATAGATCAGATTATGGCAGCTTGTTTTATCAGGGCAAGCAAAGAAGATAGCGAGGGAGAGATGGCAGGAAAGATGATACCATTTTAGTAACCTAATCCAGTCATTTTGTTTCACTAGAAGTAAGTCACTTGGCCAACCCCCCCCACACACACAAAACAAATAGAGGAATTGTGTAAGGATGTACCAGGAAGTGGGGATAATTCACAGAATGAGGAAGAAAGATGATTACTTCTGTCCTCAACACCATATTAAGCAATGTCTGAACACCTGTCACTGGTGTGCAGCTGTTTTTCTCTTTTGTACACATTTCTATGTACAATGACTGACGTGCAGTAAGTCTCAATGCCGGGATCAACACGAACATCATCTACTGGGACCTTATCTCACGGTGATAGTATGACAACATTACTAAGTAATAGAAAACTGCTAAAAGTATATGGAACCACTGTCATTTAGGCAGTCTGTGGTTGACCAAACCATTGCCTGACTCATGTGTATGTATGTAAATGTTTGTGCGAACACAAAACAGTATGCATATTAATGTGTGAAACTCATGAATCTACTTTAAGTTTTGTTAGTGTTTCACTTTCTTCTTTCTGAAGTGCCACTCCTATACCTGCCAGGTTTGGTACCTTTCATTATTCAGATCTGTGTATAGTGAGGTATTCTGGATGAGATGGTGCTTCTAGTCATGCTAATGTAATCTCCCAGAAACCCATGCACAGCAAACTACATCTCTGTGTAGTCTAGATCAATGCTTGATACTTGTGCTAGTTGTCTTCCTGCCTTCCTTCTTGCTTGAATGTAAACGCCAGTGAAGGAACCTCTTGGATGCCTCAGTCATTACTTCTGCCTGGCAGGAAAAAAAAAAAAGGTGGCAGTAATTGTTGCATGTTCCCATTTATGTCCTGGAACACCCCACATGATGGTGTCCAGAAAAGCATCTGCTGCAGGAGAAGGGCAAAATACACAAAAGTAAACAAACGGTGCTCTCCAAATATTGTCTCTAAAAATACAAAGACATGGTCAAAAATTCAACAGTGTTTACTATGAAACAAACAACGTCATTCTGGAGAACCTGGTTAACTTTCAACTGGAATGCTGAGCAGTACGATGAAGGACAGACATTAGTCACAAACACACGGAACACTGCCACGCGCTCCTGAAACAGTTTGACACCCAAACTGATCCTTTGTTTACTTGAAAACATGGACAAGTCCCCAGATCCTTTCCTTAAAACGTCTGATGAAGATTCCCCCTGGCTTTCCAGTCAACATGCTCTCCCAGGCTCCTGTAATTCCTGAATTTAACCCAATGGGCTGCTTCTTTGTAGGCAGAGAAAATGAAAGGGAACAAGAGAAGCTAGGAGCATTCTTACATGGGAAAAACATTAAAAAATAAAGAAGCAAAGAATATCACTACAAAAGTCATCCTATCACTGATTCCAGCAACACTTTTCATAGACTGCTGTCTTGAGACCTGACCTAGAACTAAACAAAAAAAAAAAAAGTGAAGTCAGTTGCTCTGATATGGCTTATGTAATCTTAAACATTGATCTTATAAAATATTTTCATTTATTCTTTGAAAATGTTATACATGTATCTTGATGAAATCGACCTTCCGCTTCTGATTCCACTGAGACCTCCGAACACATCCCCCTCCCAACTGCAAGCCCTCTGCTTTATGTTTTATTTCTATTATCACTTTTTAATCCACAGAGTCAAATATACACACAAGTATGGTATCATTCACTGTGGCATGGATGACCTACTAGGAGCCAGGTGTCCTGTCCCCCATCCCCGAGAAAAGCAGCTCTCCACATCAACTACAATGCTGCTGGCTAGTAGAGGTAGAGTTTCAGATGCCCCCCCCCCCCATGCTGAAAGCTTTAACTGACTTGATTTTGGCCAGGTCTTATGCAAGTAACCACAGCTACATAAATAATGATTTTTGGACAAAATTATAGTTTTTAGAATGAACCCCTTCTGCCAGAAAATGATTTTTCTTCCTATAAGTCTATATGAGTCTGAGCTTCCTAAGTCAGTGTGGTCTAATACTATTACTATGTTAGACATGCATTATGGATTTAAAAGAATGGCTCATTACTTAATGATTTTAAGGGTTTTCATTTTATTTCCTTACCTCTGGGACTGATCTCATGACACACTGAGCTCTATACAACACAGCCTCATGACATACAGAGTGGCTAGTTATATACACTATGGTGTGTGTGTGTGTGTGTGTGTATGTATGTGTGTGTGTGTCTTATAAATCAAAGCTTTGTTTCTTTTTATTGGCATGTAAATAGTGCAGCTGAAAAATCAGTGCAGCTCAGATTCAATGAAAAGTTGCAACAATACTGAGTTACATAGCACCCAAACTTCCTGGCATCCAAGATGCTAAGTGCAAAAAGTGACAATGTCCATCCAAAGGGTGGGAGAGTAGGTATAGGAAACCTTGTGATGTGATCACAACTGTGCTATGCACCAGATTCTAGACAGAAAGCACTCAGAGAGGGTCCTTCTTCTCTTCCCCTTCCTTCTGTAAAACAGCAGATCTACATGAATCCCAGCTCAGGACCCATGCTAACGCCATGAGCTTGACAACATTCTAAATCTGACTGTGCCTTTCTTGCTTCATGTACTTAACATTAGATGGATTAAACCATGTAAAGTAATATGTGCCTGGCAGAAAAGACTGTTTATAATTAATTTCCATGCTCTCTTTTCTTTTCTTGAGTGCATCATGTTCTGCCACTCCACATCCCCTCTTAGAAACAGAAAATATATAGGAAGGAAATGAGTTTTCTGCACCACCTAGCAGAAAAGGCGAGTTTCAGAGTCAGAAGACCTGCATCCAGACAAAGATTGCTGAAGTCTCTCCTGTCCTCTGAAGGACTGATGTCTAGAGACACCTGGTTCCTTATTACAAGAGGCCTTTTTTTTAAAAATTTTTTGTTGGTTATTTTGTTTAGTTACATTTCAAATAGTATCCCCTTTCTCGGTTTTCTCTTCGAAAACCCCCTATCCCACCCCCCAGCCTCCACAAGGGTGCTCCCCACCCACCCACTCCTGTCTCACTGCCCTAGCATTCTACTATGCTGGGGTATCGAGCCTTCACAGGACCAAGGGCCTCCCCTCTCTTTGATGCCAGACAAGGCCATCCTTTGCTACATATGCGGCTGGAGCCATAGGTCTCTCTATGTGTGCTCTTTGGTTGGTGGTTTAGTCCCTGGGAGCTCTGGGGAGGCTGGTTAGTTGATATTGTTCTTCTTCCTATGGGGCTGCAAACCCCATTCAGCTCCTTCAGTCCTTCAGCATCCTTGGCTTCTACTGATCAGATGTCAATAGCTGTCCCTGCATGGTCAAGGATGTCTTCAGTTATAGCCAAATGTTTGTAATATCCTTCCGTTGCCTACTGACAGGCACTGTTCTAGTGTAACCAGGTGGCCACTTTCCTCTTGTTTCATGTTTTTGTGATGGGAACACAATACTGCATGCAGCTCCAAGGATGGGGCTCTACATAGGGAGCTTAATTTCCGCCATTTCTTCTACGGCTACTAAAAGCAAATGGGGATTTTGTTTCTCACTTGCCAGCTACAAGTGCAGTTTTAATATGTACTTTTGAGGGATAGTTAGTGCTCCCATAAAGCTGGAATGAGGCATGTCTGAGGGAAAAAAGTGATCACACTGCAGACAGCTGGGAACAAATTGTCACTAACAAAGAACACTGGCTTTCTGGGCAGCTTTCAGCACAAACCCCTTCCTGTGACCAGGCTCAGGGGCACAAAAGTGTGCGCCTAAGTGTGCCACCTTCAGGGTCACAAATTGGAGGCAATGAAAAACAACTAGAGAAAGACCGCTGTTGGCATATTTGTCTCCAGCTGTGCATTTATGGGTTTTTTTAATGTACAATAAGATGTAGACAGAGCGGACAAGAGCAAAATCTTAACCATCATCTTTTTTTTTAAAATATAATCCAAAGTCCAGTTAGTGTTGACTATATGCACATGGGTGTGTAGCCATCTGCTGGAACATGGGTGACCTATCATCAGACACACCCCAACACAAAACGGCACTACCTCCCCTAGCGACTATTAATTACCAGTAGGTCCTCCTTTAAGGGTAGGGTGTTGTGAGCCCCTCCCTCATCCATGTTGCAATGTTAATTTCTTGTTGTTGCAAGGATCCTGCGCAGTCAACCAGAGCTGCTGCAAGTTCCTAAGTACAACAGCCCTGTCACATCCAAAAGACACGATTTTACATGATTTTCCCTAACCTCTGCCTCTTACATTCTTCCCACCCTCTCTTCTCTGATGACCCCTAGGCCTTGGATCTATTTCTTAACACAGTACATTTGAAAGGACATGGTGTTCCTGAGAATATCAACCAAGGTCTCTCTGGTTTCCACATGTGCGCACATGCATGCCGATGAACACGTATACACACACACACTCACACTTGCATGTGTACATACACACGTATGTGAATAACTAAATACATATCACACACACACACATACACACACACACACACACACACACACACACACACTGGAGTGACTAAATGTAGAGCCACATGCTTGTTGTAGAAATATTTAATCTCAATCCAGGGCTTCTACCCAGCCTTTGACCATTCAGTTTCTGGATAAAAGACACACGACCTTTATATTTATAATAAACCTTAGTCAGCACTAGGGCTGGGCAGATACCTACCCTCTATGCTGTTATAATCTATTTCCCCATCCATAACCCCAAGTTATAATTTTCCATGTTCCATCTGGGCAGCTCTTAACTCCAATTGGCTAGCTTTCATGGCTATGTTTTCATGATTCATCTGGAGGAAGAATGAGAGCACAGAAGGAAGCCACCATGAGGGGAGTTGGACCATGAGCACATGGCCAGGAGAAACAAGTATTTCGGGTACTACATTGGGGAAGTAGTTAGGCCATCAGTTTAAAAAAGTAGATTAGGGGTTACCTTCCAGTAATTACCAAAACCAAATTAAATAATCATAATCTGAGTTTCATTTATTTGTAAGTTAGTCAGGGATAAGTTTAAATTTGTTGCATTACACATGCCTATATCTCCGGCTCTTGAAAAATGGAGGCAGGATTCAATGTCATCCTTGGCTACAGCAGATTCAAGGTCGGCTTGAACTACCTAAGAATCTGTCTCAAAGTAAATAAATAAATAAATAAATAAATAAATAAATAAATGCATACATATATATGTATATGTATGTATATGTGTGTGTGTGTGTGTGTATATATATATATATATATATATATATATATATATATATATATATACCTACATACATAATCACGACCTCTCTATAGTTCTTGAATGAGAAGTGCTGATGTGCTGATGTTGATGTTCTGGAAGTTTCCTGAGCACATCAGCTGGGGTGCAGGTTTCCATTCCTACCTGAAAACACCAGACTAATGCCACTCTGAGTTTCCACATGTATAATATGGATATTCATCTTAAATAACATTTTTAACAAAAATACAGTGATTTTTTTCCTGAATAAACTACAAAACTCTAATATACACCCATATCCTTGACAAACTGTCTAGAAGAACAAACATTTTAATCTTTCTGTGAACATGGTGCCCTCAGAAGTACTTCTGACTTCATATATAATAATACCTGACATATTCACTAGCACTCAGCTCTTACACACATAAAGTTTGGTGTCCCAGATACATTGTCTCATTTAATTCTCTTTTAACCATAAATGGTCCTGGCTGACATTCTATATAAAGAAATTATTAATTGTATATTTGTTTCTAACTCTTAGAATGTGCTTTTGTCCAGAAATTACATTCTCCTAATCATTTAGTTATTATTTGACATAAAAACAGTAGTAGAAAAAAATTAAAATCAAGGAGTAGGTAATTTGATGAGCATTGATTACTTTAGAAGACACTGCCATAATATCCTCAGTGACCACTATTTTCCAGTTGACATTTTGTAAAGATGGCATCACCATGTACACCTTGAGACTTGCTTAGGAAAAGAAAGAGAAAAATTAAGTTTGAAATCTTTTCTTTTTACTGTTCTTCTGATCCTTTTTTTAAAAAATATATTGAAGTCTGGTAATCTACTAATGTCAGAAAATAATGAAGTAAGTTATCCCAGACCACTCTTATAAGATGGGAGGTTTGAAAAGTAGAGAAGATGACTCAGTGTTACAGGATATCTGATCACACTCTGAACCCCAAGATTGTGTTATTTACTGAAAATACCCGTTTCTAGTTGTGATGTGGCTCAGCCTTTAGCACACACCTTTAATCCCTCTGACTGGAATACAGACAAGCCCTTAGTACTCCCTTTAATCCCAAACAGTGAAGGTAAAGTTAGTTTGTAGAAGGAAGCACCCATGTTTGAAAGTGAGTTCTAATTGAGGGACAGACAAGATGAATCGGGGAAAGATTTGACAGAGTAGGATATGCCCAACTCTCAGAAGAGAAAAGAAAGGGAAGCTACTTAAGGGGCAGTGCAGATAGGAGAGGAGGCAGGTTTATCAGGAGAGTTTTACAGAGACAGACTGAAGAGATAATGAGAATGAGCCAGAAAATTATAACATATTGCCAAAGTTAGTATGAGGCCAAGCAGAGCAATTCAGGAGAAACTGAGAGAAGCTAGATTGAATCAGTCAGCTTAGAGAAGAGTTTGAGGCAGAACAGCTGAGTTAAACCAACCAACAGAGTTTAGAAAGAACTAGGAAGGGGTGTTCTTATTCAGCAGCAGGGCTCAGAGGCTGAAAGCATTCCAGGCTTAGATTAGATTGTACAGAGGCTTCCAGACTATGTTTAGGTTAGCAGACTGAGGCAGTGAGCATCAGAGACGATAATTACTTCAGGCAAATAAAAGATAATATTACAGCTCTGGCAGGTCACAGGTCAGGTCCTGGTACTGGGAAAAATGATGGTTCTGTGGAGAACTGAAGACAACAGGGAAAGCTGATCTCGGCTTTCCTGTGTCCAAAGTGTCTTCATGTTTGCATCTCTCATTGGTATACAAGCAAAGCTGGGCCTTTGGGCCTGACATAAAACAGATGCACAGAGAGTGCAAAGATCAAAGTTCTATGCAATGCAATGTAGCATGTGTATGTATCTTTACATTTTTCCATGCCATCATTAGATTCTATTACCATCTTAGAGACGTGAGACTCCAATGGGAAGAAAGCGTATAGTTAGGAAACAGTGCCCTAGACCACGTGCAATCACCCATAATGTAGTGTCAGCAGCACCTAGAGAAGCTAGATGTTATGGAGAGTTACCTATCAGTGTGTTTCAAACATCTGTTTCCCCCTGCCCCCCAAAATCATAGCTGTTGGAATGATTACAAGAAACTAGCTGGAAGCATCACAAAAGACCTCCACACTTAAGAGACTTCTAGAGGTTGTCAAGGGACTGAGGCTCACCATGAAAAACAAGTGGGAAATGCTGTAGTGATTTCCTCCAGATGGGAACTGATTGTTGTGATGGAATAGCCAATGAGGTCAGGTGGCATCTGGATGTGATACTAATGAACTCCATATCTCCACAGTCAGAAATTTGTCCCCTTTTTCTCTTCTGCTTAATCCTGAGGAACAAGTCTCAGTTTGGGGTGTGGACATCCTTAGCATCCTTCAACTTTACTATGCTCAAAATTAGAGAGAGCAGATCTCAGATTTGAAGACATCCATGTTAGGAATCATCACTTAAGATTTCACCATATGTCACTAAGATTTCATTTATGACATATAATATGAATAACTTGCACCAATCCAGAATCCACTACTTGTGCTTTTATAAGTAAATGGATAGGTCAGTGTAGTCTTTATACAGATTTAAATATAGAATATTTCTATTGTCCAGTACTCTTGTGCCTCTTCCCAACTAAGACTCACCTCTGGTTCTTATTACTATCCTGACTTCTGTTTTCATAGATGGGTTTTTCTTATTCCTGATTTTCATACAAAGAGAATGACTTGTTCCTTTTGTTGATTATGCCTTTGAGATGCATCTAGTTGAGGGTTATAATAATCTGTTCCTTTATTACTGCTGTGTATATATTATACTCATTTATAAATAAACCACAATTTATTTATCTACCATACTCTTATCTGCATACTGGATGGTTTCTAATGAGAGGCTACAATGAATAAGATTGCTAGGAACATTCTTTTGTTTCTCACTATAATTTAATAAGCTTGTTTTGATATCATGATTTTCTTTAGCCATAAATACTTTTGATTTGTTTTCCAAGATAGGTTTCTCTGTGTATCCCTGGCTGTCCTGGAATTCACTCTGTAGACCAGGATGGCCTCTAACTCAGAGATCTGTCTGCCTTTGCCTCATGGAGAGCTGGCTAATAAAGCATGTGCCACCACCACCCACAACAGTTTTAAATGAAGAAAAACATTGACTTTATATTGTAAACAGAGATAACATTGTCCCTTTTAGATTCAATTTATTTAAAAAGAATAAAAATTTTAGAAAAATCTTTAATAAGTATTTAAACAGTATGAAATATACTTGTCTGAGTTCAAAAACCACCAGCCAAAACACCTAGGAGCTGTCGTTGAGATTGTCTGGGGATTCTAAAACAATCATTTAGCAAGTCAATCATTTGGGAACATAAGGAAGAGATGGAGTCTCAAGAACTGAGGTGGATGTAGGTCTTTGAATCTCACTGGAGCGTTACTAGATAGAGGGAGAGAACAGTCTTACTCACGCCCAGATGCCTATCATCTGGAGAAAAGTGCCTGGCCTTGAATAAGTTTGCACTACACTTTTCCACAAGTCTAGGCTCTGATACCTGAGGGACATCCTAAGGAGAAAATGGAGGCTGGACTTCGAAGGCCATCTAAGGAGAAAGCAGGAGCACGCCACAGACGGGAACACTAGGAAAATGCAGACCTGAGGAACACAGCAGATTCTCAGACTAGCAAACACAACAGGCTGAATGGAGAAGATCCTCGGAAAGCAGCAGTGGTGCAGGATACAAGTGAGGAGGGAGGAGGGCTTGCCTAGGCAGAAGGTAGAACTGCAGGCCTCACCCCTGTGGACTGTAGCCGGACAGTTCCTCACGTACACTACACCCTTGAAAGTTTTCCTCACTATGGGAACTTCAAAAACACAGGACGATTATCATCAGAAAGCCATTCAAAAGACGACTCCCAGATTCTTTTTACAGGGGTTTGCAGCAAAGCCTCAGGCTGGGATTACAGTCTGCCTGAGGAGCATCATCTGTCTGACAGCAAGGTTCACACCAAGCCCCCTGAGCCCTAGACACACATATTCCAGGAATTCTGCTTCCAGAATTGAGTCTTTATCTTCTCTTTGTCAAAGCAGAATGTGTCACGCTCAACCCGTATTTCATCCAAATGGGAATGTTTGCTGGAAAAAGCCTTCCACTACACAGCTGGCACTGGCTTTGAAGGGGCTAATTATGTTTAAAGCTAGTTTGAAGCAGAGTAGGCTTTGGACCATGAAATATCTTTTCATTTAAAAAAAAATGTATTTTTTAAAAGCAAAGAAGCTGAAAAAAAATCTGTGTCTCTCATTAGGAGCGTGTTTCATGATGCAGACAGAGATCTAAAACTCCTGACCATAATTATTCTGATGGGCCTTAAGAGTCATAATCTGCTTTTCCCACTCTGTGAAGCATAAACTTAAAACTATAACAAATAAGTATAGGTAATAAACTTTGTAAACAGCTTTAAAAACATCTCCTAAGCACACCCGTGTTCATGAGCTGCAGTCTAACAGATTCATGGTGTTCCCAGGGTAAAGCACAGGCTCTGGGCATTGACATCAAACCAAAGGCAGGATAGGTAGTGCCCACAGACTGTGCACTCAGAGCTTAGGTCTGGGAACAATGGCTTTCTTCCATTCTGGATGTGTGAGTTCAAGAAGAAAACTTCACTCATCCATCACTTTACACAGACAAGAAAACAGGTACAAGATGTGAGGCCTCATCCAACTCTAACATGTCAGAACCACATCAACTCTATTGTGGTGAGGATGGAGGTTTCATGCAAGTAGATCCTTTACTGTTTTTTGAGTAATGCTCAGAGAGCAAATGAAAGGATTACTCTGAGAGAAGATTCCAGCAAGGATTAGCATTTAAACCCACGAAGTAGGAGATGGCTTTCCCCAAGGTGGGTGGGCTGCAACCACTGAAGACACAAATGGTCAAAGGGGTAGTGGAAGAATGAACTTACTGTCTCTGCTGGAGCTGGAACAGCACGTTCTCCTGTTTGCACATTAGTGCTTTTGTTTTCAAGCCTTTGAATTCAGACCAGGATTCTTGCATGGCCAGCTTCCTGGTCCTGGCATTTCCAAACTTAAATTGAATGATACCACTACATCTCTTGCTTCTTCAGTTTGCATCATATAGGCAGTTTCTATGATCAAAATAATATGGATTAGATCCTACTGTATATATTTTCTTACACACACACACACACACACACACACACTCCATTTCTCTCAAGAATCCAGGCTACTTCAACAAGGCTCATCACCATCACTCCTTTGTTTCACACAGAAGGACCATGATTCTAATCCTCCATTCCTGGAGTGTGTCTCAAACAGTGCATGAGATAGTTGCCATTGTTCGATTGTGAATATCACACATTCAGAGGGGCAAACATGATACCACGATAAAAATAAGTTCATAGAAACATGCACATTAATCTTTTAACTCCATATTTCCTTTGCCAGGAGACTCTCTTCTCTCTCAGCAAAGCCTTTCCCCCACCTTTAACTCCAAGAGCCATTATAGGTCTGTCATTCTCTTATACTTCCTGGCTATAGTGCACCTTACAGTCAACTGCTGTGGCAGTCCTGCATCTGCTAGGCCATCAGCACCATTCTCTTCAACTGC
This sequence comes from Uromys caudimaculatus, assembly GCA_028551405.1. Taxonomy (NCBI): domain Eukaryota; kingdom Metazoa; phylum Chordata; class Mammalia; order Rodentia; family Muridae; genus Uromys; species Uromys caudimaculatus. The sequence goes on along the minus strand of CM052709.1, from coordinate 69,517,490 downwards.
ACATGCTACTTCAATCTTTACACTGAATTTCAGTAAGCTTATAGTATTTTTTATTTTTTCCCCGAATGTGAAACTGATAAATGTCTGTGTACCACTGGATGGCCAATTCCCATCTCTCTGCTTCTAGGGGGTCCTTGCTATTCCTCCAGATACCATAATATTGAAATTGGGCCAATGAATAAGCTACCATGTTCAAGTAAAAGGAAGAGTTGTGTGCCTCTCATTTTAAATCAACAGCTATAAAAGGTTGCACAACCAGTGAAGCAGGTGAAAACCCAAAGTAGGCAAGATGCTTTGTTTCTTGCACCAAATGGCTGGTCATGTTCTGAAAACAAAGCAAAAGTTCTTGAATGAAATGAAAAGTGTCACTCCAGTGAAGATACATGTGGGAAAGCAAAGCAGACTTACTGTTCCTGGCTTAAGTGTCCTGACAGAAGGTCAAGTCAGCTGCAACATTCCATTAAGTCAAACCTCATCCAGAACAAAATATCGACCATTTACATTTAATTCTATGAAGGCTGCAAGAAGCAAAGAAGCTACAGAAGAGAAGTTTGGACCTAAGAGCAATGGCTCAGGAGGTTTAAAGAGACAAGCCACCTGAAAAACAAAGTATAAGAAGCAGTGGGTAGTGATACAGAAGCTGCAGCAATTTACCCAGATGTCTTGCTGAGATCACTGATGACGGTGTATCTTAGTTGGGGTTTCATTGCTGTGAAGAGACATAAGACCAAGGCAACTCTTATAAAAGCAAACATTTAATCAGGGCTGGCTTACAGTTTCAGAGATTCAGTCCATTATCATCATGACAGGATGTCAAGAAACATGGCAGCATGCAGGTAGACTTGGTGCTAGAGGAGCCCAAGGTTCTACTTCATGATCCAAAGGCAGCCAGGAGGAGACTGTTCTACACTGGGCAGAGCTTAAACATATATAAGACCTCAAAGCCCCACCTTCATACTGACGCACTTCCTCTAGCAAGGCCACACCACCTCCAATAAGGCCACACCTCCTTATAGTCCACTCCATTCAACCAAGCATTCAAAGACATGAATTGATGGGGCTATTCAAACCACCATGTGGTACCTCTATTGAGTGACAGACATTCAGTGTAGAAAAATCAGCTTTCTATTGAGATGGATGAATCTAGAACTGTGCTGCTTATTTTCAACTGTCAACTTAGTGGGATCAGGTTAACCTGTGGGCAGATTTGTGAGAGATTATCTTAATCATTAATTGATATAGGAAGACCCAGCTCATCATGAGTGGCACCTTTCCTTACACAAGGGTTCCTGAGCAGTACAGAAGAGAATCAAACAGGCAAGCATGAATGCATGCCCTCATTTCTTTCTACTCTTGACCATGGATGTTATGTGACCTGCTTCCACTTCTTGATAAACTGTTACCTGGAAATGTAAGTCAAAGAAACCCCTTTCTCCACTAATGTGCTTGTAGTTAGAATATTTTAACATCTGAACAACAGAAATGAAATTAAGACAGGCTGTCACAGCTAGAGAAGAAAAGTCAACACTTGGTTTCAAATATTCAGGAAGCAGACTTACTCTCCTTTCAGGGGCTAATGTTGGTGAGTTTAAATTAATGCACATACTTCTTTAGCATTCTGAAAAGTCATGGGCCATTAAGAATCAGAGTGTACTCTACCCATATTCTGCAAATGGAACAACAAATCCTGATCACAGTAAGTCCATTTGCAATACAGTTCCCTGAATACTTTTGGCCCAATGTGAAGACCCGCTGCATAGAAGAAAAGATTCCTGTTCATTGGCAAAGCCCTTCATCAAAGATCTCTGGTGGGTATTTACAAGATTAATGTTATTTTTATGCCTGCCAAAACAACATCCATTCTGCAGCTCAAGGAGCACTGTGGACTTTCAAGTATTGCTGCTTTGAAGAAACACATTTTTAAGGTTGTAGCTGCCACAGAAAAGTGATTTTTCTGATGGATCCAGGCAAAGTAAATTAAAAACCTTCTGCAAAGTATTTTCCATTATAGATGCCATTAAGAAAATCATGATTAATGGAGATTGGGACAAGTTGGTTTTAAGCTTCACTGATAACTCTGAAGGGCTCAGATCTTGGTGGAGGAAGTGAATTCAGATGCAAGGGAAGTAGCAAAAGAAGCAGAATTAGAAGTGGAGGCAAAGAGAGGGGAGGGGAGGCATGACGGGATCCGATAAACACTAAGACACAAAGGGGTCAGCGTGGGGGAGACAAGCAAAGTATAATAACGCCTGTGCATGAAGATGCCATCGTAAAACCATTGCTGGGACTGAAGAGGTGGCTCAGCGGGTAAGAGTGCTTGTTGCTCTACTAGAAGACTTGGAGCTTAGATCCCAGCACCATCATTGGATGGCTCATAACTGCCCAAAAATCCAACTCTAAGGGATCCAGCATCTGCTTTTAGTTTCCGTGAGTTCCACCCCATGCACAACACACACACACACACACACACATATGCATGCATGCGTACACAAGCACAGACCCCACACACACTTAAAGAAACCTTTTTAAAAGACGCATTGTTTTGTATGCTTATGTAAAAATTGTTTTTAAAATAGCATGGTAGAGCTGCAGAATTCTTCTTCCCCAGAGATGATCCCTCTACTCAGTTATTCAGTACCAAGTGTTCAGCCCTGAAATCGTTTTTGCACAAACAACACTAAATGGATTTAGTATGCTGTATTTATATATTTACCTCTGTGTGTGTGTGTGTGTGTGTGTGTGTGTGTGTGTAGTAATAACAGTTAAAGAAAAATGGGTGAGTCATGAACATGAGAAGGAGTATCAGACATGCCAAAGTAGATGGGAAAAATCCCACAAGGCCTCAACCCTACACAAAGAATTACAGGCAACCAAGGAATGCTTTTCCCAGGGAAAAGCAATTGGTTATCCAGTTATTAAATGGTCAGCCCTTAAATCAAACACAGTTACCATTATACAGACTGAGCAGGTTATATTTAGGAAAGTGTGTGTGTGTGTGTGTGTGTGTGTGTGTGTGTGTGTGTGTGTGTGTATCACACATATATACATACATATGCATATATACACATATGTGCAGGCAATAACAATTAATGAAAAAAGAGGCCATGAACTTGAAAAAGAGCAATGATAGATATATGGGAAGATTTGGAGGGAGAAAAAGAAAGGAAGAAATATAACTATATTATAGTCTCAAAAAAATTTTAAAGTAAAAGAATATAAATAAATAGATAGGTGTTAAATACCACATTTAAAGACAGTGTAAATTTGTGTCAGTTTCTTGATGAGTAAATTGTGTACACAAACAAATGCCCACCAAAATGTGCATTTCATTTGGCTTAAATATTCTGCTTTGCAAATTCATAAAGCTGCTCATTCTAATATATCAATGATTTATAGTATTAAAAAATTGTGTTAAATTTCATTATAGTTGGTAAGCCTGCAGTAACATGTCACTGTTGCCCACTTTACTGCAATGATGACTACTTTGCATTACGTGTCTATACAACCCCGTAGAATGTACAGCAACAAGAGTGAGCATGTGATCTAAACCATTTGTTGTTAGCCTTTGTGGAGACTGCTATAGTCATTAGGAACCTGTAGTGGGGCTTGATCTCATATTTTCTGGGCCTGGGAACAGGATGATGGTTGAGACTGTAACATGCTTTGGAGACATTCTATTCCTAGAAAGTTAAATGTCTTATGAGCTACAGCACATTCCAAAAATACACAGCAAATTAAATACGTGGAAAAAGAGGACAGAAAATCATTTTCTGAGACGCTCATTTGCTAAGGCCTGACAGACATCATCCATTTCAGACATGTATTGATCTGCAATCTGCTTTTCTCCATGAAGTTCTGTTTCCCCCAAAGGGACAGTAGCAGGGTCCTGTCTTTATTTTCTATCCTGTGATTCTTGTTAGCATCTACAGCCTCTCTTTGATTCGGCTTTCTCTGAAGACCATTCTTCAAAGTTATACAACTCTTTCTTAAGTTCACTTTCTCTCAGAACTCTTCAGACATGGTTATTTCAGCTGTGTCTTATGTAATGAGGGAAAAAAATGTGCTTACGTAAAAATGAGACAACAAAACAACTACAGATGTGCGTCAACTTAAGATGGAGTTCTGTGCAAATAAACCCATTGTGAGCTGAAAATGTCATAAGTCAAAAGGCATTGAATATGGTGAACCTGCCAAACGTATTAGCAGCTTGATTTATTGAGTCTTGGTTATTTCCTCTTGTGGTTGTCTGGCTGACTTGGAACTGCTGTAGTTGACACTGCCAGTGCCTCCTATCAGTAGTCTGGAAGACTACATACAAAGTAGGCTTTAGTTGAATACATATCATTTTCATGAATCCAGAGTGAGGAACGCTGGGGTGTAGCTTAATGGAGAGATTGCTTGCCTATCACATGAAATGGCTTGAGTTTGTAAGGAGGTTAATATTTGGCAGCTAGCTTTTGATTAGATTTTTTTGTGGTTTTAGTTTTCTACTGTTGGAAACCTTAAAACTCAATGGATTGAGGTCAGGAGTGTGTTCGTTGGGTCTGTGTTGAAGTAGAGGTCCTTCTTAGGATCTTTTCAGGCTCACTGATGCAAAATATCCAAGGACATAACTTCTGATATCTGGGCTCAGCTGAGCTCTCTCTTTTACACACTGCTAATTTTAACTATTTATATTTTCTTTTACTGTTATGTGATTTTTTTCAAAAATGTGCCCATTATTTATTTTGGTTTAGTAATTTATTTTATTATGTTTATTATTTTTAATATTTTATATGAAAGTTTTATAACTATACACAACGTCTTTATTATACCTAACCCAACTGTCCCTGTACAGATCCCTCCAGAACCCCCACAACACTTTCCCTCCTTTCATATCTTCTTTTTTCAATTTTATTTTTAATCCTCTGTGTAAAGTTAGGACTTGGTTCTTCCTCCCAGCCCCATGATCTCAGAAGTAAGACTCAGACTCAAAATATATTTTCAAATACCTTGGCTCTTCTCTGACTGAAATCATAACTTAAGATAACCCATTTATTTTGATCTACATTCTGCCACATGGCTAGTGGCTAGTTACCTGTGCTCAGATACCATGTGTCTGGCTCCTCACATCTTCCCAGACAGATATCCTGTTTGGCTCTATCCCACAATTTTTTCTCTTCCCAAATGTTCCACCTTCAATTTTCTGTCTAAGTCTTAGGCTGTAGGCTTTTTAAATGACAGGTGACACATTCACATAATACACAAGATATTCTCTCTACACCTCTGACTTCAGTTAGTACTGCTCATATATGCAGTGTAGGGTCATCTACTGAGTCATGGGAAACTTAGCAGTGAACACCGCTGCTCAAAAAAATAATTCTGCCTCCCAACAGCAATCAATTTCCAGTAACTCCTCAGCTAGGTGTTGAGTCTGCAAAAGTCCCCATCCAACCCACAAACATGATTTTGTTTCTCTAAGTGTGTAGTATTTACCAGGAAAATGAACTTGGTGAACTGGAACCATGGGTATGCTAGCCTGCGACAGTCAGGTTTACTGAGTGTTCCAACAGCTCTGCTACCAGGCTATCTTGATCTTCAAAACTTTCCCTCTGCTCAGTCTCCAAAATAGTATTTGTATTGCTACTAATGACTGAAGAAATTTATTGAAATCTTTGGGGTGAGTGGTCTCATGTGGGAGTTCTCTTGTGGATGGATCATTTTGTGGGACAGTGGGAGCTGGCAAGTGTGTTATGGGGAGTGTGGGAAGGCTAGGTTCTCACTTCATGAGGTACCTCATCATTCAGTAAACCACCCCATCTTTCTTCATATGGCATCTAAGCCCTGTGAAAGACAAAGGCAGAGGCTCCACAGAACATTGAGGCCTTGGGTCCAGAGTTTCCAAAGCACAGTATGAGCCATATATACAGTGACAACCAAGACTCAATATGAAGAAAGAGCAATAGGAAGTACTATGTTGTGAATATTAGGTTAACACAGCCCCTGAAGAAAAACATTACAAAATGCCAATCCAAAATGGTGGTACCATGATGTGAAACTAGGAAAAGTATTAAGTTCTAAGGGCCCCACCCTCAGTAGCCTTCTAGAAGGGAGTAAGAGAGCTCACCTCTTCCACTATGAGACAACATGAGTTGACACACTGTGGTGATTTGAATATTCTTGACCCAGGGAATGTCACTATTTGTAGGTGTGGCCTTGTTGGAGTGGGTGTGGCCTTGTTGGAGGAGGTGTGGCCTTGTTGGAGGAAGTGTGGCTTTGTTGGAGGAGGTGTGGCCTTGTTGGAGAAGTGTGTCATTGTGTATGTGGATACGGATGTGGATGTTTTGAAGACCCTCATTCTAGCTGCCTGGAAGCCAGTCTCCTCCTGTTCGCCTTCAGAACAAGATGTTAAACTCTCAGCTCTTCCTGTGCCATGTCTGCCTGGACACTGCCATGCTCCTGCCTTGATGATAATGGACTGAACCTCTGAACCTGTAAGACAGCCCCAATTAAATGTTGTCCTTATAAGAGTTGCTGTGGTCATGGTGTCTGTTCACAGCAATAAAACCCTAACCAAGACACACACCATCTTTAAACCTGAAAGCACACCCTCATGAAATTATGTCTGCTATATCCTTGGAATTTGTATCCTGGGAAATTTGGGAAAATAAAATTATGTTGTAAGTGAGCCACTAAGTGAGAGAGAGAGAGAGAGAGCGAGAGAGAGAGAGAGAGAGAGAGAAAATTGACCAATAGAACACCTTACTCAGATATGTATGTAAAACAAGAAAATATCTCCTTAGGATAAATTTGTTTTACTGATTCAGATTTATGGTATTTATTTATAGAAGTCAATTAATTAAAACCCATTTCTATTTTCTTTAATATAAAAATATAACTCACAAAGAAGCAAATGAATTGCAGTTTCAACATCTAATTTAATTTATGTATTTATAGTATACCTAATATAACTTATATATTTTCTCTCAGTAACGTGGCATAAAGAAAATTTCTGCTCAAGTAGTTGTAAATGCTCAGGCTGTGCATCACTTACCCTGGGGCCTCAGAACACTGTGTGATTGGAAGAAGTGCTATGATTTTTATCTACTCAGAAAATAGATGAGCCCACCAATCCCAGAAAATACAATAAATTAGAACCCCCAGTGATTTCATTTTTAAAATATATCACATTTGCAATACAAAGACTGCCATCAAAACATATATAAAATTCAAATTAATTCCTCTAGAATGTCCAGAAACACTGGCAAACTTGTTTGTCTTGATGAGTTTTCCTCAAGTGGAGGGAAGCTAACCAGGCAGTATAAAGGAATGGATTCTTCCGTGTTTGGGGTGCCACCACATCCTCAAAACTATCTGTTAGGCTCTGCTGAAGATGTTCCTTCCACCTTTTAAAAATTGTCAACAACAACAAACTAAAAGAATTGCCTAGCCCCCCCCCCCAAACAAACAATCAACCAAAAAAACGAAAGAAAGAAGCCGCTGTTAAAACTGTGACACTTTTCAGCTTGCTTGTATGACCTGGGAATGCACTTGCATTTTCAGTAGAGGTCAGACTTTTAGTTCAGCCAGCAGGAACTCCAGTTCACCCTCACCACTGCCTTTGCTGAAGCTGCCTGTTCAGCAACAGGAAGCTATGTGATCTTCATTCAATGTTAATGAATCCTTTGCTTCCACAAAGCAGCTCAACAACAGAGGAGTCTTTGAGGAAATCAGGCAACTCAACCATCCAAGTAGGTTCCAGAAGGAAACAAAAGATTTGTCAAGAGTGTAGCAGGCTGCAGTTATAGTTCTGTGGGTAGGGTGCTTGCTTGGCATGTGTTAATCCCTGGGTTCAATCCCCAGCACTGTATAAACTGAGCCTAAGATTCATACCTGAGATCCGAGCACTGAGTCACAAATGGGCATATATACATATATCATATGCATACACGAATGCTAAGATGTTAATACTAAGAAATATAATTGCTAAACAATCCAGAATAAATAACGTATTATCTTGGAACAGAGTCCTCAAGAAATCAAAGTATAAGCAGGATATATATGAAAGCCCTTTCTATGTTAGCATCAGCCCATCAGCCCCTAAAAACAGGACCAGTCCAGCATATAGGACTAATGGCACCTCTTATTTATTGTTATCTCAATGTCTGCTGTCAGCCTTCTGTAATCTGGTGACAGGACACACTGACCATCCATTATTGATGGGCACAGCCAGACTAAGCTAATTAAGGGAGTCCTATGGTGTAGGAAAAAGCAATTTTCCAGGATAGGCACAAGGCCCAAATCTAGTGGGTTACAATTCATTTGTAGGATATTCTTGCTGAAACTAAATACAATCACTTCTTATGTTTGTTCCTTAAAATCATTTTTTTTTTAGATTTTATCATCATCATCACCATCATCATCATCATTCTTTAATCATTTTTTATAGTCCAGTCATTATCCCCCTCCCAGTCCACCCTCTGACATTTCCTCATCCCATTTCTCCTTCCCCATCTCCAAGAGGATGTCCCCAACCCCGACTCCCACCCCACCAGACCTCCCTATTCCCACCCCACCAGACCTCTCCACTCCCACCCTACCAGACCTCCCCATTCCCTGGGACCTCAAGTCTCTCGAGCGTTAGGTTCATCTTCTCTCATGGAGGCCAGACACGGAAGTCCACTGCTGTATATGTGTCCGGGGCCTCATATCAGCTAGTATCTGCTGCCTGCTTGGTGGCTCAGTATAACATTAAGATCCAGGCTTCTTCAGAGAGACTTTATAACTTATGTTTTAGTGGTGCTATTTGTTTTCTAGGTTGGTATTCTTTCTTGCTCATTGCAGGTTCTTTTAGAAATCAACAAGGTTGATGTGATAACTTACTTCTTATAGTCATCTAATTGAAAAAACATCTCCAAAAACATTCCATTATTGAATATTTTCTATCCTCCAGGCAGGGAGTACTAGACTCCATGGTAATCAAACACACATGCACCCAAAAGCCCCGATTCTCATCACCTGAAGTCCACCGTTAAGCCATGCATTGGTGTTTAAAGGATTAGAAACATTAAAGGTACAATCATAAATTATAATAGTCACTATAAAGGAAGGCTCCATGTCACACTAACAGTGTGCACCAAAGTTGCTATGGATTCTCGGACAGGCTAGTTCACCTTCCTCGTCTGGGTTTCTTCATCTATAAAACCAGAATAGTAGTGTCACAAAATGTTCTGGAGACTAAACAGGAGTTCTTAAAAGAGATCCAGGCCATCACTGGAAATCAACAAATTTTGATACTTATTAATAGATAATCATCACCGCCACCAATATCATTATTATTCAAAGAGATCTGATCCACTCTATGAGTAGGAACTTTTCCTAAAGAAGTGGCATTTGAGTTGAATTATAAAGGATTGTCAAGAGTTTGCTCATACAAGGGTGGTAGCTTCCAATGTTCCCAGGCTATAGAATTATGGGGAACAATTAATTGATGGTGGCAGAAAGCCTGGAGCCTTGAAAAACCAAGAGAAGCCAGTATGGTGAGAATGCAGGGGTAAGGGGAAAATAAGTGTTCAGATAGAGGTGATAAGGATTCTGATCACGAACCTTATAAGATGACGAGGAAGAAATTGAGTGGTGTAATCAAAGTTTAATTTTTAAACGGCACTATGGATTTTTGTGAAGAAGAAACTGATGTAGGGACAGAGCAGATATGGCTAACCGTTTGGCAAGACATGCTGGTTACTTGTTACAGGGCAGTGGCTGTGACAGAGATTCTAGTTGGAATAAACCTTCTAGGACTAGAGGATATTATCCAGTGTGTAAATATTTAAGAAAGTAATGAAGGAATTTATCAGAAGGATGAGTAGAGAAGGAACAGGCATTAGGGACGGAGCTGATGAAATACCAGACTCATGGTGCTTGAGGGTTACAATCTCAAAGAAACAGAAACTATGGGGATCCTGAATACCCAGAGGAGACTTGAGGCCACTCATAACTCTTCCTAGAGGCCATCTTGGATCCTCTAAGAAGCATCCAGAAAGAAATGTATGGTGGTTTGAGTGTGCTTGGCCTGTGGGAAGTAGCACTATTAATGGGGTAGCCTTGTTAAAGGAAGTGTGCTACTATGGAGGTGGGGCTTTGAGGCCTTGTATGTATGCTCCAGTTTGGCCAGTGCGGTCCAGACCTTCCTCCTGGCTGTCTGCAGAGCACAGTCTCCTTCTGGCTGCCTTCAGATCAGGATGTAGAACCTTTGGCTGCTCCAGCACCATGTCTGCCTACACATGCCATGCTTCCTGACATGATGATAATGGACTGAACCTCTGAAACTTAAGACAGTCCCAATGAAATGTTTCCTTTTTACCTTGCTTTGGTAATATTGTCCCTTACAGCAATGAAGCCCTAACTAATATGGAAGCTGATACTAGGAGTGGGGTCTGGATCTCACTGGCTAGACTTGAGCATATATATGAGACCTCAAAGCTCTGCCTTCACAGTGACACACTTCCCCTCACAAGGATATACCTCCTCTAATAAGGCCACACCTCCTAAGAGTGCCACTCAACACGGGACAAGTGTGTTCAAACCACCACAGAATGCTTCCTCCCTCTTCCTCCCCATGGCATCCCATACTTAACAAGGCACTCCTGCAATAAAGGAAACCTGAGTGTCACAGAGCAGGAGAAATTCAATGAAATGCCTTTCCCCAGAACAGTGATTTCAGAAAAATATGATCCAAAAGAAACTCACAAGGACCAGTCCTCTGATATCAAATCATCTGTGTAGTTCCAGAAACCATTCTGCATTCAACACAACTGAAAAAGACTCAGTCATCTCTAATTTTCGTACAGGTGAAACGTCAAGGCTGCTCGGATCATGAAGCTATATGAATATAAAATACTGCTTGAAAAAAATACATTTTTGCAGTTTAGGTGTAAATCATTTATCCTTTTACAAAAGCAAGGTAACAGCATATTACAGAGTGAGGTCTGTGACAGAAGACATTAAGGCGATGGAAAAATAATTATTTGCAATTAGCCTACCAAGGCTTTAATGAAATAGAAATTATAAGGGACATTGGCTTCAAATTAGAAATCTTAAATAGTTTAGCCCCCAAATTGCTTTTTAATACGTTGAATTAATTGTTAGTATTTACAAAATCCATAAATTCCAGATGAATATCAGGTTTTTAGCTCTGCTTTAAAACATCAAGTTGTGGCAGAGCTGGACACACACTCACGAGATGACGGTCAGGATGCTTCCATCCTTTGATTGTGAGTCCATTTTGATTGATATTGCTGAAGTTTCTCAAGGAGACCTATATACCCAGGCCAAGCAGCAGTGTTGCTCTTTGCTAACACAAAAGTGAATGCTTCTTAGGTTCATAGAAAACTAAAAGCAAAAAGATAACCGGGCATGTTTAGGAACACTGAACAATTTCATTAGAAACTGGAAGCGATTTCTCTCTGTGCTCTATGTAAGTTGGGCCTGTATATAATAAGTACACCTCATTCTTTTCCATCAGCTTCATCTTTTACCTGATCCCTGAAGCCATCTGAGCTGTGACCTTAGTTTGCATCCTTAACTGTAGAGCCTGAGGTAAGGACTCCAGTACTGGAGAGTTATTTGAGAGGGAATCTTAGCTATTAGAAGTCAGAGATTGAAGAGGGTGAGAGACAGGGAAGAGGAGAGCAGGTAGGAAGCAGGAGGTATGTTAGACTCTCCCCACTATAGACCACAGATCTAAGACAGAAAGATACTACAGTCTCAAGACATTTGCTGTAATAAGACCTCTTGATTAAATGTAACTCAAAGATGAAAGGGTGTAGTTAGCTTACAATTCCTGGTTACAGTCCATTATTGCAGGAGTGGCAAGGCAGGAATTTAAAGTACCAGACCACAGTCAGGAACGGAGAGAGAAACACAAGCAGCCACACTGCTACTTGCTCTGTAGCTGTACGCCTCTCTATGCCTGTAGAGTCTAGCGCCTAACCCATGCAATGATACCACACACAGTGGATTGAGTCTTCCTACGTCAAGTAACCATCAAGACAATCCCAGACATAGCCACAGGCTGACCTGACCTAGATAATTCCTCAACTGAAGCCATCTTCTCAGGGATCCTACATGGTGGCTAGCTGACAATTAAAAACCTAACCATCACAAATGCAAACAGAACTAGATCATGGGAGACAGAGAAAGGGCCACTCACTCATTGTCTCCTAATCCCTACTAGCTGATGGCTGTCCCAGAGCTGTGAAATCCCCTGCACTACCAAGTTGCCCTTGCTTCCCAAACTGGAGTGCAAAAGGAAGCTCAGGGGTGCAGTGCCAAGCCTTGTAGCCTGCAGTGCACATGAGCCAGCATGGCACCTCAAGGGGAGTGACAGCATGCATTTAAAAGGTGCGAGCCCCAAACTGAGAATGGCTACAGCTCTTGGTACTCCTTTGATAAGAACTTGAAAAGCATAGACTCTCATACTGAAAAGGTAAGAGACAGCATGACACAGTGGGTCTAAAAGATCAGTCAGCTACAGTTCTCTGGATTTGACGCTTCCGACTGGGTTGGTTATTTAACCACTCTGACTGGCTTTCCTCAGCTATAAATCAGTGATGATCACCACCTGGGCACCTTATTCCTGGGTGGCTAGCATGACCAGTTGTAATAATTATGATCGCAATAAGCACGTGCTTTTCCCATTCTGTCTATTTTTCTTATAAGTGCTTCTTCACTAGCGATATAAGACTAGTTTATACCCTAGTTAAGGCTCAAACATTTTCCCACAGCAGAGTCTGAAACAATGCATTATTTTTTCACGTACTTAGCATCACTTAATTCCTTTGGAAAATGCTAATAAATGAAAATAAGTGTAAACTATATCTAAGGTCCCAATATAATTTCTCAAATAATGTTCTAAGTTTCAATTCCCGAAAGAGAGGTTAAAAAATAATGCTATTTATCCAGCAAAAGGTTGAGAACATCTAAAATATTGATATCTGAGATTGGGTTTCTCCATTATTCAAATAAGTTAATAGGATTTTTTAAATCTGAAAATTAACTAAAGCATAGCTGCTTAATATGTTCTGAATTCTGAGAGACTTTTTATCAGTAATAGTGACCTCACATGTTTCTAACATACGTATCATCTGCCCATTCTATTAAAGACACATTCTATTCAACAGACCTATGGCAAGTTAACACTCTAAAATATTTCCAGAGAGGTTGATAGTCTTTGGAACATATTTTGTATGGGGAAAAAAAATCACTCTAGTTACAATCTGAAAACAGAAAGCTTCAAACTAAGCCACAAAGAGGCAGCATCTGGTATGTCTGGGAAGCCGTGCTGGAATTTGGCTAGAGGGCTGACTGTGAGCCAAGCAGAATCTTTACCTGAAAATTTTTAGTTTGCCCAGTCTTGCTAATGGGACTGCTAAAAGAACTTCAAATCTGCCTTTGTATAGTGACTGTAAAACCAAGATGGCGGCATGCTGAAGTCCTCTTCCTGCACACCAAAAATATTCTTCTAAAGCAGTGGTTCTCAACCTTCCTAGTGCTATGATCCATTAATTCAGTTTCTCATGTTGTGGTGACCTCCAACCATAGAATTATTTTGTTGCTACTTTATAACTGTAATTTTGCTACGGTTAGGAACTGTGATGTAAATATCTGATATGCAGGATATTTAACATATGACCCCTGCAGGCTGAGAACCGTTGTTCTAAAGGTTCACAGTGCAAAGGTAGGTCCCTTCCCATGTGCCCCAGACACTTCAGGGTGCTATCCACATTTCAATTTGATCTCAAGTATTTGCATGGTCACCTGTCCCCACCAATTTGGTTTAGAAATTCAAAATCTTTGGGAGAAATCCTATTCATTGATTGTTGTGAAAAGTATAAGCTGGACTGAGGAATATTTTTCAGTTTCAAACTTCCTGACCAGTTTTAGTCAAAGACCTAAGTGACTGTGAACCACTCTTTGCTGTGATTATTATAGCTAGTGCCCTAATGATCCAAGTGCCAGAAGCTTGGTCACTATAGTGATCATATTGAGAAGGGGTAGGACATTAAGAGATGGGGCCTAATGGACATGATTAGGTCCCTGAGGGCTCTGCTGCCTCTAGTGGATCATGTCCTTTTGGAGAGTCTGAGCTAAGTCCATTTGAGACTGAGTTAGCCTTATTTTGGGGAATAAGTTAGGTGTCCTGGGACTGGATTAGTTATTTTCAGTATTGGTTGTTCTAATTGGCTTCCAGCCCATGAAATGGTGTCACCTACACTCAAGATGAGTTTTCCTGACTACACTAACCCAGCTAAGAAAATCTCTCTCTTGCCGAAGGGTTAACCTAATATACAAAACTCCTCATCCAGGATTCCTTCCCAGGTGTGATGGTTTGTATATGCTTGGCCCAGGGAGTGGCACTATTCGGAAGTGTGGCCTTGTTGGAGTAGGTGTGTCACTGTGGGTGTGGGCTTAAGACCCTCACTCTAGCTTCCTGGAAGTCAGACTTCCACTAACAGCCTTCAGATCAAGTTGTAGAACTCTCAGCTCTGCCTGCACCATGCCTGCCTGGATGTTGCCATGCTCCTACCTTGATGATAATGGACTGAACCTCTGAACCTGTAAGCTAGCACCAATTATATATTGTTCTTATGAGAGTTGCCTTGGTCATGGTGTCTGTTCACAGCAGTAAGATCTTAACTAAGACAATGACCAAAAACAACTTGGGGAGGAAAGGGTTTGCTTCATCTTACAGGTTACAGTCTATGGTTGAGGGATGTTAAGGCAAGAACTCCAGCAGAACAGGAACTCAAAGCAGAAACATGAAAGAACTCTGGTTGCTAGCTTGCTTGCTGTCTTAGGTTTTTGTCTAATATAGTCTTAGCCCACCTACATAGGATGGTAGAGTCCCCAGTGCACTGGACCCTCCTGTATTAATTACCAATCAAGAAAAGCTCATCCTGGTGGAGGAATACCTCAAGGGAGACTCTCTCTTTACAAGATGTGTCCCCTTGACACCCAAGCCCAGCTATCAAACTAAACACCCCATTGCTGTGCTCGTGGACTCATGCCTGCAGAGGCTACTTGCTCAAGATGGAGTCCATCACATTCCACAGGAGCTTTGACAGTTTAATTGTTGCTGTTGGAGTGAGAATCATTTCCCTGAGTGGTATCCCCACAAATAAGTTGCCCATGCTCCAGGATATAGCCCCACAGCCAAGCAACTCTAAACCCAGTGAGTCACAAAAGAACAAAACAACACAATCAAGACGTGAAATCTGAGAGGGACATGTTTAGAGGAGAGTCAACAGGAATGGGGCAAATAAGAGAATGATACTCGGCTGAAGATGACCAAAGGACATTATGTGCATCAACGAAATGGCCAAAGAATAATAAACCGATTTTAAAAGTCAGAGAGCTAAAATAATTACACTGACAATTCTTAGGATATCTTCAAAACAAATCACTGAGGAAATTGAAAAAAAATCACAAAATTGTTTCAAAAGTAAACTACAGAATACATGCAGAATAAAAATGCAACCTTAAGTACATGACTTGATGAATCTCTTAGACTTATAACGTAACGTAATCATGGGAGCACAACCCAGATCGGGATGAGCTGTGCTACTCCTCCAGCCTCACCTTTGCCATGCCTGATTTTTTTAACAGGTGTGGCTGCTTCTTTTGTTTAGCACTGTCTGGCTGATTTATCTGCTCTTCCATGCACCTGAAGATTAATTTGTCCCACAATATGCTGTTCCATTGTATGAATACAATAGCTTGTTTGTTCATTTCAATATTTAGGAGCAATTTGGGATTTCCTCAGTGAGAGGCTTTGGCGGGAAGAGGAGATGACAAATGTCTTTTGACAAGTCCCTTGCTGCACGTGCAGGTGTATCCACTGATAGTAATTTGCTGTCTCACATTTGTCTCGTTCAGCTTGTAGTAGCTAGCTCATGCTCCCAGGATGGTTCTATGAGAAGTCTGAACATATTCCCATTGCTTACATTTGCTCCTTTAAGCTTATGGGCTTGGGTATGTGTCCAAGTGTGTATTCACATGTGTGTCCAGGTCCATGTGTGCATGTGTGGGGAGGTCAGTGATCTATGTCACATGACTTCCTTAGTCCCTGTGCACCTTATTATTTTCACACAGGGTTTTTCAGTGAACCTGGGGCTTGCCAATTCCACTAGACTGGCTGGCCAGCAACCCCAAGGGACTTCCTCACTCTACCTCCTCAGTGTTGCAATGGCAGACTGATGGGCGTGTGCTGCTGCACCCAGCTCTGTGTGTTGTTGCTGCTTTCTTTTGTTCTGGTTTTACACTGGTTCTGTGAATCAAATCCAGGTCCTCATTCTTGTATAATAAACACTTTATGATACGAGTTGTCTTCTTAGCCCTGTGTGTCTCACTGAAGTACCTCATTGTGGCTATTTGTGGTTTGTTAATGGGATTGAACAGTTTCTCAAATGCCATTGGTCATTTGGCTAGTCTCCTTTATTTAGGGGCTCAATCTCCCACTCAAACTGCCTGTCTCTCCTTCTTAACATGGATTTTTTACATGCTGTTGTTATATACTGCAGTTTTCTCCAACATTATGGCTTATTTTCTCACACTTTTGGGAAGAAGAAAAGTCCTGATTTAAATATAACTTCGTTTATTAAGCTTTCCTGTTGCATGTACAGTTTTTTTTATCTTATTTCAGAAGTCTTTTACTATTTCAAAATTACAAAGCTGTTCTCCTACACTATCCTTTAGATGCTGTATTGTTTCTTTAACGTAATTAGGTTTAAATGCTTCTTGAATTGATTCTGTGAGTAGCACAGAATTTGAATTTCCTTTTTGAAATAAAGATATCTGATTAATTCAAAGCAATTTACCAAAAATGGCATCTTTCCCCTACCATCCTACAGAATCAGCATTTGTCATGAATTAAATATGTAGTTTATACAATCCTGGTACTGAAGAGCAAAGTTCTTAAGTGCTATCAAGGTGTGCACACTCAACCCACTTGTGCATAAAACATGTTTTCAAAGATCTCCTGTGTTCATTATACATGAGACTCTTCTCTCAGTAACTCACAGGCTATGGGATGAGAAGCAGCAAGTAGATCCATGTGATTATGTTATGGCCACAAGATTTTCACATTTAAATTATTACTACATAACTGACATCCCAAGACATGATTAAAGATAAAGCAACCTGTTCAGTGTATAATGTAACTTGGATGTATGTTTTCAGACATGGCTCTCTCTCTCTCTCTCTCTCTCTCTCTCTCTCTCTCTCTCTCTGTGTGTGTGTGTGTGTGTGTGTGTGTGTGTGTGTGTGTGTGTATGTGTGTGTATTTCAACAATTAAAGAAAAAGAAGTCACAAATTTGAGAGAAAGCAGGACAGGAGACAGGAAGGTCTGGAGAGGGAAAGGAATTGAGAAATGATGTGGATATATTAAAATCTCAAAAGATGAAACATAAGCTTAAAAGTAAAACATAACATGTACACAAATCATTTATTTGATTTCATGGTTTTGCTGCTTTACTATCAGGATATAACCTGCAGGGCACGTGTAAGTTAGCCATCTGTTGTTGCTCCGTTTCCAATACCCCCCTTTTAAAGACTTATTACAGTTTTATTTGTGTGTGTTTGTGTGTCCACACATGCATGTGCACTTGAGTGTATGCAAATACGTATGGGTACTCACAGCCTCACAGTCAAGAAAACAGTGTCTATCCCATGGACCTGAAGTTACAATTAGTTGTGAACTACCAGGCATGGGTGCTTGGAACTGAATTCCCTTCCTCTGAAAGAGCAACAAGAGCTCCTAAGCACTGAGCCATCTCTCCGGCCCCTCTAATACTCTTTAAGTGCACAATAAACAAACTGTTTAATTAATGAACTAATAAATAACTCATTCACACAAATAAAATAGCACTACCTGTGAATTTACCAAATTAAGTTAAAAACAAAAAAAGCATATGGACTTGTGGGTATTTAAAAAGTATGCCAGCCAGTCCCATGAACTTACCAGATATGCTAGCCCAGTGAAGGATACAAGTTCTCATCTGAATAAAGAGAATGACACCTGTTACTAGGGTACTGTGGGTACTGTGGCACCCACCGTTACATGGGGCAGTACATGTGTCACAGAGTCTGAACTCCCAACTCTGACCCTCTGGTTCCAGCTTAGCATGAACCACTCAGTTGCTGTCTGGCTAGACCTGTGTCTGAGACCCTACCTGAAACTATGCACCTTCATTTTCTAAAACTTCTTTTCTGATCACCAAAGGGTCTTTTCCTTGCCCCCCCCCCTCTCTCCACTCTGCCTCTGTCTTCAGTACAGCCTCTTTGAACTCTGCAGCCTCTCTAACCCTTTTGTATTCTGTAACCTACATACCGCCCTGGGAAGTGTAATGTGTGATCTGCAAGTTAATATTAGTAACTAGAATGGAATCAAAGACATTCACACACTGTCAAGGGAACTCAAGATTTCTTGGTGAGTTACAACCACTGACACCGCTTATAAATTTATTGTTAGTAAATAGTCACATTATGGCCAGACACAAACGTGTCCACCTATGTTTCCGGTATAGTATTTTCACAGCACTGGTACTGCTATAGGCTAACAGTACAGTGACAGTAAATGCAGTGGAGTGGTAACAGAGTCTCCAGGGCGTTACCGTGGGAGCCAAGCCAACCTGCCTTTCTACACCTGCCCAGTTGTCATTGCATTAGGTCAACTGTCTCTCATCATTTATCTAAATTATCTTAATATTTTACAGTTATGCTCTCTCTCTCTCTCTCTCTCTCTCTCTCTCTCTCTCTCTCTCTCTCTCTCCCCCTGATTTACCTTCCAGACTTCCAGGAAGTCATAGTATATTTAGCAGACGGATTAAGTCTCCGGACTTGGTCTTCAGCAGAGGCACCATCTTCCAAATCATCAGCAGGATATTCAAAGCTCCTATACATGGGGTGAGAACATGACTGACAGAAAGTATTTGATTGACACTTGCTGAATAGCTAGGCTCCACCCACCTTACTACTCTTTCGTACTTTGCCAAATGCCGTAATTAAACGTAAGCTCAATGCATGCCTTCTCCATTTCTGCTTCATGGTTCATGCTCAGCATTTTGCCAACTCAGTGTTCAAAAACTATGATATAAGAGTTCCACATCCATCCAGCTCTTGAGAGGGAAAGACATAGTGTTTTATTTGAGCTTTCTTTAGACATTTAAGTATCTTGTACTATGATATCAGATCTCATACCATATTTATTTGTTTAGTGTTTCCTCTATTATTTTCCAAACTATTTCAGAGTTTTAATGTTATAATTATTAGAATGCTTGGAGCATATGTATCTATGCCTTTCTTCTCTTGCTAACTAAATATTTATTTATGGTAGATAATTAGCGAGTAGTTATCAAATAAATAAACTGTTCTCACTTGTCCAAAAATCACTGTTCTTTTCCAGCACCACAAACATCACTAAAACTGCAAAAGACAACAAATATTACCTTGTAAGAAATGAAGATGAAGGGTTCTGGGGTTGATGAATAAAAGAAGCAAAAGATTTAAAAGAGCATAATCGTGAGAGAAGAAGCTGATGGTGATGGACTTTCCTGTCACCTCCTCTTTCTCTGATCAGGAAGTGACTTCTGTTGTTAGTGTTATAGAGTGTCCAGGTCCCCAGCTCCAAGGTATAGTAGATGCGAGTTAGTGGTCTCAACCAGGTAACTTCTGTGACTCCTGGCATTCTGAGATGAGACCAAATGTTAGCAAGATCAGTGCTTTGCCTTGATGCCTGCCTATGGGATAAATAAATCTCAGGGAATGATCGCCCTCTCAAGATTTGTTACTTTGCTAACTTGCTTCAGACTTGAGCTCTTATATGCCATAGCTCATCACAATAAGCATCCTATCTGCCCACATCAGATCAACACAGGCAACTGAGAAACCCATTCATTTAACATCCATTTTAAATCACTCTTTACTCCCCAGGTAGAAGTCAGGAAGAAAATGTCCCTAACACAGATCAGGAAAACTCAAAAAAAAATCTGTTTCAACTCCCAGTTCACGTCCTCTTTCATCCTTGTGGAAATGGCTTCCTGTGGTGATTCAACTGAAAATGGTCCCCATAGACTCGTGTGCTTGAATGCTTGGCCCACAGGAAATGGAACTATTAGAAGGTGTGGCTTTTTTGGACGAATTGCATTATTGTAGGGGTAGGCTTTAAGGTCTTATATGCTCAAGCTATGCCTAGGGTGGTACTATCTCTCCCTGATGGTTGCAGATCAAGATGTAGAACTCTCAGATCCTCCAGCGCCTGTCTGCTGGACACTGCCATGCTTCCTGTCATAACGATAATGAAATGACCCTCTGAAACTATACGCCAGCTCCAGTGAAATGTTTTCCTTTATAAGATTTGCCGCAGGCATGGTGTTTCTTCACAGCACTAAAATCCAAACTAAGACACTTCCAGAAGCAACCAGTCCAGACCAGCACCATAGGAACAAAAACTTCCCAGCATCAGCATCCTGTCAAACATATTTCCCAGAATCCCCTTCCTAGTTTCTAGGCCCTTCCTTGTGTCAGACACACACAAGCCCAGACTCACAGCCTAGAGCCCTGCACACAGTGGACATTCACTAGGGGAGCAGAACAGTGAGTCCCAAGTCAGAATTGATTTTAGAGATTTTTCAGGCACTTCTATGATGCTTCTAGTTCAATCTTTGCACCTCAGAAGGAGAGGAATCACACTCCCAATAACCCACATTCCTGAAGGACTCTAAAGGAAAGACAAACCTTATCTTACACCAAGAATTGACCCAACTAACTTCCATTTATCTCTATTTACACAAAGCTCCCAGTCTGTCTTTAGGTTGGAGCCACCCACCTCTTCTGGCCAGAGCATGATTCATTAAAAACTGCATATTTCACATGTTAAACACCACCGATGAACTGCAGAATGTATAAGAAAAGCAACAACAACAACAAAAAAAAGATTTTAAGGCCATTCCTTTCTTAGCTACTTTCTCCGTCTCTACACCAAAGCCAGTACCATTGTCTATCCCATCAAGAAACCAGTCAGAATCTTTAACGTTCAGAGCCTGGTACACCAGGGCAATGATCTCTGGTCCATTTTGGTCAGCAGTGTGTCCCAATGTCTATCTAGAGCAGTGGCATTCAGACTATTCATACTTCACATGAATAAATATCAGACCGCCATCTGCCCCTGTTTATTTCCTGTTTGCTGATAGCTTAATCCTGAAGTAAATGTTAAATGCATTTGAGATCAATTGTGTTTAAAGGTTGAAAGACACAGCAAGCATTCGAGTCTTCTCCTGAAGCTCTTGATTCTCTCCCTGTGTGAGCTGAGCAACAGAAAGCCACTAGACTATATTATTTTTATACTCCATAAATGTCTTCTCAGTGTAATAATTAACATAATACCATCTGCTTCAGTGTAGATTTGGAATATGAAATGGACATAGTAAAATGAGTTTAAGTCTTCTGTAAAATTGCTTTCAAGGAAATTTTCAATTAAGTTGCTTATTGTCAACAAACCACAAAATAATTTTCTCTAAGAGTAATATGTTCAGTCTTTGACTCGCCTAGAAAATAGTATGCAATGTTTATCAGACAATGTAAGCCATACAAGCCAATACACTTTGTTTTGTTTGCCTCCTTGCCTGAACACCAGGCAACTCAGAGCTAAAGTCAATGTTCAGAATTATTACAAGCATGGTTGCAATATAAACACCCACACTGAGACCCAAATACAGGACTCATTCACTCTCATTTTACTTACAGATCTGAGTACATTTGGGTCCCTGATGATCTTCTGCTACCTTCTGGTCTATTCCTTCTCTTTTTATGCATAAAGCTCTACAGGAAGTACTGAGGAGACCCCTTTCTGTCCCAAGTTCTGTCCCTTCAATCCTGCTCCTTACTCTGCCTTTCTGTTCCATGCTCTGTCTTGGGGGTTTGGTTTCCTTACTTAGCCTATTAAAGCCCTTCCTCTAATTAATTAACAGATAATATTGTTAATAGTCCACTCTGCCATTTTCCAAATCACAAGTTGATGTCCCAATGCCTAAGATAATTACTCTGTATTTTCTGCTTCTTATTTTTCCACCGTCATGGGGTGACCTTGCTGGCTAACTCACTGAGGAAATGAACACCCTAAAAGAGTAACTGCCACCTTCCATGAACCGAGGCATCCACCAATTGTGGCATACCCCTCTCGGTTCATCTACCTATAATCTGACCTCCAATCATCTGAGGCATGGTAGATTGTGCAGGACCCCACATGGCTTGCTTATCAAAGATAAACTGCCATGACTGTTTTTCTCTTATATGTAATCATTTTGTAATCTCTCCTAAATATTTCCATAGCCATACAAATATGCTGAAATACAAAGAAGGAGAAATGGGGGCATACAAATGGTATGGGTGTATCCATGTTTCTCCTTTACATCTGCCCCAATTCTTCTAATACTTATTCTTTTTAAACTCCAAAGTGTTGTCCATATTTTATTTCCCTACTATTCTTACTTTTCTATCTTTTCCTAAAGTCCCTTCAGTCAAACTTTTATCCAGACTTCTCCCATCATCAGATCCAGAAGGCCTTCTTTCCAAGACCTACCCATGCCCATGTCTGTCTTCCTTCAGCACTATACACTAGTAGGCCTTAACATCTTCCCAGTTCTTAGTGATGAAAGCACCAAGCATTAGCTGAATACTTCTATCTCTTATATTAACCCAGTAAAAGCACTCCATTTGTCACCCTCTTCTGTGTCCTCTCAACAAACTAAATTTTGGATATTAAGAGAAAATAGCTCATGAAACAGGCTAGAAACTTTCTTATGGAGAATTCAGGAACACAGTCATGATGGCCAAAGTTATACCATCCATCTTAGACCATAAAGGTAAATGAGGGATACACCCCATCAATAAGCATGATTAATTAAAAGGACACTGAATCACTTCTTTGGGGGTCTAGACTGCCAGTCACCACACTTCAATGACATTAGGCATAATGTTTCTGTTCAGTACTTCTATTCTGCTTATGCAACTATTGGGATTTTCCTTCCAGATGATACAGTATGGTGTACATGAAAGACATTAGCATCTGTTCCTAGCAGGATCTCTTGTGACTTGCTTAGTCAGTCCATGGATTCTGAATTTTAATCTCACATATCCTGAGCTCATGAACTAGAGCTTAAGTTACAAAATGACTCATAATTTTTCACAGTCTTCACAGAATAAAGTGCTTCTCTATACAATACTAAGGAACCTGCAATAATAAACTGCTAGCCCTTAAGCCTGACCACTCATATGCTTAATGGTTCAGATACACACATGTCTAAGGTTCTAGAAATGTGAACCTCATCTGAGGAACGTTCTATAAAATCAGTGATGGATTCCCTGTGTTCAGGAACTGAGCTTGCAACATCATTAGATGACAGTAGTCTCATGAACAGTAAAGCTGACATGCTGGATTCCAGTATTTATTCTTCATAAGCCAACAGTAAAACCTGATTTGCTCAGCAGAGCAACAAAGATTAAAATGTGTTTTTACAAATAAAAGAGCCATAGTGAACTATTGACTTACTATACAAATGTCCTGAAACAAACCTGGGAAACATGCTTAAAATAGTGCTGGCTGTAGTCACAGGGGCTTGACTACCCAGGAATCCAATGCTTAAAGTTGTTTCATAAATTGCAGTGGAGGAAGGGGATCCATTATTCTACATTCAAAGATGTCCCTCTGGCACATTCAACCATAATACCCATTATTGTCAAACACTATACCTACGTATCCATGCTCTGATTGTCTCCTTTTGTGGTTTGTGTGTGTTTCCAAGAGTTCATGTGCTGTGAGCTTGGCCCTCAGTGTGTAACAGAGAGGGACTTTTAAGGGGCAGGTGAGGTTACTTCTGGCTCCTTTCCTTACTCTGGGTCTCTGTTTTACCATGTGATCTCTCCCTCATGTGTGTATATACTGTTATGATGCTATATGACTGACCATCGCTACAGGGCCGAGCTAATGCTGATGTCATGTCCTTGATCCTCCAGCTGTGAACTAAAGGAAATTCTCTTTCATTATGAAGTTTCTAGCCTCTGGTATTTTGTTATAGCAATAGAGAATAGATAAACACACCTCCCAAGTGAAAATAACAGCATGAAGCACCATGCTTCAAAGTCTGACTATACAAGTAGCCAGAATATTGTAAAGGCAAGTTATCTACTTATTTTTTCTGTTTCTTCCTTAGGACAGATCAATATCACAATTTCTTATATCCTCAGGACCGAAGTCTGTTCTTCAAATCATGATCTCAGAAAGGTTCTTGGGGATTAAAAAAAAAAAATGATTCCTACATTTTCTGTTTCCTCTCAGATTACACTGTGCTCTTTGCCTTCTGGAGAGAACACTCTCTGCTTTTAATGTATATTTCAAAGAAAGGACATGAGAACAAACAGCACAGGAGGAAAACCATGTGTCTCCAGACTATAGTTCATAGCAGAAAGAATAATACCAAATAGTGTCTCAACTAAAGCTAAGAGTTGGATAGAAATAACTACTCAAACCTTAGAAAACAAGGCACTGCAGCAGTCACTGCAAGTCTGGGACTTAGTAGACTGTGAACCAGCAGCCACTGTGCTCCTTGGCACTGAGGGACTTGATAGCCCTGACTTCACTCCCACCAGATTACTGCCTTATTCCCATACACAGTCATAAAACCACTGTGCAGAGCCTCTCAATGACTGAATTGTCATCTGTGGAATATATCAACCACCCAAGCTCATGATAATAAATCAGAAGTTTCCAGAGGTCAAAATAAGGAGAATGTGAATTTCAAAGCACTTTTTTCTGTGACTTGAGTATTTCTCAAAACTACTATAAATTATCTAAACTTTCCTTAATTAATAGGCTTTCTTAGAGATTTATGAGTTCCCAGCATGGCCTTTTAAGCTCCAATTAAAGGAGAATTAACTTCTGAGAAATAGTAAGTTAAAGATCTTGAAAAGTATACCTTGAAGGTGTCTCTGTCTTTCCATAGGTTTGTACAAAAACAGCTTAGGAAAAAAAGAAACTCAACAGAAACTTATTTTAGAGTCTTAATCAATATTCACATGGAGTAAATGTTGACAATATTTTCAGCACAGAGAAAATAGAAAAGATTTTTAAATAAGGATGTTGAATTATAGCTGTCCTGGTGGTTCTACTCAGCGTGGTGCCAAGAATGAGACCTTAGGCTGTTGTTATTATTATACCTCAGCTGCATGACTTTTGATATTAGCATTGAAAGGCCCTTCTCCCCAGGCTAGAGATATGTAAGTGATAGGGGGAAAATATTTTAAGAAATATAACCAGTTCATTTCAATGGCCTATAAGAACCCAGCTGTACATTTTGACCCATCTGAAATATTTACACATGGGAAAAGCCATCTTTTATTAGTGTCCAACTGGTATGTGGAACATTCACGTGGGAAGTCTTAAGATCCGGGCAGGGAATTATAAGGGACCCGGTGTAAACGGTTCTGGTCTAAAATCAAAGGTGGTGGAGATGGATGCATGTCAGGCTCTCTCTCTCTCTAGTGCCACTGGGTACCCCAGACCACAGATCATACTGTACCTTTCTCTGGGAGCTCTATAGTTAGAGTAAATAGAAAAATAAATAAAAATATGGGTTTTTTTCTCTTAGAAACTCCTACATAAAATTCTTCCTTTAACAGGATCCCTCAAGAAAGCCAAATCTATTAATCACAAGTTTTCTTCTCACAGCCCTCTCCTCCCTCCAACAGGTTGTGAGCCAGCCAGTCCTCTCCACATGATGCTCCCGATGTGGTAAAGAGAGCCTGGGGCAGAGATCTGGACTTGCAGTTTAGATAATTACCTGAGCTGACAGCTAGGTTAAATGCTCACTCAGAACCACCAATGGAGATAAATTTAGAGCCATCCAGTGATCCCAGATGACTCCAGCCAAGGTAAGGCTTGGTTGGTACGCTTGGGTCTCTCAGCATTGGGGGTAACTTTTATAATATCCACAGATTTGCTGTGCTGTCCTTTGCCCAGAATCTCATTGCACCTGACATTTCAGTAGATTTAAAAGCCTTGAGGGAGTCCAAATGCTTATTCTAGCTGATATTTACTTCCCAAAAGTCAGAGCTGTGTTTACTCTCCCTTATTGCTGCACACTAAATAATAGCCGCATGAAAAGCAGAGAAATCCGATAGGAAAATATGATGCTTAATCAATGTGGTATCAGGGATTCGGCAGCTCAGCAGCCCAAAGCTGCCAAACACATCTACTTTGCACATCGTGGGCTAAAGATAGGTGTCGACCCTCTACATTTACAAACTGGACTTAAATCAGAATCCACACCACTTTGATGATGGCCATGACCCCCTGGGATGAGTGATCTATGCTACTTAGGTGCATCCATGCACAGGGAAATTATTACCTATGACTATGGAAACAAGTTAATCAGATTCTGGATCCTGGCTCTACCACTTGTAGCTGTATGGTGTGCTTCCCTTCCTTCTAAGGCTGACTAATAGTCCATTGAGTATAAATGCTATTTTTTTCATCTTTTTATCCACTGAGAGAGATTTCGCTTTCTCCCACTTTGTGTCTACTTTGAATAGTGTCGTAATAACTATGAATGTCCAAATACCTCTTCAAGATCCTGTTTGCAAATATTTTCAGTATATACCCGGAAATGAGTTGCTCTGTTGTTGCTTTTGGACATGGCGGATTTGTCAGCAAGGCGAACACTGGATGCAAGGTTCCTTCTGAGCACTGTGGGTCACGGTGTTGATGACACAAGATGTTGGGAAACAGACACCAAAATAAGAAACAAGCAAAGGGCAAATCAATTTTTCCTCTTGGCTTGTCTTAAAATCCAATAACATAAATGGCTTTAAAATGTGGAGCACATTTACCTCATAGCTAGAAAACTTTCATTTGAGGGAAGGAAGAAGATATGAAGAAATTGCATTTCTAGGGCCCTCCTAAATGAGCTTGAAATTTTGCATCCTGATAAGCCTAATTTAATTTTCTAAGGTCCTTTGGGGATCTTTATAATGATTAAGCGGTAACTAAGGATGCATATGTTGGAGAAGGAAATCAGATCTTCTCTTTACTAGAGAAGACTCTCTTGTATATAGAATTCCAGGAAGGGGGCAGAGCACCACATGAAACCCATGAAAGCAAAATTATCACCATAACAGGTATATAAAGTTGTTTTCTGTCACTAATAAACACAATAACCAAAAGCAACTTGGATGTGTGTGGGGGAAGGGGTCATCTTACACTTTAGAGTCTAACATCAAGGGAAGCCCAGACAAGAACTCAAGGCAGAAACCCAGAGGCAAGAGCTGAAACAGAGACCACAGGGGAACACTGCTTACTGGCTTGCTTTTGTGACTATTTCAGCTACTTTTCTTATGCAGCCTGGGCCCACCTGCCTAGGAATGACACCACTCACAGTAGACTAAGTTCTCCTCACCAACTAATACTTAAGAAAATGCCCACAGATGTACCCATGGTTCAATTTGATGGGGGCAATTTATCTATAGAGGTTCCCTCTTTCCAAGTGATTTAATTTTGTGTCAAGGTGACAAACCAACACACCAGTTTGATAGCCAGAGGCCTTGCTAGTTTTAGGGCCTTGTAGTACCTTGACTTGGATGGGAATCGTTGTTACTTGTTGGTAAAGAGGGTTGAAACTAACTGATGCCTATGTTCTTAAGATTCCTTTGATTGTGAGAGCAACTGAGCTCACGCCAGTATAATGATAGCTACATTGAACAAGAGCACTATAGGTTCAGGTATAGTAGGAGTAAGGACCCCATTACCAGGTCCTCTACTATGTTGCCAGGATCTATACCAGATTACCGGGTTCCCCCACCATATCACCAGGATGCCAGCCATGACATCAGTTCCCCTACCATGTTACCAAGTCCCTTACCATGTCACCAGGTCTCAACTTCTCCTTTTTCCATCTAGAAAGCACTGTTGTCACAAATACCCCAGTACATAGTTAGCAACTCTCCCAGTAACATCTCCATGGCAGTTTTTTGTTTTTTGTTTTTTGTTTTTCAGAGAAGTTCTCACAACTGGTCCAGTTCTTGTTACTTGGCCATGCATCCATTCTCAAACCTACAACTGGGACAATGATTAATGGAGTAGAGAATTCTGGTATCAAAAAATGAATAAAGAAATATTGACTACAAGCCCAGTATCATGAACACCAGGAGTGGGGTAAATATTGTGGCAGAGACCTGTAAGCCCAGCACACAGGAGGTTAGATCAGGATTACCAATTCGAGGCTAGTTTAGGCTTTATAATGAGACTATCAAAGCCAACAAACAGTGGAGAGGGCATATGCTTTTCATTGAGATGGTTGTCTCTATTTACTTAGGCCTGTTTCTCCAGAAAGTCTGTTCAAGGCCTAGTCCTTGGTCAGTGCTTTCTTGGTAGGAGTGGTTTAAATTACACTCCTTCAGAGATGGGCAGATTTCTTTATATAGAAATCACAGAGATTTTTATTTTGGGTTTTTTTTGTTTTGCTTTGTTTTGCTTATTTTTTGTTGCTTGGTTTGATCTGTATAACACACAGGTTTTCTTGTAGCAGTCAGATTTCACTTCATAAGATAAAAAAAGCAACAGTGTGAGAATGGAGAGAAGGGTTAACCAAAGGCCTCTTTAAAGAGGCGTCATAAAAGTGAAAAGGAAGAGCTTGCTTCACTGTGACCTAGAGCAAGATGATGTGGAGCTCAGAAGCCTCATGTGTAAAGACAGGTGACTCTGGACTGTCTGAAGTTACAAGGAAGCTGCTTCCCAGAGCCCCTGTCAGGAAAGGGCTCGCAGGCAGAGTGCTGGATCTCAGATGATAGCCCTTCCCTTTTGACCTGTCATTTGTCCAGCCATCCTGCCCCTCACCTTGCCTGGCCTCTCTCCCTCCATCAGACACGTTCTGATCACTCAGTCTGTCCAATACTCGAAGCGTGCCCCAGCACTGACACTGTTCACGCTCTTGTGTCTGCCTGAAGATAAGCATTCTCCCATTGATTTTGCCTAACTTTCTACAAGTTTGTGCCCACGTTTTCCCTTTCAATATTTCAATATTCAATATTTCAATCCTAATATTACCTCTCCCTAATAGCCACTCTCCCATCAGGTTGCATTAATAGTACCCATTTTCTATTTTTTTTTAACCTTTCAACTTATCTCCTTCTAATACACTATATGATTTATGAGAGTTAGCTATAGTTATTTGACTTTTTTCTTCCATGAGCAAAAGGTTAGTTTCATTCACTGCTGTGCCCTAGCTGTCCAGGAGTGCACCTACTGTATCGCTGATGCTTAAATACTTCTTTTGAAAGATTGAGCGCAGAGAGAAGAGAGTTTTACCTTCTTTGGTTTTTGTCTCATTGTGGAACTGTGATCCCTACACAAGTCTTGCAGTTCCCCATCTATCACTAGCCATTTAGTCCTAAGTGGGTTTTAGAGCCCCTTCTCCTGAATATAAGATTTGAAAATAATGGCCATAGACTTTCCTGGCAATTCTCAGGGACTGTCTTATCTATTTGATCACCTTTAAATAGAGTATGCAAATTACTAGGGGAGAAAAGTAGGCAGCTGTCCAAAACTAGAAACAGATTGGCATTGATTCAGACACAGAGTTTTTCAAAGATAGTGTTCGTTATGAAGGATTCGAAATATTTTTAAAGGATTTCCTTGGCTTGCCTGTGTATTTGTGCATGCATACATGCACATACCTGTGTCCATGCCTAGGAGCATATGTGGTGGTATGCACACAGTGGCCAGAAGAGGGCGTCAGAGCTCTCGGAGCAGAAATAACAGGCCTTTTCCAGACGTGTCCAGCTTGTGTAGGTTCTGGAATCCAAACCATCCTCGTGTTTGAGCAAACAAGCACTCTTAGCCACTGAGCCATTTCTCCATCCCATGAAATATTTATTATTGAACAATTTATCTTAAGATAAATACTGGTGGCATGCTAACATAAACCCTGTCACCTGTTCAAATCTATCTGAAGTCCAAAGGCTAAGGTCCTGGCTTTATATGCAAGCTATATCCTGTTCCACCTTAGAACATGATGTAGCCTGCTGCTGCCATTTCTACATTTAAGGGTATTTATTCCCTAGAGAAACAGGATGATTTTATCTGTCCATTACATCAACATTTAGACGGATGCATGCTTCATTATTATAAGCTTTAAACCTAAGACCCATCTTTATACTGTTTTACCCAAAATTCCCTGAGGAGGAAGTGACAAAAAATATCTGCAGATTCATTGGGGAAAAGGGGGCAGGAGGTAGCATAAAGTATATTTATAAAAATTTATTGTTGTATATACATTGAACATGAGGTTGCAGGGGGCTGGAAAATAGATTCCCATGATCCTTAAGAATAGAATATGTGGTAGGCACATGGGCCTCCTCAACTCCAAATTGGAAACACATGTGTAGCTCCCAGTCTCACTTTTTCCCATACTCAAGGAGGCAGCTCCTGAATCACAGGCTTCTTTTGAAAGAGCACCAGGCTTCCTGAAACAATAACACAGGATGTCCTCACTTTCTCTTAACTATTTTTGCCTCGGGAATTACAGGGTTAAGTTGTCGCCATTGGTGGCTTCAACCACATTAGTTACAGAAACTGAAACAATATGAGTTGCATATTTTGTCTGTAATATGATACCCTAATGTATGTATCACTTCATTTGCATTTAAGAGGAAAACTATATGGTAAATAACCATATAACTCATTTTGTGAATATATATATATATATATATATATATATATATATATATATATTACAAGTGCAATAAATTTGTTAAGTTGTTCTGAAATTTTTCTTATTCCAGGATTATTATTCTAAGTAAAGGTTCAGCTTAGAGTGCTGTCAATAGAAGAACGAATGAGTTCTCTGGATTTTCTGCCAGTCCCAACACCCATTCTGTAAGCTCTGATTATTGGTACATCCTGCATCTTACCCAGTTGCCAATTAAAAGTTTTCAAGCAACCAGATTCAAGACCTGTCTCCAACCATCTGTAAGTGGTTTCTAGATGGCAGCACTGAGAGAGTGTAGCCACCTTGGACTTTGAGAGCTGTTATTCCACTGAGAATTCTAACCAAGTTTGCTCCTGGGTAATCACATCCCGTAGGGGAGACTGTGCTACTGCTGTTCTGCCAAGTGTAGCCACCTTAGGTTTATGCTCATAAACTGGTGCTCCTCTCAGCCTGGGCTGGAGAAGTTTCTTCTTGTAGATGGTGACTATTAATGAAGACTCAAAACTGGTCAGAGTGCTGGGAATACTGACGATGGAGTGCTCAGCTCTAAATGGGGCAGCTATGTAACCTGCCTCCAAGGCTCAAGGATCATTGCAAAGTGGGGCAGGAAAGGCTGTAAGGCTGGGGGAGAGAGGGCAGTGCTTCAAACTCTGTCTTCAGCACACACACACACACACACACACACACACACACACACACACACACCATCACACACCATGAGGATAGTAGATAGTAGGAGTCTACTTAGGAAGAGTGCAGCAGTCAGCAAGAGAGGAAGAGGGAGAAGAGGGTGCATTGGGGGTAAATACGGTCATAATACATACTACACGCATATACAATTGTCAAAAATGAAAGTACAATTTTAAAAATAAATGGAAACTGTATCTCTTGATTGATAGCAATCTTAAGATGTGTGTTAATCTCAAATATGTTGGTTTATTTTTTGGTTATGTACCTTTGAATTGATTAATTATAATCCTCCAGTCAATCTATAGCATGCTAAACACTAACATAGCAAGACAGAAATAAAAGGACCTGAAATCATTGCCAGCTCCATTTCTACTGTTTCCAGATAAACATCAATCTTCTGAGAAGTTATCAGCTTTAAGTTTTGGATACAATAACATGAACCATAATAGTAACAATGGAGTTTTAAACTCTATTGTTCTAAGGACGTCAAATTTGTAAAGTCACCTAGTATCCTACTTAGCTTTAGCTGTCAACTTGACACAGCCTAGAACCATCTGGAAAGAGTGTCGATTCAGTCATTGTTTTCAGCAGGTCGGTCTGTGGACACATCCATAAGGGGTTGTCTTCATTATTAATTGAGGTAGAAAGACCCATCCCACTGTGGGAAAAACCAATCTCTGCATGGATGGTCCTGAGCTATATATGAAATCTAGCTAAGCAGGAGTGTAAGTGAGCATGCCAGCAAGCATGGCTTCTATATCAAGTTTCTGCCCTGACTTCCCTTAGTGATGACAGGGACTTAGAAATATAAACAATGCACCCCTTTCCTTCCCTAGGTTGCTTTTGGTCAAAGTCCCTTATCGCAGCCACATAATGAAACTAGAACATCTACCACGACTGTGTTCACCCAGCGCATACCTCACTATCCAAAATTTCGATGTTAATGCTTTCAGACCCTCTTTCCCAAAGTTGTAAGTTTGGAAGCATTTGCATTTGTTTTCCAAATCCTCAGTACTTATGAAAATTATGTAAAAATAAAAAAGCGATAAAAACTTATCAATCCTTACCAAACAACGAGCTTTTAGCCCATTAAGCTTCCACTAACCAAATCAGCTCCAGCACAGCAAGCACATAATGATGAATTTCAACTGCAGCTTCAGTTTCTTGGGCTCTTAGTCACCTCAAATCTGCTTTAGAGGTGGGTAGAAATGACTTTTAAATAAATATAAGAACTTAACCACATTTCTTCATAAAGTTCCAGAGAAGTTGAAAATTCTATTTTGCATGACTAAAATCCAGCCTGTTTTCTCATTAATGACAAGCTTCAGGAGATAAGCAGTAACTTTTTGGGGGGTCAGGGACCTCAGCCTTGACTGAAATGGCTAAAAGAATTTCTGAGCAAGGGACATATCAGGCAAGTGAAAAACAACTCACTTACCGTAGCCTTGAAAACAAGTGGAAAATATTTACCACCCTGTAACTTCTAGTAGCCTGCCTTCCCTGACAGAATAGGTATAAAATAAATTAAAACACATATTCTTTTCTACTCAGTCTGGCAGAAAATGTACTGGTGTTTAGACAAGCAATAATCACCAATGATTTCCTCCATCAAACACACTAGAAACTATACGCAGAACCAAGAACCACACAAAGTAGTGATGGTCGCTGGGTCTGGAGGAGTCCTCTGCTAATTAATGCAGGCTAGTCCCTGTCTTCAAGTAACTGCACTTTTATTCTCTTGTTTTTCCTTCCAATCCCCTCAATGAATTAAAAACACCTTTTTTTCTTTTTTGCTGTTGTTCATTTGGACTATAAGATGTACCCTAATAAGATATCATTTGCCAAAACAAATAGTGAATAATGGAACTACTTGAAAAACGAAAGTCAGGAAGTGGTAATTACCAGGTCTAACAAGCTCATAAATATATTCATATATTGAATATGGAGTAGTTACATGGCAGGATTTCTGAAAACTTTATGATTGCCATTTGCTCTCTCAGAAGCATACAGGGAAGGTTGGAAGATGAATTAGTCAGTAAAGTACTTGCCACACAGGCATGAGGAGCTGAGTACTGAGTTCAGATCCTTGTAACCATATAAAGAAAGGTCTGGATGCATCAATACATGCCTGCAATCCAAATGCTAGAGAGGCAGAGACCAGAGAATCCCTGGAGCTTGCTGGCCAGCTAATCTTTCTAAATCAGTAAATTCCAGGTTCTTGAGTGACTCTGTCTCAAAATAAGGTTAAATACTGTGCAGATGGCTCAATGGACAAGGTGCTCACTACATAAGCCAGAAAACCTGAATTTAGATACCTAGGACCTATGTAAAAGCTTGGTACAGTGGTGTGTACACATGTAATCCCAGGGCAATCCTGAGGGGGAGCTAGAAGGTGAAGTTAGCAGAAATTCATAGGCTAGGGAGATTGGTCTACACAGAAGGGAACAATAAACAAAAGAGACTGTCTCCAAACAAGGCAAAAGATAATGGTGCATGTCTCTCTCTCTCTCTCTCTCTCTCTCTCTCTCTCTCTCTCTCTCTCTCTCTCTCTCTCTCTCTCTCACACACACACACACACACACACACACACACACACACACACACACGTCATACACCCACCCCCCAAAAAGGTAGAAAGTGAGAAAGTGATTGAGAAAGACATCCAACTTCTTTCTCTGGCCTTTATATGCATGCATAAGGTGCACACACCTTTACACATAGCTATGCACACATATTCATACATACAGGAACATGTATGTATCACACCAGTGGAAAATGAATCTTAAAGCCAAATGGCATGAGGGGTCTTGATCTCTGCTCTTCTTTCACAGAGAGGGAAGCAGAGCTCCAGGATGACTAAAGCCCTGGAGCTAAGTGCAGCTGCCACACTTCCAGACCAACGATCCTGCCACTCTTTCACATATTATGTGACATGACAAAACCTCCATCTGCTGATATTGCTGAAGATTTTCGTTTTTCTTGAATCTATGGGAAAAAAGTATAGGAACAAAATTGGGAGGGCATCAGATCGTCTCTACCATAAGGGCTGAGAGGCGACGCACCTGAGTCAGGTTATTCCTAACAAATAATTGGCACCAATTCAGCACTCACTGGTAGCTCTGAAGCTCATTACTGACACTAATTAGCGGAGCTATAAACAATATTTCTCCAAGGTGAGCTAGACTTTGTTAGCACCCAGCATCACATTTTATCTGTTCATTGTCTGCTGCCCTAGCTACTAAAATCTAGCAGTGTGCCCCAAATCCAGTCATTTCTAGGACAATGGTAAGACCCTAAGAGTAAAATGTTCAAACCTGTTTTTCAGCCTCCTGCTGCCACCCTGCTTGTCCAAAACTCACTTCAGGCTCACAATCCTGTTGCCTGCCAAGCTCAGATACCCACCCACTCCCTGCATGAACCATTACTGTGTATGGCAGAGCTCGCTGGAGGCAATCACTAAACTGAGCCATGTGGAGCTCTGCAAGCCTACTTGGTTCTTACCCTGGAACCCCACCCTGAGCATTTACCTGGTATTAATTTGTGTGTAAAATACATAATAGAGTACTAACATGTTTCATGTGACCCATTATCTCTAATCTTGGCTATAAGACATTCAAACAATGTTGTCTTGATCCCTTACTATGTATCTTACCTGCACCAAGTACTCAGCATGAAATGGTGCCTTCCAGGCATCTGATAGTCTTTGGCAGAACTTTGACTACAAATTTGCTTAGAATGGGAGTTTTAAAAAAATAAATAAATAAACCAAGTAGGTAGTTGACTTACATGGGGAGCTCAAAAATATCACATCTCATGGTACATAGACCATCTCATCTCTACAGCCCTACCTATGAGGAGGTATCATTGGTGTATACCACTGTATAAATAAAAAGTTTGGGATGCTAAGAACAAAATCACTTACATGGGGGCAGAGCCAGGATTCATACCCAAGCCTGTCAGTCGTCAATATCCATGTTCATATGCTATGATCCACTAGAGCCGTGATCACAACGACAGGAACAATGAAGACTGAGTATGTCCCACCACCTCTAGCTGTTTACCATGAACAAGCTAGTTTTCACTTAGCTGAAATAAACCAAGACAAGAGCAGAAGTTGGGTCAGAATGATGCCTGCTACCCTACAAAATACACAACATTAACTCTAGACCACTCAATTTACAAAATGTATACCATATAAAGATGAAAACACACTACCATGAATGCTGAACAAGAAGAGCTGCTGCCCATCTTGACAGCCCTGCACTTGCCAAATATGATAACTAGACCACTGCGTCTAAATACAGTGGCTCCACGTTCTCACATAACAACAAAACAGCTTTAAAAGCAGTTGCTTCTCTCTAAGGCTTGAATCACTAAGCCACATACTGAGTCTGAATTATAATTAACATATTGCTTAAGTCAACTACATAAAACCCAGGGTTTGGGACCAGCCAGAGGACTCTGCAAGTGAAAGCACTTGCCTCAAAAGTCTGATGGCCTGAGTTCAGTCTCCACAACCCACAGCAAATATAAAGATGGAAAGAGAGAACCAGTTCCCAACTCTACAGAATTGTTCACTGACCTCCACATATATATCATGGTGTGTGCACTCAACCACACATACACCACACTAATAACAACAACAATAGAATCCTGTTTTTAGGGCCAGTGAGCTGGCCCAACAGGCAAGTTCCCCAACAGGTTAGATTCCCCACAACACACATAAAAGTGGAGTGAAAGAACAAAATACACAAATTTGTCCTATGACCTTCCCATGCACACTGCATCATGGGAAGTGCCCACAATGTGCACACATGCACCCACACACACATACACACAAGAACAATGGGTTTGTTTTTGAAAACCCTGGCATTAGAGTCTCACTCTACCACTAACGCTTTTATGGCCTTGGGCAGCATAATTAGCCATGCTGAACCTCAGTTCTATCATTAAGAATGGAGAGTCACCGGGCATGATGGTGCACGCCTTTAATCCCAGCACTTGGGAGGCAGAGGTAGGTGGATCTCTGAGTTCGAGGCCAGCCTGGTCTACAGAGTGAGTTCCAGGACAGCCAGGACTACACAGAAAAACCCTGTCTTGAAAAACCAAAAAAAAAAAAAAAGAATGGATAGTCAATTCTATACCACAAGATATCAGCAGGGACCTGATAAGATGACTCATAAAGGGCATTTGGCACTAGGCCTAGCAGATACCCTTCATCCAGTAAGCATGACTGTTGATATTTACCACTGAATGTCCATTAGAAGATGAACCAGAAAGGTGGAGAGCTTAGGTCTCCTTTCCATCCTCATGGGCCCAGCAGACAAACTAGCTAGGCCACCATGTAAGACAACCCCCAGGGAAGATGCAGTTTCTGGGTACACATTTTAAGCAAGCTCATGTGATATGACACCTTACAGGCAGTGGGCATACTCTGTGTCATGATGTTTCAGCTATATAGGGTAAGAGGGGGTTGCCTAGGAAACAGTATGTAGTCTAAAAGCTTTATTGGAGGATATGATTGATAATTTGAAGAGGAATGGCCTCCATAGATTTATATGTTTGAATGCTTAGCTGTAGGGGAAGGATGCTATTAGGAGGTGTGGCCTTGTTGGAGGAAGTGTATCATGGTAGGTTCAGGCTTTGAAGTCTCCTATACTCAAGCTATGCTCTGTGTAGCACACAGTCTCCTTTTGCTGCCTATAGATCCAGATGTGGAACTCTCTGCTCCTTCTCCAGAACCATGTCTTACTGCAGGCTGCCATGTTTCCCACCATGATGATAATGGACTAAACTTCTGAAACTTAAGACAGTACTAAATTAGAGGAAAAGCCTGTGACAGGAGCCTTCCGGTTTCCATCTGTGGCTGGGAAACTCAACCTGTGCTACAGGGCTCCATAGCAAATAGTGCCAGGAGAAAGCTAGACTCCCAGGAGTGAGGACAAGCCTGTCTTCTCAGGGGGACCCACCAGGAATCCCATTACATAGTAACTGAGGAGTGGTCTTCTGTTTTCTTTCGGCGACCGGGGAGCTGATCCTGTGACACAGGGCTCTGCTTCATACTCAAATAGTGCCAGAAGACAGCTGGTATCCCAGGAGTGCCAACACATTTTCAAGCACAGGCAAGACCACCACTTCTGTTCAAATTCACTGGGAATCAAGAGGGACCCTTGCAGAACCATCAGGACACAGGAACCAAGGGACAGCTGGGGACAAGATCCTTCTGGTTTCTGTCTGCACCCAAGAGCTGACCCTGTGCCACAGCTCTCCAAATGAAAATTCCTCTCAGAGAGAGCTGGTCTTCAAGGAATATTGACATAGAGGCTTGCAGGAGGAACAAGCCACAGCCAAAGAGAGTAAGACCAGCTAACACCAGAGTTAACCAAATGGCAAAAGACAAGGGCAAGAACATAAGGAACAGAAACCAAGGCTACTTGGCATCATCAGAACCCAGCTCTCCCACCACAGCAAGCCCTGGATACCCCGACATATCAGAAAAGCAAGACTCAGATTTAAAATCATTTCTCATGATGATGATAGAAGATTTTTAGAAGGAAATAAATAACTCCCTTAAATACAAGAGAACACAGGTAAACAACTACTAGCCCTTAAAGAGGAAACATAAAAATCCCTTAAAGAATTACAGGAAAATTCAATCAAACTGGTGGAATTACAGGAAAACACAATCAAACAAATGAAGGAAATGAACAAAACCATCCAGAAACTAAAAATACAAATAGAAACAATAAAGAAATCACAAAGGATGACAACCCTGGAGTTAGAAAACCTAGGAAAGAGATCAGGATCCATTGATGCAAGCATCACCAACAGAATACAAGAGATAGAAAAGAGAATCTCAGGTGAAGAAGATACCATAGAAACCATTGACACAACAGTCAAAGAAAATGCAAAATGCAAAAAGCTCCTAACTCAAAACATCCATGAAATCCAGGACACAATGAGAAGACAGAACCTGAGGATAATAGGTATAGAAGAGAGTGAAGACTCCCAACTTAAAGGACCAGTAAATATCTTCAACAAAATTATAGAAGAAAACCTCCCTAACCTAAAGAAAGAGATGAACATAAATATACAAGGAGCCTACTGAACTCCAAATAAATTGGACCAGAAAAGAAATTCATCCCGTCACATTATAGTGAAAACACCAAATACACAAAACAAGGAAAGAATATTAAAAGCAGTAAGGGAAAAAGGTCAAGTAACATATAAAGGCAGACCTATCAGAATTATACCTGACTTCTCACCAGAGACTATGAAAGCTAGAAGATCCTGGGCAGAACTCACACAGACCCTAAGAGAACACAACTGCCAGCCCAGGCTGCTATACCCAGCAAAACTCTCAATTACCATAGATGATGAAACCAAAATATTCAATGACAAAACCAAATTTACACCAGGAGTCCATAGCCAATGAGCGCCAGGAGAAAGCTACCCTTCCAGGAGCATGGAAAAGCCGTGAGTGGGGTTAAGGGGAGCAACACCACTCACCGAGACCTGCCTGGAACTGGTGGGATACAGGGCCTGAGAACTCAGGGGCAGGAAACCTCTGAACCTTCCGGTTCCATCTGTGGGTGGAGACCTCTGTCTGGGCCACAAGGGGACAGTGCCTGGGGATCTCAGCCTGGGTCACAGGGCTCCAGGAGAGAGCAGGTATCCCAGGAGTGCTGACACACCTTTGATGACAGGCAAAATCACCACTTCTGTTCAAACTCACTGGATCAAGAGGGACCCTTGCAGAGCCATCAGGACACAGGAACCAGGGACAGCTGGGGACAAGATCCTTCTGGTTTCTGTCCACACCCCAGAGCTGACCCTGTGCCACAGCTCTCCAAACACAAACACCTCTCAGAGAGAGCTGGTCTTCAAAGAGTATTGACACAGAGGCCTGCAGGAGGGGCAACCAGACAGAGTAAGATCAGCTAACATCAGAGTTAACAAGATGGCAAAAGGCAAGGGCAAGAATATAAGGAACAGAAACCAAGGCTACTTGGCATCATCAGAACCCAGCTCTCCTACCACAGCAAGCCCTGGATACCCCAACACACCAGAAAAGCAAGACTCAGATTTTAAATCATTTCTCATGATGATGATAGAAGACATGAAGAAAGAAATGAATAACACCCTTAAAGAAATACAAGAGAACAGAGATAAACAACTAGAAGCCTTTCAAGAGGAAACACAAAAATCCATTAAAGAATTACAGGAAAACACAATGAAACAGGCAGAATTTCAGAAAACACAATCAAACAGACAAAGGAAATGCACAAAACTATGAAGGAGCTAAAACGAGAAATTGAAACAATAAAGAATCACAAAGGGAGACAACCCTGGAGTTAGAAAACCTAAGAAAGAGATCAGGAGTCATTGATGTAAGCATCACCAACAGAAAACAAGAGATAGAAGAGAGAATCTCAGGAGCAGAAGATACCATAGATAATAACATCGACACAACAGTAAAAGAAAATGCAAACTGCAATAAGCTTCTAACCCAAAACATCCATGAAATCCAGGACACAATGAGAAGACAGAACCTAAGGAATAATAGGTATAGAAGAGAGTGAAGACTCCCAACTTAAAAAACCAGTAAATATCTTCACGAAAATTATAGAGGAAAACTTCCCTAACCTAAAGAAAGAGATGAACATAAATATACAAGAAGCTTACAGAACTCTAAATAGATTGGACGAGAAAAGAAATTCATCCCGTCACATTATAATGAAAACACCAAATACACAAAACAAAGAAAGAATATTAAAAGCAGTAAGGGAAAAAGGTCAAGTAACATATAAAGGCAGACCTATCAGAATTACACCTGACTTCTCACCAGAGACTATGAAAGCTAGAAGATCCTGGGCAGAACTCATACAGACCCTAAGAGAACACAACTGCCAAGCCAGGCTGCTATACCCAGCAAAACTCTCAATTAACATAGATGGTGAAACCAAAATATTCCATGACAAAACCAAATTTACACAATATGTTTCCACAAACCCAGCCCTACAAAGGATAATGGATGGTAAACGTCAACTCAAAGAGGGAAACTACACCTTAGAAAAA
>CM052709.1:69465772-69476427 GCA_028551405.1 Uromys caudimaculatus | reverse complement strand
AAAACAAGTCTGAGATTCCACCTCACACCAGTCAGAATGGCTAAGATCAAAAACTCAGGTGACAGCAGATGCTGGCGAGGATGTGGAGAAAGAGGAACACTCCTCCACTGTTGGTGGGACTGCAAGTTGGTACAACCACTCTGGAAATA
The DNA here is from genome assembly GCA_028551405.1 of Uromys caudimaculatus. Lineage (NCBI taxonomy): Eukaryota > Metazoa > Chordata > Mammalia > Rodentia > Muridae > Uromys > Uromys caudimaculatus. Next base: position 69,476,278 of record CM052709.1, on the reverse strand, counting down.
CAAACTGTTTAAAGGAACAGTGAGGTGTGCTTCCAGAAATTTAACTAGAAACTGTTGGGGTTAAATAGGAAACATAAGGTCACAACTATCCAATAATAACTATCTGCTTTGCTCCCTTCTGTGTCGATAGTGTTTGACATACACTAAGTGGTTGGCCTGGATTGTCTTAGTTTGTATCCTCCAGAAGCAGTATCTAAAACAATCTACGCTGCAGAGGCGCGGGGTGGATTCCACACAAGCACACACATCCTCACTATCCCATCCGTGGGAGGGGAGGTGGCTGAGCATTTAGTCTGCCCAGGGTAACAGCTCCAACAACTCTCCAAGAAAGGATGAGTCTATGGTCTACTTTCACCAGCTTAGAAGAAGACTTGGTGTAACACTTACCACGAAAATGTGTGTGTGTATGTGTGTGTGTGTGTGTGTGTGTGTGTGTGTGTGTTTGTGTATGTGTTTGTGTGTGTATGTGTGTTTATGTTTGTGTTTGTGTGTCTGTGTCTGTGTGTGTTTTTATGTGTGTTTGTGTGTTTATATACATTTATGTGTGTGTTTGTGTGTCTGTGTGTGTTTCTGTGTATGTGTGTTTCTGTGTATTTGTGTGTCTATTTGTATGTGTGTTTGTGTGTCTGTCTGACTGTGTGTGTGCGTGTGTGTATGTACTTGACCTCTAGAATATTTTCTTCAGTAGATGATAAATGGATGAACAGATGATCACTAAGTGGATGGATGGATGGATGGATGGATGGATGGATGGATGGATGGATGGAAGGGTGGGTGGATAGGTAGATGGTGGATAGACAACTCTAGTTGTCAAGTAAACCATGAATACATACAAAACCAAACCTTATTTCCAAAGAGTCCTGTGGGAAGCAAAGGAGCCCCGAGTGAATGTAAAGAGCCGATGAACTTCTGCGTGAATACGTGTTGTTGAAATGAGTACAGTCATGGCAGGGACCCCAATGTCTCAGACCCATGGGAATGCAAGGACTTCTCCTGGTCCATGTGTGGATGTTGACATAGTGGACAGAAAGTATTGACCACGGCTTCCTCCTCCTGGATATACTGACTACAGATTCCCCCTCCTGGATATGTACAGCCTGAGACTACTCCCCCACAGAGATTTGCTACCCTAATGAGCTAAATCTGCCTCTTCATTCACTTGTATACAATTAACCCACCTCCTCCACCCAGATGAATAAAATAAACTCATTGAGTTTCTGGGCTACCGCTAGTGTATCTCCATCAGAGTGCATAGCCCACCCAATCCCAACTTTTTTGTATACATGTCTTCTGTTCTTCATTCTCTGTTGCCCCAGCTATGTCAGTCTCCAAGCTGTGCAGGTCACACCTGAACCCTATAGCTTCCCATTTTAAAAGATGTCACACGGACGGACGCTCTCAGGTTTTGCTGCCAATTGCATTTCACACTCACAAGAATAGGCTTTCCAAACAATAGATGGAGCTTGGGGAGTCCTGCATAGGAGGGGCAGAAAGGATCAGAGGAGCCAGAGTGGTCAGGGACACCACAAGAACACCAAGGCCCTCAGAATTTACTGACTGGGATTAATGGATGCTCACGGAGATCAGGGAACCTGCAGAGACCTGACCGAGGTCCTCTACATATATGTTATGGGTGAGTAGCAAAGTGTTCTTGTGAGACTCCTGTCAGTGAGAGTAGAAGCTGTCTCTGACTCTTTTGCCTGCATGTGGGACCTTATTCCTTCTACTGGATTGCCTCTTTTAGCCTTGATGTGATAATATGTGCCCAGTCTTATAGCTGTTATGTTGTATGTTGGTTGATGTCTCTGGGAGACCTGCTCTTTTCTGAGGGTAAGCAGAGGGGATCGTGGGCCTGGGGGAAAGGGAAGGTGCCAGGGTGGGGGTAGACTAGGGGAGGGAAGAGAGGGGAAACTGTAGTTGGTATGTAATATATGAGAGAAGAATTATTTTAAAAACCTACAGCTTTCTATAAAGAACCCCTACTATTTTTAGAATCCTTAAGAGAATTTCTCATATGAACTCACTAGCCATTCCAGTCACTGATTATAGACAGTGATGGTGCTCCCTTTTCTTCATCCGTTCTATCTTGATCACCCAGATGTTCCCTTCTTTCCAGTTCCACTAGGGAAATGGGGGACAGTCCTACTGTGGCAGGCTCCATGGCACCTAAGTAGAAGCCCAGGGAACAGATGCAGGGCCATCCTGGAAACCAGTGTCTCTAGATATAGTTGGTGAAGATAACTCTCCACACTGCAGTTTCTCTTCCTCCAGGTCCTCAACACAACTTACCAGGTACAGAGCTCAGGGCAAGACATGAGACAAGTTCCAGGATGAGTTAGGATGGTCCCCAGGGCTGTGCTGAGGCTCCTGACCCTCTTTACTATTAGTCTTTGCCCTAAAACCTGCTTGTCCTTCCAGGTGTGGGGGTGTGCCCAGCCAACCAGTCCAACCTTTTCAAGCCCCAGAATGATACGGTATTGTTCAAGCTAGGTCCCAGTGCCTCCATTTACCCTGGATTGAATGCATAGGATTAGTATTGTATGTATGGCTCATACATATAACATTGTATCTAAGGTTAAGAAAATCATCTAATGCCTATTGCTGACTATTATTTTCCCCAATTTCCAACCATCTAGCTTTTTATTCTCTATACCAGTAATATGTTCAGACTATGAATAAAGCAAAAATAGATTTTTAAATTAAAGAACCTTATTTTCGTAATGCATGTTATGCAGTCTAACAATCCCACAGAATTTACTCTTGGAACCTAATAATCTGATACCATTACATTCTAATGAACGATACAGACACGTGATGTTTCAACCAACAAACGGAGTCTCTAATGATGAAGAGTCAGGACTTAAGTCAAATTGCTGAAGGAAAGCGCTTGAGGATGAACTTTCCCTGACATTTCTAGAATTCTGTTATGTTGCTCTAACTGTAAAGTAAATCTTAACGTGGTCAGAAAGTCGTGACTTAACGTTGATGTTTTTAAGAAAATGGCAATGTGCTCTTTTGAATGATGATCTTTAGGTGCCAAAATTAAAGAACATTCACAAAATGTTTCAAACTTCGGAACAATTAGGCTATCATAGAGTATGTATAGATAACTAAATGCATATACTAATACAATAACATTTATCCTCTCTCTTACACACACACACACACACACACACACACACACACACACACACACACACATTTGTTTTCCTTTGAGACAGGCTTTTATATGTAGCTCTGGATGTCCTGATACTCACTACATAGATACATAGACCAGGCTAGCCTTGAACTCACAGAGATCCACCTGCCTCTGTCTTTGGAGAGCTGGGATTAAAGGTGTACACCACCATGCCTGGATGTTTTTCTTTTTTTAAGTATATTTTATTTAGTCTTTGACAGCTGTATACATGCATACAATAATCTTGATCCTAACCAACCTCAAATGTTTAGTCTTTCACAATAGGATAACTAAATATGTGTGAATGCTACATTTCCAATGTTAATTGGATTCCTGGAACATAAGTAAGATGGAAGTGGAATGACTCAGGATTGTGTCAACTTCAGGGTAGAAGTTCACTCCCATTGCCTTTGACAAACTATTGAAACCATGTTTCAACCTGAGATATTGGTAAGAATTTTACTATCACTGTTAGACAAACAGCACTTATGATAGAATTATCACTGTCTGTAAATGTGCTTCAAACCCAAGGCTTAGAAAATATTTCTGGGGTGCTCCCATGCAGCTTTCTCTTAAATACTAGACTATCAACTCTCTTGTTGGCAAAGAATCAAAATAGAAAACTGAGTTCAAATACTATAAATGATGCACCTGGGGTCAGCTAGGTCTTAATCAAGTGACTTCAAGTTCATCTTCCTTTGGTTGTAAAATAAATAGTAAGACATGTTTAAATATTCTACAGCATTCTTCTAGTATCTTTACATCTTTTAATCTAAGTCACAACATGTCCTCATATTATAGTTTATGGGTATGCCTTTTCCTTTCCTTATAATGCTTAAATTGTGTCCTACAACTGCCATTATATTTATATTTAGTGACATCTATATGTGACATTTTAAATGAATTGCCTCATTCCCTCCATAAGGTAACTGACTCAGTTAGAAATCCACCCCCCAGGAGACAAACTAATAGAATTGAACCTATAGCAAACCTCCAGTTAATATTGGATTCGACAATAAAATCTAAAGGTTACCTACCTCTGCAGTCCAGAAGTAGCTCTGAGCTACCAGTCAGAAATAATCTAGCAGTTAAGATAATAGAACTAAAGCATATGGTTTCATTGCACTATCTCAGTTGGAGACAGAACTCCGTTCCCAGGCTGGCTTCCTTATGGTAATGAAACGGCTGCCAAATTCCAGACCTCATATTTTCATATCCAGGGCCTAAGATCCAACAGGATAAATTGTGTCCTTTGATGGTCAAGTTTGCTCATCACCTCGACTGGATGTGGATTCAACTGGATGTGGACCCAACAAAGAGATACAGCTCCATATCACCTGTGTGGAATTTTATTGCCTGGGTCATTTTCAAGTGGGAAGACCCTTCCTAAATTTGAGTGGCACCTTCCAGAGGTGTTCTATATAAAAGGAGGTCATAAGGGGGAATGCTGAGGATGGTCTCCCCTTTGCCTTCACTGGGGGCTCATCTACACTGTTGCTAGTATCAGAAACCATCGTCTTCAGCCTTCAGCAGTGTCTCAGCCAGGGTTTCTATTCCTGCACAAACATCATGATCAAGAAGTTGGGGAGGAAAGGGTTTATTCAGCTTACACTTCCATGTTGCTGATCATCACCAGAGGAAGTCAGGACTGGAACTCAAGCAGGCCAGGAAGCAGGAGCTGATGCCGAGGCCGTGGAGGGATGTTTCTTACTGGCTTGCTTGCTTCTCCTGGCTTGCTCAGCTTGCTTTCTTATAGAGCTCAAGACTACTAGCCCCGGGATGACACCACTCACAATGGGCCCTCCCTCCTTGATCACAAATTGAGAAAATGCCTTACACCTGGATCACATGGAGGCATTTTTCTCAACTGAAACTCCTTTCTTTGTGATAACTCCAGCTTGTGCCAAGTTGACACAAAACCAGCCAGTACAAGCAGGTACTGAAGACCAGAGAAGCATCCAGTGGTTCTCAACCTTCCAAATGCTGTTACCTTTTAATACAGTTCCTCATGTTTTGGTCACACACACACACACACACACACACACACACACACACACACACACACACACCATAAGAATATTTCATTGATACTTCATAACTGTAATTTTGCTACTGTTATGATTTGTAATGTAAATACCCGATATGCAGGATATCTGACATGTGACCCCTGTGAAAGGGTCATTCAACACCCTCCACCATGATGTCACAACCCACAGGTTGAGAACCACTGCTCTAGTCCTTCACCAGCATAGGAAAGATTCTCTTGGAGGAATCAGCCTGAGAAGGAAAAAGCTTTGAGACTGGAAGAAGGTCTGTTTCCTGACTGCACACAGATCTTACAAGAAGCCAAAGTGGCGATCTCAGTCTCAGATCTCAGCTCCTCTTTGTAGTCATGCCACCTCAGAGCACCGTACGCTGTTAACAGGGCCCACTGGGAAGCAATGCCATGTGGGTCCTGGAATCCTTCTTTCACATCCCACATCCTTCTTTCTGCCCTTCACACAAGGAAACATGAAGAGGCTCTTACAGGAAAGAGATAAGTATATACAATTTTTTGTTTTGTTTGTTTTGTTTTGTTTTGACCTGTGGGGATCATGCTAAGAATGAGACTGGGTTGGAGGGCATTGATTCTCTTGGGTGCCCTTGTCCTCCAGAAGTCAAGCACATTGACTTACTTCAGGGAGCAGTTACCACTGCTCAGGCAATGAGTGGGCCCCCCAGTGCTGCAGTATATAGCATGTAGACAGTTCGATCTGTTTTCTCTAACAAATGGAAGCTTTCTTACCACTGATCCTAAAGCTTTGATACAAAGCTTTGATTTGCTCGATGCTACTTTCACTAATACCAATTTATCTTTGAACACAGGTATTAACTATTTGTCAAGCATGGGTCGCTAATGGGCATTTTTCTCAGTCTCTCTGTGACTGGCACCTTCTCTTGGATCTTTCTGAAATGATCTCTGAACCATTTTGCTGCTGTCAGATGTGGGGAAAGCAGCCACTGAGAAACCATTAGCCATGACTTGCTGGAAATGCCTGTTCTATGTCTGTGGACCTTCGGTGGCTCTAACGAAGCCCTTCACTTTGCTGTCAAAGATTTATAAGCAGTGTAGAGAGAAGCTTGTTGCTATACCTGATGATTTTACCTTTATACAATACTACTGTTGGAATGATTTTATTAAGAATGAAACAGTGGCAAGAGGTTTAGAGTATAATTCTCTGTGATCATAACTGCCTAGACCAGTGGTTCTAAACCTGTGGGTCATGACCCCCACAGGGATTGCATATCAGGTATCCTGCATATCAAGTATGTACATTAAGATTCATAACAGTAGCAGAATTACATTTATGAAGTAACAACAAAGTAATTTTATGGTGGGGGGCCACCACAACATGAGGAACTATATTAAAAAGTTGCAGCATTAAGGAGGCTGAAAACCACTGGTCTAGACTCATACCCAAAAGTCTATCTTGACTCTTCTGTCACAGAATAGATGTGAATAGAGATTGTTCTATGTGAGCCCCTGTCTGAGGCATTCAGGCTGACACGCCCTACAGCACTGACCCCAGAAAGCATAAAGCTTCAGAGGAGTAAGCCCTTGAACATAGCCTGTATACAAATGCCTAAGGGCCATGATACCATCAGCACAGATATGGGGAGAACCATCGTGGCCTTTTAAAGATTTGCAGAAATATATGTAGTATGCCATACCAATATGCTAGTAATATCCCCCTTTTGGATATTTTGAGACAGAATCTTACTCTGTTGTCCAGACTGGGCTTAAACTGACAGTGGTCCTCCTGCCTCAGTCTTTCTAGTACTGAGATTATAGACATGTTTTCCTACACAGTGTGTCCTTACTTTAATTAGTAATGCATCTAATGTTGGCTTTCAAATTTACAGAGATCTCTGTTCAATCCAAATATCTATTATTTAAATGCTCTGCCAAAACCATGCTTTATGAAGATAATTATGATGTTAGAAGTTATATTCATAAATTATCGGCATGTATTTCAAAATATTAAAATAGGATAATAGCTTTTTAGAAAACTAGAAAATGCATCAGATGTCTTAATGCATGCCCCACAGGATATAAACAGAAGTGACAGACTGCACAATTCCATGCAATTTCAAGTTGAGTCCTAATAGTTTGGGGGTGGAGAGAGCTCAGCAGTGAAGAGCCCTTGTTGCTCTTCCAGAGGACCTGAATTCAGTTCCTAGTGCCCACACCGAGCTGTGCACAACTGCCCATAACTCCAACTCCCTCTTTGGGCATTTGTGGTCATCTACACATAAATGGCATAAAATCACACAGACATGAACATACATATAAATAAAAAATAAATCATAAGACTAGCTAGTATTCAGTTGTCACTATTTTTCAAGATCTAGCCAGGCAGTGATGGCGCACGCCTTTAATCCCAGCACTTGGGAGGCAGAGACAGGTGGATTTCTGAGTTCGAGGCCAGCCTGGTCTACAGAGTGAGTTCCGGGACAGCCAGGGCTACACAGAGAAACCCTGTCTCAAAAAACAAAAAATCAAAAAAATCAAAAAAAAAAAAAATCAAGATCTATCCCAAAGCCTATCAGTGGGTACCTGAAAACACAAACACTACTGAATCCCATGTATATTGTGGCCTCTCATATATGTGCATACTTATGATAATGTTTACATTATACATTAGGTACCAAAAGTCTGCTAGTCAGTTTTTTCATTATTGTGAAATATATCTGAGACATATTACTTATAAATGGAAAATGTTTATTTTCGCTCTTGGTATTGGGAGTTTCAATCTAGAGTGGATTGGTCCCTTGCTTTGGGGTCTGTAGCAAGGCAGCACATCATAGTGGGTATGTATACCACAGGAAAATTCTCAATCCAGGTCCAGGATGGAAAAAGAAAAGGAGGAAAAGACTGGACTCCGCAAGTCACTTTGAAGACATACCCTAAGTGACTGGAGCACTTCCCATTAGACCTCACTTCCTGAAGGTCCCATGACTTCTCAAAGCATGCTGGGGATCAAGGCTTGATAGTTTCTTAGCCTTTGAAAAATATTCCAGATGCAAAGTGTAGAAGAGAGAGCAACAGTGACTAGTACTGAAATAGAGACTTTTATACTGTTGTGTTATAGTAAGAACAATGTGAGCACAGTGCATGCTCGCTCTCCCCCCCTCCCAAAATAACTCATTTATGAAATATCCACAGCATTTTTACACCATAGTTGACTACAGTAGTGCAAAGAGCAAACATGGATGTGGTGGGAGCAGGAGGTGGGGGGTTGGGGTGGTGACTGCACCTTTTCATTAAAAACTTCATTTGGTAATAGAAGTAGTCGCACTAATACCAAGTGTGTGGCTTTAGCTCCTCAGTGGGGGTGGGGGGGTGGGACCTCACAAGTCTCTACCCTATAAAAAGGTGGCAGGTCCTACCTTGTATTGGTCTTGTGCAGGTCACTGCAGCAGGAGTGAGTTCACGGGTGCTATGGCTGTGTCATGGCACTGGCTACTTTCAGAGAGATAGGAAAGCTCCAATATTAGAAAGACTCCCCCCAAAGCTAAAGATGAAATCATTCCACTTTTATTGTTTTTACATTTTATATATTTTTAATCATTTATTCATTTATTTATTTATTTATTTATTTATTTATTTATTTATTTATTTATTTACACTCCAGATTTTATTCCCCTCCTGGTCCACCCTCCGACTGTTTCATATCCCATACCTCCTCCCCACCCCCTGTCTCCATGAGGATGTCCCCACACCCCACCCCTCACCCCATCTCACCTCTAAACTCACTGGGGCCTCCAGTCTCTTGAGGGTTAGGTGCATCTTCTCTGACTGAACCCACACTCAGCAGTTCTCTGCTGTACATGTGTTGGGGGCCTCATATCAACTGGTGTATGCTGCCTGTTTGGTGGTCCAGTGTTTGAGAGATCTCAGGGGTCCAGGTTAATTGAGACGGCCGATCCTCCTACAGGGTCACCCTCCTCCTCAGCTTCTTCCAACTTTTCCCTAATTCACCCACAGGGGTCAGCAGCTTCTGTCCATTGGTTGCAAATATCTGCATCTGACTCTTTCGGCTGCTTGTTGGGTCTTCTGGAGTGCAGTCATGCTAGGTCCCTTTTTGTGAGCACTCCATAGCCTCAGTAATAGTGTCAGGTCTTGGGGCCTCCCCTTGAGCTGGATCCCACTTTGGGCCTGTCACTGGACCTTCTTTTCCTCAGACTTCTCTTCATTTCCATCTCTACAGTTCTTTCAGACAGGAACAATGAAGGGTCAGAGTTTTGACTGTGGGATGGCAACCCCATCCCTCACTTGATGGCCTGTCTTTCTGCTGGAGGTGGGCTCTACAAGTTCCCTCTCCCAACTGTCAGGCATTTCATCTAAGGTCCCTCCCTTTGAGTCCTGAAAGTCTCTCACCTCCCAGGTCTCTGGTACATTCTGGAGGGTTCCCCCAACCTCCTACCTCTGAGGTTGCCTGTTTCCATTCTTTCTGCTGGCCCTCAGGACTTCAGTTCTTTACCCTCACTCAATACCAGATCAGGTTCCCCTCTTTCCAACCCCCATCCACTTTCCCTCCCAGGTCCCTCCCTTCCTCCTCCCTTGTAATTGCTTTTTTCTCCCTCCCAAGTGGAGCTGAGGTGTACTCACTTGGGTCCTTCAGCTTGTTGACTTTTTGAGTTCTGTGGACAGTATCTTGGGTATTCTGTACTTTTTTTTTTTTATATATAATATCCAGTTATTAGTGAGTACATACCATGCATGTCCTTTTGAGTTTCAGTTACCTCACTCAAAATGATATTTTCTAGTTCCATATATTTGCCTGCAAAACTCAGGATATCCTCATTCTTAATAGCTGAGTAGTGTTCCATTGTATAAATAAACCACATTTTCTGTATCCATTCTTCTGTCGTGGGACACCTGGGTTGTTTCCAGCTTCTGGCTATCACAAACAAGACCGCTATGAACATAGTGGAACATGTGCCCTTATGGCATGGTGGAGCATCCTTTGGTTATATTCCCAAGAGTGGTATTGCTGGATCTTCAGGTAGATCTATTTCCAATTTTCTGAGGAACCTCCAGATTGATTTCCAGAGTGGTTGTACCAGTCTGCAATCTGCCACCCCCCATCCCCCACCACACTCCCTCCATAAGATCTCTACCATGGACATGTAACCATAACAAAACCAAATAAAAACCCCTGACAACTGGGAACATGAGTGTTCCAACAACCCTTAGAAAGTCCCATGTTTACTTCAAGGTTTACATGCTGTGTTGGGGGAAGGAAGAAGCAGACTCTCCCATGTATAGGTTCCCATGAGTAGTA
>CM052709.1:69422470-69463172 GCA_028551405.1 Uromys caudimaculatus | reverse complement strand
GGGTGAGCACAGATGGGCCAGAGGGTTGACTAGAGAAGGGTGAGCACAGATGGGCCAGAGGGTTGACTAGAGAAGGGTGAGTGTAGATGGGCCAGAGGGTTGAAAGCCTGGGAATTCCACCTGTAGCCAGTGTTGTTGGGTGAGAATGAGACTTTAAGAATTGGAAAGAAAACTTTTAAGATTGGAATTCTCCTCCTTATTATGAGACCAGCTTTGTATGAAGCACCCCTTGTTCTATTAAAGCTAGCAGAGTCAACACAGGGCATCCAACATAAACAGTCAAATAACCATTTGCTGATAAACTCTGAAAAGAGGCATTGTCTACGTTCAAGCCTTCTATCCTTCCTTTCAAAGAGAACACTGTACTAAAACAATTCTCTTCAGAAATTCCATTGCTTGTTGATGTAGGAGATTGGCCAATTATGATCATAAAGGAAATTAAATCAATCACTTGAAGATTGAAAATGTGCTGAATGCTAACTCAGGTGTACTAGCCACTCCCTTCCAGAGCTGGGTCTTAAACCAAATCCTACAGCCAGTAGTTGTCAACTGCCAGGAGGCAGGTAGAATTACTTGAACCAATCACAGTACCCAAAAAAGACTCTTCTGGACAGTAGAACAGCCAAGGGGCCCCACTGTGGCCCTGTCTGCTGGAGAGGGACATGTGTCTCCTTAGAGATGACCCTCCTTTCATTGAAAATTCTTTGCCCTTCCAGAGGAGAGGAAGCTGGGTTCAGTGTTACCAATCATCTTGATGCTTGAGTTGGTAGGAAAACAGCTTCCTTCCTCATTGGCCTTGGTTATGACTCTCAGTTAAAAAGTGAGGTGATTTTTAAAGTCAATTTAATGGATATAAAATAAATGAGGAAGATAAAAGACCCTTCACCCCAGGACATGCCCACAATAAGGGTATGAAATCCTAATTTGATTTGTAACCCTTTGTATACCTCTGTGCCTTGATGTATCCAACAAGGAGGAGTGGCCAGAAAGGTCTGACCCGTCAATGACAGTCACTCCGATAGGCAACTTTCCTTCTGTATTGATCGAGAGGGCAAAAACCTCTCTAAGTTGCATTCTCTGGAAAGCTGCTTGGTGACAAGTGTCAAAGTGGGTACCCATTTGAAAATCACCACTGTGGCTGATGGAAATGTTCATGTGTCACAAAATCAACCTTTAGAAGCATTTGAACCCTAGGAAGCCATAACAATCTGCCTACTGACATGTGTTTCCAAAGGCAGGTGTCCAATTACAGCTCTCATGTCCACATCTCTGAGCCCTTCATCTTTTCTGTTCTTGGTGGCCCTTTTTAGGGACATGATGAATTTTAATTGGTGAAATAAAAGATGACTGGTTTACACGTGAGGTCTTATAAAACCATTTGGAACACAGAACAGCTGAGTGGAGTCTGAAAGGCAGTGAGGGAAAGGCTGTAAAAGCAGGTGAACAGAATTGTTCTCTCACACATCCAGGCTAGGCCAAGCTCTGGACACAGGCTAGGCAACAGGCATTGTATTCATTTCAGGGCAACATGAAACCATAGACTACACTAGAAATCTAGCCTGGGCTGGTTGGGTTTTGTCAACTTCATGTAAAATTCACATGGGAAGTGAGCAAGTGCCTCCATCCGACTGGCCTGTGTGCATGTCTGTGGGGGCATTTTCTTGATAAATGATTGATGTGTGAGAGAGCCCAGCTGTGTTACCCCTGAGGAGGTGGTCTTAGGGTTTTTTAAGAAAGCAGGCTGAACAAGCCATGGAAACCAAGCCAGTAAGCAGTGTTCCTCCATGGCTCCTACCTCTGCTCTTGCCTTAGTCCCTGCCCTGACTTCCCTCAGCAATGGGCTGTGATCAGGATGTGAAAACCAAATAAACCCTTCCTTCCCCAAAATGACTTTGGTCAGTGTTTTATCACAGCTACAGGTAAACCAAAGTAGAACACTTCATCGTGGCCCATGTTGTATATCTTTTCCTGAGATGTAAACAGATGTCTACCTACCCAAACAGAACACTGATAACAGACCAAAATAAGAAATCCACAAAAGTTCAATTTAGTAAACCAAAGACTTTACTGAAGTCATTTATGGGAATATGGATTGAAATTACTTATAGGAGCAGGTATGACTCAAAAGCAGCTACATCACCAAAGGCCCACCCCTGCATTCATGACCACGCATGAAGGCTCCATGTCTGGTGCTCCCTGCATGACTTGCAGATAGCACTACAGGTTGGTGAATCTCTTCTCCCCAACAGTCCTTACTGTTTCTATAATCCTAGGGACAGACCTTGTAAATTCTATTTCTGCTTTCGGCAATGGCTGCATACACTCTAGCCATACAAAGTACATGGCTAGGTATAATGACATAGCAACTCCAATAAAAGTCCTGGCCTTTGACAAGTTCTCCTGGAAACAAAAAACCTTTCAGCTAAACATTTGGTGGAATATATCAGGGAAGACATACCCGCCTAAATTATACTTTGTGGAAAGTCTTTTGATTGCTGACTCAATTTCTTTAGGCTATTACTGTCTGTACTCAAATCTCAGTATCTTTTATAAAAAATTTCAAATTGCCAGCTGAGTGGTGGTGGTGTACGCCTTTAATCTCAGCACTCAGGAGACAGAGGCAGGGTAATGTCTGTGAGTACAAGGCCAGCCTGGTCTACAAGGAGCAAGTTCTAGGACACTCAAGGCTTTACAAAGAAACTTTGAAAAAACATTAAATTGTCACATATAATATTTTTAAGATTTATTTATTATGAATGAGTGTTTTGCTTACATGTGTGTTAAGTGCACCACGTGTGTGCAGTTCCCACATAGGCAAGAAGAGAGAGTAGAATCCCTTGGAACTGGAGTTACAAATGGTTGTGAGCCGCCATGTGGGTTCTGAGTACTGAACAGGGTCCTCTACCCACCCTCCCCCCCAAAAATCCTCAAGTGCTATTAACCTCTTAGTCATCTTTCCAGCCCCTATATACAACTCTTTTCAAAGTCTTTCCCAGGCAACATGCAAGAGAATCCCTTGCTTTCTGATCAGTGTGCACTCTCCCTGGCTTTCAGCATTCTCAATCACTGAGCCCAGAAAAGTATTGCAGGACATAGGAACTGACTTAAGGACCCCAAACACTGCTGTATGGAAACAATTGATTTTTATCTATTGACTTTACACCATGCAACCTCACAGAAATTTTATTAAAATTCGTTGTTTGTAAGTTTATTTCAGACTTTGATGTACAAGAAAATTCCATCTGAAAATACAAAGAGTTGTAATTCTTTCTGACTTGATGCTATTTTTATATATACTTTTACTTATTCTTTGAGAATGCAATACATGCACGCAGTGTGTTCTGATCATGCCTGCCCCTTAAGTGGCCCCTCCACTCTTCCCATAATGCCATGTCTCTCTGCAAGCTTCATACCCTCTTTTCCTTTAATCCTACTGAGTCCAATTCGTGATACCTGCATGTGCAAAAGTGTAGAGCGATCCACTGGTGCGTGAGCAACCTACCAGAGACCACATCCCTGAAGCAAACTGATTCCTCCTTCCTCGGCAGCCTTCAATTGCTGATAGCATACACAGGAGTGGGGTTTGCTGGGCCCCTTTCCATCCACACTGGAATTTTGACCAACTTGATCCCACGCATGACTTGTGCAGGTACCCGAGTAGCTGTGCATTCATGTGTGCCATGGCGCTACGGTGTCTAGAAAACCTTAGTTCACTGTGGTCATCCACTGCCTCTGCCTCTTCCAATCTTTCCTCTTCTACAATGACCCCTGAGTCTTGAGAATGGCGCAATGATATTGTACTGGCTGGTTTTGTGTGTCAACTTGACACAAGCTGGAGCTATCACAGAGAAAGGAGCCTCCCTTGAGGAAATGCCTCCATGAGATCCAGCTGTAAGGCATTTTCTCAATTAATGATCAAGGGGGGGAGGGACCCTTGTGGGTGGTGCCATCCCTGGGCTGGTAGTCTTGGGTTCTATAAGAAAGCAGGCTGAGCAAGCCAGGGGAAGCAAGCCAGTAACAAACATCCCTCCATGGCCTCTGCATTAGCTCCTGCTTGCTGACCTGCTTGAGTTCCAGTCCTGACTTCCATTAGTGATGAACAGCAATGTGGAAGTGTAAACTGAATAAACCCTTTCCTCTCCAACTTGCTTCTTGGTCATGATCCTTTGTGCAGGAATAGAAACCCTGACTAAGACAGATATAGATGTCCCATTTAAGGCTTAGCACTGCATGGTCTTATATTCTCTGCCTTGACCAGCCATGGGTCTCTATATTAATTATCATCTACTGAAAAAAGAAACTTCTCTGATGAGGGTTGAGAGATGCACTAATCCATGGGTACAAAGATAAGTATTTAGATGGTAGTTTGATACTATGTCCATTTAGCAAAATAATAGAAGTAGGGACTCTCCCAGGTCCTATAACTTAGCCAGCCACAGGTCCTTGGCCCAAGCTGCAGCACCAGGTATGAGTTCCTTCAATGGTGTGGACCTTAAATCCAATCAGAAATAATTTGGTTACCTATAAGATTCATGCCATTATTTCACCAATGGGCATGTCTTGCCAAACTGATCATTATTGTGGCTGTCATGTCTTCTATTTTAGCAGTCTACATAGCATCACCCTGCATTGTGAAAGCTAGCCAGTTTTGACATAACTTTTTCAACTGTCCTAGATAGCATCTATAGTGCAGTAATGGGTATAAGAATCAGTAATGGGCATCCTTGTACTGACCCTGATCTTAGGAGAAAGCATTTGGTTTTCACCACTAAGCATGGTGTGAATTAGGAGTATTTTATGCATGGTTATTTTTTGTTCAGGAAGTTCCTTTTTTACTCCTGGTTTTCTTCAGTATCTTAAGTCAAGTTCAATATTTGAACTTATTCATATGCCTTTTCCCTATTGAAATTATAGCATTTTTATTTTTTGTCCTTTATTCTATAGATAAACTGTATTACATTTATTGGTCAGAAAAGGTTAAAACAACTTCATTTTCCTGGAATAAATTAAAGTTGAATACAGTTTAGTTTAGTTACTAGATTTCTTGAATTCTTTGAGAATTCTTCTATAATCATAAAAAATAATCTGTGTATTTCTTAGGATATTTGTATTCCAATGACAGGAAAACAAAGTATAATGTAGTCTTTCTTTTTCAGGACTTTGGGAAGAAGTAATGCTAATTAACCATCAAACATTTGCTCTAATGCAACAGGAAAGCTATCCTGGCTTGCATTATACTTTGTGGAAAGTCTTATGATTGCAGACTCAATTTCTTAAATTGTTCCTAAGGCTACCATCACAGCCAAAAAGGATGCCATCCAGCAACAGGTATGTTGGCTCCTGGATCTAGATGCAAAAAGACTGAGGCCAAAGTGTTGACAGAACCATGATGGTTCTGAAATTGTAGGGTAGCGTCGGACCCCAAATTTCTAGTTTCTGATGCTGTCCAGCAACCAGCAGCATACCTTGACTTGGGCAAATGAATAGCAGGAAGTTCTTCCTCCATCAGCACATGGGTACCCTCCCCTCCATCAGCACACGGGTACCCTCCCCTCCATCAGCACACGGGCACCCTCCCCTCCATCAGCACATGGGTACCCTCCCCTCCCATATCATCACACTGTCCCTATCTGTGCTTGTCTCTCCTTTTCTCCTAAGAACTGCACTCATATTAGATAGGGAACCCATTCCTTCTCAATATGAGCTCTTTGGAGCAATTACTCTCTACAATAACATGACTTCCAAATAGGATTCGCTTCTGAGTCACTGAGCTAGAACTTTCGTGTATCTTATCCATGGACAGGTCAACCAAGGACATTTTATGAGGTCTACATCCAACTTTCTATCTCTACGCAGACTTTTCTGTGTTCCATTTCTTCCTGAGTTGTTTAAATGGTTTCATTTGCTGTGGAATTTTACATTTTATCTAAAGTATCTAATATGTTGATATATGGTTATCTAAAGTATCTAATATGTTGATATATGGTTGTTTGGAGTGTGTCCTTGTGTATTAGTTACTTTTCTAATCTCTGTGTCAAAAACACCTGATGAAGGTAACTTAAACAGGAAAGAGTAGCTTTGGTGCACAATTTGAGGCTACATCCATCATGATAGGAAGGCATGTTGACAGAGTCTGTACAGTATCTGGTCCCATTACAACAGCAATCAGGCAATACAGCGAGATGAAGACTGGTGCTCAGCTTACTTCTGTTTATTCTGACCAGGACCCCTGCCATGGATGGTTTTGCTCACATGTAGGATAAATCTTCTTACCTCTGCCAACCCAGTACTGCACTCCTTCACAGATACCTGCAAAAGTCTGTCTCCTAGATAATCCATAGCCTTTCAAGTTGACAGTCAATACTAATGACCACACATTCATATGATTATTTTTATTTCTACAGTCAGTAGCAGTGATCTCACTTTCTGCTTGGTCTTGTTCATTTGGGTGTTCTCTCTTATTAATATTTAAATTATTACATTTATTTATTACATATGCATATGCACACAAGTGTGTGCCATGGCACACATATGTGGAGAGCGGAGGACAACTTGTAGGAGTCGGTTCTCTCCTTCTTCTAGGAGGAGTCCAGAGAACTCAGATCATCAGGCTTAGCCACAAGCACCTTTACCAACTAAGCAACTGGCCTTTTTTGTTTTCATTTTATTTATTTATTTATTTATTTATTTATTTATTTATTTATTTATTTATTTATTTATTGCTTGCATTCTAGCTAAAACATCTGTCAACTTTTTTAATGTTTCCAAAGAAGAGAATTTAGGCCTTGCCAATTCTCTTCATTATCTTTCCTTTTTAAAAAAAACTTTCACTCTCATTTTCTGTTGTTTTTTTTTCTTCATCCTACTTTCTTTGAATTACTTTGCTTTTTTTCCCCAATAGGTTTAAAGTTCAAGGCCTAACCACTTGAGATTTCTTTTAATAAAGGCATTTATTGCAACAAATTTCCTTCTGGCTCTCCTTTAACTGAATTTTACAAGTGTTTATTGTATCTTTATTTTCATTCATTGCTCAGTATTTTCTAATTCCCTTGTTTTTTTTTCTTTTATCATTGGTTATTTAGGTATGTATTTTCTCATTTTAGTTTTTCATGAATACTCAAAATTCATATTATTAGCTTCTAATTGTACTCCTTTATGATCACTGTACATGTTTTATGTGATTTCAATATTTTCATTTATCTATACTAATTTATAGCCTAACAATTGGTCTATCCTGAGGAAGAGTATGGACTGAAGATGAGTAGGTATCAGATGGGCAGTATGTTCTATAGATGTCTATTAAGTCCCCAGCTTTATGGTGGTGTTTCAAGTCCATTGTTTCCTATTGATCTGTCTAAGGCAGGAAGTGGTGTGTTTGCTCACAACCAAACATTGGCCAGAGGTCAGGGACCCCTATGGAAGAGTTAAGGGAAGGATTGAAGGAACTGAAGGGGATAGCAACCCTTTAGGCAGACCAACAGTATCAACTAACCTGGACCCCTGGGGGCTCCCAAAGACTAAGCCACCAACCAAAGAGCATACATAGCTGGTCTGAGGCCCCTGGCATATATGTAGCAGAGGACTGCCTTTGGAGTCTCAGTGGGAGAGGATGCACCTAATCCTAGAGACTGAATGCCCCAGGGAGGGGGGCTTGGGAGAACTCTGGGAGGGGGGACTTGGAGGAGGCCATATTTGGGATGTAAATAAATAAAATAATTAATTAATAATAAAAAAGAAAGTAGTATGTTTGAAACTTCCAACTAGTATTGTTGAACTATCTGTTTTTCTTGTTACTATGCTTATTATTTTCTTCTTAGTATGTCTATGTATTCAAGACCTATTGTTAGATGCATATCTATTTATAACTTTTGTATAATCCTGATGAATGTCTGCTTTGCTTTCTAGCTCTGTGATAAACACCATGTCCAAAAGCAGTGTAGAGAGGAAAGACTTTATCTAGCTTTTCACTTTAGTGTAACAGACCATCATTGAAGGAAGTCAGGGCTGAATCTCAGGTAGGACCTGGAGGCAGGAACTGAAATGGAGACTATGGAGGAACACTCTTGATTGGCTTGTCCCTGAAGCCTTCTCAGTTTGTTTTCTTATACCAACCCAGGACCACCTGCCCAGGAGTGGCACTGCCCACAGTGAGCTAGTACCTCCCACATTAAACATTAACCAATAAAATGCCTCCATAGACTTGCCCACAGGCATTTTCTCCTAATCTCCAGAATTGTGAGAAAATATATTTCTGTCATTTAAGTCACCCAGCCTGTGGCACACTGCTACAGCCACTCTCACAAACAATAAAACCCTCTCAGGAGCTATCTAGGTTAGGCTAAGGCTAGAAGGTGACCTTCCTGGAGGTGGCCCACTGTTTTTGTGTGGTCTATGATGGGTGTACTTGATGGGGAGGTTCCAAAGAGACTTTATCTCAGGATTGCTTCTTGCAGCTGATATGCCTTTCCTGTCATTACTTAATATAATAATCCCTGGGCATTAGCCCACCCTATTGAACAGATTTCCTGCAGGTCAATATAAAGATGAACTTTATGAATTGATGTTTAGATGAATTAATGATTCTATAGAATTCCTGATTTGATTCAAACAAATTTAGGAAGAAAGTTTTAAGTCTTAGTTGCTTTGCTAGAAAAATGTAACAAAGTAAGAATCAAGAATAGAATGCGCCCAGTCCTCATAATAGTAAGTAAAGGCTTCATAATAAGAAATACAATGAGATTTCATAATTACATTTTAAAAAATGAAAGAAAGAAAGAAAGAAAGAAAGAAAGAAAGAAAGAAAGAAAGAAAGAAAGAAAGAAGGAAGGAAGGAAGGAAGGAAGGAAGGAAGGAAGGAAGGAAAGAAAGAAAGAAAGAAAGAAAGAAAGAAAGAAAGAAAGAAAGAAAGAAAGAAAGAAAGAAAAAGAAATAGGCTTGGGACAATTTTGTGTTCAAGTAAAAACATCTAGGTTCAAGGATATAGCCACAGGTGTACACTATGATAAGGCAAGGCCATATGAAAACAGTTGCTTTGAACTTATAATGAACATATAGGATGAAGCACTGCTTTATACTTAATATTAGCATCCTTTTGTAACTCTCATTTTATGTGACATTTTATCTCTGAGGTAATTTTCTAAAGGACTTTTGTCTAATAAGGTATGAAAGGAAAAAATATTTTAAAAGGTATAAAAAGTCCAAAGAAAAGAAATAAAATTGTTGGTTGAATTGTTTGGCTTGGGGAGCTCTGCTCCATCCATCCATCCATCCAAATATATATGTCTGTTTGTCTGTACGTATGTGTGTATGTATATGTGTATGTATATAAGCATGCATGAATACTTGTGGAGTGTGTGAGACAGGTGGTTGGACCCAACAAAAATATGAATGTGTTAATGTGTAAATGAGAATATGAATGAAAATGTAAACGTATGTATGAATGTGTATGTGTCTGTGCATATTTGCCTGCATAAAGCATCTTAATTCTTTTCCTTTCCTTCCTCTCTGGATCACAAAAAGTTAACCAGCCTAGCCAGAGAGGTTTCTGGATGCTTGGACAGAGAAGGGAGTGATAGCAATATATTTTTTACGTAATTCCCCCACTGCTAAGCAAAAGGTGTTAGTCGCTCAGGCTAATGATTTTTATCCATAGAATAAGCAAGACATTTTTAGGATTTTTTTAGACATTATCAGCAAGCAGTCAGTATAATTAGAGAGTCAGAAGTTCAGAAACCATCAGTCTCTAAAGCTAACTCTATATTCAATGCTGTGTCCTGCTTCAAACCATTCCAGGCTGGTCTGCCTCTTGGCAAAAGTCCCTACTTGTCTATACAATATCACAAGAAATCTCCAAAAACAAAGGCAAAATGGCAAAGGCAATGGAAATCTCAGCTCGCTTTTTATTAGCAATATTAATTATATTACATATAATATATTAATTTTATTATACATTTTGTGCTTTATTAATTAGATTATATATTTCATGTTTTACATAATGTTATACACATTGTGTGTATAATATTAATATTAACACATAGTATTTATTATGTATTAATTATACATGTGTTTCCTTTTTTTTTTTTTTTTGGATACTTTATTTACATTTCCAATGTTTCCCCCTTTCCAGGTCTCCTCTTTGGAAACCACCTATCCCCTCCCCCTCCCCCACCTCTATGAGGGAATTCCACCTCCCACCCATTTGCCCGCCCACTCCCGTATTCCCACCTTGACATTCCCCTTTACTGGGGCGTGTGTATAATATTAATATTAATACATAGTATTTATTATGTATTAATTATACATAATGTGTTTCATTGTGACAGTTTCACATGCACATGTAATGTGCTTTCATCAGATTCATCTCTCATGATCCTCTCTTGTCCCCATCCCAGGCCCACTGCCCCCTTCCTCTTCTCAATTAATTCCCTTATTCTTTCACATTTTTTTAAAAGTTATAGTAGAATAGGTTTAGTCACAGTAGTATAGGTAAAGGACTACACGCATGTGCAACTTCCCGATGGCTACACCACTGAAGAAAATGCAATTCTCCACCCTGCCATAACCATTAACTGCCAGTAGCACCTTCAGTCAATGGAATGTCATGAACCTGTAATCGCAGCTCTTATGGTGACATAAAAACCCTGCTCTAGTTTGTCCCCTGTTATACAAGAATTATGATATGTTCATTTTGCTCACTGCCTGGACTTGTTGCTGCCTCTCACATTTTCTTCCTGTGATCTCTTAGACCTTCCTCCTCTCTCCCTTTCTTTCTCCTCCTCCTTCCTTAGGCAGTTTTACCACTGAGCTCCATTCCACAAGTCTAGCCTCACTGTGTCTTCCACCCCCTTACTCCCAAACCTGTCCCTAAAAGCTGCGTGAGCAGCCTCAGTCTATCCTGCACCTCTTGCTCCTGCCACAGAAACAGAAACATCCCAAAGATGCCAGAGTCAGGACTCTCAGACTGAAATGTTGACTCCACATTTTAATATGTTGACCCTAGCAAGTTAAATAACATTTATAAGCTTGAGGATCTATCATAGCAACGTTGATAATTCTGCCACCCCTGTTTGTCTAATTATTGAGACATTCAAGTGAAAACAAATGGTGGAGGTATTTAAGCATTAGTTTTAATCTCCTTCTCCTTCAACTGTGCTCTCCTTCTCCTGTATCAGAGGTTCTAACCATCAAGCTATATTTCCCATGCTTCTACCTTGCCTCTACCAGCTAAGTCTAAAAGGGCTGTCCATTCCCTCCCAGTTCTCAGGATCTTCAGCAGGTATTGAGGAATCGGGATTTGGGCTTGGGATAGCCCAAACAGGCCCTTTTGACTTAAATGCTTCTGTTTTCTCCAGTCTGTTCCCTTAAGGTATCTATGACAAGGATGCTGTCCCCAAAGCTCCCAAGCCTGACATCTGTGCTTATGACGTCTTCAGTCAAGTCCACTGGGTACTGCTATCAGAAGCTTGGCTGATGAGCTTTCACTCTCCCAGACATTCCTGACAGACTGGCTTCTGCATCTCCATGGCTTCCCAACCACACATGCTCAGGCATTCACTGCCTCAGAACGGAAAAAAGGCATGCCTCACAGCCAAGAGCTGAGCTGACTTCCATAATCCAGGCAAGCAGTATGCATAAAATGCAAGGGTTCTTACATGCTTTTCCTTCTCATAAAAAAACAAAAAAACAAAACTTGATGCATCACCATATTGATGAAGGCCACAGAGGATACCAAGCTGGGGTAGAGCTCAATGGGAAAAGAGCTTGCTATGCACAGCTGAGGACCTGAGCTTTGATCTTCACATGAAGCATCACACTTGTAATCTCAGCACTGATAGACAGGAGGATCACCAGGGCTCACTGGTTAGCAGATCTAGCCTTTTCATAAGCTCCCGATTCAGTAAGAAACCCCATCTCAGAATATTAAGTGGAGAACACCCCCAAACGTACACACAAAAACAATCAGCATATAAAAGCTGAAGAAAATCATGAGTGCCTGAGCCCTTGTTTATTTGGATGTGAGACTATAAAATGCCTAACGCTGTTATGTAAGAGAAGTGGAATTCTAGCCCCAGTGGCTTACACAAACATCATCTTGCCTGGCTAAGCAGCAGAGGCCAACTTCTCAAATTCATTTTAATCTGATTATCCCCAGTGTTTACAGTGCAGAGCAGACTCTGTGTTGGCTTCTCCTGCCCTCCTCCTGACTGTCACAACTCCTACTTTGTTGACATTTGATGAAAAAAGAAAAACCTCTTTGTTGTCCAATTGCTGACCGAGTAGCCTGCCTTTATCAGAGGGAAATGAAAACTTTAGAGTATGTTTGAATAATTGTGGGAAGTCATAAAACATGTAGTAACTCATAAATTATACTGTTAATCAAATTGGATCTACAGATTTGGGGAGGCAAAAGCATACTTTCTTTGCTCTTTTCTAATTTTACAGAGAATCTTTGCTTCTAGTCCACTAAAAACTCAGGACAGCTTCTAACATTTTGAAATATTGGTCAATACTTTTCTGGCACCCTGACAGAACCCAGGATAGAGTTGTAGCCAAGATTACACAGAAGAGCCTCAGACAGTTAACAACCTTAAACATGGATCTAAGAGCCGCATAGATTTTTGTTTGTTCGCTTAGTTTCTGTTTTGTTTTCAGAGTCACTGAACATTTGAATTTTTAAAAACTAGCAAAGGAATAGGAATTTTTAAAATTGTATTGTATTTTAAATCCCATTTTAGGGGTTCGAGAGATGGCTCAGCTATTAATGCTTTCTGTGTTGTCGTGAGGACCAGCATTCAGATCCCAGCATCATGGTGGGCCATTCACAAGTGCCTGTAACTATAGCTCCAAGAGATCCACTGCCTTCTCCTGGCCTCTTTGACCTTCAGATCCTGCCTGCACACACATGTATACATGGATTCACACAAATATACAGACATACAGACACACACACACACACACACACACACACACACACACACACACGTTCAAGTACAAAGACACCCACAGTAGAACTAGGAAAAACTGACATCATTGATGACGTTCAAAGGTCCCCTGCCAGAGAATCTCTCTGGTAAACCGGTCTTTCTGTTTTATCAAGGCGGTCAGCCAATTAAATAAGACACCACATTCTGGAACACAGTTTGCTCTGCTCAGAATTGATTGCATCCATTACTTGCCTTATTGCTATGACAAAGCACCTGACCAAAATCCAAGCAACCAAACAAACAAAACAAAAACAACATTTAAGGAAGGAGGGGCTTATTGGGGCTCACAGATAATGGGTGATAATGATCACAAGGCAAATCCACTATCACAGGAAGTTATGGCAGCAGGATCCTGAAGCATCTGTCCATACTGCGTTTGCATCTGAGAAACACACTGCTCAGCTCCATTTCTCCGTGTCTATTCTATCAGCCCATAGAATTGTGTGGCCCACTGCTAAAGTGAGTTATTTCATCTCAATTAGCCCTCTCTACAAACACTCTCACCAACACACCCAGAAGTTTGTTTTCTGGGTGATTCTAGACCCTGTCAAGTTGCTAACCAAGTTTAACCACTGCATCAACCAATGTTAATCTTATCAACAACAGCCAGGCAGACACAACCAAAATCCTGGACCAAATATCAAAGTGCCCAAAATTAACCACTGGAGTTGGTATAGTCCCTCTTGTGTTTCCTTGGATAACATACAGATTCCCTACAATGAGGTATATCCTAGAAATATGTAGCCATCCTTCAATGGCCAGGCAAGTGAAGTCATACTCAACCCAGGTATGATGGCTAGAACATGTGCTTAACTGAACATGAGAGTTGAGGTTAGTAGAGCACTCTTCTGGAACTTTCTACAAATGGCTTTCCAGAAATTAGTGATGGGAGAAAGACCTACCCCCAAATATGAGCTGCTGCATCCCAGAGTCTGGGGGAACAGATGGATTGAAATAGGAAAGGAAAAGGCTTGTTCCCTCTCCCCCTCCTCTGCCTCCTCCCCCTCCTCCTTTTCCCCTCTCCCTTTCTTCTTCCTGGATACTGTGAGTGAGCTCTCTGCTCTGTCATGCCCTATCTGCTATGATGGGCAGAAACCTTAGACACTGCACGACAAATTAATTAAATTGCCTTTCTTGGGTGTTTTGTCCCAGTGAAGAGAAATGAACTAACATATCTGGCTCTCCCACCAGTCCGTGAACTCCACCAAAGACTCATGGAACACTTCCAGGCCACAGATTTCCCAGAAACTTCACTTCCTACTCCAACAGTACCTTCTCAACAACCTTGTCATCACCAAGAGCTACTGAAAGAACCAGTGACCTGAAGAGGGCCTTCTGGGGATTTCCCTGATCCCAAACAACAAACATGATTAAGCCAAACTCAACATCATTATGTTGTAGCAAATTAACTGTGTTCTGTGTAGAGATGCTTGCCCTCGGAGTTGCCAGTCAAAACCTAAGCTTGTGTGTATGCATCACAGAAAGCAGCTTCAGAAGATACCTATTTCCCAATGTGAAGCCCTAACTGTGCATGTGTGAGCATGCACACATTCTTAAATACATAACTATAACCCGCTTAGGCTGTTCAGTGTTATGCGTATGTACGTGTTTTCAGGGCTGACCAGTTGGTATTGGATAACCAATTGGTGTGCTCTTCCCTAGAGAAGGCTATTTCTCTAGCTCTTGGCATCCCTTAGTCGCCTGTAGATCTTTGTGTAGGTTTGAAGTTTGTGAGCTTTTCCCCAGCCATCTTAGCATGTCTATTGGTATCATGACTGTTCAGGTAATGTTTAGGCAGCCCTGCTGGTGATATTGCATGGGTGTAGCTTCTGACATTTCCAAGAGACACAATCTCACATAAAATTCCCTGTTCCCATGGCTCATACATTATTCCTGCCTCCTTTCTCACAGCAATCTCTGGGCAGGAACTGTGCTTTCAGTGTATCTGTTGGGCCTAGTCTCCATAACTCTGCACTTTGACATGCTAGGGTTTTCTGTAGTGGCCTCCATCTGTTACAAAGAGAAGTTTCCTTGATGAATAGAGGACTACACTTACCCATGGGACAAGTATTGAGAGCACAGTTAGGGATCATTCTAGCTTGGTAACATGGCGATACTAGTCAATTTTCAAAGTTCATTTGGAAACACTTTGTTGTGGCCAGGAGTTCTTGGCAGAAAAACTTACAGCTGAAATTATTTGTCACTGGAACTAAAATAAAAGTGACAAAAAGCATTTTATCTGCTAAGTATCCAGAAGAGAAACAAACATGACTATTTGTTAGAACTTTACATAAAAAGGTAGCTTTTGGAGTTGTTAAAAATCTTGTAAGGTGCCTCCTGTTTATTTTTTCATCAACTATTACCTAATTTGCATCAAGCCTGATTCTAATCTGACTTAAAGACTGGTGTTGGCATTGAATGTGTGCCAGAAAAGGGTGGGGGGCAAGGACCAGGAACAAAGTAGTATTTCAAGCACCCTGGAACACACTAAGTCCTCTGGTTTTGACTGACAGCCTGTAGGCTGGACCTCTGTCTTCTATCTCCCTCTTCTCTCTGCTTCTCATTTAATAAAGGCTGTTGGATTCGTTTCTCCACCCATCACTGATAGTCGGGCTCCCATTGTACCCTTGCACCAAGTCTACATACTATTAAACTCTTCTGGGTTTGCTCAGTTTTATGTGCTTTTTCCAGTTCTCTGGAGGCATGATTGACACAAAAATTACACCTATTTTGTGACGTTCTGACATATGTATTCGGTGAATTGGTTACACAATCAAACATTCCTGTGCAGTGAGAATGCTTGAAATTTATTCTCCTAGCAAATTTCTGGGATGCAACACATTGTTTTACTATATTTTGTGCTCAGCAATCTAGCAGGGAGATGTATTTCATCATGGTTTTAAGTTGAATTTTCTTGGTTGTTAAATCTAAGAGACAGACAGATGGTTCTTAGTGTGTGTGTGTGTGTGTGTGTCTGTGTGTCTGTGTGTCTGTGTGTCTGTGTGTCTGTGTCTGTGTGTCTGTGTCTGTGTCTGTCTGTGTTCTATGTCTGTGTGTGTCTGTCTGTGTCTTTACATGTCTGTGTGTGTCTGTGTCTTTGTATGTCTGTGTGTGTCTTTGTCTGTATTGTATGTCTGTATTTCTGTGTGTGCGTCCATGTCTTTGTGGTTTTTTTATGTCTCTGTGTGTGTCAGTGTGTCTGTCTGTATCTTTGTATGTCTGTGTGCATTTCTGAACTGTTTATTCAAGTCTGTAACTTTTCCTTTTTTGTTGTTTCGTTTGACAGTTTCGTGCATTTACAAAGTAACTTTTAGCAGTTTTCACCATGTTTTCCTATTTCATCTTCCTCCTTCTTCCTCTCTCTTCCCAACAAGTTTCCCTCCCACTTTAAGTCTCTTTTCTTGTGTGTGGGTCCCACTGAGTTTTATTAAGCTTTCTTGCCTGAGTATAGATGGAAATCTGCCATTTTTCCATTGGGTTACTTTTGACTCTTTTTGTTAATTTACTGGAATCCCTCACATTGTCTTTTCTTATAATTATTTGTGGCAGATTTTCACAATGGAATATTACCCAACCATTAAGGAAAATGAAATTTGCAAGTAAAGGGCTATTGAGAGGGGGCCTTCAATAGAGAGAAGAAATAATACAAAGGTATCGAGGGCTAAAAGGGAAACAGTGGAACTAGAAGGGTTAAATTGGGGTGAGGGAGGAAGCAGCGTAGAAGAAGAAATATAGGGAGGTACAACTAACACTAAAAGCCTTTTGAAAAAGCCATCGGAAATCCTGCTATTATAAAAGTTTCATAAAATATAGACAGACAGACAGACAGACAATAGAGCTACCTTACAATGGGGGACAATATCCCAACTAGATATTCCATGCTAGCAAATAAAAACCTCAGTACCAGTGATAGATCACCTCTTTTTGAGTTGTTGGCCAGTGGAGTCACAAAGACCCTCAAGCATTTCAGTCTTAACTAATGCTCTTGTCTATGCTCTAGAATGTGATAGATAATAAGACCTATCGTCAATGACACTAAACACTTGAATCATAGAGCATGGAGAAATCAAGCTGGTGCTCTTAGGAACCTCATTCTTACTGGCTAGTGTTCACAGTGCTATGAGATGCTAGGCATACTCACAGAGAAGGAAAGTCATTCTTAATCTCACCCAGCTGTGACCTCTGCAAGCTACAACAACTGGCTTGATAAGATATAACCAGTAGTGCAATAATGGCATGATTGTTATGGTAGAAATCTTTCTACTTGGATCTAAGGACTGCTCCATGAAATGAAGCTAACACTGTTAAAGGGTCCAAGAACCTGTGGCTAAATAGAACATAAGCCCTAGAGAGGAACCCAATACCATTACTCTGCTAAATGAATATGCTACAACCATAGATAGGTCATCTCTCATCCATCATCGGAGATGCTTCTTCTGGCAATAGCTGTCAACGAATACAGAAGCCCTCAACTGATCAAAGTACAGAGATGAAAATACTACGGAGCATTCATCTCTAAACAGGACATTCATTTCATACCGCTCCCCGGAAGCCTCGGGAAGAATACTCAAGAAGAGTTTTCCCAGACACAGCAGGGCAGACGCACATATGGACTGGCTCACAGTGATTTTAACAGCTTTCAGAAGACCCACACAGGCTCCAGACAGCCAAAACTCCAGCTTGAAGGTGGGAAGGTGGGGACGAAATCCAACCATGTGCTAGGGAGATGCTGGTATTCGGTTGCTGCTGGGAGATGAGTCCATTTTCTTTCATGATGTGAACCCTGATAGGCTGATTGTACTCCATGGCAGGCACCACTCCCAAGAAGAGCTGGGCAGTAAAAGCTGTACTCTGTGGGGGAAAGGGGGAAGTGGGGGGGAAGAATCTCAAAGTTGATCGGGAGGGAGTGGGAGGTAGAGAAGATGACAATAGGAGGCCCTGGTGATGGGAGATGAAGATTTAAAATTTTGAGAAAAGAATAAAATTAGGGTTTTTGGTTTTTTTAAAGATAGCCCCATCAACTATTTAGGTATACTGTTTAGGTCTTTAAGTGAGATAAGCAGAAAACATATTTCCAATTAAGGTATGAAACAACACTGAAATAATCCATCAATAGAAATTGTGCAAGAAAACAAAAACAAACAGCACTCGGGAACTAGATGGAAAAAGATCCTGAGTTCAAATCAGTCTGGGCTACTGAGTGATTTCCAGGTAAGCCTGGGCTCATAGCAAAAAGATCAGGACAAGAAAGAAAGGGGGGAAGAGAAAGGGAGGGAGGGGAAAGAGAAAAAGAGAGAGGAAGGAAGGAAAGAAAGAAGGAAGGAAGGGAGAGAGTGGGTAAATTGAGAGGGAAAGAAAGAGGAACCATATTAAGACATTAAGAATTATAAAATTGTGGTGTATCTTCTTTGTTAACACAAAGAGAGGTATAGAGTTTAAATTCTATAAGTTGTGGATAATAATATGTTATTTCTGTAACTTCACAAATACAAAAGTAATAGTTTAAACAAAAGCAAAAGACATGAGAAACTTTAAAACACTGTGGATGGACAATAACACTTAGTAAGACCAACTATATTTCGTGTCCCAGTGATTCATTTGTGTCACAGAAAATCCACGGTGATCCTTGTAAGATATAAAATTCTTCACTTTAATAGAAGACAAAACTGTTATTAAAAGCCTAAGGACTGAGCCCAAGGTCAAAGGTAGTTAGTGGTTTCCACATTTGCTCTGAAACAGAAGATAATCTAGCTAGAATCATTTCTCCTTGCTCACAGTGAATCCTTACTACATCATAGCTGGCATTTGCAAAATGGATTCATATTCTTAAGGTAAAAAGGCTAAAATCTGAGAGCTCTTTTTTTTCTTTTCATCTTGACATTAAGGTGCAAGAAGTAAAGTATTTCTCAGACCAGAATTTAAAATTAAAAACTTTTCTGGTTACTTTGGAAGTACATGGCAATCAAAGAGAAGTAAATTGACACATGAAACCATTTTTTATCCAGTAGTCTGCATGTTTTCCAATGTTTCTCAGTTCTGTTCAAGGGCTAGACACTCAGTTTTTAGCGTAGCGGCTTCCAGCCCACCATTATTGTCAATATTAAATGATGAGACAGCACATGATACAACAAGCGATTACTTTCTAAAGTGCTCACAATCCAGTGAACAGAACACCACAGTGGCTGAGGGAAGCTGGGTTCAGTCCTCTGTATAGGAGGAGTGGACAGGATACAAGGAGCTAAGACATAGTTCCATGGATAATCTGTCAGCTGTGCAAGCATAAGGCCCTGAGTTGAAACCCCAGAGCCCATGTGTGCTGGTTTGACTAAGAATGGCTCCCATTGGCTCATAGATTTGAATGCCTTGGGAGTGGCACTATTTGAAAGGATTAGGAGCTATGGCCTTGTTGGAAGAAGTATGTCACTGGGATTGGGCTCTGAAGTTGCAGGCTCTCTCTCTCTCTCTCTCTCTCTCTCTCTCTCTCTCTCTCTCTCTCTCTCCCCCCTTCCTGCTACCTGAATGCAGATCTCTCCACTATTTCTTCAGCACCATGCCTTCCTGAATACTACCACACTCCCTGCCATGATGACAATGGACTGAACTTCTGAAACTGTAAGCTAGCCACAATTTAATGTTGTTCTTTATGAGTCGTCATGATCATGGTATCTCTTCACAGCAATAGACTACTAGTTAAGACTCCTTGTAAATAAAGCTAAGTGTGGTATATATCTGTAACCCTAGCACAGGTCACAGGGGGGCCAGAAGGACCTGAGGATCCCTTGCTTGCTGGGATCTGCTTGCTGGAGCCAGTGAGCTCTGGGTCCACTGAGAGACCCTGTCTCAAAAAAACTGAGATGGAGAGCCATAGAGGAAAACACCTAGTGTTACATTTTAGCATCTACACATGCTTGCACTAGTGAACACATCCATGTGTGCACAAAGACGGGGGGTAGATTTTACAGGTTTAATCTTATAATTTCAAAACTATAAAACTGATTTGTTTTCAAGGTCATAGAATCTCAGGGTCACCTTGTCCAGCCTTGATGTGATGGCATGTGCCTAGTCTTCTTATAACTTGATTTTTCATGTTGTGATGTTGTCCCTGGGAGGCCTGCTCTTTTCTGGGGGGAGGAAGAGGGAGCAGTAGATCTGAGAAGACCAGGGTTGAGAGGGGACCCTAGGGGGAGAGGAGGGAAGGGAAACTGAGGTTGGGATGTAATATATGAGAGAAAAATAAGAACTAAAAATAAAGAATGTTAGGGAATATCTCTAAAGAAGCTAAAAACCCTCATCACACAGATCTTGCAGTAAGTTGGGAAGTGCATGCTGCAAACACACTGTTCTCATGTGTGCTTCACCTCTGTAAATGTAAGCGGCATGCCACATGGCTGATGGGTTTGGAAGAAAACCGTATCCTTAGAAATTCCAGCTTTGGCTTTAATTGTCTATAGGACTTCCTCGTGTACTTCATGTTTGTAAAAACTAGTTTTGCATGTACTTAATGCTTGTTCTTTAGCAAAGACTTTTCTTTTATTCTAAAGAATCCACCGTTAGAATTTCTGATGCAACCCACCTCTTTGTTTAAATTTGATACAAGATTGATAAAATCACCTGAAGCTAACTTCTCTTATTCCAAACCTCACACACTTGTCTAATGCCATGTGGGAGCTGGCTGTCTAAAAATAGATACCAATGGAGAAAATTAGAAATCAAAATGTTAATTAATATGACCTAATCAAAGACATATAGGCTAGCTATGTAGTATTTATCTCTAATTCATCTTTGAAAATGAAACGAAACTCATGAGCAGAATATCAGAATTATTTTTTTAATCTTAATAATCAGCTTTTCCCACAGTCTGACATTGTAAAACCTACTCAAAGATTTAAATGTGCATCAGTGTACCTCGAGGCTCTAAAATTGGAATGACAAACTACAGACAATAAAATAGGTGGGGAAAATAACACTAAGTTAATCCATGAGCACAATGACGTTCTTACATATAGAATATAATGATCTACTGGTGATCAGTTTTAAATTTTTAAGATTTATTTTTATTAGAGTAAGTATGTATGGAGTATGTGCTTGCATCCCTGAGGGATGTCAGTAGAGCCAGAAGAAGGCTTCAAATCCCCTGGAGCTGTCATTACAGGAAGTTCTGAGCTGCCTAATGTGGGTGCTTAGAACTGAGTTCTGGTCCTCTGCAAAAGCAGCAAACACTCTTAACCCCTGAGCCATCTCTCCACCCCTCTACTGATGATTTTTAACAATAAGAAATTTAATAAATGGAAATGGGCATTGTTCTCTTCAAACCTATGTGTTTGCTGTAGCTGCACTGTTGTAAGTCAAATTATTTATGGCACTCTACTTTCTAGTCTGTTCTCAGACATGGAGTACACACACATACACACACACACACACACCACAGCACACACACCACACATACCACACACACACACACACACACACACCACAGCACACACACCACACATACCACACACACACACACACACACACACACACACACACACACACACATATATATATATATATAGCTAGCCCCTTCCTTTATAATGTAATCTTAGTTTTGAGCTCCCCTACCCCAAAACCTTATTAACCAGCCTGGTTATTCAATCTTACACTAAGTCTGATACAAATTTCTAAAAGTCTAGTTCTGCCTCAAAAACATTTTTTAAATGCCATTATTTCAAGATGAGAGGTCTAAAAGAAAAAACTCAAAAGTCCTTTCCAGGTTTGGAAATAGATTCTGGATTATAGCTGTAAGCCAAACTTCTTCATTAAATATTTGTGGGGGGGTTTTTTCCACTCCAAGATTCAGGCAAGGCTATAAACTTAAAACAAACAAACAAAAAGCCAGCGCACGACATTTATGCTTGTAGTTGAGAAAAGCTGTAGTATCTTCACAGAAAAATAAGGAAGGACTTCAGGAGTCTCCCTCGTGATAGTTTAGGACAGAAAACAACTTCTGTGGATATAATGAGATCTACTGAAATTCTGAAAAGTAAGCAATTCTAAGCATAGTTTCTTGGCATACATGGCTGCATAAAAGGCAGCAAAGGAAATAAGGACTTTGCAGTCAAAGGAAATTTGTTGCATAGGTTTGATTCCATACTGCTTGGACCAAGAATTCGTTCATATCAAAATCTTTGGAAATTAAGTGTATGTCAGAAACACCCTTCCATACCCTCTAGCAACTCCTGTGCTCATTTCTTTCTCCAGGTATCTGCAGCTATATACTTACCTGTTAAATTATACCAGCTTAGTGGAGAATCCCAGATGAATCACTGAAGATCAGCCAATTTCAGGAAAAGTTCTAGATTAACTGGCAAAATGGATACCAAATATTCACTAAAATCATGATTTGGGCCAACTGTGGGTGGCTCCATCCCTACAAAGATGGGTCTGAGCTGCAAAAAGAAGTTAGCTAAGCATAAACCAGGGAATAAGCAAGTGAGCTCCAGACCAATGAGAGATCTTTATCAAACAAAAGGTGGAAGGAAGTCAAGAAACAACAACCACTGTTGTCTTCTGCCCTAGTTTGCCTGCCATTGCTGTGATAACCATGGTTTCTGATTTCAAGATCTTTCTCTGTTTGGGTTCCTCTCCTAACTTCCTCAACAATGGGCTATAACCTGGAAGTATAAGATTAAATAAACTCCCTCCTGTGTTGCTTTTGATCATGAGCTTTGCCAAGAAGCCTAAGTAGCTGGCCAGTGAGCTCCCAGTATCTGCCAGTACACCACTCCTGTCTCACGATTACTAAAATTACAAGTGCACACCACCGTGTCA
The DNA here is from genome assembly GCA_028551405.1 of Uromys caudimaculatus. Classification (NCBI taxonomy): domain Eukaryota; kingdom Metazoa; phylum Chordata; class Mammalia; order Rodentia; family Muridae; genus Uromys; species Uromys caudimaculatus. The sequence continues at coordinate 69,440,379 of CM052709.1, read as the reverse complement.
GGCTTTTTCTGTGGGCTCTATGGATCTGAATTCATGTCTCCATGCTTATGAGGCAAGTACTTTATAGAATGAGCCACACACCCCCCAACCACCACTATTCTTATTTTTATAAAAAGATTGTCTGGTAGCAACCAACCCACTGTTAAAATTACCCATCCACATTCTGGGATCACAAAAGGAAATGAATATAAGACATAAAGATATGGAGTCACAGTGTCCACACCATAGCTCCTTGCAAGGAGTACATTTGAAATCATTGCTACTATGTTTACAGATCAGAAAACACACTCCCTGAAATTAGTCTCCTAACACATGCTTCTACTGCTGGCTTAGTTTTGCTCTGGCATCAGGTTGGCAGGCTATAGATCGGTTACAGACCACCTGTATAGTCGGTATTAAGGGAGATTAGGGACACAATGGTGCCATCACCAATTTCAAGCTAGCTGTTCCACAAACCATGTACATTCTAGTGGAACAAACCAGTGTAACGCTGGTCAAATAGTGATCCAAAATGCTGTTTGCATAGTCGGAATGCTTGTTTGGATTAGTATCTAAATCTAAAAGAGAAATAAAACCTAACTGTGTTTGGTCAAGTTTGAGTATCAAAGATCCAAATATCCTTACATAGACTCATAAATGTGCAGGAACATCTTAGAACATGAAAGCCTTGTTGGGAAATAGAGGAGAAAGGCCGGCCTTACAATCTGCCAATTTTCCACATATGACCCTCATTTTCACTGACGTCCTCAAGAACTCCCAATCAAATAAATAGCCTCAAAACATGTAAATGTGTGTGTGTATGTATGTCTATGTACAAGTAAATCATATTTATCATACTCGCTTAAAGAAAGAATTTCTTTATTAGTTTTACTCAGCTATATTACTTCTCCATTTTCCTTCTTCTTCCTGAAGACCAATGCATGCATAGTAAATTTTAGAAAGAATGCTTGAGGAGAAATAGTCAGGACTTCCCGTTTCTGAGTTATAGTCCAATATCGTACTACCTAGAAGGGCCAGTAACATGTCATTATAGATCCCAAGAGAGCCAGATTATGAGAGGGGAAGGGGATGGGATCACAGAGTGCAGAGTGAGGTTTAGAGTAGAACATTTAAAGAGGAGGGCAGGGGTGGCTTTCTGAGGCTATATCTGCACATCTTCTTCTCTTTCTTGCCCTCAGTGTCAGGCTGCAGCTGCTTCCACTCATGGGATGCACATATTTCCTGAAGCACCAAAGTCATCAAGAGGAGCTACAGGCCACCCACACCTTCTCCCTTTCTCCTCTACTCCCTCGTCTCTCCTCTGAACCTCAGCATTCACATTTCTAGACTTAAACATGTTTATAATGATGTAGAATTTTTATTTGGGACAACAAAATGCTTTCTAAAAAACTATTTTATGACAAAAAAATGTTCCTTTTGTAGCCATAACTGACCCCCTCACAAATGTCATGCTTCTCTCGGCTACATGCATTTCCTTTATTTCCAAGTTGGTTCTGATGGCTGTGCTGGTGCTCTGACCTACTCACCCCTCTAGGGGAGGAGGGACTGGCGAGGATCAAGATGGAGGTTCAAAGTCCTTGGACAAAGCTCTTCAGTTTTAACCTCAGCCCAGCAATATAGTAAAAAGACAGTTTCAAGTCACTCATTCTACCAGTAGTTTCTGAACATGCAATATGATCTGGGATCTTTCTAGATTCTAGCTATTATGAATTTTCGGTTTGTTTAAGTGAACCTGTTTTTCTAATGCTTGCGTCAGAATTATGTTGAAGATCCCTAAGATCTGTAAATGACTAGCTGTCTGTTTTTGGATGGTGCTTCAGGAGGTGTTTCCAGGGAAACGGGATCTAGAATTTGCATGCATTAAAGTATATTGGAGTGAGTGTTCGCCAGCACCACCTTTGAAAGAATAAGGACAACAAAACATGGCAGGGAGTGATGTTGGGCATAGCACAGTAGCAATGGGAATCTCAGTCAAGCCCATAGAGAGCAGAGATGGCCCTTTTTTATTCTACCCCAGAACACAAAATCTTGAGTTCTTCATCTCAGTATCACACTCAGCAGAAGTGGCCAGCTCTAGGGTTAGAGTCCCATTGGGTGGGGCCATTGAAGATATTCATTGGGCTTACAGGCATCACTGCCAGAAGCTGATGGGATGAGAGTTTTCATGGCTGATGGAAATCTGAACATCATACCATACCAAATATAGCACATAGAATCGAGGCAGGAGTACCTCTCAACATATTTTCCAGAAAGTGCCTGCCTGAGTCAAACTTGTGAGCTAGTACAACCTTCTGCCTTTACCCTTTACTCATTCTGTCTGCAAGTCATTATTGACAGCCCTGTCAATAAAAATAATCCAAAGAAACTGTCGGAGACCAACAGGCTTTGGCTTGATTAGTAGGCCTGAGTGCCCCGGGCTTCACAGAAATCATTCCTTTGATCCTTCCCCACTCTCACTGCTTCTTGCGGTTTTAAGACATCCTCTTTGAAGTAGCCTGCGGCTTTAAAGAAATCTTGTGATACCCTGCTATCCTGCTTTGCAGCAATGTGTGACATTTGGCTACGATAAAGCAACCCTAGGAATCCCCCTACCTCTGTCACTTCCCGCCTTAAGTGCTTTATATACGGACTCAGAAATAAAGTTCTTGGGAGTTTGATCAGATTACCATCTAGCTCCCAGGTTTCTGTCTCCTGCCCCTTCTTTCATCTGACAGTTCCCTCCTCAGACCCTCGTTGAACGTCCCACAGGACGGGACAGTTGGTGCCCAACGTGGTGGAGCTCAAGGAACCGGATCATATGGCTGTCAGACATCACTCATGGAAAAGCCTGGCCCAGGTGGTCCCAGGGACTGCGTTGTAGGAGACGTTCATGGGCCCACCCACCCATCAGAATGGGCTTGGATAGAGAGGTGAATGACGAATTCCCGGAGGCAGTAGTCATTGAGGGAAAGGCCAGTCACAGTCTCCCCTGTTATTGCACAGGCTTAAGAGAGCATGACTAGAGGCTAGTTACAGTCTCCCCTGTTATTGGACAGGCTTAAGAAGAGCACGACTGCCGTCTAGTCACAGTCTCCCCTGTTACAGGCTTAAGAGAGCATGACTTATTCCCCCCCCCCAGGCATGAGATATCAGGTTTAAATTTTCTAAGTCATAGGTCTCCCCTGTTGTTCCTTTTTCAATATGGGACAGGCTTTAAGTGATCATGACTTATCGAAGGCATGAGATTCTTAAAGTTCCCCTGTATGGGACAGGCATTAAGTGAACATGAAATTTTTTTACAAGGACTCAAGGAGTTCCTCAAGACTCGGGTACCAAGTTAAAAAAAAGAAGAAAAGAAGAAGAAGAAGAAGAAGAAGAAGAAGAAGAAGAAGAAGAAGAAGAAGAAGAAGAAGAAGAAGGAGACAGATTTGAAAAAGCTTTTTTCCATTGTTCCCCCACAAAAGTATAAAGAGATGGACTAGAGTAAGAGATACTCGGGCCAGAGAAAGTGCCCGTCCAGACATGTTTTTATGAAAAAAGATGAACTAGCAATAAATAAATCTTATTGAAAGACAAGGTAATGGTAAAATGTGTTTTATATAATGGTAAAATGTGTTCTGTGTCTGTGTTTACAAGTAATGATAAAATGTGTTTTATATATGTGTTTAGAGTTATGCTAAAATCTAGAGAAGTAAAGGTAATTCTTATAGGTGCTTTTAGTCTTTGGACCCTGACTAGAGATGGTTTATACCCTAAATATGAGAGAATGGATTTAAGAAAAGCAAACCTCCCTGACTATTCAGGGAAGGAAAATGAATGTAAACTATTTCAGAGCTCTCCTGGGGACAAGAAGAAATCAGGAGACATCTTCTCTGGCTCCTACAGAAGAAATGCCTAGTTTTAGTTTTGGGTCTTTTAGGTAGGATATCTGAGTCCCTTTGGGACACCTAACTCTCTTTCCTCCCTGTCTATTGTATGTTCTTGGTGCACCAATCTGTCCATGTGTCAAAACTGACTGTTTTATGTTAAGTCTGTGTCCTTGTGTCATATGAATGGAAGTTGTCCTGTGTTTTATGGTGAAAAGAAAAAGAAAAATTGGTTAAAACTTTATTCGCTAGCTATCTACCCCTTGATTTAGCTTAACTTGTTTTAAAAGGCTGTCTCAATTGACCCTGGGAGTCAAGCACAGCAGGAGAAGCACTGCCAGAGGCTTAATTGTATGCAAAAGCCACTCTTAAAGGGGCCAGCAGCTTTTAGGCATCTATGGTAAGGGATCTGACAGCTGTTTCTCCTAGAAAAATTTCTCTGATTATTGGGTTCAATAAGTAACAAGGTGTTCCACTCTTAAAATTACAACTAAAAAAAAGTTAAATTTTGTCTGATCTAAATAAGTAAATGTGTGGTTACTTTATTTTTGCTTCTGATTGGTTTTAAAAGTATAAAAATATTCTACATGTCTTGGTTACTGACATGTAGAGGGAGAGGGGAGTTTTGTCCTAGTGCCTGAGGCTCAGTGGGTGCTTGCTCCACTCTGCCTGCTGCTCTTAGACACACAGGGAGAGTCTAAGATGGATAAATTCTGTACTCTCATGGAAGGTCTAACTTAACTGGAATCCAGTCCCACAACTCCTTCAACTGATTGAACTCCCTCCCTTACTCCATTTTCTACCTCCCTCCTTGTTGTTCCTTCAGAGACAGATTCATTCACAGTCTCTCCAGTGGGAGAGACCGAAAAGAGTTGATTCTGAATTATGTCTTAGTATACAACTGGAGAGTCCGGCCATATGGACTGAAGGATCAATAATATTGACCTCAAATGACCTCTAATTCTACACGCTAACAGGAAGGTATTTTCTCTTTGAGTAAAGTCTAAATCTTAGGAATGGCAGTATTAGGGGTGATGAGGACCTTTAAAAGATGAGACCTAATGGGAGGTCCTTAGGTTGTGGGAGGGTATGCCTTAGAAGGTACTGTGCAATGTCATACACACACACACACACACACACACACACACACACACACAGACACACAGACACACATACACACACACCACACGTACATACACACCATACACACTTTCACACACAAACCACACACAACACTAGCACACACATCACACACTACACTTGCACATACACAACACACACAACACACCATACAGAAGACACACCACCTACACATACAACACAATACAGCACACACACCACACACCACATACCACACACATCACACACCCACACACCATAACACACACACACACAACACACATACACACACACACACACACACACACACACACACACACACATACACACTCCTTTCTCACTTTCTCCTAACTGGCTTGAGATGAGCAGTTGCCACACTTGCTCTGACATGTCTCACCCCCACTATGGTCTCCCCCTGACAAACACACAAAGAGACTCAACTCAGTCATGTCTCCTGATCCTGAACTCCTGGGTTCCAGCACCACAAACAAAAATGAACCTTTCTTCCCTTTGTTAAAGGGAAGATATTCCCTTTAACAATGCCTCTAGCAGATATTTCCCAGCAGCGATGAAAAGCTATCTAACCCAAGATCTAATAAATATGGACAGCATTTCTCTCAGCACACCCTCACTCTGTCCCTATGAAGTAAGTCAATGTTGCCATCCTAAAAGTAGGATAAACCAAAGTTTGCTCCCATAGACCCTGGAAGCTAAGTGAAGACAATGCCATGATGAATTAGATTCACATGCCTAAGCTTGGACCCTATACCAGCTTTCCAATAATAAGTAAAATTCAGAAAAAAAGCATCTCAGAAACACATCCAAGATGGCTGAATAGGATTTAGATGGCTCTACCTTACCAACTTTGCAAGGGAACCCTGGCAAAGTATGACATTCAAGTGTGGTGCCAAATAACAGTCATTTGTTATTCAAATCATCACAACTACCCGAAACACCAGAGAACAGGCCACCGCTGCCTTGCACACATGTATCCTAGCATTTCTACAGCCCTGGATGGCACACGGATGTCAGGTGCTCTGACAGACAGAATCCTTTTGAAACTTTGTGAGAATAGCAAGTTCCTAGTTTTTACTAAGATTGTATATTTGCCTGGTGTGCAGTTGACAAGAATTCTAATGAGGTTGCAGCTACAGTCCGTCTAACATGGTGTATCCAAAATGAACAAGAGCCTGCACTGCTGGTAAAACACCATGCAGCACACTGTATCTGAGGCAGTGCAGGAGGCTCTCTCTTCCTTCCTTCTCTTTTATTTTGGCTTAAGCAAAAGGATGGAGAACTATGAATAGGAACTCTTCTATAATAAGAACACAGTAAAGAAAAATCCCCAAATTCTTAAGTTGTTTAAAGTGTTGTGAAAGAGACTTGTCAAGAAATTCAATCATTTTTGAGTATTTCTCAGAACAGAGACACTTTCAGAAAATCAAAAGACCCTTATTCCCAAAACTATTGGATACGGCTAACGAATTTTCATAAAGGAAAATTACCCCAGGCAGGAAAAGAGCATAGTTCATGCCATCTTTGACCTAGACAAGACTCCCTCCTCTACATTGAGTTCCTGAGAATAGAATGAGACCCAAGTTATCAACAACACATTTTGCTTATGAAGCAAGCGTCGTCCTCTTGGGGAATGAGTAATGGCACCTGAGAAAGGGTTAACACATCCACCATTGATTCATAAGCTACCCCGAAATAACCCCATGGGAACACTGAGAACCTGGTATGACTACAAACTACAGAGGGAAGAAATCCACAATTCATAACAGCTGGTTGTGATTGCACACGCCTAGAATCTCAGCACTTAAACAACGCTAGCATGAGAACTGGGAGTTCAAAGCCAACCTCAGCCATAGAAAGAGTTTGAGACCCTGGTGTGAGACCCTGTCTGACAAATAGGAAAACCAAAGTATGTGTCCCCTAACAAGAGTAATCTTGACTACTTGTCATTTGGAAAGAATTACAAGACCTTTACAAAGCTGCCTTCATTCATTACTGAGATAAATGACTGAGGAAACTTGCGGAGGAAAGGGTTTATTTCAACTTACAATTGCCCATCAGAAACAGAAGTCACTGCAGGAACTCGTGGCAGGAACCTGGAGGCAGGAACTGAAGCAGAGGCCGTAGGGGAATTTTTATTGGTTTGCTCCTCATGGCTTGTCAGCTTGCTTCCTTCTATACCATACCTCCGACCCCCCTAACCTCCCACTTTCCCTGCCTCCCATATCCCCATCCCACTCCCATCTAACAGTTTAGGGGTAGCACTGCCTAGAGTGAGCTAAACTCTCCCACAGGAATCATTAATCAAGAAAATGTCCCCACAATTTTGCCTACAGGTAAACTGATGGAAGCAGTTTTGCAATAGAAGTTCTTCTTTCCAGATGACCCCAGCTTGTGTCAAGTTGACAAGAAAAAAGGAAGGAAAGAAAGAAAGAAAAAGAAAGAAGGAAGGAAGGAAGGAAGGAAGGAAGGAAGGAAGGAAGGAAGGAAGGAAGGCAGGCGAGAGAGAGAGAGAGAGAGAGAGAGAGAGAGAGAGAGAGAGAGAGAGAAAGAAAGAGAAAGAAGAAAGAAAATGAAAAAGAAAAGAAAGAAAAAGAAAAACACCAACCAGCATAAGAAGATACTGCAAAATGTAACCATCACATGAATCAACTGGGGAAACTGCAGTGTTCGGGGACTCCAGTAGGTAGTGTCTGAATGACCTATGTGCAACTGTCCAAAGGCTTGGCCACTGCTTTTTGTCAAGAGTGGAATCAGGGTGTGACAACTGTCTTGACTATTCAGTCTTGAAAGTATCAATAATATTTGTGTTGTTTTGTGGGAATCTTCCATCTAATTTTTAAAAATATTTTCTTTTTTTATTTACATTTTACTTATGTGTTTGTGTGACCGTGTATCTAGGTATCTGAGGAGGTTGGACACCATGAAGTTACAAGCAGTTGTGAGCTGCCCGATGTGGGTACTGGTAACCAAACTCTGACCTTCTGCAAGAGCAGCAAAAGCATTAAGCCACTGACCCATCATTCTCTTTTAAAGGATTCCATAATAAAAATATGAAGCTATTGATATGAAGCCATAACAAACCTGTCCTTTGGGAAAGTGGCTCAGGTGCTCCACCAACCCCAGTGTGACTGCCTCTCAGCATGTGGCCTGCTCTAGACCACCCCCAAAGCCTCTTGGCTCAGGCTTCCTCATCTCACAGGGGAGGATAATGTGCTACTAGGATACCCACCACCACAATGAACTTCATGTTCCCTAGGTCGGCAGCTCTTCTCTCTTCCTGTGAGCACAGGACCTAGTGCAAAGCAGGTTCTCTGTGGCTGTGATTTGTCCTCAGTGAATTAAAAGCCTTGAGGATGGGAATTCCCTGTGCTATAATTGGGCTATTTTAACTCCCTTTCCTATCTGAAATCAAAGGGGGGCATTTCACAGCCCTCAATTCTCCTATGAGCCATTTCTCAAACCCCAACTCTGTTTCTATGTATTTTGGGCTGTGCTAACCCCTGGTGTTTTCTGGTCTTCAGCCAGTACTCTTCTGGACGCTATGACCCGTTCCTTCATTTCAAGTGTCTTGAGCCTTGTTTTCTTTCTCTGTCTTTTTTTTTTTTTTTTTAATCTCCATGGTGTTTTTCTTTCTACAAATTTTGTCTCCCTTTGGGCCTCTTTCCTTTGACACTGTGCAGACCTATAAAAGTAAGTTCACACAGGGATCCCAACTTTCACAGGAAGCTCTAGGAAGGAAGTAGAAATATCTCCATGTTTTAAATGTGACTCACCAGCCTGCTAAGCTCTTACCATCGCAGGATCTCAGTAAATTTCAAAAGCAAAAGTTTTGACAGCTCACCTTACCTTGTCAGGAAAACCCATAGGCCTGTTCTAAAGTCAAAAATGCAGGGAAGAAAGCTAAGACTTTCTTTCAGAAAATAGTTGGCAGACCCAAGAATAACCAAGGTACCAAGATGAAGATACAAAATAAACTCAAAACACACTCCAAATCCAGGGTACCTTGAAGATGTAGACTCAAAAGATCCTGTTTTTTTCATTTATTTTGATTATGCTTTTGAGAATGTCATTTATTAGTATGTATTTACATCATTCCCACACCATATTCTTCCCTCCTAACTTCTCTTGAGTCTCCTCCATTCCTTCCGAACTTCACAGCATGTATATATGCAATACATATGTAATTATATCTGTAAGACATATGTAATACATACATACACAACTCACTGAGTCCTGTTAATGTTGCTCATATGTATGTGTTTAGGGCTAATAACTTGGGATTGAAAGCCTATCAAGAGGGCCATCCCAGACTGTATCTTGAGATATCTCTCTCTCTCTCTCTCTCTCTCTCTCTCTCTCTCTCTCTCTCTCTCTCTCCCTCTCCCTCTCCCTCTCCCTCTCCTCAGATCAGGAAGTAGCTCTCAACCACTCCAGCACCATTCTTGCCTGCATACTGCCATGCTCCCGCCATGATTATAACCTATTAAACCTCTGAAACTGTAAGCAAGACCCCAATTAAATGCTTTCTCTTATAAAAATTGTCATGCTCATTGTGTCTTCTCACAGCGATAGACAGTGACTAAGACAGAAGTTGGTACCAGGAACTAGGGTATTATTGTGACTGGCCTGACCATGCAATTTGTTGGAAGAATATGGAAAACTTGGAAACTTTGGCTGAAAAAGCAGTTGGGCTGTTCAAGATGGGCCATCATAGTGGGAGCATGGAAGGCAGTGATGCGGGTAAGTTAAGCTGTCGGAGTCCATTCAAAAAGTCTGAAAGAGGAAGAATATCAACAAATGTCCTAGAGCCCACTCTTGGCATAAGATGTGGAGATGTAGAATGTGCCTGCTTTTTGCCCTTGTCCTAAAAATCTGCCTGAGGTTAAATTGAAGAGTTTTGGATTAATGACCATAGCATCCTGATCTGGGAGGAGAGAGAGAGAGAGAGAGAGAGAGAGAGAGAGAGAGAGAGAGAGAGAGAGAGAGAGATTACAAGACAGCCTACTATTGACTGGATTCTGTAGTTATTATCATCTTTTAAAGATCTATAACTGAAAGGGGGAAAAGTATACAAAATGTTCAGTTGGAGGAGAAAAGGAACACTAGAAAGTGCAATGGAGCGAAGCACAGTGCTCAAGAAGATAAAAAACTTCAAAGAAAAGCTTGATGCTAAATGGAATAAAGGAAGTGGTGACCTTAGAGCAAGACCCTGCTCAACTAGGCTTTCAACTTCTAAAAAGGCATTAAAGGAAAGCATAAGCATTAAAGAAAACTATCAAAAACAGAAAGCTGATGCAGATGTATTTGAACGAAAGAGCTATGTTTCAGCCCCAGCAAGCGACAGGGCTCTGGCCTTAGAGTCAAGAATACAAAAAAGGGGTTGTAGAATCTCCCTCCATGGCTAAAGAAAGCCACTGAGGCCAGGGCTGTGTCAGGGATGTCCTTGCATGGTGGCCTAGAGAAGCCATTGAATGAATCTGTGAGTGTAAAGACTGGGTTGAGCTGGAGACCTGAAGATGTTGGAAATGCCAGAGGCATGGGATCCCTGCCAAGGAGAGCTACATACAGGGTGTGAAAGCAGCAGAAGGCAGAGAAGTGCGTTACAGTCAACAAACTGAAAGGAGCTGGAGTTCTGAAGAGTGTTTTCACATAAGACGCGGAGATGCAGGATGTGGAGTCTGCCCTGCCCAGTTCCAGTCTTACCTTGGAATAGTGTTTCATCACTATGCTCCCTGTCTTCATCTTTGGAATGGTAATGTATATTCTGTGCCATAGCATTTTGTTGTTTTTTTTTCTTTTCTTTTCTTTTTATTTATTATTTTTTTGATACTTTATTTACATTTCCAATGTTTCCCCCCTTTCTAGGTCTCCTCTCTGGAAACCACCTATCCCTTCCCTCTCCCCCACCTCTATGAGGGAATTTCACCTCCTACCCATCTGCCCACCCACTCCCATATTCCCACCTTGACATTCCCCTTTACTGGGGTGTCTCTTCCCCCTGATAGCCAACAAGGCCCTCCTCGGCCACATATGTGGTCCGAACCATGGGTCCCTCCATGTGTATTCTTTGGTTGGTGGTCCAGTCTCCAGGAGGACAGGGGGGGGTCAGGCCAGTTGACACTGTTGCTCCCCCCATGAAGCTGCAGACTCCCTAGCTCCTTCAGTCCCTTCTCCAACTCCTCCATCTGGGACCTCACTCTCAGTCCAGCAGTTTCTGTAAAGTGAAACTTGAGTATTCCGAACTTTTGGGCTAATATCCACTTATCAGTGAGTACATACCATGTTCGTTCTTTTGTGACTGAGTTACCTCACTCGGGATAATATTTTCAAGTTCCATCCATTTGCCTGCAAATTTCATTAAGTCATTGTTTTTAATAGCTGAATAGTACTCCATTGTGTAAATGTACTACATTTTCTGTATCCATTCCTCTGATGAGGGACATCTGGGTTGTTTCCAGCTTCTGGCTATTATAAATATGACTGCTATGAACATAGTGGAGCATGTGTCTTTATTACATGTTGGAGCATCTTCTGGGTATATGCCCAGGAGAGGTATAGCTGGGTCCTCAGGTAGTATTATGTCCATTTTTCTGAGGGTCCACCAAACTGATTTCCAGAGTGGTTGTACCAGCTTGCAATCCCACCAACAATGGAGGAGTGTTCCTCTCTCTCCACATCCTCGCCAGCATCTGCTGTCACCTGAGTTTTTGATCTTAGCCATTCTGACTGGTGTGAGGTGGAATCTCAGACTTGTTTTGATTTGCATTTCCCTGATGACTAAGGATGTTGAGCATTTCTTTAGGTGCTTCTCAGCCCTGCGAATTTCCTCAGTTGAGAATTCTCTGCTGGTTCACCTGTCGGTCTACCTGTAGAAGAGTGCCATAGCATTTTGGAAGTATGTCATTTGCTTTATATATTTTGACTTTGCAGATAGGATTACAGTTAGTTTCAGAAGAGACTTTGGACTTGGAAGCAGTCTTGAGACTGAAAGACTATAGGGACTTTTAAAGCTGGACTGAGTGTATTTTGCTTTATGATATAGCTACAAGCCTGCTGGGACCAGGGAGTAGAATATGGTGTGTTGAAAAGGAATGGTTCTTATAGGCTCATGTAGGTATGTCTCTGTTGGAGGAAGTGCGTACTTGTTGGAGGAAGTATGTCAGTAAGGGTGGTTTCAAAAGACCATGTCACCAGGCCCAGCCTGAATGCCTGTCTGTCTCTCTATATCTATCTCTATCTATCTCTATATACCTATCTACACAGAGAGAGAGAGAGAGAGAGAGAGAGAGAGAGAGAGAGAGAGAGAGAGTATATATATATATATATATATATATATATATATATATATATATATTGTCATGCAGATCAGGACGTAGCTCTCGTATCTATCACCATGAATGCTGCCAGGCTCCCACCATGCTCCCCATCATGATAAAAGAGACCTAAACCTCTGAAACTGCACATAAGCTTCCAAACAAATGCTTTCTTTTATAAGAGTTGCCTTGCTTATTGTATTTGATGTGTTTATAAAAAGATAAAGATATATATATTGTATGGGTGTGGGGGAAGGGGGTGCCTCAGCGGGCCCAAGCCCAGGCATCCCTTCCCCCAGAGGGACCAGCCACATGCCAAGGCATAGTATAGAAATAGAGTTTATTCGGGGCATGGGGAAGGGAACTAAGAGGGTAGTAGAGACAGAGAAAGGCAGAGAGAGGGAGAGAGTAGAGAAGTAGAGAGGTGGGGGCCAGCCATGACCACATGGACTGAGGGGGGGAGAGGTAAGAGGTAAGAGATATAAGAGAGAGGCAAGAGAGGAGGGGCAAGCAGCCCCTTTTATAGTGGGCCAGGCCCATCTAGCTGTTGCCAGGCAGCTGTGGGGAGGAGCATACCTGGCTGTTGCCAGGTAACTGTGGGGTGGAGTTTAGACAGAATGCTAACAGTATTAGTCAGGGTTTTCTAAAGTGACAGGACTTAGTGAAACACACACACACACACACACACACACACACACACACACACACACACACACACGGGATTTGTTGGAATGGCTTATAGACTTCAGTCTAGCTAATCTAACCATGACTGGCTGTGAATGGAAAGTCCAAGAATCCAGTTGTTTCTCAGTCCATAAAGCTGGATGTCTCAGCTGGTCTTCAGTATGTGCTGGAGTCCCAAAGAAGAAGGCTCTAATGCCAGTGAAGGAATGGTCGTGCTAGCAAGGCAAGGTAAGCAGGTAAAGACCAAAGCGTCCTGCTTCTATGTCCTTATCTAGACTTCCAGCAGAAGGTGTAGATTAAAGTTGTTTCTTCCTGCCTCAAAAGTCCAAACTAAAAGTAGATTCACCCACTTCAAGTAAAAATCTCACAGATGTGCCCTCCATTTCTGGATTGTAGTTCATTCTAGATGTCGTCAAATTAACTAAGAAGAGCTATCACAGTGATTGTGCCTCTTCATAACAAGGGAACGGTGACTAAGACACAAGGCATATAAACGGTCATCCTACCTCCTCCTTCCGCTGCAGCGTGCTCTCTCTCCACTGACACACAATTTTCAGCATCAATCACAAAATTTTGAGAAGATATGCTTGCAAGAAATTTTACCCCTGAGGATGCTCACCTGCAAGGTAGAAGTGACTGGAGGCAGAACACCGTGGGACACAATGAACGCACAGTGTGTGCGTGTGTACAAGCATCACATTGAATCCCAATTTGTACAATTAGTGTGAGCTAGTATTTGCAACTTTGAAAAGATGCCTTCATAGCTGAAGCTTGCTGAGACTTTTTTTTTCCTACTTTTAACTAACAGGAGTACATTTTCTAGATCTCACTTCCTTACAATGCTTGAGGATCTTTGGTATCCAAAGAGCCAAATCTCTAACTGGTAGTGGTGGTGGTGGTGATGATGGTGGTTATAGTGCTGGTGGTAATGGTGGTGGTGGTGGTAATGGTGATAATGATGGAGGTGGTGGTGGTGGTGGTGGTGGTGGTGATGGTGATGGTGGAGGTGGTGGTGGTGGTGGTGATGGTAGTGGTGATGGTGGTGGTAATGGTGGTGGTAGAGGTGGTGATGGTGGTGGTGGTGGTGGTGATGATGGTGGTGGTGGTGGAGGTGGTGGTGGTGGTGATGGTAGTGGTGGTGGTGGTGGTGATGTTGGTGGTGGAGGTGGTGGTGGTGGTGTTAGAAATTGAGCCCATGACTTTATGCATGCTGTTGAAATTTTGATCTGCTGAGAACACCCCCAAATCTATCCTCTAGGATTCCTACACAGTGTGACTAAGTATGAAGAATCTGGCAGAGTATTAGACACCCAACAAGCAACAGTGACCACAGTTTTTTGCATGTCAGTGACTGTCTCCAGTGTGAGGAATCTTTGTTAATCTCCCTCAGAGGTTTTAAACAAAACTTTAAAAAAAAATTTTAATCAATATTTATATTGCTACTTTTTGCATAAATTACACCATTGGGACCTAAAGATATTCCAGCTAGTCTTGGTGGTATCTAAAAAGAAATGGGAAGTCCATTTTCCAGTGCATTTACAGGAAGATATATCATGTTCTAGTGAGGCTATCTGAAGGCTGCCATGTAACAGATGTCCACAGAGCCCCAAAGTCTTAAATCCTTCATTTGAGATTTAGAATTATCATGGAGTATCTGTCCCACCCCCAATGCAGATTGTAAAACACTGATAAGCCCTTTAAAAACACCCAAGTAAACACAATGTATTACCTTAACATTCTCCTGTTAATTACACTGTTGTGGGCAGCAGAATGGAATGACAGCTTCCCAAAGCACTGGGAAAGACTATGTGGATTCAAGTGACTGGCCCCAAGGACCACATGCTACAGTTGTCATAAGCCTTTCCATCACAGCTTCCATACCTATGAGAGCTTCCCAAAACAAGAAGGTTGGAATGGAGGCCATATTAAGGTCTGATTAAACTCAGACTGAGTCCTCAGAGAAATTTCCAGGTAACCCCTCCCTGTTCTGCTCTCCAAACACTGGCATCATATAGTTGCTCATTTTCCAGAGTATAAAACTTCAAATTTATCTTCAGCCCCAGGCTGCAGATTCACAGACTTCTGTGATTTATCTGGTTTATGGGGATTTCAAGAACCCAATCATAAGTTGTATGTTGATTCTGAAGCTATTTGTGCTAAAAATGTTTTTTCTTGAAACCAAAATCCACTTCCTCTTGGTTTCCTCACCTCTGGAGAATAAGGTTAACACTATATCAGAAATAACAATCACAAAGTCTTCAGTACATTTTGCTTTAGAGGCCACTGACTGTCTTAACAAAATCACCTCTGTATGCATATAACAGAATCCAACTTTAATAGATATTGAATAGATCTTTGCATGACATTTACTAGAAAGATTTAGAGAGGTTATATGCTATAGAAGAACTGTGGTTGAGCCTCAAAAAAAGGACTGAAAGCTACGAAAAAGAAAAAGTAAAGAATTGCTCAGAACTGTATCAGGAAGGAGGTGAGAAAAGAGCCAGGAGCCAGATTCAGGTATCTGTGCTACTGTGGAAATGCACATGTGACTCTGTTCTCTCAATCAAATCCCAGGAATCACTTTCTGAAACTCATGAAGATCCTCCACATCTGCCTAACCTTTGGCCTTTCCAAGAAGCTTGGGGATAACTCCTCGACTGGTTTACATATGGGAAAGTCTAGTGTAGAGTTCTTTACACAGAATGACAAATATTCAGAGACTGCACATTATGCATCAACTGTCACTGCCTCTAACAAATGCCTGAGCCACTTGCTCCACTGTGATTCAGGACAGAAGAATTGAGACAACAAAGTCTTTTTGATTTTGAGCATAGCCCAGTCTGTCTTCAAGGAAGTGCCAGTGACTTTGCTTAATCGAATTTTATATTCTCTTAGAGAATCTAAGGTCTCCTATTTACATTGTTTACCAGGATTTGGTGGCAATTTTTC
The DNA here is from genome assembly GCA_028551405.1 of Uromys caudimaculatus. NCBI lineage: Eukaryota > Metazoa > Chordata > Mammalia > Rodentia > Muridae > Uromys > Uromys caudimaculatus. The sequence continues at coordinate 69,424,451 of CM052709.1, read as the reverse complement.
TGACTTGTGGTACCCTACGGGCTTCATCTCATCTTGAAAGTCACCAATCACGTTCTTGCTCCTATCCTTTGGGTGCTAATCCATCTGCGGGATTCACCTACCATTGTATAACAGATATAGCATAAAAAGCAAAGGGCAATTCCTACCCATGCCGTCATTTATTCTCACTATAGAAGCCCCAGGGAGGCACATCCTTGTATAACTTCCTCCCCTTCAGTTTCTGAGTCTCTTCTAGCTATAAAACTCAGGGAAGTTGGTGGGGCGTCACTCTATGATCCCATTATATTTCATGAGACTTTACACTGAAGGAAGGGGACTCTGACCCTGAAGAACTAGGCTACTAAAGGATGTACAAGCCTGTGAGACAGACGTGTAACTAACAACCTTAGTAGACTCTAGGGGCTGACAACACTCCTAACCACCACCATCTAGCAAGAAAATGGGGCTGTCAGAGAGCTGTGTTCTACCACCACCAGCCCCCCCCCCAAGAACTCAGAGAACACAGGTCCCAGAAAAGAATGCAACCTAGTAACCAACTTGATTTCAGCCTGGGAGGCCATTAGCAGAGGTCTCTGAAGGGAATGCAACACAGTAACCATCTTCATTATAGCCTGTGAGGCTCTGAGCAGAATGCTCGCTGAAGCAGTGCCTGGATTTCTACTTTGTGAAAACATAAGTAATAACCAGATGTTACTTTAAGATATTAAGTTTGTAGTAAAATTATTATACAGTAAAAAAAAAAAATCATATCATAGCAATCTATTCCTTGACCTTCCATGTTCCTCTCTACCCTCAGTGCACTACAAACTAATTCCTGCCTTAAGTCACCAGGGCATAAGAAACGGAAGTAATATTTATGGAGTAACCATGATTTATCTCCTTTAATCCCACGAGGTAGGTGCTACTAACTATTCTCATGCTTACTTTCCTTATCTGAAAACTCATTATAGGCTGAATTACATCATCATATAAATATATTCAGGTGGGTGGAGACCTCTGCCTGGGCCACCAGGAGTCCATAGCCAACTAGCGCCGGAGAAAGCTACCCTCCCAGGAGCTTGGAAAAGCCGTGAATGGGGTTAAGGGGAGCAACACCTCTCACCCAGACCCGCCTGGATCCAGCGAGATCCAGGGCCTGAGAACCCGTGGGCAGGAGAAACCTCTGAACCTTCCCATTTCCATCTGTGGGTGGAGACCTCTGCCTGAGCCACCAGGAGTCCATAGCCAACGAGCGCCGGAGAAAGTTACCCTCACAGGAGCTTGGAAAAGCCGTGAGTGGGGTTAAGGGGAGCAACACCTCTGACCCAGACCCGCCTGGATCCAGCGAGATCCAGGGCCTGAGAACCCGTGGGCAGGAGAAACCTCTGAACCTTCTGGTTTCCATCTGTGGGTGGAGACCTCAGCCGGGGCTACCAGGGGTCTGTGCCTGGGGACCTCAGCCTGGGCCACAGGGCTCCAGGAGAGAGCAGGTATCCCAGGAGTAGTGACACACCTTTGAGCACAGGCAAAACCACCACTTCTGTTCAAACTCACTGGATCAAGAGGGACCCTTGCAGAGCCATCAGGACACAGGAACCAAGGGACAGCTGGGGACAAGATCCTTCTGATTTCTGTCTGTACCCCAGAGCTGACCCTGTGCCACAGCTCTCCAAACCCAAACTCAGAGAGAGCTGATCTTCAAGGAGTATTGATACAGAGGCCTGCAGGAGGGGCAAGCCACAACCAGACAGAGTAAGATCAGCTAACATCAGAGTTAACAAGATGGCAAAAGGCAAGGGCAAGAACATAAGGAACAGAAACCAAGAGTACTTGGCACCATGAGAACCCAGCTCTCCCACCAAAGCAAGCCCTGGATACCCCAACAAACCAGAAAAGCAAGACTCAGATTTAAAATCATTTCTCATGATGATGATAGAAGACATGAAGAAAGAAATGAATAACACCCTTAAAGAAATACAAGAGAAAAGAGATAAACAACTAG
>CM052709.1:69404342-69421970 GCA_028551405.1 Uromys caudimaculatus | reverse complement strand
TGTTGGCTACTGGTTTGCTGTATATTGCTTTTACTATGTTTAGGTATGGGCCTTGAATTCCTGATCTTTCCAAGACTTTTATCATGAAGGGATGTTGAATTTTGTCAAATGCTTTTTCAGCATCTAAGGAAATGACCATGTGGTTTTTTTCTTTGAGTTTGTTTATGTAGTGAATTACATTGATGGATTTCCAGGTATTGAACCATCCCTGCATCCCTGGGATGAAGCCTACTTGATCATGATGAATGATCGTTTTGATGTGTTCTTGGATTCGGTTTGCGAGAATTTTATTGAGTATTTTTGCATTGATATTCATAAGGGAAATTGGTCTGAAGTTTTCTTTCTTTGTTGGGTCTTTGTGAGGTTTTGTTATCAGTGTGATTGTGGCCTCATAGAGGGAATTGGGTAGTGTTCCTTCTGTTTCTATTGTGGAATAGATTGAAGAGTATTAGTAATAGTTCTTCTTTGAAGGTCTGATAGAATTCTGCCGTGAACCCATCTGGATCCAAGCTTTTTTTGGTTGGGAGACTTTTAATGACTGCCTCTATTTCTTTAGGCATTATGGGACTGTTTAGATGGTTTATTTGATCCTGACTTAACTTTGTTATTTGATATCTGTCTAGGAAATTGTCCATTTCTTCCAAATTTTGCAGTTTTGTTGAATACAGGCCTTTGTAGTAGGATCTGATGATTTTTTTGAATTTCCTCAGAATCTGTTGTTATGTTATTTCTAATTTTGTTAATGTGGATTCTGTCTCTGTGCCCTCTGCTTAGTCTGGCTAAGGGTTTATCTATCTTGTTGATTTTCTCAAAGAACCAACTCCTGGTTTTGTTGATTCTTTGTATAGTTCTTTTTGTTTCTACTTGGTGGATTTCAGTCCTGAGTTTGATTATTTCCTGCCTTCTACTCCTCTTGGATGTATTAGCTTCTTTTTGTTCTAGGGCTTTCAGGTGTGTTGTTAAGCTGCTAGTGTATGCTCTCTCCAGTTTCTTTTGGAGGCACTCAAAGCTATGTGTTTTCCTCTTAACACTGCTTTCAATGTGTCCCATAAGTTTGGGTATGTTGTACTTTCGTTTTCATTAAATTCAAGGAAGTCTTTAATTTCTTTCTTTATTTCTTCCTTGACGAGGACACTGTTCTTAACACCTCACAGCCCCAGCACAGTGCACCACCTTCTTCCTACCTCCATGTTTAAACCGATTGCTGGGATATGACATAGCTGCTTTCATCTATGACTCGCTGCTTTACAGTTGATCAGCAACAGTTTTCAGAAAGGAGAAACTAGAAGGAAAACTTGAAGACTGACTTTAAAATGTACATGTCTGTCTAGGAACCAGTAGCACTCTACCACTGCCACTGTCCTCCGATGTTCTTCCTCCCTTCATCCAGCCAGCCATCTATCCATCCATCCAGGAAGAAGGCATTTAATGTCAAGGACATTCCAGGTATGGTTCTCATTACTGATGCACACATGTGAACAAAATAAAGTCTCTACTCCCATGTAGAAAACATTCATCTGCCTCTTATGAATTACTGTTTAGTGCAGCAGTCTGGTCTCTAGAGCAGTGGTTCTCAACCTGTGGGTCTCAACTCTTTGCAGGTTGTATATCAGATATTCACATTATAATTCATAACAGTAGCAAAATTACAATTATGAAGTAGCAAGGACATAATGTTATGGCTGGAGGTCACCCCAACATGAGGAACTGTAATAAAGGGTTGCAGCATTAGGAAGGTTGAGGACCACTGCTGTAGAGCCGAAGAACCAACAAGAGAGATGCAGATGATAGAGATGAAAGGATGATGGTAGAAAGAAGGGAGAGTAGAAGGAAGGGAGGATGAAAAGAAAGAAAGAAGGAGAAACAGTAAATTCTTTTTAAGAATTGACCCAAGTAGAAACCAAGGCCATAGCCAATAATAATCATTCTGAAGTAAAATTCTTCCTTTATAGGAAACCTCAAGATCCCCCAAGATTTTCATATAATTTTATGTCACTCACTAAGGATAATCTCATTTATTTGAAATCAATTTATTGTAGATTTTATCCACATCTACAAAATACTTTCAAAGCAAGCCCTGGTTAAGTGTTTGATCAAACCACCAGATACAGAAGTGTAGCCAACTTGACACACTAAGCTGCCTGCCACACATGCCTTGCTTGTCCCCTTAGTCTCTCAGGAAGCTTCTGGAGCTGGGAATGATGCTCCCACAGACACATCACCCTGCAATCCCCAAAACGCTTCCCATAATGCCTTGAGGCTAGCAGATGTCCAAGAACCAGGCACAACTGTATCTTTTAAGCTCAGTTTTATGATGTGCTGTGTCTGCATGGCTCAGAATGAGGGAAAGCTCCATTCAGAAAGGATCAGCCAGAGTTGAAGCAAGATCACGAATCATAAGATACAGGAACCAAAGTTCCTCAGTCACTTGGCCAGTTCTGAAGACTGCCCCTTCCTACAAGTCACATACCCATTTTGATTCTGGAGGAGATTCCAAACCATCACACCCATGTCAAGGAATGACATTCCTCAAACAAAAAAAGAAAAAAGAAAGGAAGGAAGGAAGGAAGGAAGGAAGGAAGGAAAGAAGGAAGAGAGAGAAAAAAGGTACTAGTTCACTTTGGACCCTTTTTAAGAAATGAACTTAAGTCTTTGGCTTTACAAGCTTCATGTTTTTCTGTCTGACTTGTATCTTGGGCCATTTTATCTGCTTCTTTCCATAAAGCAGATGTTCCGGAGAGATTTCACAGGAAGTCATGGGCCAGAGCCAGACCTCCGATCTACATGTATCTCCACTGGCCACCCATGCAGTGTCAATCCGATGTGATTTCTGTGACTCAGAATCTGGCCTTCCCAAGCATTCCATTTACCTGATATCTTCCAGCCACACCCACCCCCAGGGGGCAAAGCAATTGTAAGCATGCTTTCATGGTATACAGATGCTGGGTCTATGAAGAATGCTGTATAAATGGTTTTCCATGTGTTGTCAAACTAGTTGTACTCTCAGGCTTGCTTTCCTGCATCTAAGAAAAATATATAAAAATTGAACAATTCAAAGCCAGGCATGGAACAGGCTTGCCATTAGAAATGCTTACAAAAAGCACATCACTACATCTAAGACACAAAAGAGATGCTGAGAACAGCTCTAATTAGGAGCATGGGTTGGAGGTCTCGGAGAAGGTAAAGCTAATTAAACGTAGACTTATGAGAAAACAACCAGTTCCACACTTACCAGTTGAAAGCAGTTACCATCTGAAATTGGAATGTCACACACACATACAGTATTATGTTTCAAATACTTAGTTTCTATCTGTTAATACTGTCTGAGGAGGTTGTAGGGTCTGGTTCGTGGGCATTGGGAGCTGGAAACAGGCCTTTGAGAGTTATAGGCAGGTCTCACATTCTGCCCCACCCCACTTTCTGAATCATCAACCATGAAGCTCCACCATCTCAGACTCCTACTGCTGGATGCAGCCACTCCATGCCTTCCCACCATGATGGATACATCTTCTGAAAGCAGGAACCAAAATAAACCCTCTTCCTTCAATTGTGCCTTTCAGAGAACTGCTACAGAGATAAGAAAAGAAACTACCAGAAAGGCGTAAAGCTCAGTGTAAATTTTATGTGATGGCTATTCTTGGTTGTTGATTTGACTAAATCTGGAATTAGCTAAAATCAAAAATTGAAGGGCACACTTGTGAGGGATTTTTTTGTTTAATTTGAAGTAGATAGATCTACTTCTAATCCAGACTTTTGAAATAGGAAGACACACAGGGCCTTTCATTTGGATCTGAAGACAGAAAGACACACTTTGAATCTGGGTCACAGGTTCAAGGCTGTGTAAGGATATGGAAAAAGGAAGCTTTTTCTCTAATGAAGAACCTATTTCTTCAAGATTCCAGGTTATTCTGAAGACCAGCTGAGACATCCAGCATCTTGGACTGAGCAAATACTGGATTCTTTGACATTCCATTCACAGTCAGCCATTATTGGATTTAGCTGGATTGAAGTCTGTAAATCTAATAAATTAGATAGATAGATAGATAGATAGATAGATAGATAGATAGATAGATTCATTCTATAATTTCTGTTACTCTAGAGAACCCTAACTAATACATCGGGTATTCCAAACTGTCTACATTTTCCAAAGGAAATGGGACATGTTGCATCAGTATGCTTATGGAGGTCAAGAACCACTTTACAAGAGTTGGTTCTCTTCTACCATGTAGGTTCTGAGCATCAGATTGCTGTGAGATGTGGAGTCGAGTGCCTTTATCCTCAGGACCATCACACTGGACTTTTTTTTTTATTATTTTAAGGGGGCATGTAAACTATGTTCTGAATAAAGTGAATATAGATATTTCATATAAAATATGTTTTTAGCAATTTGACATCAAAATGTAGACAATAATGAAGTCAATATCATTGTTTAAAAGAAATACAATTATTTTTATAAGTCTTCTAAAGGTTTGTTTGCTTGCTTGCTCGTTTTGCAAGTTTTCAAGAACAACCTCACATCTCAACTGGTAAGATCCCATCTGGATCAGCTAACTATGGGGGAACCCCACTTGTTTTTTTACTGAGTATGACATCTAATCCTGGTTATCAACTTGAGTGCATCTGGGAACTTCTGTGAGGGATCTTCTGGTACAGACTATTTGAAGCAGTAAGACTCACATCAGATGTGTGTGGCACCTTCTGGTGGGTAGCCCAGACATAAGACATGGGAGAACAACCTACCTGTTTTATGCCTCTTTATCCTCACTCTGGCTGGAAAACTCATTTATCCTGTTGCTGAGGCAGTCCTTCATTGTTAGTAGAACCAACTTTGTTGAGATTCCAACATAGACTAAAGACCAGAAACTATCTAAGAACCTTTTAGGCCTCTAGTGCCAGATTGGTACTGCTAAGACATCTAACCTCATAGACTGAACAATTACCAGATCTCCAGACTTTTTAGTGAGAGACAGCCATAGTTGGACTGTCCAGGCTGTATCCTGTAAGTCAATCTAACAAATTCCTTTATGTGTGTATACAGATATATATAAAACATACACATATTTATGTATGTATATGTAATATATGTAATTTTATCAGTTCTGTTTCTTTAGAGAACTCTAAGAGACAGTGTCTTCCAATAGAATTTTTTTTCTTGTTTGCTCCATACCACAGAATATCCTCCTGTTCACAATTCAGTGTCAAAATTTTAAGTTATACTGATGAGAGCCACAGGTTATTGAAGGACACTATTTTCTCTAGATGGGCTCTTAATATGTGGTACTGTAGGGGAGAAAGCTGATGAAAGCTTCCCTGGTCTTTGTTCTTTCAGGCTTTCAATGATTGGGAAAAAAATCTGTCTCCTTCTATTAAAATCATTCGTACTTGGATGAGAGAAAAAGAAAGCAAATGAAACTCAGGAAATTTAACAGCATCAGTGAACTGTTGCTGCTAAATAAGTGGTGAATATTGAATGGATGGATGGATGGACAGATGGATGGGTGGATGGATGAGTGGATGGATGGATGGATGGATGGATGGATGGATGGATGGATGGATGGATGGATGGAAGGATGGATGGATGGATGGAAGGATGGATGGATGGATGGAAAGATGGATGGATGGAAAGATGGATGAATGCATGGATGCATGACTAGATAGATGACAGATGAATGGAATTTTGAGGCCATAGAGGCTATAAAAGTCATAAAGAGTTGCAACAACACTACCAAGAAAAATAAAAAAAAAAAACCAAGCTGATAGGAAGTGGGGCAGGTATCATAAGCCCCACCCCTAGCTGAGGAGCTACTGACAGTTGATTGCTGTTAGGGAATCGATAATCCATTGACTTTAAGGGAATGGCCACACATTCATGCATATATAGACAGCACTCATTGGATACACTGAGTTATTAAAAGGAAAGAAAAAAAGACATGAAGTTGTGAGGTTAGGGTAGATTTAAGAGAAATGGGTGTTAATATCTTCTAAATACATTGTAAGCATGAGTGACAGTCTCAAAGAATTAACACAAGATTTCATACTAATAAAAAAGACAAGCTAAAGGATTATTCATAAATCACATTTCTGACAAGGGATTTGTATCAAGAGAATTTGAAAACCTAATACCCAAGAATGAAATGACTTAAAAACAGGCAATGACCTGACTAAAGTTTTCTCCATATCTAAGCAAATGGCCAATAAAAGCATATAGCAAACATACTGGACAGCACTAGACAGCAAAGAAATCAAAATCAAGACCAACACAAAACACTATTTTGTATAACTAGCTTGGTTATACCCAAAGAGACTGACAGTAAGCAGGTGACTACAGATAGGAGACATAAGGACACCCCCCCCCATACTGCTGCTGGGATTATGAACTGCTTGGTCACTCCTGATAGCAAGTGTGGTCCCTGGTTAAAATCCCATTTCACAGGACAACCCCTAAACATTGGAAGAGGGTATCAAAATTATGTTAGGCGGTTCTCTTGGCCATGATCCAAGTTACCACAAGGTTTCTGGAATGATAAGTCCTTATCTGAGACTGAAGTAAGTCTTTAAAATCCGCCACAGGGTCACACACCTCCTGAGAAGTTAAACCTGAGGAGAGAGATTCATTGCATGAGAGACAACCTAAAACAAAACCATCATTTAGCGAAGCAAGTAACAACGACCCAATCAAACCAAGTGTGCACTTCCTGATTCTTCTAGTTGAAGGAGACCCCAGAGAACACCAATTTGCCACAAAAAACATTTCACCTGGGACAAATGCTTACACAGCTGGCATGTGTTTCCTCCCCTGGAGATGCAGTTAAGCTGACCATCTTAGTGTCATTACCACACGGCCACATCCCTCTGTCCCTTATTGCCAGGAGCAAAACTTATTTGTGGCTATGCTGAAGTAGGAGAAAGTCAGGAAACATAGGGCCCCTCTCTTAGTGATAAGCTACAAATGGGCTCAGAAATCATTACTTTTAACACAATATAAAATTATTTCTAAATTACCCTCAGGAAACTGTTCTTGGTCACAGGCTCTTCTAGTTACTGAAAGCTACGCTTGCTGTAAGCCAATCTTTCTTGTTCTTCTAATTAAAACATAAGGAACCTTTTCTAAAATGCCACACACTTCCCTGCCTTTCCAAATAGCAAACAGGTAGAAAGGCAAGTTGAGAAGCCTGGTGACTCAAGGCTTCTCAACAATATTCCTGAGACTCCAACCCTTGTTAACCTCACATGACTTAGACTGTTATAGTGTTGGAATCCTTTGGTTTCTCTGGCTCTCTCTTCACTAGAAAGAAGGCCTCAATGCTTGGATTTGACTCCCTCTGGTCTGCTGTAGGTGTAATTCCCAAAAAGAGAAACTGCTGACAGTAACTTGACTTTAATTCTAGACATAATTCTAAACACAGACTAACCCTGATGTGCCATGGTTTAATACACCATTTTCCACTTCCTGCTGGAACAAAAGAGATATGAATTCAGTAGCAACTAGTCTCTGGAATGCTGGCCCTGACTTGGGCTAGCAATATTCAATAGGGCTGTAGCAACAAGCCTCAGCTCACAGGCAACCAGTCACCCCAAGGGAAACAATGTGTGCTACACAGCTGTGTCTTATCGTTGTCATCCCCAGTGTTGCCTGAACACCCATCTGTGTCTTCTGTAGATGTCTAAACCCTTCTGGTTCTCATTCTCAGTGCAACTTTCAGTAAATTCCATGATCTATTCATTGCTTTATTATCAAACAGATAATAAATAGATAATTTTGCCTACTAGTTGGCTAATGTAAGTGTTCCATGCATATTTAAAGCAAGGCTAAGTAAGGTATGATGTTTCAAAATTAAGTCTGCTAAGTGCAGACTTAACTTACAGTCACCTTAATTTATGTAACATTCTTTGGAGAATGACTCTATTGTAAGTCAAAGTCCATCTGTCAATGATCTGCTTAAGTCCCTCTCAGAGTCCCTATCTTACATGATGTGGGATTGCTTTCAGTTAGCCAAAGTCCTCCTACACTCAGTTCATAGTTTTCATCAAAATTCCTGATAGTTGAGCTTTTGGACCACTGAACTCAGAATAAGTGACATGGTTAGACACAGTGTCAACGTGTTTTGGGTCAGGTTTCCTTTGTAAGCAACCCAAACCCCACTGACGGGGCCTAAACAAAATGGGGAGTTATTGGCTCATAATGATGAGAAGCCAACCCATTTCAGCCACAGCCAAGTCCTGGTTTTAACAATACTGACACATGTAAGCTCTACACCATCTGCCATATTTTCTGCCATGTTAACACGTATGAAAGTAGAGATGCCCTTCAGCCTCTGTGGCATAGAGCCCAGCAGTTGTACATCCTGAGCAGAATCCAGGTACCTTTCCCCAGAAGCTGGGTGAAAGCCTCAGAATGGTTTCCACTAGCCTGAGTTTGTTGATGTGACCATCTGCAGGGCCATCACAGTGACTCTTAACAGTGCTGAAGTATGGGAAAGACACACAGGCCCCAGCAGACCAGATCAAAGGAGAATGGAATCACTTTATAATAGGTTACAGAGTCTAACTTAGTTTTGATATTGGTCTATTTTCCAAGAAATCAGAAGCACAGTAAAGAAGTCCCCTCTATTTTAACCTTAAAAGGGTAGTTTTGAAACAAATGGCATTTTCTTTATTCTGTTCCCCTCCTCGGGGTTCTTTTCTGCCTGTGTTGTCTCCTGCCTCTGATTAACTCACCAGAAACCCACTCTGTTTCTCAGTCACAAACTAAAAACTCAGTTAAGGTGCTTATACTAAGGGTGTCTATATTGACAATGCTCAGGCTTTGCTCTCATGCTAATCCTGGACTTCAGTTCCTCCAACCCTGGATAGACTGGGAAAGGGAACCAGTAAGGGTGATAACAGAAGAAGAAACCAAGGCATCATGACAGGAAGAATAGAGAAGGCAGACGAAGAAAAACAGACAGCAGTGAATTTCTGTAAAACTTCATTTGGGTTTCTAGGGGTTTCGATACAAGGTTGGGGTAAGCATGTGTTGTTGAGTCACGCCTAGGAGTAACACTTATAAATGTCCCATATGGGGAAGATAAACTCGGCAGTGATCCGCCCCAACATACAGTACCTTGAACATTAGGTCTTTTAAAATAAAGCATATTTTTTCCTGATTACAATATGCTTCTTTCACCACCCTTGTAATGATTTTCACACTTTTTTGTCTCACTTGGAGTAAAACTTTCAGTGTGAAATTTCTCTTCTGTCTCCACTGCGATTATGTGAGCAGTTTCTCAGTCTTGGTTAAGTCTTTCTGGAACAGCATTTTCTCCTAAAACAGGAAGTAGGAGAGCCAAAAATAATCTTCCCTTTTAGCCTAGTAGCTTTCCAGTGAATATTGCTGGAAGGTTTAATAAAAGGCAGTATTAGCAGCCAGCGATTTCCAAGCTGACACTGCACACGTGCCAGCGTTTGAAATCTTCAGGAGAGATCTCCTAGATAAATGTCCCTTCTCTGTGCACAAAGGCCCTGTTTCCTTGCGGAATGGGCTTAGCTCTGCCTTGCTACCCACTGAAGGCTTCTCTGATGCTGAAGGCTTGGACTCACTCACTTCTGTAGTAGTCAGTGTACTTAGTGGATCAGTCACGCATGCCACATGCACCCCGGCCACAAGCCTCCATAAATCCTGCTAGGCAATGGAAGCCAGGAACCAGATCTGTTCTCTAGTCAACGGCCACAGAGCCAAGAACTCCCCAAAGTTCTTGCGTCAGAATGACTGTTCTCTAACCACACTGGATGTTCTTTCCTGACCCCACCGGGCAAATGACCATAACATCTCTTGGAATGATCCACCTCCTCAAGGTTCCCAGTAAGGAGCCAAGGGTCAGGAACTAGCCTCTACCACTTTCCAGCAAAGTGTGGTGTACTGATTCAGCCAGGCAGCATCTCTTCCTCCCCTTCCTCATCACAGACTGTATTTCGTTTATCGAGTTGTTTTTCATTTTGTCAATATGTATCTTGTTTGGGGACCCGGCCCTTTCCTGTACCACCTATGCATATGGCCAGGCAAAGATATCTCTAAACCTAAGCCAGCCTTCACACCTGCATCCTCTTTACCATGGAAGCTGGCTCCAAGTCAGGAGCCTAGGCAGCCAACTCTAAGCAAGTCGGAACATTTTGCAAGAGTTATTCAAGGAAGCACCCTGCTTCCTGCTGGCCTTGAAGCTGAGCCAATGCTGGGGACCCACTTAACAGTTTGCCTGGGAGTTTCCTGGCTTTAACCCTGAAAGTCCCACATCTGAGGAATCTCCTTGGTGTTCTGTCACTTGAAGTGAGGTGGGGGCTGGAGCTGCTATAACCATATTGTCACATACAACCTGACAATCAAACCAGCAGAGAACAAAAGGCCCCAGAGAGATAGAAAGTCCTCATTCCCTCCTTCCTTTCCACAGCCCACCATGCTCCTTAGACCAACATAAATGGAAACTCCTGACACTTGTCACAGGCAATCTTTTCACTAACATAACAGTTCATGATGTAACACGGGTATAACTTCCTGGAGGCTCAGGTAATGCAGCTGTGAAACCAGAATGACATCTTCCATAGATTAAATGTGACAATGATGTCAAGAGTCTAGGTACCTACCACAAAATAACTGCCAAATAACTTTTGTCCCATTTCTTTTATAAGCTAGAGGCCTCAAAACACTACAGGGAGGTGGTTACAGAGTAAAGGAACAGGAGTTGCACCAGTTCTGATTGTCCATCACACAGACAAGGGGAACTGAGAAGCAGCTGAAAAGTGACCTTGCTGAAGTCCTTCAACTAGCGACAGCCCAGACTAGAAGAAGATCCCCTGAGCTCTACATCATAAACTTCCCCCCACTTTTCTGGCCTGGGGATACTAAACTGTGGGTACACAGGGGAGAATGAGTCTCTCCCAGCCCAAAGAGACAACACCCAAGTATCATGAGTGTAGCATGACAAACAAGAGCCATGTCCAGAGCAAGGGTGCCTGACCAGCCATCCTCAGTGAAGATCAGGCCAGGGTCCTCATGGGAAATGACCAGAGAAGCTCTTCTGTAATAGGATCACCTATCCAAACAAAACATAAGCCGTGGGCCTAAGCTTGACTTATGCCATGGGAACCCCTTCTGCCGCTAACCCCTAATAGTGAAGCACATCTCTTATGGCTGCATGCCTATTCCCTGTCCCTAAAATGTTTATACCAAGTGGAGTAGAATTGGGGGTAGCACCTTTGGGATTTATTTGGATGTTAAGGTGAGACCCTTACCCTGGGGTCAGTGTTCTTGACGAAGAGATCGTCACTCATGTTCCCCCACGATCTCAGATGCCTGGCCCTCAGAACTGAAACTCCACTTTGTCTCACCCAGCCCTTGGTATCTGTTAAGGCAGACATAGCTGACTGAGATTGAATCAATAACTTATTGTTCATTTTAAGATTCAGATACAAACTTTAAGCTGTTTTATTTTTTATTCCTGAGAAAGTAAAGTTTTTCTTCAAAAGGAAGCTACAGCTGTCTTCGTAAATGCTTTTCCCAGAAAACACACACACACACACACACACACACACACACACACTAAGGGATTAGAGACAGAGAAGGCATGAGAGTCCTGAGCTTTGTTGTCACCCGAGGAATGGCCCAGTGCTTGGATGTTCTGTTCTCTCCTCTAGGTTGGAGGTGTAACCAGGGCTCAACAGAGCACCAGGCAGTAGAACCAGTCTGTTGCCCTGGTATTGCCCTGGTGATTTATTTGCTGTACCCACAGCCCCCCTCTATTATAGCCTGGGCTGGTTTTACTCTAAGATGACTTGAGGTCATAAAAGGAATAGTCTCCTTGAGTGCCACATGTTTGGAAGAGATATTTAGGACATAGTGGCCAAGTTAGTTCCTCCAGGACTTCTGGGCTTGAACCTAGCTGTTTCAGAAAGTCTAAGAGGAATGTACAGTACTGAACTGAGGGAGTTTTCCTTGCTACAGTCTAGCAGCCACCTCTGCTAGCTCAGGGTCAGAAAGGGGAGCATATCACCCACTGCACACTGATATGTGTCCATGTGGCTAGGAAGGCCGGAGACCATGACTGAAGTAATGTGTCTGGCCATGACATAGGTTTAATGGTGCATTGTTTAAGGGCCCATCTTAGCATATTGCTCAGCCTCACAGGTTCTGAACCACCTCACAAGAAGCACCAGGATGAGATCATGGTCTTAGCACGAGCTGGTAAAGTAGGATTTGAGGTCCTGGCTTCATTCAGAAAGGAAAATTTTCTCCTTCCCACCTTTTGCCTAACTGAGCCTTTGGACCCACGAAGAGGCAACAAGGCTGGGCTCATATCTAGGGTTTTCCTGCAGCACTTAGGGGTCTCAAAATCCTCCTCCTCATGTTCTCTCTCAGCCCAAGTCTAAACGCAAGCAAAGGCTCCCTCAGCAACCCACTCTCATCACGTTGCCTTCAATACATTCTTTAACTTCCACAACTTGGAAAAGAAGTCAACGAAAGCCTAATTTTAAAGACTCAAATATTAAATGTGATGATATATGCTTGCAATCCCAGCCATTAGGAGTTAAGACCAGAGGATTACAGTTCTGAGACCAGGCTACATAAGGAAACCCTCTCTCAAAATAAGAAACCAAAGGGAAAAAAAAGTCAGGGTACAGGGGAGGAAGTTAAACATCAGCATATGTGTTTCAGAACACCCAAGAGACAGCCCAACCCAGACACCAATAACTGAAGGACAGCACTCTCCACTAGACCAGGATCCAGATCAAACTTTGGAGTTTTTGCCTCATTAAGCCTAGGTTAATCAAGGGAAGAGGGCTAATAGTGTGGTCACTTGATAGTAGGCTTATAAAAGTTGCTAAGCTAACTTAACTACAGATGGATAATTCTAGTATTCCTTATACCACACATTCCCTCATGATCTGTAGTACTAAGGGAGCCAGGGCAATTTTGAGAACCTAAGGAAAAATTGACTTAGAAACACACAGGTATTAATGCCTTGTGCACCAGTTGCAAGTATTCCTGCGAGTAGTTAAATGTCAGTTATTATAGAATAAAATTAACTTCTGGGAGCATTTTGATATATATTTTATTAAAATTTCCACCAATGATGATATTGTACAAAACAACAGCCTGAGATCATTATCACTAACTATTCCTTGATAGTTTACTAAATTCAAACATCTCTGTTTCATTGATTACATGTGTGTGTGTGTGTGTGTGTGTGTACATATATGTGTGTGCTGAGTTCTATTTTATCAGCTGTGTGGATGGATGTATCTATTACAAGAGCCAAGATACCGAACAGTAACCAGAACTCAATAATCCCCTGTTTTACATGGTAAGTTCATGACATGTTCTGCTGATCTCAACAATTTTTTTATTAAAGGAGGAAGAAAATATTAATTTCCTTTAAAAAATTATTCTACTGTGATATTTTGGGCCACACATAGCTTCTTTAACTTCTTTCTTTCTTGCATACTCAATTTCTCTAAAATATAGTTCCCCCTGATAACTACAAACACTGTAGTCAAATCTGTATCTCTTGTGGAAGCAAAAGTTCTGCATACAACGTCCCTGACACTTGAAAAACTCAGAATGAGATTGTTCTAGTATTTCTTTTTTCCATTTCCTTGTACAAATCTAGCAAGCATGAGAGAAAGTAATCAAATGTAATGCATAATGAGCATAAAGGTTTACATTTTTAAAACTTCTGTTAGGCCATTTTAATTCTTGGCTTATTCTGAACACTTTGAACTTGTACCAACAACATATCCAAAACATCTAAGGCATCTGTGTGGCTGCCAGTTTCAAATCCTCGCACAATGCTAAGACAGTGGAATTTTTAAATAAACCAAATGGGCTTTGTGGCCAAGCCTTTTTTCTGAGTCATGTGAAAATGTCTTTAGTGCTATTAACTAAGGTGACTTGTGTCTTTCTTCACACTCTCAAAGGACTGAGTGGGAAGTAGGTTTGACTGTTTGCCCATCAGAACTTGGAGAATGCAGTGTCCCAGGCAGGCAGTCTGGCACTCAGCAACCTCATTAGCATAAAGCAGATAGGCATGTCCCATGAGGCCATGCTTCCAGTAATGGGTGGAGTCAAAGAAGTCAGCAGACCAAAGTAAAAGCCAAATGGAAAAATCACAGACACCAACAACAGTATGGTCCCTTTCCTTAGACATCAGAAAGATACTGGGTGCTAAAATGTGCCACAAAGTCAGTTTTAGGAGGTGAAGCACAGAGAATCCACTTAGATCAGACCATCTTTGTTCCAGGAAGTTTACTCGATTGAAATGGTCATTTATAAATAAATGTTTAAAGCAAGTGCTTTCCAGTTATGCTGGAGGAAAAGTTCAAGAGCACTGTTGGGTGTTGTAGTGACCTTGAACTCAAATCTCATTAGCAATCAAAATGGCCATGCCCCATACACACAATGAGTTACAAGCTATGATTTTATTTGGGGGTCGAAGCAACCCTCTGTGAGATAAGTAGTGGTCCCAAACATGTCCTTTTATGGTTTTAAATGTTCGACTCAGTCTATTTATATTGAAGCCATCAGTAAGAGAGAAACACCACCAAATAGAAAACTACACAGAAGTAGGAAAGTGACCTCTATCTGGGTGGCCTGGGTTCAACACCAGAGACCAATGCAGTACTGGGAACATCTCACAACTAATTACAGTAAGAGACCCTTCCTAAATTAGTTACCAGGGCAACCTGATTATGTCCTCAAGGCAGGGTCATCTTAAGACCTCCAGGGGCCATAAATACTAAGAAGAGTATGTTTCCCATCCAATCATCATCCCAGCCCAAAATGTCATTCAAAGTAATATTTATACTAAACCGTAAAACAAGGATAAGGAAGAACACCCAGGCATAAGAACTAGCTTTTCCCATAATACCTATTTTAATGCTTCTCCAATCTCGCATTTTTCGAAATAACTTTTTAAACTACAATTCTGGTGGCTCATATCAGTCTGGACTTCGCATTTTCAGCTCTGCTTTGAGGAAATGCATCAGTATTTGTGAACTCAAAGTTGAGCAGTCTTAGGACCCCAGGACTTATTTCTGCTTAAATAATGAAGCACCAAAAGGGTACCTGATGAACATCAGCTATCTCACTCCTCAACTCTAGTATGGTTAGGACCACAAGTGTTTCCTGGGTGTCTCAGACTTGTGCTGAGATGCCTCATGTCCTGTTTTTAGCTACACCAGGAAAGTAAAGGAGGAGAACAGCACTGTGACAATAGACCTGCAAAAGAAAACATGGGATACCCTACAGCCATAGCCATAGCCACAGGTGCAGACACAGACACAGACATGGACACAGACAGACTCGGACACAAATGCAGACAGAAACACAGACACAGATGTACACACAGACA
Source organism: Uromys caudimaculatus (assembly GCA_028551405.1). Taxonomy (NCBI): domain Eukaryota; kingdom Metazoa; phylum Chordata; class Mammalia; order Rodentia; family Muridae; genus Uromys; species Uromys caudimaculatus. The sequence continues at coordinate 69,406,590 of CM052709.1, read as the reverse complement.
CAGCTACAGACATAGACACAGACACAGCTACAGACATAGACAGACACAGACACAAACAGACACAGATGCAGACACAGAGACACATACAGACACAAACACAGACAGACATAGACAGACACAGCTACAAACACAGACACAGACACAGACACAGACAAAAACACAGACACAGACATAAACACAGCTATGGAAGGCAGGAAGAGAATGCAATGGAAAGAGAAATACTGGTAGTAGAAAGTCAAGAGTTTGTGATGGTTAAAGTTGGAAGCTAAGAAAAGGGAGAGGAGAGTATTTCTCACTGTGTTATTTGGATGCAAGTGATGCTCTCCCTAAGGCAGTTCTAAGGGGGAAGGAAGGAGAAGATGGTTAAGGAGCAAGGACAAGGAGAGAGATGCTGCCTGGGGCACTGCGGGCCGACTTGTTGCTTGTCTCCCAGTGTGCACACAGGTATATATTGAGAGAGGCTCTTGTATTCATCCAGAGCTAATGAACAAACCTGGGGGTCTTTAAGCAAGTGAAGACAAGAATCTGATAACTCTGAGTGTAAAACTCACTCAGTATGGAATGAGTAACAAGGGAATAAACTCAGTGCTTATGGATAGCTATAACTAAGTAACTGACATAAACAAGTTAAAGAAGAAGGAATGTGTCTCGCTCACAGTTTCAAAGGGTTCAGTCCATGACTGCTTCTCTCATGCACTTCAGCAGAACATCATGGTGGCAGAGGAAAGTAACAGGGGACTTTCTTGACCTCATGAGAAACTGGAAGTCCAACAAGAGGAAGGGACCAGGGAATGGATATGATCTTCAAAGATTCCCAGAGTATCAGCTTCTTTTCTATTGCTATGATAAATATCTTGATACAAGCAACTTAGGTTTTACAAGGAGGTCTACAGCTTAGAGAGGGAAAGGAAGACATAGTAGCAGAGACATGAGGCCAGCCTGCCAGACATGAAAGAGAGAGGGAACAGAAAGCAGATATAGGTTCTAAAACCTCAAAGCCTACGCTGTATGTCCTCTAGAAAGGTTCTACCTTCTAAAAGTTCTGTAACCTTCCCAAATGGTGCAGCCAGCTGGGAACCAAGTATCTTAGTACACAAATCCTTCTCCACACACTTCCTTTGGCTCTGGTTGTTCCTACAAATGCCAGATTAGTACTTCTGCCTTGTGCGGTTGGGTGCTGTGTGTGTCAGCTTTCTAAAACTTATAACAAGATAGCAAGAGTCTCAAGAATGTGCAACTCAGAGAAACAAACCATATGTGCCCAAAGAATAAGTGAGTCAGGGGAGTTTCATGATTAGACAGACAAATCTCGTGGTCCATTGTAGAGATCTCTTTTCTCTGAGCCAGACATTTTAGGATACTGCTATTTCTGCTCTCAAACCAAATTTTGCCACTTTCATGTACAAAATTTTCCCAGATTTTCTTATTTCTCCCTTAGGAATCCTAGCTCAGGTTTCCTCATTAGCAAATCTTGAAGTCATATCTCTCTGCTTATGGCAATGTCCCAGTGTTAGGAGCATCTCATCAACAGCATTCCATGTAGTCTTTATTCCTTTTCCTCTTAATAATTATCCAAGATGCTAGGTGATACCTCCATGTACCCTGAAATCTGTGTAAGATGAGAACAAAAAAAATCCAGTTCCACATTTTATGCAGGCCTGCCTGAAGCCGTATTCCACAATTTTATCTTACTTCCAAAAAAATAAAAAATAAAACAGGAATGTTGTGTCCAACCTTGCTCTAATTCTCTAAAAACAACCCGTGCATTGGTTTCTGAGCATTTTCTTCTGGCTCTTTTATTGATTCCAAGCTCTTTATTGCCTGCTATCTCGAACATCTTAGTAGAGTGTTATAAACAAAAGCAATTCTGTCCCAAGAATGCTTAGGTGACAACTGCTAGGGTGTTCACACTTATTCTCCTTATATAAACAACAGTAGGACAACCCTGTAGCTACAATGAGACCTTTCATAGCTCTGAAATTCCTGCGTGCATTAAGAAGCCCTTGCCATCTGGTTTATAAAATCACCCCAGCCAGATGCCCAACATCAAAGATCCAAGGACTTCAGAAGTCCAGAGAGTTCAGAAAGGAAGGCTAATAGTCCCCTGTGGAAGATAACACAAACTTTTCCAATTGATAAGTCACATTTCACTTGTGTACCAGGAGAGCCTGCGGATGAACTCGGGAGGATGTTAACACCCTGAAGATCATGTTTACTATCAGTAAATATTCCTATAAGCTGAAGTTCT
>CM052709.1:69388441-69403842 GCA_028551405.1 Uromys caudimaculatus | reverse complement strand
AAGATCCAAGGACTTCAGAAGTCCAGAGAGTTCAGAAAGGAAGGCTAATAGTCCCCTGTGGAAGATAACACAAACTTTTCCAATTGATAAGTCACATTTCACTTGTGTACCAGGAGAGCCTGCGGATGAACTCGGGAGGATGTTAACACCCTGAAGATCATGTTTACTATCAGTAAATATTCCTATAAGCTGAAGTTCTGATTGAATATCATTGTGTGGTTCACCCTATACATTTATGAAGCTGGTGAATATTATTTGGGGCTTTGGGGGTTGAACTGAGTAGTATCTCCCCTGTCCACCATGGGTACCATCCCAGCTAAACTAATCATTATCTTGTTATTTATTTATTACTGGTGATTAATTTGGTTTAGGAAGTGGATGTGAAGTTTTAGCTTTATTTGTTCAGAGTCTTTTCAATAAATAGCAAAAGTATACATGAACTCTTTTTTTATCTGGTAAATGGAATATGATTACTTCTGTGTTCTCGATGTTTCTTCTTAATTTCTAATAATTTATATTAGCTTTTATTTCATTTTTCTTTAGAATGTGGGTGAACATGCACAGGCACATGCATGTTCACCATGAACTTCCTTCCGGGTACTTAAATCACCCCAGAGCATCTCTAACACCTCAGACTCAACTGTTGTGCTATATTATTTAAGGAATGAAAATGTTATGGAAGCAAATCTTCTTGGCATGCCTGTGGCAAATTATCTTGATTTCCACATTAAGGTGGCAACTTACCTACCGTGGGAATGTGAGTATTCCATGTCCAGGCTGGGACCCTGGGCTGTATAAAGGGAGCAATGAATAGATGCTGTGATTGCTTCCTTGATACTCTGCTCTCTGATTGTAGACGTGATGTAACCAGCTCCTTCAAGATATTACCACCTTTTATTCTCTGCAGAGAGGGGTGTAACCCTTGAGACAGAAAAGCCCTTCTCCCTTAAGTGACTTTTGTCAGAGTATTTTATTGCAGTAACAAGAAAAGAAACTGAGAAAAGGGACAGGAAAATTAAGTCTGTACATGTTAGGTACAGACCAAAAGAGTATTTTTAATCCACATTTGATGAGGTCCACAATGAGCCTGCAAATCCGATGGGCCAACTATATATTTAGTAACTGAGAGTGAACGCTAAGGATCTCTCCGGGTATCTCATGCCCTTGTGTAACCAGCCTGTATGGCTATCCTCGACACTGCATGTAGCCAGTGATTCTAAATTTCATGATCTTGTGTCATGACACATATCACATGTCTAAGACATCATCAAATGTGGCCGTTTTCATTACAGAATTACAGATTCCCAAGGTTAGTGGCTGTGGACTCAGAATGGAAAAGAGCTCGAAAAGAGGTGGCCTTTTAAAGAATTGAAGGGAGCAGTATACTATGGACTCTGCTTACAATGACAATTGAAGACCCTTCTATCCAGCAGAGAGGGATCAAGGCACTGGCTGAGTGAGATGCTGACAGCTTCTTATCCCACCACCGGATGGCTCTTTATGGGAGTGATGTTAATAGACGCTTCCTGTAAGGAACAAAGATCTATCCAGTGCCTGCCAGAATGAGGCAGCTGAAGAAAGACCATAAAGAACAGTATTAGAAGGACATGGGTGGGTACAGCTCAAACTGCTATTTGAGTGCATTCTTCTATGCCTCCTGATATAGATAAATACTGGGCTCATCTGCTAGGATGGATGGGCAGGAGCCAGGAGGACTTTACCTCTCACAAGTGCCTGGTAGATGGTCAGAGATGGTTACTGAACAGTTGGCAAAAGACAGCACAGACAGACTCAGTGATGCCACCCCCCCCCCCCAAGCAACATGCTTCTGCCTATCAGCGACACTAGACAATGACTTTTTCCTTTCCTGGGCCCCAGCTGCCTTCCTGACACCCTCCTGTCAACCTTCGGTTCCAGCAGGACACTCTTGACAAATATCAGCTCTGCCTTTACACATTTTACTGGCCTTTTAAAGTCCCTGGGTAACTGCCACTTTATCCATGAGAGAAGAAAAGTAAAATTTAGCCTCCCATAACTTTTGAAGAGGTTGGGAGAGGCTTCTGGCTAATTATAATGCTCGGTTGCTCCCGTCACAGTGACCTTCCTTTCAGACACACAGAGAGTAATGAGATCCAGCCGTCTTCATGGTGTTACTCAGTCTGAGCACGTCCACACGGTAATGCCAAGCAGTTGCTCAGTCTTTAGCCATCTGCCCTGCCCTTCCCAGTCTTCACATAGCAGAGATGACAACGGGGACCTCCTATTTTGCAGGCTTGTTCTTTCATAAATGGCTGTTGGAAGGAAGTCCTCAGCACAGCACTGAGAAGTGCCTAGGAGCTCTGGGGTCTGACCTAGATTCAAATACATCTCCATTGTTTATCAGCTCAGTGGCTTTGGGAGGCATTACTGGATTGGGTCTTCTCCAAATTCATATGTTGAAGTTCTAGCCCTCAGTGCCAACTACGTTCAGAGACAGGAGCTCTAGGGATACCATTAGGGTTAAATGAGGTCATAAAGGTGGAGTCTAATCCAATAGGACTGCTGTTATTGTAATACAAGAAAGAGACACCAGGCATAAGGGCATGGGAGAATCCACAGGAAAGTAAACCTGTGATACCCTGGACTTCTCATCTCCAAAACTGTGAAGATATACATTTCTGGTGCTTAAGCTATCCAGTCTGTGGTATTTTGTTACTACATTGGCAGGCTTTTCCATCTGTCTTGGATCCTCTCTGTAAATAGAGATAATCAGAGATGCTCCCTCAAAAGGCTGGTATGAAGGAGAAATGAGCTAATACCTATGAAGTGATGAACCAAGGCCTGGCCCAGAAAAGAGGCTGCCCACTCAAACTAAGTCTTCGCCTTAATGGTTCCACTTGTCCATTCCATTTGTGAATGGTTTCACAAATTCATAATATGAAATTCTGCACAGTCACAGCCAGTCTTGCAAGCCACAATCCACAGGGCCAGGATTTAATAGACTGCTCACTGTGTTGTCATACCCTGACAGCATCTAAGTCTCCTCTATGGCAGCTGCTGCCCCTCTTACTCCTCACAGCAGTATAGGCTAGCAGCTGAGGGCATAGGTTCAGAGCTTAAAATGAGTTCTAACCAAGAGCCAGTCACTACTCCGAGTGGAAGAAGCAGGCAAGGAGCAAGCATTCCACCCATGGAAGGCAGATACTGAGAGGCCAAATCTTTTAAATTCAGACTCCATTTTAAAGAACCTGACCTCAGGTTTGAACTCAGGTAAACTAACAGGCCAGTACCTAGCATTTGGTTCCAAGTTACCCTCCCAACAAAACTGGATCCTAGCTCCAATCTCTACGCTCACCCCCTAAAAGATCTGAGTCTCTAGGTTACACCTCAACAAAACCAGCATCTCCAGGTTATTACCCCAAAAGACCTGCACCCCCAGGTTAAAAGCCCATCCCCTGCCTAATGACCACCAATGCAGAGGGAATAAAAATTAAGTTTATGATTTGATTCCTAGCACCAGCCAGTTATGCTAAAGGCCTTAGTAGCTTTCCAATTGCATGCTTGCACACTTTCCTGCCACCCACTCCTACTTGCTACTTACTATAAAGCCTTGCCGCAATAGATATTTGGGGCTCCTTTCCCACTAAAAACCATCCTGTGTGATGGTGGTACACTGAAGGGCCCAAGCTAGCTCGAATAGAATAAAGATCTCACTGTGAGTTGCATCACATAGGCTCTTATCTGTTTGGGGGGAATCACTAACACGCCCATGGGACCTCAATACTAGACAAGCCCAGCACAAACAGAACTGTTTCATAGAAACTAATCATGGTGACTAGGAACAGATTGACAGATGTCTTAGTTAGGGTTTCTATTGCTGTGAAGACCAACACCAAAAGCAACGTGTGGAGGAAGGGGTTTATTTCACTTACACTTTTATACGACAGTCCATCACTGATCAAGGCAAGAACTCAAGCAGACTAGAAGCTGGAGGCAGGAGCTTATCCAGAAATCATAAAGGAGATCTGCTTATTGGCTTGTTCTCCATGGCTTGTTTGGCCTGCTTGCTTATAGAACCCGGAACCACCAGTCCAGGGGTTGCACCATCCATAATGGCTCCCATACAAATCACTAATTAAGAAAATGCCCTTAGAGCCAGATCTTATGGAGGCATTTTCTCAATTGGAGTTTCCTCATCTCATTTGACTGTAGCTTACTTGTATCAAGTCAACATAAAATTAGCCAGAACAACAGGGAAGGCCTCTCCACAGAAACAACGCTCCCACTGAGACATAAAAATGAGAAAGAGCCATTCATGGGATGATCTGGGGACGAGAGTGTACAAAGATCTTGAGTCAAGATCAATGTGAGAATCTTAAAACCTATAGTCAGTGGGGGATCATGACAATTCATTAATCCTCAACAAGACTTATACCTTTGACTTATACATTTTGACTCTGTGCAAGATCTCATTTATTATAATGGAAAAGAAACCAAATCAGCATATTGTTTGCCATCTGAAAAACATAGACTTATATATCAAACAGAGCTCTCAGGAGAATGTTTATTTAAAGGTAAGATGGTAGAGGAGGAGATAGAAGTTGACCACTGCAGAGCAAACAGAAACCATGGGAAGACATAACCATCATGGCAACATGTGAGAGTTAACCTTTACTATCAACTAGATGATTAGCAGATGTCTGGGACATCAGTGAAGGATACCTCTGGGGGTGATGTGAGGGCTTTTCCAGAGACAATTAGACCCTGAGGGCTCTGACATAGTGTATGGTCTAAGGCAGCCATTGATTCAAATTTTGAATAGACTATTGGGAGGTGATGGAACTGTGGAAAGTAGAGTCTGGTGGTAGAAAGTAGATCACAAGGGTGACGTCACTAGGGGCTATATCCTGCCCTGGCTCCTTCCTGTCACTGTTCCTCTCTACTTCCTGTCTGCTATGAGGTAAAGAATCTTCCATGCTCCTGCCACCATAGTGTTCTTACCAAACACGTGGAACCAAACAACCATGAACTAAATCATCCACAACATGAGCCAAAAGAAATCCTTCCTCTTTTAAGCTGTTTTTGCCACAAGCATTTTGTCACAACCATGAGAAAAATAAGGCACGGGGTTGCTTAGAAATCACCCGGGTTGACCACCTTGTTTCAAAAAGGTTGTAGCCAGGGCTATGAAAACTCAAAGTTTGATTAAGAACAAACAGCAAAACAATATTAGAACGAGCTGCTGCCAAATCTCTTATCTTAAACCAATTTATGCCAGGCAAGTAGTTCCTTTCCTCATTTTGTTGCTTTGGAAGTGCTGGTTTATGGTTTGTTTGTTTTTGTTTTACTGTTTGTTTGTTTGTTTGTCTGTTTGTTTTTCAAGTGTAAATCTCATGCTGAGGACTAAGCTAGCCTGAACCCACCATCTTCCTGCCTCAGCCTCCCAAGTGCTTAGACTAAAGATGTGTGCCTCCATACCAAGCTCAACACATGAACTCTTGAGTGCTTAATAGAGCAGTGTGCTGATGTGTGTTAATTATACCAATAGGCTCATTTCTTTTGCTTAAAGATGCTCCACTTTGATGTAAGGATGAAAGCCATCAGAGGCAAATTCTTTTGAATGGGTCCCTAATAGATATTCCAGATCGGAAGCACCTTGGAAAACTTCCAAAGACAAGAGATTTTTCTTTTCTGGGGGAAACAGGAGATAATCTTGTATTTTTAAAGCAGTAACACATTACAGCCACATTCATTCATCAGCCAACAAATTTTCAAAATAGTAAATGAAAAAGGTCTGGGTATCAGTCTTTCACATTATGTTGATGTTTGTTTCCCTTCTAAATGAAAAATAATTACATAATACACATATATGACAATTTGTAATTGGAAAAAATATTTCTTTATATGAATTCTTTGCTTTTTATGTCACAAAACTACTATCTCTCATTCTAAAAGAAAGTTCTCATTTTTTTAACTTTTTGCTGGTTCTTTGTGAATTTCACATCATGCACCCCAATCTCACTCATGTCTCCCTCCCCTCTTACGCACCCTCCAATTTTGCAACACAATAGAGGAGGAAAAATCTCATTGTGGAAGCCATAGTGTGTCACAGTGTGTCTGTCACACAGAATATCCTTTTGTCCACACTTCATTGTTTGTAAATGTTCATTGCAATGATTCATTGATCTAGTACAAGGCCTCTGGGCTTCTGCTACTCTAACGACACTGCAACCTCACTGGGACTCCTCTCCCCTCTCCTGGTGTCATGGAGATCCTGTAGTTTTGGATTTGTAGATCTGGACCCCTCATGCACTCCAGCAGTTCATCAATTGGGTATATGTTGGGGTGGACCAATTCAAGCTCTAGATCTCTGAGCCTAAGAGGTAACTGAGCTGGCCAACCCAATGGTTTTCTTGCTCTCATGTCTTTGGGGCTGCCTCAACAGCAACCTGTCCTACCTTGCTACCCAGGAGAGGTGCAGGGCTCGCTCTTCTGAGTGTTGCAGCCAGTGAAGGGCCTGGCCAGTTCTCCTACTCTCATGATTGGGAGCCAGCCATGGAGGGTGAGGGACTAGGGAGGGGAGGAGGGTGTCTCTCCCTAAGACAAGGGATGTGTATTCTGCCTTTTAGATTCAGCTTCCCAGGAAGAAACTTGTATCAACATTACTTTCTCCACTCACCAAAACCCCAAACATTGACTGCCTCTCCCATATGCTCTGCTGCTACCCACCCTACATGTGTCTCCCATATTTCAGCTGGTGACACTGCTCCATTTCCACTCTACGTTGTCAGGCTCGAAGCAGTGTCTGGTTCTCTTTTGTGACTCTATCACAAATGTAAGCGTTCCATAAAAGCTAGGTCAGTTAATTTAATAATACATTAAAGTATGATTGAAATAATGCTCCTGTCCACTTAATTATTTAATAATGAAAGCTTTTATTAACAGACACTGAGTCATAATAAGCAGCAAAACAGCACCCACCAATCAAACCAAACCACTCATCCATAATATAATCTATTTATACATAGAAGATATATGGAGCACAATTAAATAAAAATGGGTTAGGGAGTGGGTAAAGTGCTTGCCAATCAAGCATGAAGACCCAAGGTTGGACCCTTTGGCACATGTGTAAATAACTGGAAGGTATGATGGTCCACCTATAATCCCACTGCTCTTGGAGGATGCAGGCCAGGATTGCCCAGGGCTCAGGAGACTAGTTCAATCCGTGAGTGCCAGGTGCAGCAAGGTGTGTAAGATGGAGAGTATTCATGGAAGACATCTGATATCAAATCTCATCTATACATACATTATGCAAACACTTACCCACACAGAATAAAACACTAATTCACATGTGCTTACATGCCACAATTTGTAATTTGCAGTGAAATATCAACAAGTTCAAGATGTAAAGGACTTTAGAGAACTAACGGAGCTGTGAGAGGCGCATCTTCACTGGTACTGAGAACACCCCTGTGATGTCTACTGCTCTATGTGTGAGCAAAGGTGACTGCAAACAATAGATGAAGAAATTTACCAAACTCTTTAATAACTTGGGTAACATGTAAACAAAAAACTGATACTTGTGAGGGTGTCATATCTACATATGAAAGTCCAATAGAATCTATAAATGCCAAGGAAATCAATTCCTTCATGTGTAGGATTGTCTCCTGCAAAGATTTCAATGTTCTGGCATCATTGGCCCACACACTAATTAACATCACAGCCCTTACAGATGTCAAAGTGCCTCTGGGGGCAGTATTCTCTCCAGGAGACTTGCTGTAGACCTCTAGACTAACCTCTGATGTAGTTTAAATGGCACTCTCTATTTAAGAGGGTTATTCTATTTCTCTGCTAGTAACATGGTAAACTTATTTTTTTATATCCTCACCTTGTAATAAATTCGAAAACAATTCTGAGTTAGAGATAAAACTTCTCTTGAAAAAAATCAAAATAATAGAAACTTATGACATGAAACAAAAGCTAATGAAACCCAAGTTTCCGACGGCTCTCCCCTGTGGATTCACACACACACACACACACACACACACACACACACACACACACACACTGTTGCACTTTTTGACAGTTATGACCCATATGTGCCCACTAGTGGAAGTAAGAGGTTGCCTGGAACAAAACAGAAAGGAAAGAACTGTGGTATCCTGCAGCCATTGGCTACATTCTACTCTGAACCAACAGTAGAGTCAGTTTAGGACCCTGTGGAGAAAAAGGAAGACACAAATCTACGCAGTTTCAAATTCAACTTTCAAATCCTCCACAGCTCTATTTTACATACTTGTTTTGTGTGTCTCTTGATGGAAATCTAACCCTTGAATGCTCCTCCATAAACCATCAGTCCTTGAAATACAATTTAAAGACTAGAGGCTATGTGGCAATCAAGTGCAAGCATCTAAGATTGATGAAAAACAAAGGAGACCTTGAGTTTTAGAGGGAGTGCCTACAGACTCTGGCTGGAGGACCAAGCTCCTTCTATTGCTATGGTAACACATGAAGAATGATGGCACATCCTTTCGGCTCTTCAGAAACAGGAGACCATTTACAACTACCCAGTGTTAACTGAAGCTTCCAGGAAAATGTGTGTACGTGTGTGTGTGTGTGTGTGTGTGTGTGTGTGTGTGTGTGTGTGTGTAAAAGAAGGAAGAAAATGGAAGGAAGCAGAGCCTGCACATATGTTAATCATTCTATAGAATGTTGTAAGTTAGGATGTAACTATATTTCGGACTACCTTTAGCCATCTAAGCAGCTATTTATTGCCTACCCCTGTATTTGACCTAATATCCTGTGACTGTTAGGTGAATCTCTTTGTAATCTACAAACATAGCCCTAACTTCCACCAACCAGAAAGATAATAATATCATCAAATCATTAAATAGCATATAAAGCATTATCAAATAGCATACAAGACCTATAGCAGAGATTTCTTGACCTATCTGATGTCTCCATCAATATATTTTAAGATAGTTTCACTATAGATGTCTTTGTTCTGTTGCTATAAAAGCTTCAGGGTCATGTTACGATATTGGATCACAGTATTTAGGGTAACCTAAATCTGTGTCTCTGGGCCAAAGTCTCTCATATGATGGCAGAATACTAACTCTTATCCTCTTTGAGGTGAGACCTGTGTTTTTCACATTGACATTAGCAAGGAATTAAAAGAAGGAAAGGAAACTGATAGAGAAGAAAGGAAAATCAAAGAGCATATACCATTCCCTAAGAGGCAGAGAGGCCCAGCAGACATGCACAATTTTTCCTTTCTACTCCACTGTGGGATTCTGTCTCATGTGAGAGTCATTTACTCCTCCCACACCTGCTAAGCCTTGGTTCTTACATGCTAGTATCAGTTGGGCAATATGGGTTAAGAGAGTGCATGGTGCTGACAGAACACTATTATGCAATGTGAGAGAAAATACATCAGCCTAGGATTGCGTGTAAGTGAGAAAGAAAATATTCTCTTTGGAATCAGTTGAGTATTCTTGTGGTAGGTTCTCTTCTAAGCTGATCCTATCCAGTCCTTTTATTTTTCAGCCTTCATGTTGCTTCTCTCTTTGAGGACTGAAGTCCATTTCCTTTCCTGGTCTATGCAGGCTAAATTTATGACTTCCTTTTGACCCACCAATGCAGATAAACGTGCTGAGGTTTTTGAGACTAGGTTTTAACAAGCATCTACCTACTTCGTCTTCTCTGTGGGAAATCAGCTACCATCTTAGTCCAACCTCTATGAAAAGCTACCAGGTATTCCAAGTCAGCCTTGGAAAGAAAGACAAAGCGCCTCTCAGCTCCCAGCTTCCTCGGGCCTCCTAACTAATAAACTAGATAGAGGAGCAAAGATAGTCTAGCCCTAGCTCCCACAAGGAGCAGAAAAGCACCCAGCAGGGCTCAGCTCAGGCTGCAGAAACATGGGGGTGAAAAACAAACAAACAAAAAACAACCTGTATCTGTTGCTTCAAGAACAAATATTGAGGGTGGATTGTAAAATTACAATTGAAAATGGAAATAACTTCCAAAACTAAGCAGTGTATTGAATTTTGAAAGAGAAGGAGCTAGCCAGGCAGTGGTGGCACACGCCTTTAATCCCAGCACTTCGGAGGCAGAGGCAGGTGGATATCTGAGTTCGAGGCCAGCCTGGTCTACAGAGTGAGTTCCAGGACAGCCAGGGCTACACAGAGAAACCCTGTCTCGAGAAACCAAAAAAAAAAAAAAAGAAAGAAAGAAAAAGAAAGAGAAGGAGCTTACTGTCTATCAGTTACCATTGTAACCAATTTGCATCAATTGAGCCATTTACATTTTGCAGTAACCTATTTGAAGGATAAGGCTTTATTCTTATTCCCATTTCAGAGGCAAGGGAAGTTGCCTGTCCAAGCAGTTAGTAATGAAGTCAAGCTTCAGATGCAAATAGCAAGCTGTGGCTAGGACTGCTATGCACAAGATCACAGTTGCAGGGACTTGGGGGCTGATTGGGCAGAAAACAAGAGAGAAATGGAGTAGATTGTGGGTTCTGGGTAGAGTTCATAAAGCATAGTGATTTGGGAGAACTAAGTTAAGAACACTTGAAAGCCTGCAAAGAAAACCACACGCAACCAGCTTGGGACCTTATGAAAGTCAGATTAAGGGTTCTCCTTGGGATGATTTGTCATCTATTTGTGACTATGTCACTGAGGTTGTGCCTTCTATCTATTTGGCAATTTGCTATACATTAACCTGAGAGAGAGAGAGAGAGAGAGAGAGAGAGAGAGAGAGAGAGAGAGAGAGAATTTTTTCTTTGACAATGTCAATACAATGAGTTTTGAACATTGTGCTAGTTGGTTTTATGTCAACTTTACACAAACTACAGTCATCAGACAGAAGGAAGCCTCAATTGAGAAAATGCCTCCATAAGATTGGGCTATAGGCAAGCCTGTAGGGCCTTTTCTTAATTAGTGATTGATGTTTAAAGGCCCAGCTCATGCTAGGTGGGAACACCACTGGGCTGGTGATTCTGGGGTCTATAAGAAATCAGTCTAAGCAAGCCATTGAGAGCAAACCAACAAGCTAGTAAGCAGCGCTTCTCCATGGCTTCTGCATCAGCTCTTCCCTTCTGGCTTCTGCCCTGTTTAAGTTCCTGTGCTGACTTCCTTTGATGATGGACTATGATGTGGAAGTGTAAGCCAAAAAAAAAAAAAAAAACCCTTCCCCCCTCAACTTGCTTTTGGTCATGCTGTTTCATCCCAGTAATAGTAACCTAACTAGGACAAACATATTCACCCCCTAAACCCAGGGAACTTTTTATAGTTTTCCATGGTAGGCTTCTCTGGGAGTTGATACACATATCCATACATTTCTAATCTCTAAGATGGTTTCAAAGATGTGTTATATTTTCATTTGTGTGTGTATATGAGGGGTAGGGGCATTGTGTATTGCATGTGTGTGAGGGTGCTCACTGTGTCCAGAAGAGGACATTGGATCTCCAACTGGAATTACAGGCAGCTGTGAGCCATCCTACGTGAATTCTAAGACTCGTACGTAATTCCTACATAAGAGCAACAGTGTTCTTAATCATTAAGCAACTCTCTGGTCCCTCCCAGGCAATCTCAATGTAGATGCGTTTGAGTACTTTAACTCCAGGATAAACAGTTCAGTAGCAATGATCCCTTGAACTCACACCAGCCCACTGTAGATTACTTTCCTACATATTTCAGTCCAGATTTACTCTGCTGGTCTAGGTTTTACAAGAAAACATAAAAGGTCCTTACCCAAACCTGTCTGCTCTCTTGGCTCTTGAAGGTATAGAAGGATTGGTGATACCCGGAAGGTAACACAATCTAAATATATTTGAAACAGAAATAAATTTGCAATTCACTTTAACAAAAACCAATACAAAACCAATAAACCAAGTGTCTTTAACTTTTCAGTGCACCCTCCCAAAATACCCAACATAAGCACTGCTCCCCAACATATGATCTTTCCAAGGTTTGTGTTTTTACATTTTTACTTTTTATACTTTTCTTATCTATGCCTTCTTTAGCCTAAATGATAAGTATGCTTCCATAATACTTTGCCAGCTTTTTAGTGGTGGGGTTTTTTTCCAGCCTGTTTACTGTAAATGTCCTCATATCTTAAGCATTTACCTCTTTTGTGACTGGCATTATACCAACACTGCTTTCTCTCACAAGAACTCCTTTCTAGCCCTCACACAACATAAAACAATTTATACACACACACACACACACACACACACACACACACACACACACACACACACACACACAGAGGCATGCCTTTTTTTCAACTTTGAAAGTAAAGTAAAATCAGTACGACATAAAACCAAATGAGGAACAACGTGAATTAGGAGACTCCATCAAACAGACTACCCAGGGTATTCAAACAGAACATAGGAGACACGGGAGCACTTGCAAATCTTTTATTGACTCTGGGTATCAGAATTTTCACTTCAACTTTTCAACTAAAATGTCCTCTATGCCCCCATATCTCTAGACACCTTTGCCTGTTCCCAGCACTTTGACTCTCACCATTTCTCAGACCCCACCCTTCTCTCCAGGTCTAAGTTACCACTTCCAGCAGAGAACTTGTCCCAGTGGAGACCCAAGGCTGACAAATTCTGTTCAGTGGATGGAGGTGCACACAGATTTAGGACTCTTCACCATTTTAAAGATTCTTCAGCTGGGTCTCCAAGGAGTTTTCCAAAGTCACAGATAAAGGAGATGGTGTCTAAGTCTTCATTTCCTTTCTTTTAACTTTTTCTTCTCCAAACAAGAAGGGATTTCCAAGAATAGCAAGTGGGGAATGGCTTGGATTCGTGTCAGTTTGGTTATTCCACTTGGAGACAATCTTCTTTGGTCATTTGGGGAAATATTTTCACTTTGTAAAGTGGGTAGAGTTTCAAAGTAGAACCCATTTTCAGACATCTATTTCCTGGAAGCTATAAACATCTTTTCCAAGTTCTTTGCAGACTTGGACCTAAAACAGATTTGGCAGAGAAAGGGCAGGCTTACTTTAGGACCTGTGATTTCGTGTGGTTTTATTTGTATGCTGTTGGTATTCTGGTTTTCTCTGTCCCTCAAAGCAATTGAAAAGCAACATGTATTAACATCTGTAAACAAACCAATGGTAACCAGAATGGAGGATTACGAATTGAATTAATTAAAAGTGGCATTTGAGAATGGATGACTCGGCTATCTCCAGATACCTTCTGCAGTGGGGATTGTCCACATGACTGTCATAAGCAACAGAGCATACCAACGCTCATTGAGAGCTTCCCTATTAATCATAATCCATTTGTTGTCACCGAGAACCTTGACATGATTTTAAAGTACTTGCTTCTAGTCCAACCTAACTGTAATATCCTTTTACAACATCCTCAAGGTAGACCTGACCACCATCCAAGCTGCTCTGGAAGGTTTGTTAGCTTAGATGCTAGATGAGCCCCTCAAACACAGCCCAGACCAGAAGACCAACAGCAGGCCTGCCTACTCTGTCTGGCTTTTGTTCCAACAGCTAAATGTTCCTACTTTATTTTTTTTTCTAAACTCTTACATGGTCTATGAAACACACTACTAAGTCATGTGCAGTCAATGAGACCAGGAGCATGATGAAACTATAAACTCAGAGAAGAGAAGACACTTTTCAAAAGGCAACATTGCTTGGCTTGTAAAGTCATTTATAAGGCTTGGCCCACAAGAAGGTGCTGGGAAAGACCTCATAAAAAGTAGGGAGGGCTTGAAATGAAGCAACTAATTGAAAATATCCAAGTTCAGGCAAACTCCCTTGAGGAAACTACTTATGTAATGTGATTTATGGGGTTCTGGGAAAGGTTAAAAATACCAAAAATGCTACCTACCCTTATTTGCCTCCCACAGCCCTAAAGTTTCCCCCATTTTTCTTTCTTTTTTTTTTTTAATTTTTATTTTTTGATACTTTATTTACATTTCAAATGTTTCCCCCTTTCCAGGTCGCCACTTTAGAAACCCCCTAGCCTCTCCCCCCTGCCTCTATGAGGGTATTCCCTCACCCACCCACCCGCCCATGCACTCCCATCTTCCCACCTTGGCATTCCCTTATACTGGGATCTCTAACACCCTCAGGCCCAAGGGCCTCTCCTCCCCCTGATGGCCAACAAGGCCCTCCTCTGCCACATATGTGGTCTGAACCATGGGTCCCTCCATGTGAATATTTTGGTCGGTGGTCCAGTCTCCAGGAGCACCGGAGGTTTAAGCCAGTTGACACTGTTGCTCACTCCATGGGGCTGCAAACTCCCACAGCTCCTTCAGTCCCTTCTCCAACTCCTCCATCTGGGACCTCACACTCAGTCCAATGGTTACTGTGAAGTGAAACTTGGGTATTTCGAACTATTGAGCTAATATCCACTTATCAGTGAGTACATACCATGTTTGTCCTTTTGTGACTGAGTTACCTCACTCAGGATGATATTTTCAAGTTCCATCCATTTGCCTGTGAATTTCATGAAGTCATTGTTTTTAATACCTGAGTAGTATTCTATTGTGTCAATGTACCACATTTTCTGTATCCATTCCTCTGATGAGGGACATCTGGGTTGTTTCCAGCTTCTAGCTATTATAAATATGGCTGTATGAACATAGTGGAGCATGTGTCTTTATTACATGTTGGAGCATCTTCTAGGTATATGCCCAGGAGTGGTATAGCTGGGTCCTCAGGTAGTATTATGTCCACTTTTCTGAGGGTCCGCCATACTGATTTCCAGAGTGGTTGTACCAGCTTGCAATCCCACCAGCAATGGAGGAGTGTTCCTCTTTCTCCACATCCTCGCCAGCATCTGCTGTCACCTGAGTTTTTGATCTTAGCCATTCTGACTGGTGGGAGGTAGAATCTCAGAGTTGTTTTGATTTGCATTTCCCTGATGACAATAGGTGCTTCTCAGCCCTATGAATTTCCTCAGTTGAGAATTCTCTGTTTAGCTCTGTTCCCCATTTTTTGATAGGGTTATTTGGTTCTCTGGAGTCTAACTTCTTGAGTTCTGTGTATATATTGGATATTAGCCCTCTAATCAGATGTAGGATTGGTAAAGATCTTTTCCCAATCTGTTGGTTGCCATTTTGTCCTATTGACAGTGTCTTTTGCCTTACAGAAGCTTTGCAAATATCATAAGGTCCCATTTGTCGATTCTTAATCTTAGAGCATAAACCATTTGTGTTGTGTTCAGGAACTTTTCCCCTGTACCCATGTGTTTGAGACTTTTCCCCACTTTCTCTTCTATTAGATTCAGTGTGTCTGGTTTTATGTGGAGGTCCTTGATCCACTTGGACTTGAGCTTTGTACAGGGAGATAGGAATGGATCTTTGCATTCTTCTACATGTAGACCACCAGTTGAACCAGCACCATTTGTTGAAAATGCTGTCTTTTTTCCACTGGATGGTTTTAGCTCCTTT
>CM052709.1:69361931-69387941 GCA_028551405.1 Uromys caudimaculatus | reverse complement strand
GTTGAAGTCGCCTATTATTTTTGTGTGAGGCGCAATGTGTGCTTTGAGCTTTAGTAAAGTTTCTTTTATGAATGTGGGTGCCTTTGCATTTGGAGCATAGATGTTCAGAATTGAGAGTTCTTCTTGGTAGAGTTTTCCTTTGATGAGTATGAAGTGTCCTTCCTTATCTTTTTTGATGACTTTTGGGTGAAAGTCGATTTTACCCGATATTAGAATGGCTACTCCAGCCTGTTTCTTGGGACCATTTGCCTGCAAAATTGTTTTCCAGCCCTTAACTCTGAGGTAGTGTTTGTCTTTATCCCGGAGATGTGTTTCTTGAATGCAGCAAAATGCTGGGTCCTCTTTATGGATCCAGTCTGTCAGTCTATGTCTTTTTATTGGGGAATTGAGTCCATTGATTTTAAGAGATATTAAGGAATAGTGATTGTTTGTTCCTGTTATTTTCAATGTTATTTTTATGTTTGTGTGGCTGTTTCTTTTGAGTTTGTTGAAAGATTACCTTCTTGCTTTTTCTAGGGTGTAATTTCCCTCCTTGAGTTGACATTTTCCATCTATTATCCTTTGTAAGCCTGGGTTTGTGGAAACATATTGTGTAAATTTGGTTTTGTCATAGAATATTTTGACTTCACCATCCATAGTAATTGAGAGTTTTGCTGGGTATAGCAGCCTGGGCTTGCATTTATGTTCTCTTAGGGTCTGTATGAGTTCTGCCCAGGATCTTCTAGCTTTCATAGTCTCTGGTGAGACGTCTGGTGTAATTCTGATAGGTCTGCCTTTATATGTTACTTGACCTTTTTCCCTTACTGCTTTTAATATTCTTTCCTTGTTTTGTGTATTTGGTGTTTTCACTATAATGTGATGGGAGGAATTTCTTTTCTGGTCCAATCTATTTGGAGTTCTGTAGGCTTCTTGTATATTTACATTCATCTCTTTCTTTAGGTTAGGGAAGTTTTCTTCTATAATTTTGTTGAAGTTATTTACTAGTCCTTTAAGTTGGGAATCTTCACTCTCTTTGATACCTATTATCCTTAGGTTCTGTCTTTTCATTTTGTCCTGGATTTCATGGGTGTTTTGGGTTAGAAACTTTTTGCATTTTGCATTTTCTTTTACTGGTGTGTCGATGTTTTCTATGGTATCTTCTGCACCTGAGATTCTCTCTTCTATCTCTTGTATTCTGTTGGTGATGCTTGCATCAGTGACTCCTGATCTCTTTCCTAGATTTTCTAACTCCAGGGTTGTCTCCCTTTGTGATTTCTTTATTGTTTCTATTTCTATTTTTAGTTCCTCAATGGTTTTGTTCATTTCCTTCATCTGTTTTATTGTGTTTTCCTGTAATTCTGCCTGGTTGATTGTGTTTTCCTGTAATTCTTTAAGGGATTTTTATGTTTCCTCTTTAAGGGCTTTTAGTTGTTTACCTGCGTTCTCTTGTATTTCTTTGAGGGAGTTATTTATTTCCTTCTTGAAGTCTTCTATCATCATCATGGGAAATGATTTTAAATCTGAGTCTTGCTTTTCTGGTGTGTTGGGGTATCCAAGGCTTGCTGTGGTGAAAGAGCTGGGTTCTGATGATGCCAAGTAGCCTTGGTTTCTGTTCCTTATGTTCTTGCCCTTGCCTTTCGCCATCTGGTTAACTCTGGTGTTAGCTGGTCTTACTCTCTCTTTCTATGGCTTGTCCCTCCTGCAAGCCTCTGCGTCAATACTCCTTGTATACCAGCTCTCTCTGAGAGGAATTTGGGTTTGGAGAACTGTGGCACAGGGTCAGCTCTGGGGTGCAGACAGAAACCAGAAGGATCTTGTCCCCAGCTGTCCCTTGGTTCCTGTGTCCTGATGGCTCTGCAAGGGTCCCTCTTGATCCAGTGAATTTGAACAGAGGTGGTGGTCCTGCCTGTGCTCAAAAGTGTGTCAGCACTCCTGGGATACCTGCTCTTTCCTGGCACTATTTGAGTATGGAGCCCTGTGTCACAGGATCAGCTCCCCGGCCGCCGAAAGAAACCAGAAGACCATTCCTCAGTCACTGTGTCTGGGATTCTAGGTGGGTCCCTCTGAGCAGACAGGCTTGTCCACACTCCTGGGAGTCTAGCTTTCTCCCGGCACTATTTGGCTATGGAGCCCTGTGGTACAGGCTGGGGTCCCCAGCCGCAGATGGAAACCGGAAGGCTCCTGTCCCAGGCTTTTCCTCAGTCCCTGTGTCCCGAGGATTCCAGGCGGGTCCCGCTGGGCAGTGGTGCTCATCTTAACCCCACTCATGGCCATTCCACACTCCTAGGAGGGTAGCTTTCTCCTGGCACTTTTGGCTATGGAGCCCTGGTGGCCCAGGCAGAGGTCTCCCCATTTCCCCATTTTTCATTCTTCCCTCAGACTTCATATTTATTGAAATTTTTTTTAAAAGAAGTTACTGCCCCTGGCACATTAACCTGAGCTGTATATAAAGTCACATACCATCAGACATGCTCGTTGCATTCAGCAAAACTCCATGAGAGGAAATACATGGATGGTGAGGAGATAAAGGGTGAGGAAGCCAAGTCTCGAACCTCTGAAGGGCGTGATGGAGGAAATGCCACTGAGAAGGACCTTTAGTACTTAAGGCAGAGGAAGAAGTAAAGCAAGTCGAGGGGGATAGAAAGGAAAAGTACTAATATCTGATCCATAGCTCCTATCAATCATGCTGGAGATGCTAGTGGATTTCACATTTATTCTCTTATCTCATATTCAAAATCACCAACTAGTTGCATATTGTAGTTGCCAGGTTTTTTAGCTTATGTAACTATGGGCTTTGGGCAGAAACAACAAATTTGAGAGACTTAGGAAACTGTAAAATAGAAATGTAGCCCTGTAGCTCTTCACTTCAGAGCCTAGCCATGATTCTGGATTCTAAGACAGTTTCTTTCATAAAGGGTCTTTATTTTCTGAACCCTCTAAAATTTCCAGCACAGTGCTTTGTTCTTTACTATACAGACTCTTGGGAAAACAAGATAGAGAAACCAGGGACTGGAAAGATGCCTCAGTAGTTAAGAGCACTGGCTGCTCTTGCAGAGAATGGTGGTTTTGTTTCTACTATCCACATAGTGCCTCATAACTTTCTGTAACCCAGACAAGCGTTCCAGGGGATCAGAAGCCTACTTCTGACCTCCCCGAACAATAGGTATACATGTGAGATAAAGACATACATACAGGCAAATCACTCACAGATAAAATGAAAATTAACCAATCTTTCATAATAAAACAGGGGATAGATAAGCCAAAAGCTAAAGTTGGCTTCTTTCTAGTTTTACTTTAAAGCAGTGGTTTTTAAACTCTGCTTTTTACCATGTAAACTTACCCTCAAAGGTATGATTAACCACAAATCCAGTCTACTCACCGTAGTAGCCACAATGGCCATTGGCAGAGCCACATGACTACCAAGTAAAAGATTCAAAGCCACTGCAGAAAAGATGTGAGCAAACATGCCACAAGTGAGACTATACTAATGGCCCAACGGGGCATGAAGAGCTGTTCAGCATCTCCAGCAGCAGGAAGATACATGCTGAACCACCACTGCAAATTACTCCACACTACTGCATAGACGAGCTTGACAGTCATGCTAGATTAACACAGTCAACAGTGGACATTCTGAAGCATGGTAAGAAGAATACAGTATGGCTATAGACACATCGAATATAATTTGGCATTTTCATATGAGATGGAAGAATATTACAATATGACCCAGTATTATTATCATTTTTCTAGGTAGTTACCAAAGAGAAGTAAAAACACATACTTCTATCAAGACTTGTACATCAACACCTTTTATCAGCTTAATCATAAATGTCCCAAACTACATATATCCCAAGTTAAAAAGTGCATGGATAAACAAATTCCAACGTTCCACAAATGAGCTCTTAATTGGCAATGAACAGTAACTGATGTACTCAACAGTAAGGATGAATTTTGATAACACGCTGCTTAGGAAAAGGAGTAAGACTGTGTGAGAGTCCAACTACAGATACAATGTCAGAGTCCAGGACAGAAAGATGTAATCTCCTAAGGTTACAATCAGATCAGTGGTGCAATAAGGAAAACAGACCTCAGAGGGTACGGTGCTCCATGGCAATGGTGGAGCTCTTCATCTTGGTTAAGATAACAGTTGATTTGGAGTAGAAGTTTGTCAAAACCCAAAGAACATTCCCATAAGAACTGTGCCTTATACCTCTACAGAGTCCATTTTAAAACATATCCAGGAATTATTACGACACAGCTGGGTTCGGGGCCTTCTTCCTAATTCAGTCCTTTATCTCTTCTAGCCTCTAACTCAACGCTGTTCTCCTCTAGAGCCCCATGAAGGATGGCAACCCCATCTGTCCTGCAAACTTTGAGCCGACTTCATTATAAAAATACCCCAGGACTGGTGCCAGAGCTAATGAGTATCTTAGACCACTTGGAAGAAGAAAGGATATTTTTGGCTGTGGGTAATTGAACTTCACTTCAAATTAGAATCTGAGCTGTTATTTTCTCTGTACTGGATCCAAATTACTCAAATTCCTGAAATTTGTCCATAGTTGCTCTCTACCTGATGCCAAGATGTCCTGATGAAAAGTGAAATATTAAGCCAGCTTTGTGTGTTCTTTATCCTAAAATCTAAAGGCTCAGCTCTTTGGCAGGCCAGCTGAACAGTCTCTTGATGCTTCCACTGTGGACTGGGAAGCTCAGAACCATACAGATGTGCTAATCTACAGATGGTGGGGTTCTATACATAAGAGACACTGAACACTCAACTGGAAAGCTTTTAAAACCCATAAGCAAAATGCCAGGATTCAAAATTAACACACACAAAACCAGGAGCTTTTCTATATACCAATGACAAACATACTAAGGAAGATAACAGACCACCAACCCCATTCATGATTACCTCAATAGAATAAAATATGTTGGAATAAGCCTAAGCAAGGAAGTGGGAGAATTCTACAATGGAAAATTTAAAACACTAAGAGAGAAATTGGAGAAGACCCTGGATAATAGTAAGATCCCTCATGCATATAGTTTGGAGGAGTTGATGCTGTGAAAATGTGTCATAACCCAAACAGTTTATACTCTAAGTGCAATATCCATCAAAATACCAACACCATTTTTCACAGAGATAGAAAAAAAGGTCTTAAAATTCATTTGGAAGCACAAAAGACCCTGAATAGCTAAAGCAATTCCAAGGAAACAAAAAACATAAAGCTAACCTGATACCTGATTTTAAGATATGTGTGTGTATGTGTGTGTGTGTGTGTGTGTGTGTGTGTGTGTGTGTGTGTGTGTGTGTGTGTTAGTCACCACAGTAACAGAAACATCATGATTTTGGCATAGAACCAGACAGAAAAATCAATGGAACAGAGAAAGTGATCCAGATATAAACCCACACAGCTACAGCATCTGATTTTTGACAAAGATAGCAAAAATATTCAGGGTGAAAAGAGAGCCTCTTTAACACGCAATGCTGAGGAAAACGGACAGCCACAGGTAAGAAAATGACACTGGATCCTTATCTCTCACTTTGCACACACAAAAACATATCACCTGCAAATGGGTCAGAGACATTAAAATTAGCCCTGAAACTCTAACATTGCTAGAGGGAAATAAAATCAAGATATACAAATAGGTAAGGATTTTTTGGATAAGCCTGCAATCACTCATGAAATGTGACCAACGGTCAACACATGAGACATCTTGAAATAAATAAAAAAACAAAAGTCTGTGCTGCAAAGGAAACAGTGAATTAGACGAAGAGGCAGCCTTCAGAATGGAGGGAAATCTTTGCCAGCTATGTATCTGGCAGAGGATTAATATCTAGACTATACAAAGAACTCAAAAAACTTAAGCTGTCCAATAAAAATAAATGGGCTAAGAAACTGGACAGAAAGTACTCAAAAGAGGAAATACAAGTGGTCAATAAATATTATTCAATATCTTAATGGGACCTGCCTAAGTTATGGTTTCATTACTGTGAATAGACATCATGATCATGGAAACTCTTATCAAGGGAAACAGTCCATTGGGTCTGGTTTACAGTGTCAGAGGTTTAGTCCATTATCATCATGGCAGGAAGCATGGAAGTAACCAGGCAGGCATGGTGCTGGAGGAGCTAAGAGGTCTACATTTTGATCCACAGGCAGCAAAGACTGTGTTTCACAGTGGGTGTAGTTTGAGCATGAATGAGACCTCAAAGCCCACCTCCACAGTAACAACACTCTTCCTCCAACAAGGCTACACCTACTTCAACAAGGCCATACCTACTTCAACAAGGCCACACCTCTAATAGTGCCACCCCCTATGAGCCAAGCATGCATGCA
The DNA here is from genome assembly GCA_028551405.1 of Uromys caudimaculatus. Taxonomy (NCBI): domain Eukaryota; kingdom Metazoa; phylum Chordata; class Mammalia; order Rodentia; family Muridae; genus Uromys; species Uromys caudimaculatus. Next base: position 69,381,630 of record CM052709.1, on the reverse strand, counting down.
CATGAATCTATGGAGTCCATTCCTATTGAAACCACCAAGGACCATTGACCCAGTTTGCTTTCTATTGTTGTGATCAAAAGCAATTAAAGAGGAAAGGATTTATTTCATCAAACATTTCTAGGTAAATTTCTAGGTTAACAGTCTGGATAGGAACTAAAGCAGAGCAGGAACCTGGAAGCAAGAACTGAGGTAGTGGCAATTTATTGACTTGCTCCCTAAAGTTTATTCATTTTGCTTTCTTACACAACCCAGGACCACATACCCAGAGGTGGCACTACTCACAATGGACTTGGCCCTCCTGGTCAATCCATAATCAAGAAAATGCCCCCACAGACTTTCCTACAGACCAATCTGCTGGATGCATTTTCTCAATGAGCTTCTCTTTTTCCCAGATGACTTCAGTGTGTATCAACTTGGCCAACTAGCGCAAACATCCTGAGCATCACGGAAATGCACATCAACTGACTTAGATTCCACTTCACCTCAACCAGAATGGCAGTCATCAAGATCATCAGACGCTAGTGAGGCTGTGGAGAAGAGAGAAGCCTTATGCACCGTTGGTGTGAGTGTAATATGGCATAAACACTACAGAAAATCATTCTGGGGGCTTCAGGGAAACTAAAATTCGAACTTGCAAATACCCGAGATATACCACTCCAGGGCTCTACACCCTCTCATGGGGATTCTTGCTCATCTGTGTTCTCTTGCAATAATGAGAAAATGGAATCTGACTAGATGTCCATCAACAAATGAATGGATAATGAAAATGTAGTCTACCCAACACCCCAAATTCAGCTAGAATAAGCCAGATCAGTCACTGCTCCTCTCCCACAATGACAGTTAGGGTTACCTCATCAGAAGGAATTTAAGGGGATTTAAGAACAGGTGGTAAAAAATGAGCTGAATAGTGAGTGTAAAAAGACCCTGAAGAAAAGTAATCAAGTTCTTTCTTAACTAAAATCCAAAAAAAAAAGGTTCTTGGGACTCTTGGCAGACTCATCCCTGCCAGAGACTAAATATGCCAAAAGTGTTTTGGGGACCCTGATCCTCTAATCTGGTTCCTAAATAAGTCTATGGTTAGATTTCCAAAGGGAATAATAATAAAATAGCAGTAAAGTCCTATTAAGATAAAACTACTTCTAGTCAAGAGAACAGTACTTCACAGGCCAGGTCAATCACTTGGTCAAGAGACTTCCCCATAGGAATGTGGGCTCACAATAAACCATTCCTACACTATCAATTATAACAAGGATTTGCTTTTACTACTGTTTTAGGGTTTCTATTCCTGCACAAACATCACGACCAAGAAGCAAGTCGGGGAGGAAAAGGTTTATTCAGCTTACACTTCCACGTTGCTGTTCATCACCAAAGGAAATCAGGACTGGAACTCGAGCAGGTGAGGAAGCAGAAGCTGATACAGAGGCCATGGAGGAATGCTGCTTACTGGCTTGCTTGCTTGCTTCTCCTGGCTTGCTCAGCTGGCTGTCTTATAGAGCCCAAGACTACTACCAGTCCACAGATGGTACCACTCCCAAGGGGCCCTCCCCCCTTGATCACTAATTGAGAAAATGCCTTACAGCTGGATCTCATGGAAGCATTGCCTCACCTGAAGCTCCTTTGTCTGTGATAACTCCAGCTTGTATCAAGTTGACACACAAAACTAGCCAGTACAGCTAGAAACTTCAAATGACTGACATATGCTGGCTAAGTCTGGGGAAGGGGGAAAACTTGAAGGAAAAAATGTTGTAATCAAAAGTAGTTAGCCCAGCAAGGACAAAATTCCTGGACTTTTGCCTTTGCAATGATTAGCCAGTCACATCAGATTACAAAGTCGAACTCCCACCACTGGGATGAGAAGCATCAAGACCTACACCAGAGATAAAACAGGAGGCATGTTGGCCTCAGTGTGCCTGCTAGTCTGGTTGGGTATTGGCAAGCCCTTTTTGCCTTGCTAAGCTAATAAAGTAAGAGAGAGAGACAGACAGAGACAGAGACAGAGACAAAGGGGGGGGAGAAAGAATGTGGTACATATACACTGTGAAATTATATTCAGCCACTGAGGAAAGGTGAAATTATGAAATTTGAAGAAATGGAAAATATTATAACAGTGAGGTATTCCAGGCAGAGAAAGACATGTTCTCTCTCATGTGTGGGTCCTAGCTTCTAATTCTTATATATTTGTAATTAATAGGAGTGAGTATGTGGGAGGGGCAAGAAATTAAAAAGGGACCTATGAGAGAAAGCAAAAGAGTCCTTAAAGGCGAGAAATGGGAGAATCACACAACCCATGTAATTAGTGGATGAGAGAACCCTGGCGATGAGAGGATTAAGGAGAAATAGGGATGGGGAGAAAGATAGAGGAATGGTGTGGGAAAGGCCAACAAAACAGTGTTCAGGGAGTGCTGTGAGGAAGCCCGCTCCTTTGTAAACTATTTCTCATGTTCAAAAGAATTGTGCGGATGTGTTCTGTCGGTAAACATCTTCCAACATCTACCTGTTTGCCTAAGGTTCCACCGACAAACCAAACCACGGGTTCATTCTGAATAACCATTGAGTTTACTGGACTTCCTTACAGAGCATAGACGAAGGGTTATTTACAAGGATGTGGGTACTTCTCTCCCAACAGGCTCCGCCTGAAAAGCTTTACCCAAAAGGGATGAGGGATTTCCCATCTCTGTATAGATGAACCCACCCACAAGTCTCTCCTGACTTATATATTCTCTAGTTTCTCCTAGAGTCCAAATACAATGAAGGCAAAATTGCATGCAACAGGTGCTAGGAAGAGGCTTTATACTTAAGGGTCTCTTGACCCTCTCACACCTTCATGGGGGGAGTGTAGACAGTCAACAAGCCCAGGTGGAATAATCTTTTGCAATGGGGTGTGACTGGATGTCCCAAGATAGTGGTTGCTGAGAGGATAGCCACTCTAATTGGAGTATGGTCTTCTACTGAAATCAAAATGCAAAGGCCCGGTATCCTTCATTACTGATAAAGTAGAATCCAGGGATAAAATAATAGAATTTTATATGAAGAATTCTCTTGTAGTTTTATTTCTGTTGTGATAAAACATGCTGACAAAAAAATTTAGGGCTCATTCACTTACAAGTCCAGGTATGGCCCATGATTACAGGGATATCCCAGAAGGAGCTGGCCACACCACAACCACAGTCAAGAGCAGAGAAAAGTGAAGGTACCAATACCACCTGCTTGCTTGCTTCACTGCAGGCCCAGCCTAGGAAGTGGTGCTGATTTTTCCTGTATCAATTAATGATCAAAGCAATCTCCCATAGAGATGCCCACATGACAACTTGATCTAGAAAATTCCTCATTAAGAGTCTCCTTCCAGATGATTTTTAGGTTACGTCAAGTTGACAGTAAAAACTAACCAGCACAAATTCTATCCAACTGCCTCTGTTTACAGGTGCCTAAAATGAGATAGCATCTACCCGTCACTTAGAAACGTCTTTAAAATGTTTTCATTAATTCTTTGAGAATTCTATACAATGTGCTTTGGTCACATTTACCTTCAACTATTCTCCCTAATTCCGACGAGATCCATCCCTACATCCCTACTCATACAACTTCATGTCCTCTCTCTCTCTCTCTCTCTCTCTCTCTCTCTCTCTCTCTCTTAACCTACCAAGTCCAATTTGTTTTGACCATATACTCCTGAACTTGGGGCCATCCACTGGAGTTATGGTCAACCTACCACGCTTAAAGGGAAAACAAAAACAAACCAAAAACCACCCTTAAATAAAACACCCAGAAGCTATCAATTGTCAATAGCTCCTCTGCTAGGGATGGCACTTAATAAATAAACCCCACCATATTAGTATTTTGTCTGTCTTGATCTTGTATAGGTCTGGTGCATGTTGTCAAAACCACTGTAAGTTCATATATGTAACTGCTCTGTTGTGTCCCGCAAACACTATTCTGATACAGTCATCTACCCCTTGTTCTTGCAATCTTTCCACTACCCCATTTGGGAACCTTTTCTCTCCTCTCCAGAATATAGTCTGCCCTAGATTCTCTAGTTGACAGCTAAGATTTTTTTAACAAAATACTTCTCCCCATGAGGTGTAACTCATTTACTTGCACATCTGTCCCTTCTACTAATGTTACAAACCCACTAAGTACGAGTCCTAAGATTCTGTACACACAAATCTAGCACGTGGGTAGTTTCCAAAGTGTGATCATTGAGTAAGCTTGGGCAGGGAATCTGAATGAATGAATCTCCCAGTGTGTTCTGTCTCCATATTCCTGATGAAATGGTGGGAGCAATTAGCACAGATTTGAGACTTAACACACTTACTCCTACGCAGTAAAAGTTGAGTGTGCCAAAGTTTGTTGCTTTTTTTTGACAAAAGAGAACACTAACATCAACCCCATCAAGGCAACATTATTCCTGAAATATGATGGGAACATTGTCATACAATGAAATTTAAAAACAAGTATAAATATCTGTCACTGCTGTATTGATATTAATTAAAACACAGTAACACAGGTTGGGTGTTCTGCATTTGCAATGCTTGGGATTAGAAGCACTTCAGGTTGCCTTCCTTTCTTTTCTTCTCGTTTTGTTTTAGGATGTGTCAAAAAAATGTGTACACACACATATGTATGTGTGTATGTATATGTGTGTGATACACATAAAATATAATGAAATAATTGATTAGACCCAAGCCTAAGTACAAATTAGGGTATGTTCTGTATATATGTTATACATAATTTTCTATAGTATTTGTTCTGTACCTGCATTACAGCTGTGGCCTACCTCATGAGGTCAACTTGTCACATAAAGCACTCAAGAAGTCTTGGATTTTAGAAAATTGAAGATTTTAAGATTAATAATGTTTATATCGTGGCATCCATCATTTTAATCTTTTCTACATGAAAACACTTTCCAAGGCTTATAGGCATGTTAACCTTGGTGTCTGTGAAAGGTTCTGACCTATATTTATTGTTAAAAGTATATATATGGAACCTGATTTTTATATTTCGAGGCCCATTTTTACATCTACTCCAGCCACCTAAGTGGAAAACAAGTCGTTTTAGATAAATCAGTCAGATCTTCCTTAATGCTTGTTTTCAAATTTCATACCCCATAGCCCATCATGTTTTTCCATTTTAAGGAATCAGACTGAAAACTGAAAACACTTTTAGTGGTCGAACTGTTCTCGAATGACATTTTGATTAAAAGTTTAGCTCGCTCATAGGGTGAAGCTCCATTTCTTGCACTGAGAACATGCACTTAAGAACTCCGGAGGAATGCTTAGAACGCTTTTATATGGGGCAATTGTTCCCAAACTTGAGTCCCACATATTTCCTCTGTCTGTCACTGGGGAGCAGGAAGCGATGGGTGGATAAGACAGGATGCGGGCCTAATACAGGGAAATCAGATCAGGAGGTCTAAATTAGGAATTTCCATAAAAATAAAAAAGGAGAAGGCAATCTGATATTTCCATGAAATTGAATTTGCTCAACAATGAGTGCCTTGGCAAATAAAATAAGAATGTTGACTGTATGCTGTTCTGGGTTGGGTTAGATTGGGGTTCCCCCCCATTTTTTAAATAAAAGTTTCTAAACAGTTTGAAGGTGTGGTCTCACCTTCCCTGTTAACAACTTAGTTTCTGTCCTAAAAGAAAAAAATAAATGTTTTCCCTGAGTTAACTGGTGAATTTCAAAAGATGGTCAGGTTTGCAGTGAAGGCTGAACCAAATGTTTATGAGATTAATGAGCAAGTGAATTAAAATCACCTGGCTTCCTTCCTTGCCTGGAGTGTTCCTACTTCTCCCCTAGTACTACAGAGACTACTGTACAAGAAGAAACAACCACCAAACCCCCTTCCTGGGCTCCCTCAGGCTCCATTCGAAAGGATCCCCTCTTGTCTCCTCACACAGTTCACCTGCTTGTTGACCTGTGAGAACCTGCTGGCCTCTCTCAGCCATTTATTTATCCACACAGGACTCCACCCCAGAGAACCATAGCCTCAGGCTCATCTCCCTTTGTTTCCAGACACCACTCTCACCTCTAAAGGGATAAAAGACAGTTTGTTCTGGAGCCAAATAGAGTAACCATGGCCCAGAAACACAGATTTAGGTTACTCCAAATTCCATGCTTTGAAGTGGTAAACAGTTTGATGGGGTTTTTATAGTAATAGAAAATAGAAAGTCATAAATTTTTAGATACATTTTTTAGATATATTTGTGTGAAAAATCTATAGACAAGTTCAAACACAGCGGGAGAAATATCTATTATAGGCCTCAGACATTATCTGAGGACACTCTCTACTCTTATACAGCTCAAGATCCCCTGCCTAGGGAATGGTTCCACTCATAGTGGGTGGGTATGGGTCTTCCCACTTCAATGAAGGGAATCAAGACAGTGCCTTATAAGCATGTCCATAGGCCAACCTGATCTATACATCCTTTGATTGCTCTTAATAAAGCATTTGTATTATTATGAAGACTCATAAAAAGTGACTATGAATCCTATGACATCAACTATTCTAACAGAAAATCAAAATTATTCAAAAACTTGATTTTAAGGTAATTTGGGTATAACATATATAAGGGTGTGTGTATTGCATTTTAATCAATTATCAATACCCAGAAATTAAGCATAATTAGACTTCATTATGACATTTCAGTATATTTAAAATATGCCACTACAAAAAAAGAAATCTTACACCCAGTTAATTTGCAATCACAATAGATTGAATTTCTGGAAAAAGTTCAAGACATCTAATTTCTGTAGGAGCCCTGTAGCCCTTCCCCCACAAGTACCTTCCTCAGCTCTCTCAATCTTCCCCCTGGATATATTCCATGAAGAGCCACTGCAGGCATCAGCCTCTATAGAAACACACTTGGGAAGAAACTAAGACATCACATGATTCAAATGAGTGAGAATGGGTTTGCAATCTGAACTAGATAGCAATGAATGGCAAGTTAATGACTAACAGGTCTCTGAGTAGTTCTGCCTCTTTGAATTAGCCACACTATTCTTTTCTTTTCACAGTCAACTTTCCAAAACAACTCAGTTAGCCAAAACGGTTATAACCCATCCCTTCAGACAGGTACTTCCTTTGTACCGTGTATCCCCACCACTTCAAGAAGTGGGTACCAATTCCCCTGTGTGTACCAATTACCTGAGAGTCATCAAGTCAACGTTCTCTCTGCATCCCTCCACGGCTGGTCATGTCTTCTTTCTGGAAAATCTCTACTTACTTGGTGCCTGGGCACACTGCCATCCTGTTCAGCTTTTAACTGCTCCTGTATTTCCTCTCCTTCCTTTGGCAACCCCCGAGCTAGCCAGTCCCTGAAGGAGAGCACTTTGCCCTCTCTCCCCTCTGTTCCCACTCACCCTTGGCTATTTCAGCCATGTGTAAGGTTTCACGAGTCTGGATTTCCACCCACAACTCCCAAACCCCCCTGCCTCTCCCTTCAGCTTCTTGCAAGAAAAGTTTCCATACTTCTTTTCCAAAAGCCTTCTGGATGTCATGTCAACACCTCCAATGCAAAACTCCCACCACAATAAATCCCCTGCAGCACTTCCTTCCTTCATGGTCTCCTTCCTGATTAAATTCAGTTGTCACTGAAACTTTGTTATGAGGTGTGGCCTTTATGTAGTCAAGGGGGCATCTCCTTTGTTGACTAAGGTCAACACCTGAGGAATGATACTTACAAATAGGCTGTTTTAATTATATCCACCTCTGCTCGTGTCTTGCTGCCTAGTAATGCCTTCTACACTGCAAGAAGGTCCATGCCAGTTGCCAGTACCTTGATCATGCACTCCCCAGCCTCTAGAACTATAAGAAATCTATTTCCTTTCCTTAGAAATGATGGTACCCCATTACAGCAGCACCAAGTGGATTGAGATGCCCAATAGCTTTGTTTTCTGAACTTCTCAGTTATGCCAAATCAAATCCCATCCCTCTCTCTTCTCTAACAATGAAATGGCTGCTTGATCTCCATTGTTTCAACCCCTCTGTCTTTTCCCCTTCTCAGTCTCAGCACAGTCCAGGGACTCCTCACTCCTCCCCATGACTCCTGATTTATCTGCCTTCTTCAACTCATTGTGCAGAAGGGCACATTGCAAAAGAAACTGGGTTTTTATCATTATGCACCCATTGTCTAGTATGCTTCTTCTTATGGCAAATGAGATACCATGAGGGATAACTTATTGCTTCTACATCGGAGCTCTGCCTAGAAAAGAATGATTAGCGCTGTGCCTGCTGATTCCTGCAGCATCTGAAACCTTACTCCAGGGCTGAACCTCCACTGCTCATTTTCAAAGGTCATCTCATACCTGAAAGTGTTCTGCCCAGAGAGAAGCAAAAGCATATGGTCCTTCATGCTGCTGGTGCCGAAAAGAAATGTACAAAATAAAACCAAAAGCCAAAACCCAGTAAACAATTATGTTGAGCCCTGTCTGAGTATCCCCCGCCTACTACCAGCATCTCTACCTTTAGTTTGGCTCCCGGTGCAGTGCTTTAGAGATTATCTTTCCCTCTGACCACTCAGATCATCACATGACAGGCCTGTTGTTAGGGTTTATCCAGAACAGACCATTCACAGAAAGGATTGTGGGAGGAGCAGATGGGGATGACATCGGGGACAGTACATCTCAGCGCTCAAAGTTAAAAGGAAAGAACACCCTGGAGGTCTTTGGACTTCACTGAACCTTGGAGACGCCATAAGGCTATGTATGAACCAAATGTCAGAAGGACTGAGTTATAGCCCATATCGCTTCCTTCTCCTTCTGTGACTTTGAGCAGGTCACCTGACTTTTCTAAGACTTGATTTGCATTTAATGTAGGAGTGTGTTAGATGACCAGGAAGACATCTCCTAACACTGTGTCTATCCAATATGCTCAAACTCTGCTTTAATCAGATAGAGGGGGTTATGGTGCGCTACCCAAACCCCAATGCCTCTCGACTTTTATAATAACGCAGATCTCTCCAGAAAAGTGCGTTCTATGTGCGCATGCTCGTCCAGCCTGCCACAGGCTCCCCCCACTACCTATTCCTCATGTGCAATGTGCTAACTTATGAGGAATGGACAAGTGAAAGAGTAGCTAAAAGAATAACACGTTGGCTTTTCAATGACTCTCTTCAGGAATGGCAAGATTTTTCTTCTCTTCAGGAATTGCAAGATATTTCTGCTCTTCATGTTCTCCAGAAACCCTGGCAGGAGGAAGGAGGGATGGGAGAAGAGATGGAACAAAGAATCTTTATAATCTCAAAAGAGGGGGAAAAAACCTAAATGCTGGCAATAGGTCTGCATGGACATTAGCCGACTCTCCAGCAATGAAAAAAACTTTAGTTTTCCAAATGCTTTATACATAGCTATGCGTTATACATAGCTCTGACGCTTTTTTGAGGGTAGAGAAAATGCTACCATATTCATTTTACCAGTGAGAAAATGTGTTCAGTTGACCAACATATGCAAGGTCACAGAGCCACCTAATGTCTAGGACAAGACTAGATTCTGTGTCTCTTGCTCTCTGCTTCCCAGTGACTAAAAGAAGTCCAGGTTTGCCTATCAGAAGACCTGAGTGTGCTATTCATTACACCGACAAGCACAGGATCTCCTTGGGTCTTGTCCCAGTTAACTTTCTATTTGCTCTCGTAAAACACTATGACCAAAAGCAGCTTGGGAGAGAAATGGTTTATTTTATTCATCTTATAGCTTGTAGTCCATCAGCCAGAGAAGTCAGAGTAGAAACTCAAGACAGGATCCTGGAGGCAGGAGCTAATGCAGAGACCATGGATGGGTGCTGCTTACAGAGTTAGTCCTTGTGGCTCACTCAGCTTGCTTTATTAGAGTATGCAAGATTACCAGGCCAAGAGCTGCACCCTCCACAGTGACCTGGGCCCACCCACATTATCAACTAAGAAAATGCACCATAGGCTTACCTGGAGGTCAATCTGGTGGTGGCATTTTCTCAGTTGAGCTTCTCCCTTCTAACTGGACTCTAGTTTGTGTCACATTAACATAAAACTATCTGCACAAGCCTCTTATGTGAGATAGCTCAGTAGTTAAAGACACCTGCTTCAGAGTCTAGGAATCTGAGTCTCTTGGTACCCACACAGTGGAAGGAAAGAATGACTCCAAGAAATGTACACACACACACACACACACACACACACACACACACACACACACACACTGAATGAATGAATGAGTGAATGAATGAATGAATGAATACCTCACAGTTTCCTTGGGAAACTGAAGGATACAATGTGCACCACAGAGCACTACATTCATCCTGCATTTGACGAAACCTCAGTATGAGCAGATTGTTCAAAGACACAAACTATATATTTTATTTTACACCCTAGAGCCAGAGCCCTCTACATATAGAAATTTCCTTTCCTTTTTATAAATTAACCAAAAGCAGAGTTGGTTACATAGAACTCATCAACACAGAAAATATGACCTCGTTGGAGGCCAGGCAGGAGTTCCAAATTATCGCAGCACCAGGTATATTACCCGGAACTGCACAGAAGCTCAAAGTATGGTGCTCTATAGACTAAGAAAGAGCACACATGGCATAGAGTAAGGACTGAGGAGGCCTCATGTGCTTCACATCGTGCACTGTAGTTACGATTGCCTTTGTTTCTTGTGGGGGATGACAAGAAGCAAGAGGAGGAGGAGAGACACAGAAAGAAAAGAGAAGAGGGAGGAAGAGAAAGGGGAGGAGGAGAAACAGGACTCATAAAGACTGAACTGTAGCTGAAAACAAAGAGAGGACTAGAGGCGTGGCATTAGTGTAAAGAATCAGTTGGTTGAGTTTCTTAGCAAAATAAGAAAAGAAATACTCAGGATGAGAGAATAAGATCTCGGCCCCAGACTGCAAGGAGTCATAGATACTGCAAGAAGAGAGGCCTGGAGAGTGGAGGAAAACAGGGGCACTCAGCCCCTGCCCCCCTTCTCTGACCATGACCTGCAAAGGAGGACTCAAGTTCATCTGTGGAGGCAAAGGCCAAGTTTCAACTTCAAAAAGCAGCTAGAATGATCAGCACCAGTGGGACACAGGCTCCTTCAGTCAAGTGACCTTGGCTGCTGGTTTCCATGGTAACGGTGCACATCCCAAACTGTTCCTTCCTGTGTGGGAGGCAACATTTCAGAGAGAGGGGAAGGCAGGATTTAACACTGGTTTTTCTCTATTCTGACCCTTCTCCTCGGGTAAATTGTGTCCTCCTTCTGAGTACTGCAGTCTCCTGAGAAAAGCAACCCCAGAAGAGGATGTTTCTGTGACACTATTTGCAGATGCGTGCCCAGGACACAGTTTAAAGGAAGATGGAAGCTGTGTTAGCTTTGGTTTCACACGGCGCTGGGTCTTGTTCAACAGCTCACTACTCCTTTCATGATCAGCTTCCCAAAGCACAGGACCAATGTGTTGTCTTCGTGTTGAAAGAGAGAAGTCAGAGAGGTTGGAGCACTTCCCCAATGCTCCAGAGCATGCAGAGTTAAGCAAGGAAGCAAACATGACAAAACTGGGTATCTACCAACCTTGACACATGGTAGCCCAGCCCTAGCCTGAGCCACTGCCCCTACCCCCTTGCAGCTGGTTGAATGTCTACCCCAGTCCTAGCCTCTGCCTCTACGATATATCCTGCAGTTTTCTTCAGCAGCTTTGTTCTGTACTTTTCGCATAGAGAACAAAAGTATACTGTGTTTAAAAGTGGAGTTTATGTTGCGTTATAAGATCAATATTCTGCTCATCCTACATCATCTTGGGTTAGAGTAGCATTTTACAGGATGATAAGTAATCTTTCTTCAGTTGAGCCATGGATGAGCAGGTCTTACCACAAACCCTCCGGTCGTAGCTGCAAATGCATGCTGGGGTCCACTTTCCAACCAGGATCTCAAGCCAAAAGCACTCAACCCTTGGCTCAACTTCAGCCTTTCCCGGTAATTCTGATCCCATGATTCTGTCGCTGAAAGCAATCTCTTCCTCTGCAGTATCCCTGGGTGGCTCTGACGTACAAAGGTGTAATTAGAACAGCATGAAGCCAGCAGGACGATCCATTTACCTCATCCTGCACCATTCATGTGTTTTTGAAATATGTTTCTAATATCTGAGGTGCACAGGGCCAAATTCCCTTCTCAGTCTTTCACATGCATGAGTAAATCCACACAGACTAAACCCCTTGGGCCTTAGGTTCTGCTTAGAAGTTCTATTTTTTTTTCTTTTAAAGAAAACAAATATTCCATTAAAATGACACAGTGTACTCTGCATATTTTTAGGACAATTAGAGTTTAGAATTCCCTCTTCTTCTGCCCATGGCAACAAAAAGGTTTTCTTAACTATTTCCTTACCAAGAATGACAAGAAGCTGGGGTAAAGTGTTTTCTCTTCTTTTATTATAAACTTTCCATGTCTGTCAGTGTTAATGGCTGGTAAATCAAGGGCCTTACTATAGTATTCCAGAAGGTTCCAGGCTCCCCTGCTCCATCACTAAGTCGATCCTTTTTAGGTAACTGTTTGCAAACCTATGGAAACATTTACTTGAAATAGAAAAAAAAAAATGAAGCTCACAAGAAACAGACACACATAAAAGCAAGATATTTTTCCCCCTGTCTGCTTGGTTTGAAAACGGGTCACGGGTTTTGGTCATTTTTCTTTAGCGCTTCTGACTGTGCAAATAAACTTATAAAGGAGAGGCTGCCCAGGCTCCCCAGGCTGCCCATGTTTCAGCCTTTGAGACAGAGACACAGCAAGAAGTCTAAAAGGGAGAGACCTAGAAACCATTCTTAGATTGTGGTGGCTGAAACCGAACTCCAGCTGTGGACTTTGCATTTCATTGCGTTCATAAAGTCTCTTCTGTTGCTCATATGACAACAACCTGCCCATTAAGCCCAGACTGCCAGGGCCACACATGTGGATGATGTTTGCCAAGTCAGCGTGCCAATCAAGTGTTTTCTTGCAACCAAATTTGGAGAGACATCTTAGCGGCACCCGCCAAGCCACTCACATCTGAACCCAAAAGCTCCCGGGCCTTTGCAGAAGAAGGTGATGTAAGACCATCCTTAGCCTTTTTGCCAATCCCTACAAAGTGGATCAAAGGATGGAAGAGACTCTACACACTCACCCTATAGCAAAAGATATGCGTTTGCTAAAGTCTGACTCCAGACATGAGTAGAATACAGTGACAGCTTGCAACAGCTTAGAAGCTAGAAATCGTACAAATGTTGAAGGATCAAAGAAGTGTGACTTCTCAGCGAAAATGTGTTTATTTAAATTAAAAAATACCGTGAAAATTACAAACCATTAAATACAACAGACAATTGTCTACAACTCAATGTATTGGAAGGAAGTATATACATCACTTTGTAACAGGCACAGACAGACTTGCACCAACCCAGGATTAAGCAATGGAAAATGTGGCAATGCACATGTCTGTCGCAGTAAAGTTTCAGAATTCAAGTGATTCCAGGCAAGAGGCCAAGCTTAACTTGGCTTCTTTCAACTTAAACGGCCCCCTTTGGAGTTGCTCCACACTCCGAATCTTAAAGTGAACAGAGGGCCCCTTTCCGACTCCAACATAAATTACCTCTCTATCTCTGTGTCAAAACTGATTGAAAAACCAGCTCCTTACACTCTTAACCCCCCATGGGGACATTAGTAACTGCTTTGTCTCCAATCCAGGGAGAATTAGGATAAATAAAAATTAAGAAGGTTTTGCACTAGAAGCAAACTTGACCTTTTGGGGGTTTTCTTCTTCCTTCTGGTCTTCCAGGAGCACAAGAGCCTGCTGCAAGGCTCTTGAAGTCTCCCTTTAGATTTCTCTTTCCCTCAGCTGGGTGTGTTAACATCCTCCCAGCCACAGAACTCTGCAGAGGAAACTATGCTGCCTGCTTCTTCAGTCCCATCCTGGGAAAGCCACGGTAAGAACGGCTGATGATCAGCCTTGAATTCCCCAGTTACACATATCCAAAGTCTCCAACTGTGCCTTTAAGTCAACACATCTTTCTCCAGACTAAGCGGCCAAAGGGGAAATACTTGCTCCAAACTTCCTCACACCAGGCTGTGGAGGATTTATCGCACAGTACAAAGTCTAAAGATGTCCTCCCAGCCCCCTGGGGCTGCACAGCCTCAGGAGCCTCATGAAGGCAACGAATCTTGTGATGACATGCCCAGGACCTCACAGTAAATGAGCATCAGGGCTCAGACCAGGAAGCACAGAGCTTGAACCCAGCTCTGTACAATCCCGCCTAAGTATGCCCTTCCAGAGTTCAGCTACGTGACAAAACCCCATATTATGAGGTCCACATGTGTCCTCTCTGGCCTCAGAAAACCAGGCTGGGAAAAAGAGCTATAGCAGAGCTGTCAATGATTTGGCCTTGTGTAACCCCACCGCTACCCAATCTGTAAAGGTCAGGAGGACCACCATGAACAGCAATCCTGAATGCAGGCTTGGTTATGAGGAAGCTCACTGGCAAAGAAAGTCATGCTCACCTGCAACGCTGTACAGAGTTCGAGCTCACAGGTGAGACAAAAGCTCAGACGAGGTCATAGCTTATACTCCCAGCTAATATGGACATTTGTACAAATTACCTTCTGTCTTTCCATTGTTCAAACAATCTGAGTTCTGTCTTCAGCTTTCTCCCACCTCCAAACGAAATATATAACTATCTGAGACCAAATGCCACAGGCACACAATAAAGCTACTTATAGCCAATCAGATCAGAAGAACAAAGCTCTAGAAAAATTAGCATATCAAAACTAGTCCTTCAGCCTGCCCTAGGCAGTTGTCAAGCCCTGGGCACAGACAGATGCAGGAGAAGTTACCCAGGGCCTCCAGTGAAAAAACGACACATTATCCAGCCAGATGCTGAACAGGGACCCCTAACACCCAGGCCCCAGAGTAAATGGTCGTGCTGTATGTCTCTGGGACATTTTCAGTGATGAGTCCCAAACCACAGGAACCTCGAGGACTCCAGCTGAGCCTTGTCTCTCCCTTCCCCAATTTGGGGCTTGCCCTCAGTCTGTTCAATGTGGCAGCTGCAGAGCAAAAGTGAAACCAGGCACTTGGCAAGTCTTTCCTCTGTCAAGCGTAGCTTACGGAGCCACCTCTAGAGGCCTGGGGGTGCTAGGAATTCTGATGGATGTTTTCTGAAGACCCTTCACTGCTTTCATTGAGAGGCGTCTCGGAGGTCTCCTCAAGCTCATCATCAGCCCCCTCCTCCTGGATGGTGAGGTGCACATCAGGTGAGGAGGACTCAGAGCTCACACTGTCTCCTTCCATAGAGCAAAGGGTGCAGGACAGTGCAGGCGCTACACTCTCCTGCAGTATACTCAGCATCATGGGCACCTGTCCTGCCCTCAGGCCAGACATCATAGGTAGTGGCTTCATAGCCTCCCCCCACAGCCTCTCCTCATCTTTGTACAGCAGCAGGAGGCTGGACTTCTTCTCCCGCCTCTTGGATTTCATATAGCCCAGTGTGATTCCAATCAAGAAAATGCCATAGAAGGACATAACGACCAAAATATAGAAGTATTCGTTGCCATTGCCACCGTTACTAGGCACTTGGGACTCGAGGGGGCTGCTGGAGGCTGCAGCGCTGGGGGATGTGCTGTTCAGAGACTCCATCCTCAGCATTGAATCGCTGCTCACACAGCCAGGCTCTGGAGAGAAAGCCACAAGTTAGACCTTCCACCTGGATCCACAGGACAGGCAGAAGGCAAGCACGGGGCTCGTGAAATTGCAAGAGATCGAAACAGGTGATTAAGAACAGGAATGAAAGAAAGCGCCGAATGTAAGGCATCTCGCCAAGCAGTGACCAGCGGTTAGCTCAGAGAGCCTGGCGCAAGTAAGAGAGATTAGGGGAGGGAAAGTGAGAAAAATATTTACCAGAGAGAAAAAAATCAATGATAGGTAGGTAGATAGATAGATAGGTAGGTAGGTAGGTAGATAGATAGATAATACATTTTATTTACATTTCATAAAATAGCTATGCATTAGTTCTATACTTTAAACATTATATACCATACAAGGATTCGTGGGGAAAAAACATCTTAAAATTTGAAAGGCATGCTTTAGCTGGCAGGGCAGAAGCAAACTTTACATTTTGTTTCAAAAGCTTCAACTTTCAAAGCAAAGTTTTCTTATAAGAAAAAAATAGCAAGAAAACTTTCTCTATTAATAGACCTATTCGCCCCCTTGCACAACTCCAAAGAGAAGGAGCCTCGCTAACTTACCAAAGGCTGATAGTTTGTCCCAAGTGTGGAACTCCTAAACGGCTGAATCTGAGGATGTTTCTCTTCTGTGTCAGGCTCTGCACTCTGACAGCCCCGCTGCTGTCCCTGGGATATATAGTCAAGAAATGCATCGTCACGTGTTCCGGGAGGAAAATTTACAACAGAGGTTGACTGTGGAGGAGCAAGCAGCGAACTCAAAGCGCTGCCGTTCAACTCTCTGAACTTTGCAGCTGTGAAGAGAAAGGGAGGGGGGAGCTCCCGGTCCCGACAGCCCCAGCTCAGAGCAAGAGGCTTTAGGTGGCCAAAGCCAATGTGTGAGAGGGGGAGCAAAAAAAGCACGCTGCATTTGAACGGATCCCCCAAAGTTCACTCTCACAGACAAGGAGTTTGTTTCCTTTCCCTTGTGAGAAATAACTGATTGATATGTGAGCTATAGGTTTTCATGGGGAATCTAATCCTGCCATTAGAATGAAAGACAGTGAGAAGCAAAGGTAGGATTTATAGTCAAGAAACAATTGCTTCCGGTTTAAGTTCTTCCACTAATTGGGTAAATTAGTTAAACTCTCCCTTAACCTTCCCAAGCCTTGTATTGCTGCAGTAAAATTGTTGGCTAGTGAGGGGCAGGTCTGGTCAGCAAACAGAGTTCTCAGAACTTTATGGGTTTTGAATTTGTTTCAGCTTAACTGCTTTAAAATGCAAGGCTGACTGCCGCAGGCTAGCCCTTTAAAAGCACAAAATTCTACTTGCCTTCCAAATTAAGCTCACAAATACATTCTTTATCATCTCTTTTGGAATCTTTCAGACTCTGCCCAGGGATTGGTGGGCATCACTAATGCAGCAATTGAGAGGCAAAGCAAAGGGAGCCTGAGTTCAGAGTCAGCCTGGGCTACAAAGATAGAGTCTGTATGAAGACAAGAATCTTCAGATTCTCTTTAGTGATCCGTACGAACTGGAAATGTGCCGGCGAGAGCCACTGAGAGCAGGTTTTGCTCCATTCTACCTCGAGTGGCAGTGCCTCTGAAGCACCACACAAGACTGTCACACACCTCTGTGTATCTCAGGCAGGTCATGGGAGAAACAGGTACTCTCTCAGTGAGCCACCAAGCAAGGCTCCAAACAGGCTGCTCTGCGTGACATGAGAAGAATCACCAAGGACTTGGTTGCCAAGTCACTTGCTCACTGGGATGTTTACTCTAAAGGGCTGTCATTCTAATCCAAGGAAACTGGCAGGGAGCCTTTACCTCCAGGAGCCTCCAATGGAGGAGCTGCAGCAGAGCTGGCATGCATGACAACTTTGCAGGCAGCATCCCGGGTGGGTCTACTGACATTGAGCTGAAGCCTTAGAGAAGTATGCAAGCTTCCCTCTGACGGTATATAGCATATATGGTCCAGATGCTAGAACTGTCACTGGGAGTCTGGCTTTGTGCTTGATATGAATTCTGACAGGCATCCTGGGAAAAGAGTTGGACCAGGAATCCGTAGCACTGGACCACACACCTGATGCTTTGGTCTGTGCTCACCCCATAAATCTCCGGCCAGCACTGAGGGATCATCTGTCACTGATTCCCAACACCAAGGTCACTCATGCCAGGAAATTTCGCTCATATCAATACAGCTGTGCTCACCACTCTGCCGTTCAAAACTCTACAGCTACATGGTAGACCTGACCTTTTCCACCGACCCACTACATAAGCACTGGCAGGCCATCCACATGAGCAGGTGGTGGCACAGCTGGAAGATTAGAGTAGGAAAGACCATGAGAAGCACTCCTATTGGTAGTTGCCATAGTAGTATTGTTCATGTACCTTGGGATAGATAAGATTAATCATCACTAGGGCATTGCTAGGCACTGCAAACTGGAAAAGAGAAGATAAAGAAATGAACCACCAAGTCTAAGGAGCAGGAGCTGACAGCCAGGTGCCAGAAAGCCAAGCAGCGACTGAGTGTCAAACAAAATCAATCCCAGGCCTGAGCCTGCAGCCCCAAGGCACTAAAACCAAGAACAGTCCTGGCTTCTGGAACAAATCTGGAAAGGAGGCCAGTGGACTAAGAAGCCAGAATCAAAAGGAGAGTCAAATCCAAGGATTTGTCACAAGCGTCAGAGAAAAAAAAGGACCCTTGAAACACAGACTGCCTGCTGGTGACCCTGTGACCTCTGATACCCTCAAACTCTGCAGAGGTCTTTCTAGGAAACAGTGGAGGAAAACCTTGAGCACTGTCCGGCAGAGACATTGCTCAGTTTATGTTTTGTTGTCCTGGTTGGATGCCTCCCTGATTACCTAAGGCTTCTGGGAGCTTCCTGATGTACAGACACCTCTCTCCAGACTATCTGCGGCTGCTCTTTCTTTTCTAACTTCCCCTTATCCTGGGAATGAAACTTAAGATTTAGACTGTCTCCCTCAGTCTTCCCCCAGGCTCTTTTCACAGCAAGACTGTAAGAAGCCTGACTATGAGCAATGGTGTTAATAAAAAGAGAACTGAGTGAAGTGTGTTCTGTTTGATCATGAATCAAAAGGTGTGTGTGTGTGTGTGTGTGTGTATGTGTGTATGTGTGTGTGTGTGTTTCTTCTGAACTTGTGTGTGTCTGTGTGTGTTGAACTTGTGTGTGTGTGTCTGTGTGTGTCTGTGGGTGCATGTGGAGACCAGCGGTTGACACTGAAATGTCTTCTCCAGTCACTCTCTACCTTATTTTTTAAGACAGAGTCTCTCAGTAGACCAAGTTTGCTGTTTTGACAGTCTGGGATCTGGCATTGAGCCTCTGGGATCTGTCTGTCGCTGTCTCCCAAGCACTGGGAGACAGTGGGCTTTCTACATCCGTATGGGGGACCCAAATTCAGGTCTTCATGCTTTCACAGAAAGTACTTTACCCATTAAGCCATCTCCTCAGCCCAAGGTTCTAACTTTTTAACATGTGAAAGTCCACTTGTCCCAGCACCATTTGTGGAAAAGACTGTTTCAGGCCTCTCCAGCATCCAGGTCAGGCAGCTCACGGCCACATGTGACTTCAACTCCAACGGATCTGACACCTTCCTCTGGACTCTATGATCACTGGCACACAGCCATAGAAAAATAGACGTAATTTTAAAATTTAGAAAAAAATCTTTAAGAAATAGTCGATTAGCCATATATGCCTAGGTCTTTATTTCTCAACTGTTTATTCTAACAGTTTTAATTAAACCACTTTAAATTGGCATTTTAATAAGTGCAAGAAATGCTGCAGTTGCTATCTAGCTGGATTAATCCTTAGAACTCAGGAAGCAGAGGCAGGATCCCTGTAAGCTCAAGGCTAGCCTGGTCTACATAGTGAGTTTCAGAACAGCTAGAACTACATGGTAAGATCCAATTAAAAAAAAATTACCTGCTCCACTATGTTCATAGCAGCCATATTTATAATAGCCAGAAGCTGGAAACAACCCAGATGTCCCTCAGCAGAGGAATGGATACAGAAAATGTGGTACATCTACACAATGGAGTACTACTCAGCTATTAA
>CM052709.1:69343219-69361431 GCA_028551405.1 Uromys caudimaculatus | reverse complement strand
GGCCCCAGTAAAGGGGAATGCCAAGGTGGGAATATGGGAATGGGTGGGCGGGTGGGTGGAATTCCCTCATAGAGGCAGGGAGGGGGAAGGGATAGGGGGTTTCTAAAGAGGAGACATTGGAAATGTAAATAAAGTATCAAAAATAAAATTAAATAAATAAATAAATAAATAAATAAATAAATAAATAAATATTACCTGGGTGGGTGTCTATTCTGTACCGAGCTCACATCAATCCTGTGAAATATTATAGCCATTTCATTAAAAAAAGACATTGAAAAGTCAAGGACTAGGCAAGTTTCCCAAAGCCACGCTGTTAGTGGTAAAATCAGGAGTGTATGTGTGTGTGTGTGTGTGTGTGTGTGTGTGTGTGTGTGTGTGTGTGCATCTATCTATACGTGTATATGAATGCACATGTCTGCCTATGCATGTGGAGACTAGAGAGCCGTGTTGCATGTCCTCTTCAATCATCCTCTGCTTTATAAGGTTTGTCAGCGAACCGTGACCTAATTGATTTAGCTAGTGTGGCTCAACAGTGAGGTGCAAAGATTCTCCTGTCGCAACCTCCCCAGCTTTGAAGTTCCAGATGTGTGCCATGGTATCCATCGTTTTACATGAATACTGAGAATCAAACTCAAGCCTTCGTGCTTGAGGGGCAGCCACTTACCAGCTAAACGATCTCTTCCTGTAGAATCAAGACTTGAACCCAAGTCTGTGGAACACCAAAGCCTGCTTGCCTCTACTCTCCTTTGTCTCACTGAAAAGAAAATAAAAAGTAACTCAGAGAAAGTAGAAAATGAGAGTTCAGTATTTAGTCTCTGGGGTCTTTATAAGCCTAAATACTTAGACATAAGCATGAGCATTCCGTTATAAATTATGGTTTTTTTCTGAAGTTCATGCTATTCTCAGCATTAGAAGCTGTACCTCCTTAGAATAGTCTCGAAAGAGTATCAGTGAAACAATAATCCCCTTGTCCTATATCCATGTGACCCCAAGGACAACAGTTTCCCTTTAGCTTACATACACAGCTTGTCTGTGGTCTGTGTTTTGGTATGGTATGTTGTTTTCTCTCTTCTCTCCCCCCTGACTCATCCTGACACACACTTTCTCTAGAGCTTTGAGCATTTGAGTACTTTCATTTCCTGGTGACGTCATTTTCACCAAATGACCCAAGAGTCCCTGGCCACACATCTCTGAAATTATGTTAACAGCTCCTGTTACTAAACAAAGTCCATGCTGGGATAACAGCAGAACCATGAATCTCATCGGACTAAACATCAGCACAGAGGGCAGAGCTCTGACCCAGCTCTTTCTCGACCATGCTACGTGACTGGCTCCATTGCATAATTTCTCTGTTTTTGTTTTAGCCACCCGAAAGCATGTCAAGAGGCAGGCATGCCAAGAAAAGGTTGGTAAATTGTGCCAAGATGCTCAGAAGTGTCCCATCTTCCACCAGACTCTCCCACTCCTGAGCAGGCTGGGCTGCAGATCTGACAGAGCTCTGCAGAACAGAATCCCCTGTGCCCGCCACTACTTCTGCTCTTCCAGACACTCTTTCTGAGAAGTCATAGCTGGGAATGCTAGGGGTGGGTCATCCCTTAGTCACCCTCTCCGGATGCATAGTCCCTAACATTCCTAGCATTTGGAATAAGACAGGGACAGGACTGAGTATCTGCCAGGTATGTAGTATGACCTCCAGGCCCTCTCTCTAACAACAGCTATGCTCAGAGAGATGATGCTATGACCAGGGCATCTTAGACATCATCCAAACATGGGTAGGAGGAAAGAACCCACAACTCATGACAGTTTAAAGCTGTTAGTAGCTCACATTCACTATTATTTTTCAAACTTCTGCCTGGTATTTACTTAACAATTGCTTGGTTAATACCTACGATGTACCAGGAAGTGCTCTAAGCACTTCTTAAATGTTATCCTATTTAAGCTTCATGAAACCCATTTAAGGTGGGGCTGGAAAGATGGCTCAGTGGTTAAAAGAACTGACTGTTCTCGAAGAAGAAACAAGCTCAGATCCCAGAACCTGCATCGGGAGGCTCACAACTGCCCTTTACCCCAGCTGCAAGGGATCTAACACGTCTTCCAAGCCTGAACGCTTGCACTTATGTTCACATACCCACAAGCACACAAACACACTCGAGCATACACTCGCATGCACACACACACATTTTAAATAAATAAACAAATCTTAAAATAAAGCTATAAGATAGCATTGAATTAACTCTCCCTAGGAAGGTGTAAACAAACAACTATTATCCCCAGGTAGGCAACAATGACAGGCTAAAATAGAATTGCATCAACATACAACTTGATGACACTAAGGACTTTATTGGTCTTTCTTATAGAGCACAGACAAGGGGTTACTTACATGAGTGTGGCTAAACCTAAAACAGCTATAGCACTGCAAAGTCCCACCCCATCAGAGCAAGTAAGCTTCAGCAATCCTCCTGTCTCTACTCCCCACAGTACCAACAGGTGCTGGGAATCCAGCCAGTCTTAAGGAAGAGCAACCAGTGCTCTTAAATCATTGAGTCATCTCTTAATCCCGACAAGAGTGACTAGAAAAGTTATGGGATCTGCCCCAGATTGCATCATAGGACAAGGAAATGGTGACTCCAGAGAACAAGTCTGAGGAGCGGGGAGACTCAAAGCCAAGGCTGCTGTGAGGGGACACTCTGCAGGCCCTACTTCTTCATCCTAACTACCAAGTGTGTCACAGCTTGGAGTGGTCCCAATCACATAGCATGCATCTCCTCCCACCATCAGAAACAACAAAGGAGGATACAAAAAGACAGTTCATAGAAGCCCGATACATTATCTAACTTAAATTCAAACTTGAGGACCAAAAACTATTGCTCACTGCTTCATTCACAGCACCTAGAGTGGCATCTGGCCCATAGGGAACTAAAGAATTATTTGTTAGCTGAATAACAAGAAGAATATGCTAGAGGCTCTTCTCATAGTTTCCTAGTTGATTTTTACAAAAGGCTAATGAAGACAATGAACATATATAGATAGATATAGATATAGGCATAGGCATAGATATAGATATATACCATGAAGCCTAAAGGGTAACATGTTCTGGTCACACAGCAGGAAGCCATGGAACTGGGATCAGATGTCCCACCTCCTACCAAAAGGCCGCCAAACACATACTCCCTTTCTAGGACACACAGTGCTCAATGGTTATTGGTCACTTCCTCTGGTCCCAGTTAATGAGAAGTTCGGGCTGGAGAGAGGATTCTGATGAAGAGCTTCAAAGAGTCCAGCTGAGAACAGAACTGACGTGTGTGTGTGTGTGTGTGTGTGTGTGTGTGTGTGTGTGTGTGTGTGTGTGTGTTGAAGCTTTTAAAAGATTTCTTAAACCTTCTAAGAATCAGATCATTGAATGGGAATCAAATCAAAACCAAGACCCATTTAGCTCTAATTCTTGCATTTTCCAAAAGTGTCTTGCTCTGAGAAGGAACTCTGGATTTAAGAACTTTGCACAACTTGTGCTGGGCTTCTGCAAAACAGACTAAACTATGGCTAGCAGGAAATGGGGATCTCCCTTCCTCCAGGAATCTGCTTCCTGTTGCAGCCAGTTCCCATCACCTTTCTCTATCCAGTGACTCCAGAGACAGCTGAGACTCAACACATGGGCCGACCCAAGGCAAGCAGGCCATGAAAGAACACTGAGATTTTTTTCTCTCTTTTGAAGATTCACACACACACACACACACACACACACACACACACACACAAGAGAAAGAGATACAAACGTGCACATACAGAGATACACAGATATACACATATACATACACACAAATGCACACATACATTCATGTGCACACATGCATACACATATGTGCACACATATGCACACACACAACACAGATACACAGATATAGATATACTGATATACAGATATAGATATAGATATACAGATATAGATAGATATATATAGATAATATATAGATAGGTAGATATAGATGATATAGATATAGATAATAGAGATAGAGATATTTACACATGAGCATACACATATACATACACATATATACACACATGCATCCACACACACACATGCATACATACACACATACACTCATACACACACATGCACAAACATAACACATTAAGCAAGTGATCAGTCACTGAGCTATATCAATAATCCCAAGAGTCTCTATCTCTCCACATGTGTATTTTCCAGTTATTCTAGCTATCAGAAAGAATGTAGTCCTCTCCAGGAAGCTCACCATGCAGAATCATCCAGTCTGTCTTGAGCTGTCAGGTCACCCTGGGACCTCCTCATGCCAAAGCCACCTTCTTCAGGCAAGGAAATAATCGTGAAACATCACATATACAAGGAGAAAGGGGGGCAGAGACACTAGAAAGTTATGGCAATAGTCAGGGCCCTGATAGAAAGTGAACACATTCTGACCTCAAGAAATCATCCTTTGCAGCACACATGCAGGAAAATATCAGAGACGCTGGTGCGGAGCAGGCAGTGAGAGGGAGAGCAGAGATAAATGCACCCCAGTTCTGCTAGGATCTCCTGCAGACTGAAGAAGACATGTGCAGTGCTGTCACCAGCCATTAGTCAGGTAAACTGAGGGCTAAGTGTCTCAGAGTTAATATTCTCCAATTCCACCCAAACCCATCTTTTTCCTTCACCATGCCTCATTGTGAAAGATGGCTATATTTGTTTGATCTATACCTGTTCGTCCACTGATTGACAGATTCACTCATTCAAATAAGTATATTTGTCTTAATGGTCAGAGCAACACAATGGAGATAAAAAGGAAAATAAGCCAAAAGCAAAAAGAAATGCAAATGTCACAGAACACAAGCTTGGGGCTTTGTCAGATCCTAGCTTCTTGGCTGAAGAACCGATCTTGGCTTCCTCTTTAAACTGTGAAAGACACGTCTGCAATGGGTCACACTCTGTGTGCTATAGTATAGGCCTGCGTCTGCTCTGTGGAGCAGGGTCACAGGAAACTCCCCAAGCATTGGTGATAGCCAATATGACTAAAAGCCTATATGACTAACAGCTCAGAGGAAGGCTGGGTGTTTAAGGGAAGTCTTCTGGGAAAAGAGAGAGAGAGAAAGAGAGAGAGAGAGAGAGAGAGAGAGACAGGGACAGGGACAGGGACAGAGAGAGAGGGAGGGTGTGTGTCTGTGTGTGTCTGTGTGTGTCTGCGTGTCTGTGTGTCTGTCCATGTGTGTGTTTTAAAAAAAAAAAAAAAAGCATATGTCAAGCTTGCACATGACTATAATCCCTAACCTCAGGAGTTGGAGACTGATGGGTCAGAAATCCAATGTCATTCTGAGCTACATATGATTTCAAGGCGAGCAAGGTACACAGGAAGCTATCCAAAAAAAAATTTTTTTCCTTAGAAGTGAGAGAGTAAATTGTACCTATTTCTTCAAATCAGAAAAAAGTTTGATTGGATCGTCCTAGTCTAGGCGTGGGTAAAACATAAGCATCTCCATGGTGGGGAGAAATAGGGCAGGCTCCCATACCACATGTCTGGACTCTTTTTATCCTCCACCACTCGCCAGCACTGAGCAATGTACTTGAGACGTGATGTCAGTCATGTAATCGGTACCTTGATTGAAACGGTCAGGGTTTCATGAGCACTTTACACATGGTCCAGTGCCTGCTAAGTATTCTTTATTAGCTAGGACGTGAGTCTTTATCAACACCATATGCTTAATATACTTCACACTTCAAATTGACATCTAGTCTTTACATGATTAAGTTTTCCATTATAAATGATATAAAGCTATAGTTTTTAATTGATTCATAATATTATGTCAGCACCATTGCTATCTATCTCCAGAGTATCTTCAGCATGCCAAAGAGACCCGGCATGTCCCTTAGCACTCATGGACACCCTGCTTTACACAGCCTCTGGCAGCAGCCCCTCTGCTTTCTGCTTTTGATTTGTTCATTCTTGACATTTCACAGAAATGGGGGTTTGGTGAGATGGCTCATCAGTAAAGAAGGCTTTCTGATTGCCCAAAGGACCAGAGTTCTATACCCAGCACCGACGTTAGGCAGCTCACAAACCTGTAACTCTATCCCTGGGGCATCTAATGTCCTCTTATGGCCTCTGAGGGTACTACACTTATGTGCACACACCTAGACACCGGCACAAGTACACCCACATGATTTAAGATAAATAAAAGCATCGTGGGGCTGGAAAGATTGCTCAGCAGTTAAGAGCAATTGCTACTATTGTAGAGAATCTGAGTTCGGTTCCCATCAGGTAGCTCACAACCATGTTTAACTCCATCTCCCAGGAATTTGACTCCCTCTTCTGGCCTCTGCAGGCACATGCAAACACATATGTACTCACAGAGACACATGCACACATACACCTAAAAAATAAATCTTGAGAGATCGACTAGTAACTATGGGGTTCTTCTTCATGACTGGCTTCTTTCACTTTGCAAAATGTCATCAACATTCAACTACTTCAAAAAAAACCATCTATCATGGTTATTAGAACCTTATTTTAGCTTAGATACACTATCTAAGTCTGTTCATACATCGATGGCAAAATTCCATAGACTATAATCTCTAAAGAACAGAAATTCATTTGGCACTTCTGGATACGAGAAGTCCAAGATAGAAAGTGGCCAAGGGTTCGATGTCTGGCCACACCCTGCTTTCTGTTTCTCAGGAAAGGAAAGTTCCTTGTTGTTGCTGTTGTTGCTGCACAGGCAGAGCCAGAAGAAAAATGGAGCAGAGGGATTCCTACCCCTTTCCTTCATGGCTGGAGAGGGATGGTATTTCATGTTTTACAGACACACGTCCACGGCTCTGCACTGACCTTCATTTCCAACTTGTGTTGGGACTCAGGATCTCTGTCTTTCTTAAGTAGACACACATCTCATGCATTAATATGGCTTTCTGGATCCCCAGCAACATGTCAAAAAGTTTTCAAAGTTTTGTGGGGGTTTTTTTTGTAAACCCATTGCTTGCCCCTAAAATGATCCATTGTCTCAGACAACCACAAAGTTAATCAATTACCTTTAGTTATATCCAACAAACACCTCTAGGTGCATAGCTTTTCTCCCTAGGCAAAGTGTGAGTCAGGTTAACAAAGACAGCCTTGCAAACAGGATTAAGCTGGTTTTAATTATCATGTTAACACAATCTAGAATCACGTGGAAAGAGAGTCTCAATGAGGGACTATGTCTATTGGGTTTACCTGTGGCCATGCCTTTGAAGGATTGTCTTAAGTTAATGAGTGTGAGAAGCCCCAGTCCACTGTGAGTGGTACTATGCCCTAGGCAGGAGGTCCTGAACTATGTGAGTGTAGTGAAATCAAGTTTAACAAAGTAAGCCAATATATATGCATTCCTTTCTCTCTGCTCTTGAACATGGATATGCGGCTAACTGTTTTAAGTTCCTATCTTGATTTTCCCACAAGGACAGACTGGAACCTGAAATTGTAAGCTACAATAAACCCCCTTCTCCCCTCGGTTGTTTCATGTCAGGATATTTTATCACAATCATAAAAATAAAATTAGGACAAAGGTCTTCCAGGAAACAGCCATAAGGACAAGGAAATGGCAATGCTTTGGGATTGAGTCTTTAAAGAAACTCCAGTCCTGTTCTGCTTCCTTGGCTTAGTGGCCTGGCATGTAGTAACTGCTCAATAAATAGCTGTTACTATTGTTGCTGTAACTATTATCCCATTCCTCTAAACATTGAGAGGGAAACAACTACTTTATTTTTCTCTTAATGGATGAAGAAAAGGAATCAAAAAGGTGTTAAAGAATTTTCAAGAGTCACATAACTAGTTTTGAAATACAGAGAAATAGTGAGATGATCCCCAGGCCTATGCTGCTACATGCCACCAACCAGCCCTAAACATAGCCAGGGCCTAGAAGCAGGTTAAGCAAAGGCTGGGTTCCATGTCTGGATCATTATAACCCCCAAGGACTGGGGTCTTCCACTATACTTCCCTTTCATCAAGGAAAACAAAGATCTGTGCACACAGTGGTACAAAAGAAGACCCAGAGAGCAGGAAAAGAGCAAACAGAGAAGGATGTCCAACGTGTACAGTGGCTAGACAGAGAGAATCTCCTTCTCTCCATTTTGCCATTTTTAAAGATTTATTTTACTTACTTGTGTGTACAGGTGAGTGGGTGGTGCCCCCTAATGCCATGGATGGATGGTGTCTCCTAAGGTCAGAAGAAAGAATTGCATCGCCTGGATCTGGAGTTATAGGCAATTTTAAGCCATCCAATGTGCATGTTGCGAAAAGAACATCCAGAGATTCCGAATCACCCCTTCTGTGTGGCTTTCCACTTCACTTACACAGTCAGGCTGTACCTTTCCTCTCTGACATCATTTTTAGGAAACAGAAGACCACTTTCTACCGACCAGCCACTCCTCCTCTGTGTCCCGTAAAATAACAGGTATGTCTGGATGAGAACACCTCCTAGCCTCATGAAAGGTAAGATCAAAGTGTCCTGCAACTTTTAAGCTTGAAGGGGAGGGGAAGACCTTAGGAAGACAAATGTAGGGGCCAGGGTCTAAAGTCCTGGTCATATGCTTTCTTCATCCGTATCAGAGCCATGGCCAAACTCTCAGAAAAGTGGCTGGGGAAAGAGCGCAAATGCCTCAGTCAGATCCCGCCCACATTTCTATTTGTTTATAGCCATCTACCCTACACTCTTCCCTCATCTTTTCTTAATGAAGAGTCTGAGTAGAAAATGTGAAACCACATCAAGTAGGCCAGCTCCCAGTTGTTTGTCCCTCTCTCCACTTTCCCTGCACAGTTTTTTGTTTGTTTGTTTGTTTGTTTGTTTGTTTTACTAAAGGATTCTTCATTCGTAGTGGAAGGAAGCCATAAATGAAAGCAGTCTCTAGCTGCCACAAGCTAAGAACCACATATGTCAATATGAGAATATTAACTTCAGTAGAAAGATGGAAACCCAAAGTCAAGGAGATTCTAAAGGCATCAGTACACCTACCTTGAAGACCAGGCTCCACTGAACTTTACATTTCACTGAGATGTGAAATAGAGATATAGTGGGGTGGTAGGCGTGTAATCCATGGAGCTAGAGCAGGCTTGGGACAACAAAGAGTATGAGGCATGTCCTGAGACTACCTGTACATGCAGACTAGGAGCTACCACCTTTATTGTCTCTGGGACAGACCAAACAATGTGAACTCAGCTCAAATGAGGGTAAGGGGCATAACCCTGCAGAAGCTGGGAAGGGGTGCCTGTTGTCCAGATGTGGGATGTAGATCAACAAATCAGAGATTTCAAAGGAGAAGCTGGAAGGTTACTACTTTAGTTCAACGTGGGAGTGAAGGCTGGACACCCAACCAAGCTAAGGCTAACGGAGTCATCCCCGCCATGTATCCTTAACTATTCCTCCACAAAAACATGTTAGAGAACAAGATTTCCGGAGAGCATGGCCAGATGACTAGCAGGAATGTTCCGGGAGTCTAAGGTCATTCTGGGACCAGGAGGGCTGAGACACTTCTGCTATTCAATCTTAGGCAAGTAGTATAGCCCAGATCAGCAAGGAATAGACAAGAAAATGCTGAGAGATGAGTAGTCTGTTCCTTGGAAGGGATTCTAGTAGCATCAATGAGAAGAAGGTACATGAGCTGATGGACACATCAACCCAGGTCAGATTGTACCTTCCTTCTTGACATCATTTTTAGGACACAAAAGACTGCTTCCTACCTCCAAGCCACTTCTCTATATCCTGGAAAATAACAAGTGCATTTGGATGAGGACACCTCCTATCTACATGGAAGGTAGCCAGATACAGGCAAAGATCAACGTGTCCAGCATCTTTTAAGCTTCGAGGGGAGGGAAAGACCTTGGGAGGGCAAAAGTAAGGACCAGAGTCTAAAGTCCTGAGTCACACATTTTCCTCATTCATTCCAGAGTCATGGCGAAACTCTCAGGAAAGTGACTAGGAGGGATGAGGCTGCCAGTGAAAATCAGTGAAGAGCACTGGCTTTTGGCATTCCACCTTGAGTTGCTAACAGTACCATCATGGGCCGAGGTCAGATGACCCTTTGCTCAGCCCCTGCGTCCATTCCTTGTTACCATGTTACCCAGCCTCTGGTAAGAAGAGGAATTGTGTCCTAGGCTACAAGAGCTTATTCACCCAACCACTCATGTAATCAGAACCAACCATTCCTCTCCTGGTAGAGCTAGGTGAGGCAGCATAGTGATCTAAGCATGCATCCTTACATCCATCCTGAAGCTGATTTGGGCACTGGGACACTCCAATACATGTGGGAAGAAAAGAAAGAGAGCCAGAGGAAACATTAAAGTCTATAGCCTTTTTTTAAAAGGGAAGCTGGAAGAATATCTCTTTTGAAAAAAGAAATGGGATGTTTGCTTTAGGTCTGTGTGCCCTGCGGCATGCTGCTAGAATTTACCCCACATCACGCAGACAGCTCTGAAGGAGACCTGTGCCCTAAGCTGCTGTTTGCTGGGTTCCTAAACTGTTCTCATACAGTGGGCTCACCCCTCCCCCACTCCTCCCACCTCCCACCTCCCACCTTCACTTTCTTCTTCCTCCAAGGCCTACTACAAGAAACAAGGCCTTATGCCATCCTTAAAAAAAATAACCATATTTTCCCTTTGGCCTAAGGATATGTTGCACCTCTCTGCTCTCCAAAGTGTTTCAAAAGTAAGCCACCTTACATTTCCGAAGACATCAAAGGACTTTTTGTGAAACCTAACATGGTGGGTATCAGGCAATAGGCCCCCAGCTCTAAGAACAACATCTTCTTTATGTTAGTTTTCCTCACAGAACCCATCCAGAGCCTGACTATCTTATATGAGCAATGATTTATTCAATTTCTCAGTATTCTAACATTTTTCTGCACAAACAGCTTCCTTACAAGATGACCACACCTGTGAGCAAGAGCTTATAACAACCTAAAGCTTCATCCATATACCTTCTCACTACGATCACTACCTCCTCCCTGGTGACTATTTTCTTCTCTCCTCAACAGGGCAAACCAACAAGTATCTGCAGTTGGCTCCCACTGCCTCACTCCCACCAAAACTCCTCTTCTCACAGCTGAAAAGAGGCCATCATCTTGACTTGGTAACTAGACACTAGGGAAAAGGGAAGTAAGAAGGAAAAACTGAGTTCAAAGACTAGGGCTGAGTGGGATGGGTTTGAGGTTTGGATCAGATCCAGTTCTCTGATTTGACGATTCATTCTCAGGGATGAAGACATGAGTCCTGGGAATTCTCAGAGAGAACAGTAGAGAACAGTAGAATTGCTTCACTCTTTCAGAGGGCACCCAAAGAAGGACACCATGTAGCTGGGCAGTGTCAGGTGGTTGGCCCTCAGAGACCAGTGGTCGAGGGCAGATTTTCTGTAGTTGGCTGCTTCTATAATGGGGTGAGTGGTCATGAAGAATGAAGGTCTACCTGGAACTCAAGTTTGACTGAGAGGAGGAAGAGATCGTCTTAGAAATCATCCCACCCTACCCTTCTATCTACAGACAAGAACAAGACCTAGGGAAGAAGTAAATTAAACAGTTGCCCACATGTGCCTTCAGAGTCCTAAATAAATAGTCAATGCCTCCTACCAATCAGCCTCCAGCTAATAGTGTGGAAGGCAAGCCCAAGAGAAGAAAAAGTGGAATGAGAGAGAGCAGAAGACAGAAGGGCAAAGAAAGAACACACGGAATACTATACAGATGTTAAAATGAATATAGATGTATAGATCTATGTGTTAGGAGTAACACACCCAATAAACGATTAAAATATGTCCCTGAAAGAAATAAGACAATTACTCTAAAAGAACAAGCCACCTTCTCTCACTACCTCCTCTCTTTTGGTGTGATATTGTTTAGAGAGAGAGAGAGATGCAGAAAAAGAGGGCAAAATAAATAGGTGGATAAGTCAATAGATAGATGGACAAACAGACATACTGACAGCTGAATGAGGAGTTGCTATTATCAGCCAAGGCCTTTCCAGGAGTCGTTTTCTCAGTCTTTGCAATGATCCATCTAGATGTCGGAGACATGAAGAGCCAGAGTCCAGAAAGCTATTCGGTGGCAAAGCCTAGAGTGAGTCCAGGTGATCTGACTCCAGCATCTTGATGACTGTCTCACTGTGATGGCACTTAATTAACATAAAGAGGATGAGAGTATTTCAAGGTTAAAAATCCTTGCTCGAGAAACCAAAGAATAATGGAACTCAAGGGGGAGAAAAGAGCAAATAAAATAAGTGAAAGAACAAAGCAAGATGTTTGTAGAGAAGACAGGGAAACAAACATCCCCCAGGAGGCCTCCACGGTCAGCCTGACTTCACCCTGCAGCTCAAGGGGGCATCTGTCCCAGAGGGGAAACCAAGTTTCTTCCCACACATACAGAGTGGCTGCGAGACTCTGGTCTGCCAACCACTGTGCATCGCAAGTCTCCTCTATCTGTTCTGCTTTCGATTGTTCTGTTAAGGATCAAATCCAGGCTCTTGGGTCTGCTCTTCACGAACTCTTCCACTGAGCTACAATCCCTAGTCTATCCCTCTTGTTTTAACTTGGATGAGTTGAGGCCTCAGCACAAAACACTCTCTAATTCCTCTACTCTGTGGGTCCTGGAAATCAAACTCAGATCACCAAGCTTGGTGATCACACAGACCCATCTCACCCTCTTGTATTTGTACTTATAAAAATTAATAATGACACAAAAGTGGTAGGGCTTAAGGAAATTCATTCTTAAAACATCTTATCCAAAATTGAATATCAAATAATCACTCTTATACCTCATATTCAGTCAAGTTTCAACTTGTCTTTATTTGAAAATTGTGTGCGTAGACTGGGATGAAAACTCTATGCTGCTTAACCATCTGCTTTAGGTCTCTTGATCTTGACATTGAGGTCATGGTTAAATGACACATATTTTACATTTAAATATTTGAAAACATGGCCATCATTGTTGAGAAAACTTTAGGCCGATTTCTCTGGCTAGGTTTTGTCTATCTTTCCCATAGAATAACCTTTGATCACACACATTCCCCAAAATGCTCATTTCAATAGTTTCAATAGCATAAGAAATGAAGCTCAAACTGCCAGAATATATATACTAGAGGCAGTCTATGAGGTCTAATTATTTCATGGTGCAGAAGAGGAAGCTAGCACCCAAGAAAGTCTTTTCCTGGAATAAACAATAGAAGCTAACCTATTGTTATTGACAAATAGAAAAATAGAAGCTAACCTATTGTTACTGACAAACTCTACAGTGAGCAACACCAGGCTGGATGGGTAAAACACTTCTGTAAGCCTCAGGATACATTATCTTCCTTGGGGATTATTTTGCTATTGCTATGACTAAGGTCAACATGGTGTCATGCCTGGTATCATAACTTGGACCAAAAACCCATAGCTGGCTAAGTCATAGATTTTGGGAGAATCAAGTACTACTACTATGCTAAATGGACATAGTAACGAACTATACCCCCAAGTTCTTGTCTTTATACCCATAGATTAGAGCATCTCATTAGAGAAACTTCTTTTGCAGTAAATGGAAGTTAATAAAGAGAACCACAACTAATCAAGGTAGAAAGAATAAGAGACTTTGGAGTGCTTATTTCTAAATGGGACTCTGCATCACAATTCCTCCCCCCAAGAATCAGGGTCATCAGGAAAGAGGAAAAAAAGATGGCAAAACCCAGAGACTTTAGAAATCTACCACAAAGCAGAATTTACTGGACATGACAATGCCATTGCATACATGAACTCAGAGTAGCTTGAACTACATGCATAAGACTTATACAAGAGCCAGCCAACCAAAGTCTGTGCATAGATGTGGAAGGGCTCATGGAGTCCCTCCTTTATAGAAGGAGCTTTTAGCAATGGATGGCTGCCAGGGGAGGGAGTGCCAGTGTTCTTCAGGGATGTGGGACCTGAAAGGCCACTCATACTCTGGTGGATGACAACACTAAATAGACTTGGTGGGTATTAGAGAGAAAGAGACAAAGACAGAGACAGAAGGGTGTATACATTTGGAGGGAAAAGTAAAGTTTTGGGGAGTAGGGGTAGAATTAGAAGGAAGAGAGTGTGGGGTGTATTTGATCCAAACACTCTAAATAAATGTATAAATGTTAAATAAAATATTAGCATATATATCAAAAGACATTAAGTGTGGTTAATTTGCAAAGAGGCTACATGAGCAACTATAGAGATCTACTTTTTATGTGAATGGGTATCTAAAGAGTATGGAGTCCATTGCTTAACAAACAATGTTCAGTATGAAAATCTGTGATTCTAGAGCCCTCACACTGGAACCAGATAATCAAAGCAAAACACCAAAAGTCCAAGACGCCATAACTAAGACAGAGTAGGGATATGAAAATCCCTCTAGCCAATTCCTTTTCTCTATTGCATCACCTAGGCTTCTTCTTCTAAACCACTGGGCTCCAAAGACCACATTATGAAATTACTGATCTAATCCAGTCCCTTCATGTCACTAAGAAATGGAAGCACAGGCTTATGTACCCATTCAATCAGCAAGTCAGGGCTAGGTCAGGACCAGTGTCCAGATCCCTAACCCAAGATTATTTCCAGAGAGTTGCTACTCTAAATGAGTTCACATAGTCTCTTCAGTAGTTTCCTACTTATGGTTGACAGCATTTCCATAGACTCTTATCTTCTGGTCAATGCCTACAGCAGCCTCTGCAATCAATACCCATTGATAAAGGGCACCATTGAAGCGAGAAGTCTCCACCTGTGACAGGAAAAGTCTCTGCAGCCTGCCCCGCCCACCAGAGCATTCGTGCCAGTCCTCTGAGTGAACAAGCACCGTTTCTTGGAGATGGAATGGAAGGGTTTGCAGAAGCCATTTAGACTGTCAGACCATGCCACTCATTTGAGAATGAGAATGTGTTATCACTTTATAAATTGGAGAGTACTGTAGAGGTATCAATGCTGTGTCCGAAAGTCAACTTGAAATAGGAAAGAGACTTGTCAATAAGTGCAGTAGGTGGACTATTGTCATTGGACTTACTAGGGAATTACCATTGGAAGTATTAGTGAAAACATAGGCTCCTAGATGGAACATAAATCTGCATTTGAAAACTTCACAGATAGATCTTCTTTAAATGCCTAGGAACAGAGGGGGAAATCGTAACAACTTCCTGATCAAAACCTAGCTCTTCTGTTGTATAGCAGCATTAAGTATTCAGAGAAAGCTCTTAGCCTTCCGTACCTCCCATAGCATAGTGTCAGTGTTCTGGGTGAGAGAGACAAGATGCTGGGCTAATGAAGAAACTTTTGTACTTGCCAAGGAATTTTCTGGCCCTTTTCCAAATAACTGAGTCAGTTGGTTCTCTGAGACAACTCTCTGCTGTAGCATAACAGAGCACTTCAGGGCAGGCTGACCTACCTCTTCCATCAGTTCCCTCCCAGAAGGTCAGGGGATCATTTCAAGGTCCCTTGATGGTTTCTCGCTCTTGAGAGCAGAGTAGTAAAATTAATCTCTTCTGCATCACCCATTTGGCTCTTTCTTTATTCTCACTCCTAATCATTTTTAAATTGAGACACATTTATAAATAATGAAGTTCAGGACATATAAACTGCTATTATGAGGGTGTTAGAGACTCCAGTAAAGGGGAATGTCAAAGTGGGAATATGGGGAAGGGTGGGTGGGTGGGTGGGAGGTAGAATTCCCTCATAGAGGCAGGGATGGGGAGGGGATAAGGGTTTTCCAAAGAGGAGACCCAGAAAAGGGGAAACATTGGAAATGTAAATAAAGTATCAAAAATTAAAAAAATAAAAAAATTTTAAAAAATTAAAAAAAAAAAAGAAGAGCAGTCAGTGCTCTTAACCACTGAGCCATCTCTCCAGCTCCAAAACAATGTTTCTTACACTGACAAACATTCATGAGTAAATGCCTCATGTTAGTTAAAACTGTCACTTTGCAGGGAAAATTGAAACATCATATTTCAGAACCCATGTCTAACTAAAGAAGAAAGGAAACTTATCCTAAAAGTATGGCTCACATTGGACTTGGTGCATGTGTCTTCAACAGCATCACATAATTTAAGTGATCCTCAGGGGGCTAAACTCTAATGTATCCCTCGGTGTGTTCACTGCAAAGCACAGTGCCGGACACCAGCCCTTGGCAAGTATCTGCTGAATGACTAAGGCTACTGCTTTGTTGGCTACAGAAAACATTAAATTGTGTGTGTGTGTGTGGGAGGATGTAGAAAAAAAGAGAAAAAACTACTACTACTACTATTATTATTATTATTATTATTATTATTATTATTATTATTATTCAGAGTTAAGAAATCATAAAAACTGTTCAATTGGAGACAAGGATTGAACATTAATGCAGAGCTCAAATGGAAGATGGCACGGGGTCCTCATTGAAAGTCTTTTTTTATTTTTTTATTATTTCTTCTATTTTTGATTATAATCGAATTACATCATTTCTCTGTTTACTTTCCTTCCTCCAAACTCTCCCACATGCTCTTCCTTGCTCTTTTCCAAATCCATGGCCTCCTTTTTCATTGACTGTTCTTACATGCATGTATGTATATATGCATGCGTACATATGCATATACACATACATGCATACATACATACACACACACATATTCCCAAATATAATCTGTTCAGTCTGTAGTTTTCAAAACTAGAGATGACCTCAGGCTACTCAATTCCTGGCCTCTCCCACTTTCCTTTGAAATCTACCCTCTATTTTTTGGCATTCTGCATATCTGTAAAAATTGGCATGATGTAGTGGCATTGATGTCTGCTGCCAGCTTGGATCATGGCTGCAGTGGCTTCTAGATGTCTGCATGATCAAATATTATGAAATGTCTGCAGGGCTGCAACCTTAGGTGGCCCTGTGTGAACGGGATGCTCTCACAATGCTCTCTTCTCTTGCAAAAGTCTTTTAAATGAGTTTATGGTCTTACACCTGGGACTTTCAGTGTACAGAGTCCCATGTCTTCCTGGAATGCTCTCAAAGCATCTTTCCTAGAATATCTTAGTATAGAAAGACTATTCTCTTCAAAAAGAAAGAACATGTGTGGAATTGAAAGCTGCCACGGAACAGTCAATTCAGTGGTTTGGTGCATCAGCTAGAATTCTAGTTTACAGGGTGTAAGAGGAAGAAGTAACAAGGTGTACGATTTCATTCTATGTGGATCATTAACAGCCTCCCAGAGTTGTCTTAAGCTGAACTGGATTTTCATGCAAGCTGCAAAAAGAATGGCTGTGCTTGAAGCCACACAAGGGTTTTGGTATATAATTTATGTTAAAGCATATACTCGTTTCTGTAAAAACCTGTTTGGTAAAAATAAAGTCTTCAGGTACTTAATTTCTTCTGTAAATCAAATTTAAAAAATAAAGATGTGAATTAGCTGGTAAAAAAGCATCTCTCCTTTTGCCCAGATGCAGAGCACTTGGTATTAATCTCTTCAGAAACCACATGCTCTTAGCCCCAGCTTTACCAAGATTTTCGATCCAAACCACATGTTGCTTCAGTCTTTCTCTTCTGCTTTGTGTGCTGCTCCTGTGATTCACTGTAATTGTGGCTTAAAACAGCTAGCAATGACCATGCCTCAGCCTCAATGCTGCAGTGTCTTGAAAATTCCTCCACCAGATTAATTTATCTACTACCCTTAAAACTGGACACAAAGCCGAGCAGTGGTAGCACATGCCTTTAATCCCAGCACTTGGGAGGCAGGTGGATTTCTGAGTTCGAGGCCAGCCTGGTCTACAGAGTGAGTTCCAGGACAGCCAGGGCTACACAGAGAAACCCTGTCTCAAAAAAAAAAAAAAAAAAAAAAAAAAAAAAAAAAAAAAAAAAAAAAACACTGGACACAAACAAAATGTAGATAAATTCCTTACCAGACTCTAACACTGGTCTTCAGTCAAATCCCTGAAGCACTTTTGTCACCCTGTAAGAACACTTCAGTTCTTATTCTTACCAGCATTCTGTTTCCTGAACACCTGCAAGAATCAGCCCTCAATCCCTAGTATACATCTCCAAACTTTTCCAAATTCTTTGGAAAAGCCCCGTGTAAAAGGATCGTGGGCATATTGATATGGAGACCAAACTGGTATCAAATACCAACCAGAAAATGTCTCTTATAGCTTATTAAATGAAACATATGCTCCATTGAAGAAGAAGAAGAAGAAGAAGAAGAAGAAGAAGAAGAAGAAGAAGAAGAAGAAGAAGAAGAAGAAGAAGAAGA
>CM052709.1:69300120-69342719 GCA_028551405.1 Uromys caudimaculatus | reverse complement strand
GAGGAGGAGGAGGAGGAGGAGGAGGAGGAGGAGGAGGAGGAGGAGGAGGAGGAGGAGGAAGAAGAAGAAGAAGAAGAAGAAGAAGAAGAAGAAGAAGAAGAAGAAGAAGAAGACAAAGACAAAGACAAAGAAGAAGAAAACAAAGAAGATGAAGAAGAAGAAAGAAGGGAAGGGAAGGAAAAGAAAAGAAGAGATGATTAGTCTCTGTATCCTTCCTGCCACTACTTAAGGCCACACCTGGCTAGCCTGAAAGAATTTGGTAACTGTAAGCTTCACACAAATGTTATTGGGAATCTGTTCTAGTTCACTTTCTACTGCTGTGTTAGATACCATGACCAAAACCAAGTTGGAGAGAAAAAGATTTATTACATCTTATCAGTTATAATACATCACTGACAGAAACCAAGGGAGGAGTTTAAAGCAGAAACCACAGAGGAAGGTAGCTTACTTGCTTCTTCTCAGGCTCATGTTCAGCTACCTTTCTTATATAGCCTACTGGCCTAGGAATGGTAACACCCACAGTGTTACCTACATGAATCAATGTCTTAGATTTTTCTGGTACTATGATTAAATCTATGATCAAAAGCAACTTAAGGAGGAAAGCATTTATTTTATCTTATATTCCTAGGTAACAGTCCATGACTAAGGGAAGTCAATGGAGGATTCAAGAATAGCAGGAACCTGGAGGCAGGAGCTGATGCAGAAGACATGGAGGGGTGCTGTTTACTGGCTTGCTCTGCATGGATGTTCAGCTGCTTTCTTATACACCTCAGGACCACCAAATCAGAGGTGACCCCACCTACAATGGGCTGGGCTCTCCTGCATAAGCACTAGTTTAAAAAATGCTCTACAGACTTACCAACAGACCAGATCTTATGAAGGCATTTTCTCATTTAAGACTACTTTTTGGAGCTGAAGGGGTTTGCAACCCCATAGGAAGAACAACAATATCAACCAACCAGACCTCCCGAGCACCCAGGGACTAAACCACCAACTGGAGGGACCTGTGGCTACAGCTTCATATATAGCAGAAGATGTCCTTATCTGGCATCAATGGGAGGAGAGATCCCTGGTCCTGTGAAGGCTTGATGCCCCAGTATAGGGGAATGCCAGGGTGAGGAGATGGGAGTGGGTGAGTGAGTAGGGGAGCACCCTCATAGAAGCAGGGGGAGGAGGAATGGGATCGGGGTTTGCAGAGGGGAAACCAGGAAAAGGGATAACATTTGAAATGTAAATAAATAAAATATCCAATTAAAAAAAAAGACTCCTTCTTTCCAGATAGATCTTGGTTTGTGTCAAGCTGACAAAAAAAAAAAAAAAAAATCACCAATCAAGAAAATTGGTGACATGCCCCAGACAAATCTAATGGAGGCCATTCCTGAGTTGAAGGGCTCTTTTACAATGTGACTCTAGTTTGTATCACAAACTAACCAGTATAAAGTCTTATTCCTTTCTTTTCAGAAAGTCCTATGAAAGTATTCCTGCCTGGCTCTGATGTTTGCAAACCCCATCAATCTCAAATTCCCTCCACCTATAAAGCTGTGATATTCCAGACACCCTGCTTCACACTCGACCCAGAGAAAACCATTTCAGTCCCTTGCAAAGATTCTCTCTCTCTCTCTCTCTCTCTCTCTCTCTCTCTCTCTCTCTCTCTCTCTCTCACACACACACACACACACACACACACACACACACACACACACACACACACCACACACTGTGTCATCCCTTAGAAATACTTCCTTGGAAGACTGAGAACCAGCACTCTCCTAGCCTGGAGCTCTCCAATTCTACAAAGAAACTGTTGTGGGCTTTCTAGTGTGTGGCTCTCCCAGCACCCAAAACCAGTGTGTTTCTGATCTCCTGATTTCAGACTTCCAGGAATTTCTATCAAAAGGATGTATCAAAGAAATATTTTTTTAAATCATAATTTCCAAACTCCTATCATATCCAGTCTTGCCTTGGGTTTTCCTGCACAGCAATAAAGACGAGGTCATTGCACAGGACCACCACTTGAAAAGCAAATAAATGAAGTTGGCATAGGAACAGGCTTTCGAGAAAGACAAGCTACATCCAGTGTTATAGCATTTGCGCATCTGTCTTCCAGTTGACCCTTCAAGAGAGAGCCACGTAAAGCATTTATGATGTTTGGCTGACTGCCCAGTTTCTGCTAACAGGACTGAGTCAAGACTCTCGGGGCTGCCTGTGGAGCAGGTTGTGCTTCCCTGTCTCTCTGGCTACAGTTGGAATGGTGATGGCTGACTCTCAGCATTTGCCTGTGTCAGGTCTGTCTGCTTGCAGTGGAATTACAGAGATGATAGTCCAGTTTTCTCTACCTAGCCTTGAGCTCGTTCCGGCTCCTCGTGATGTACGTATACATCAGTCAAAAATGGATGGCAATACAGAGTGTAAAACATGAACTAATCGGGAAGTAAAACCACAGGTCTCTCTACTCCTGCCTTCTCCTATGCTATGTAACTCCTCAGGACAGCCCATTTATCTAGATTTACTACTACCACTTTTCAATATTGAACCGACAGACATGTCTTCTTCCATTAGCAGGTTAAAAATAAACAGAGCTTAACCATGAAAATCCATGGAGTTGTGAATCCAGGAGACTTGGTGGTTCTGCTCTGGTGAAGAGAAGGTGCCTCCCACTGTCATGTGATCCAGGGGACAAGCGAAGAGGGTACAGGGAAACTTGAATTCTATCAAAGAAAGACCTGTGCAACTATCAGTGAGTCCTATTTTAGAAGAGTTGACTCACGTTTTCCACTGCTATATAATAAGCTATCCCTGCTACTTCAGACAACAACCAGCACCAACTATCTCTCAGAGGGCTCCTCTTGGCAATTCGCTCTCAGCATCTGTCTATGTTTGCAGTCAGAGGTCATCTGAAGCTTTATCCTGGGAAACAAGCGGTGCCCAAGCAGCATAAACCATCCGGTAGCGGGGTGGCTGGCACTTGTTGGACATCTGGCTCTATCTGCACATTGCCTCCAGACACAATCCCGCCCAGATGGCAGCTTTCGTGTAGTTGCTATTCTTTCCTAGCTGCTCAGTGATGGAAACTAGAGACAGAAGGCAAAGAGGAAGAACTGACAACCCAGTGTCTGCCTTTCAGTCCCTAACTTTGAAAGTCTCAGGGGACACACCCACTGCTTCCTATGGCTTAGCAATGAGTCATTAGGCTGCCCTATGTTCAAGGCCAATTACCTCTGCCTTTTATTAAAAGGAGTATGAAAGAATTCCCAAGCATGTTTGAAGCCTTCAGAGTGCTGTTAGCCCTGTGCTCACATTCAAATCACCCAGAGAGCTTTAGGCAGGCCCTGATGCTTGGGCCAGACCCCAAGTCAAGCATTCTCTAGTATGAAAACCAAGTATCAACTAATTCACAGCATGCACCCATCTGAGAATCACTGTCTAAGAATCACTGGTTTCAATAGAAGGGTATGGTGGTTTGAATATGCTTGGCCTGTGGGAAGTGGCACTAATTGGAGGTGTGGCTTGTGAGAGGAAGCTGTCACTGTGAGGATGTGCTGAGAGGTGCTTGAGCTCCGCCAGTGCAGAAGAGAGCCTCCTCCTGGCTGCCTGTGACTGACAGTCTCCTCCTGGCTACCTTCAGATCAAGATGTAGAACTCTCAGCTTCTTCTCCAGCACATGTCTGCCTGGACACCGCCCAGGCTTCCTGCCAGAGTCCAAACCTCTGAAACTGTAAGCCAGCCCCAATTAAAGGTTGTCCTTTATAAAAGCTGCCTTGATCATGGTGTCTCTTCACTGCAACGAAACCCCAACTAAGACAAAGGAGATTCCTTTTTAGCATGTAAAATAAAACCTAGCTGAAACTTTTCTTTTGTAAAGCCAATATAAAGCCCTTCTTCTCCACATCAAGCCAGCCAAGTAGCTTCTGAGCATCAGAAATATTTTGAAATTCTTTTATGTTCTGGATTCACGTGTGCAGGTACTATAGATTCTTTACACATACAGTTTCCAAAAACAACTACATATTAGCCTAATAAGCTCAAATGGAAAATACAAAGATAACTCATAATAAAATAATATAAATACAATGAGATAAATGTTCATAATAGAGATGCTTCTGCTATACATAGAGTCACCATGGAGACAAGAGCTACAAACATGTTGTGATGGAGACATGAATGTCAGAAGCAGTCTGAGTATCATTGCTATGACTTTCCAAAATAAAGCCGTATCCGTTCCCTGGGGTGTCCATAATAAAATATCAATGCTGGCTTAAACAACAAAAGAAAAAATATTTTTTCTCAGACAGTGTCTTAGTCAGGGAGGGTTTCTATTCCTGCACAAACATCATGACCAAGAAGCAAGTTGGGGAGGAAAGGTTTATTCGGCTTACACTTCCACATCACGAAAGGAAGTCAGGACTGGAACTCAAGCACGTCAGGAAGCAGGAGCTGATGCAGAGGCCATGGAGGGATGTACCTTACTGACTTGCTTCCCCTGGCTTGCTTAGCTGGCTTTCTTATAAAGCGCAAGACTACCAGCCCACAGATAGTACCACTCACAAGGGGCCTTCCCCCCTGATCACTAATTGAGAAAATGCCTTACCTCTGGATCTCATAGAGGCATTTTCTCAACTGAAACTCCTTTCTCTGTGATAACTCCAGCTTGTGTCAAGTTGACACAAAACCAGCCAGTACAGACAGCATTCTGGAGACTGGATGTCCTCATATCAATATATTGATAGGTATAATTTCTTCTGAAGCCTTTCTCATTGGCTTGTGGATGGCTACCATGTCATCTGCCATAACAGTCATCTCTCTCTTATGGACACTCCCAGTGTCTCTGAATTAATCCCTTCTTCTTACAAAGACACCCTTCATATTTGGATAGGGACCACTCTGATGAGCCCATTTGAACTCAATAGTCTCTTAAAACATTCTCTCTAAATATAGTACGTCCTAAGGTATTAGGGCTTAGAGCATCCTACTGGGCCTCTGGCATTGTGCAGGCTGAGAGAGAATTTATTTGTGCAGGACAAGTGGGTATCAAACAAGTCAAGCACCACCAGCTTTCCCACACTAAACGACAAAAACATCACTTCAATTGCTATTGCTATGACATTTGAATTATTCCCTAGAGAACATATCTGGGCCCCTTGAGGAGTTTGATTTAAAGGAATCCAGTGCTCCATCATAATCTAAGTGCTTAATTTATCAGGAAAAAACCAACATCCCTTACCCTAATTGCCGAGAACATTTAACTTTTGAAAGTAGATTTTCTAGAGTTGTGGACAAATTATTGCTGCTTAATACTCAAAGTTGACCACCCGGCTAGTTGATACACTGCTAATTACCTAAGTAAAAACAGATCTCCAAATAAAAGCTTCCTTGTGTTTCATGCTTCCCAAACTGCCTAATTCAATGATTCCATTAGTTAATCTAGTATGTAATTTAAAACTGGTCACATTCAATAAGTCATGAGAATTACCCCTCCCCCTTGTTTGCAACTTGGAAAAGCCAAAACAAATTGCCATTGACCAAATACACTTTGAAAAAAGATGGTTCCATGGTAAATGTGACCTTGAATTTGATCAGGTCTGCATATGAACCACTAGAATGTATAAAGAACAAATAAAGAAGTGACATCATCGTTTATCTAGCCATATCATGGTGCTCAGAGTCCCAGAACCAGTCAGGGCAACCTACCCAGCTTGGGAAGATATCCCCTTCCCGCAACTCAGATGAGAAGACCAGGAGAAAAACAAAAATAAGACGAACACACACTGCCATGCGTACAGCATCTCTCCAACAAGCCATGGGGTCCTTCTCAGTATGTGAAGCACTTCACACTCCATCAGCGTTAGACTCAGCTTATAACTGGTCAAGCCTCAAATTTCACTCCTCTCATTGATGTGTAAGTCCACAAACAAGAATAATCTGAAACATAAACCATACAGATAAATGAGCCAGACTTGAATGGTTTGTTTTGAAATAGCCTGAAATGTGACATTTTTATTCCCTGTTGCCTCTTTTCTTCTCCAGCTCTTTTGAGTCTTTTGACAAATGACATTATAATTCCAGAGGCCAGACTGTCCCACAAGGCTGGGGACTGACTACCAAGTCCCAATCTGTTTCTGCTCTCAGCATCTAGAACTTTCTTCAATGTAGAAAAGAGAAAAGAAGTAAATTTTCCTTTGATTACAACTACTTTTTCTTACTTGGCATGAGAGAAAAAAATTTATGATCATGTCTATATGCTGAAAATAGCAGATACCTTATAAACTATTAGGAAGAATAGTTTCTATGACTAATATGTCTACAAATGACTACAGTAATAGGTTAATGCATATTTTTGAATAGATGGATGAATAATATGACAAGTTCAGTGATATATAACCCAAGGAGAGCATAGTGACAGATACAAGTTCCATCATCCCACAGGGATGATTTCAGTTTACCTGAAAGCTTCAAAATCATGTGGTTTAGATCATTGGATTAGTAAAATGGGCTCAATGATAAAAGTGCTTCCCAAGCAAGCCGGATATCCTATGGTAGAGAGAAAGAGAACCAACTCCCAAAAGCTGCCCTCTGACCTCTACAATTA
Source organism: Uromys caudimaculatus (assembly GCA_028551405.1). NCBI lineage: Eukaryota > Metazoa > Chordata > Mammalia > Rodentia > Muridae > Uromys > Uromys caudimaculatus. Next base: position 69,336,133 of record CM052709.1, on the reverse strand, counting down.
TACCATAGTACACATGTGTCTACATACATACATACATATACACACACACATACACACACACACACAATTTTTTAAATACGTATTTTAGATAATCTTTTTAAAGTAACCATTATTTATATTTTGAGACATTTAATAATCCTCAGGGACTTTGTTCTGGAAAAAATAGCTGTTGTTTACAGTACATGACATGCCTGTGACAGTACTCTGTATTCAGTAATTTCATCCCTGCTGTAGACTCTTTGTCCCTAGTGTAGTGAGAGTGTTGTAACAAGGTAGGATTAAGGATCAGGCTCTGTGTCACTGGAATATAGCCATGGCTCTCAGGTATCCGTCAGGTTTCCATGGTGACCCAGTACCATGGGACCACTTGTACACATTATGTGGTAAGAAGTACATATGCTACAGAAAGTCAGAGAAGACAGTAGCCAGGTCTGGACTTAGCTACTTTTTGCTCTTCGTCTTTCTATTTAAGGAAATGGTCAGGGATTGATTAGATCGTATAAACATTGCTGATTTACCTAAGTCATTATCCTGACCAAAAATACCCAAAATGTGTGCAATTATAATCCAATCATTCTAGTAATAATGTAGTTAAACTATTATGCTAGCTATACAATAGCAGAATGAAATTTTAACAACAAATTCTGGGCTAGTCCTAATATGTATCACCTTAGTGGCCCTCTGACAACTGATTTATAAGGCAATGGTTAAGCTTCATTGCATAGCTTTCCTTGAGACCCAAAGAATCTGACAAAAGTGTAAATGTATAGGTTTATTTGTAGACCCAACACCTATAGATTTCCAGGTCTTTGAAAAACAAATCACTATACATTTCCTCAGTTGCTATGTTCAGTAACTGGAAAGAAAATATAGCAGCCATCCAAACATGACTGAGTCCCCCAGAAACTAAGCTGTCTTAGCATGCTGACATATACCTCTAATCCCTACTACTTGGGAAGTTGAAACAAAAGGATGATGATTTCAAGGCCAGCATGGGTAACACAGAGAGATCCTATTATTCATATGCATATGTGTACATATATACGGACACGTATGTATATGTGCATATATATATACATATATAGTAGGAAAGACAATATATAAACACATGTACTATAATGCTAACAGTTCTATACAGTATCATTACACTGAGCTCTAGCAATGTCTTGATCCTTGAAACTAAGAAGCAGAGAACAAGGAACACTTTGAGAGTAGAGTCTTTTAATGCCTCAAAGTGTGCCCTCATTGATACTTCCTCCAATAAGGCCACACTTCATAAGCTTTCTCAAATAGTTCTACCAATTGGGGACCAAATATTAAAATATATGAGCCTATGGGGGTCATTCTCATTCAAACCACCACAGCTGGTTAACTTTATGTGCCCGCTAACTGAGCCATGTGGTGGCTGGGCATGTGTTCAGACAAACCGGGTGTTTCAGTAAGAGTGCTTTAGAAGGAAATTAGCACTAAAGGGTTACAATGAGTAAAGCACAAGCCTTCCATAATGAGGTTGGTCTTTATTAATACTTCAGCCTGAATAAACCACAAATTTAACCCTCTGGAAGCAGAAGACAACTACCCCTGCCTGATGTCATTTCTCTCAGACCCTTCAGACTGTTGTATTAGGACACCGTGCACTGGACACTCCACAAACAACCTAAATGCTTCTCCTAGTTCCAAAGTCTGTGAAGCCCAAACTCAAGGCACTGGAAGATTCAGTGATTGGTCAAGGCCTGCTTCCTAAGTCCCAGACGGCTGTCTTCCAGCTGCGTGTTCATGTGCTGGAAGTGGTCAGTGAGCTCTCCAGGGTCTCTTTTACAGTGGTACCAGGTAATCACTAATGTGCCAAAGGCTCCATCTCTTCACTCCATCACATTAAGGGCTAGGACTTCAACACACAGCACCTAGGTGGGATGGAAATATTATACATGTGGCCACTTTTGAACTAGGGCATCATTCTTCCTGCCTTTACATGTCACTTGGACACAAGATCTTCTTACACTGTCAACTCTTCTCAATCTTCAACTTGCCAATTCACCCTATGGACTTTATTTGCATAATCACATGAATATATGTATACACATACATATATGTTTATGCATATGTTGATTCTGTTTCTCTGGAGAACATTAATACAAATATTGAAGTTATATTTTTGATTTATTATGTTAAGTAAAGTGTATTCTATATACTATAGTATAACTTTTCCTAATACAGCTAACAAATTTTTCAAATAATATAGGTGGCTCATATTACAATTTTATTGGACTGCACATATAATTGTGTCGTTTGTATTGGGCAGCTTTTAATAAACAACTTTATGCTGAGGAGAAAGCAAAGGATCCCACTGGATAGCAACTTTGACAGTTGATATCAGTCCTTTGCAGAGTTCTGTGTGAGGGGAAAATTCAAAATGGAAGAGCAAAAAACATGAGAAGAGTCCAGGAGCCTTGAAATGTTTACCCTGTCTGTGGAATAGCAGGTAGCCAATGTGGAAACTGGCAGCAAGAAATGAGGCTAAGGAGGAACACGGAGAACCACATGGGGAGAGTCTTGATTACCACAGAATAGAGCCAAGTTTATCCTGGAGACTAAAGCAAACCATCAAAAGTTTTCAAGCAAGTGACTAGCATGACTAGGTCTTACTTATTCTAGGAGCAGAGAGAAAGGGAGGGAGGGACAAGGTCAACAGCAGCAAAAACAGCATGAGAAAGAAGACCAGTCGGAATTCATGCCAGGAGATGAGAAGAATGCACGTTAGATCAATGATGGGGAAAGGAGACAAGTCTGCAACACATAGTAGATGACTTGCAAAGCATCAAAGAATATAGTGCCTGTATAAAGCTTGCCTGTGGTCAAAAGGGCAGCTCTTCTTGCCCTGTGCTAATGTTAATGCTACTGTCTACCTGGGGGCACACTTATTACGAGCCAATGAAATAATAAAGTTGTTAAGAATCACTTCCAGATTCTCCATTTTCAACACAAGTCTTTTCCAGGCTTTCCCCATATTTCTCTGAAGCCAGTAGGAGCAAGTGCTTGTCCGGGTGTCCCATCAGAGAACTTCCTTTCCAAGGAAGCCCTCCTTTTTCTCATGCCCTACTATGGTTGATAAAGAAGAAGTGCACATGGCCAGGGCCTGGACGGGCTAGGTTGCTTCTTCCTGCTTTCATCTCTTCCAAAGGCCGTTGCAAGCTGTTCTGTGGGTCCTATCTTGTTTACATGACAGCTACTTAAGACGCCTGTCATGTTTTCAATTTCCCTTGGAGAGAAAAAAAAAAAGCTACTCTCCCCAAGATTCACAAGAACACAGGACAGTTTAATTAGTACTCTTGAGAAGCAAACACTGAAGTGTTCTAAGCACAGAGGGAAGAACAAAGCTAGCAGAAGAATTGGTGCAGGCTAAGAAAGATGTAAAGATAAAGCCAAAGTAGAGAAATGAAGATGGCTGGAAAAAATGAAAATATTTCCATCACTGTAACAGAAATGCGCAGATGGAAACGGCGAGATACTTTATGAACTTACATAAATCCTGTGCCCAGGATTCTGCTAGGGATTCACTCCTATGACAGTTCTGGTTGCTTCTCAATGATGCGCTAGGTATAATATGTTCATATTTGGATAATATAACTTGACAGTATTCATTATAAAGTCACTTTTCCAAGACATTGTCCTGTGGGCAAATGTCATCTTTGGGCCAGATGCTACAACTTGGATAAAGGTTCTAAACCATTTTTTAACAACCTATATAACGTGACTACCAATTAAGTCGAATTATTTAGAAACATTTGAAAGGCTGATTCTAATATTAAGCGGTGGTAAGCAAATATGCTTGATTTGCACTGAGGTTACTGTCACTCTTCCATTCAATTAACATGTATCTACTGAATGTCCTCACATGTAGAACAAAATGGCAAGAGCTGCTCTGTATGCGTTTGTTGGGAGTAACAAGAGAACTTTACAAAGTATTTTGTTCTATGCCTATTAAACAATGCACATTTACACACATATGGGCTAATCGAAATGGATGAGTGGGTTATTCTTAACAAGACATAAAATTGGTTGGAAGGGTAGATTTAGGAGATAGACTGGGGAATGGGGAAATCTGGAGGGAGGGAATGGGGGATGAACATATCCAAGATACATTGTACAAACATGAATTTTTTTAAAAAAAATGAAAATAAGATTATTTATAAAAATAGTAATGTTCTCAAAAAAAATCTCAGAGCTTTGAGTAATATCACCCTACCTAAGATGTCACTGTGCCCACATCAAGCAATATCAGCCTCTGATATTTCCTTCAGCACTCTTCACCCAACCTCACATATGGCACAAGTGGAAACGGTTCCCCATTATATCTTGTCCAAAAATGCATTTCTTCTCCCAAAAATGCCTTTCTTCAAACCCCACCAGTTGGCTCCCTTCTTTTCTTTCCCATCTCCAGCATCCTGTTGTCTGATTTTTCCCAATAGTGAGTTGAGCAAACATGTTCTAATGTTTACAGAAACCTTATACTTACTCTATTTCATTTTATGTTCAATGTCCAGTAAGAGGTCAGAGAGGAGGAAGAGGAGACAGAATCTACCAAGGCCACAAAGAGAGTGTGGGAACTAGGATTCCGAGTCTAACTCTTCCAATTGCAAGCCTAACACTCTTCATCTTCAGGGAACTTGCTGGAAGATTCTCCAGGAAGACCAGAAGGAATGGTAGACATTTCTCAATGCCTTGTTTCTTCTGACCAGGGGCTGAACCCCAAGTAAATCGGGTAGCCTTGGGTCTTATTGTAAAGTGAGCACATCCTGGAGTACAGATTACATCACGGGCATCAGAGAATCCCAGAACGGCAGCTCATGGGAGGAAAGCTCAGTTGCCAGGAAACCAGCATCACTTGACACAATTTCTTCTTCCCAGAAGAAGCTTTATCAGGGCTGACTATGATTCTCTCTGTCCTTTTCACAGAGAGGCAGTTCCTGAAAGGAAAATTAAATCCTGGGAAGAACAGTCAATGTTATCTCCACAGAGTTATCCAAACACATTGGCTGAACTCATCTGTCTTCTTCTTCGTTATCAAGTTCTGCTCACTTTCAATGAAATGGAGTCATTTTTATTTCTTGTTAATATCTCCATGGATCAAGAAATATGTACAACATTTTGGATTCATGCACACATAAATCTAATGACAAGAGTCTTTCTGGCCTAAATTCTTGGCAGGCTAGAGAAGGGGTTCAGCAGTTAAGAGCCCTGACTGCTCTTTGGTAGGACCTGTGTGTCCCAGCACCTACATGGTGGCTAACAACCACCTGTAACTCCAGTTCCAGAGGAGCTAATGCCTTCTTCCGGCCTCTGAGGGCACTAAGCATACTTTGTTGCACAGACATATGTGCAGGGAAAACACCCATATCAAATAAATAAAAATAATTTAAAAATGTTTTAAATAAATGTTTTTTATATATTAAAGACAATAGATTCTTTAAGTGGGGAAATAAATGTGAATACGCCCAGCGCTATGAGACGCACATTTGGGCATTCAGCAAATGTTCTCCAACCCTGAATCTGTCCAGTTTTCTTCCTGGGTATCTCAACATTTTTTTTTACAACAGGAAGCTTCACAAATTATTCTCTTAAACCAAACTTGATACTAAATATACCCAGAATGCACTGCTCTCTCAAAGCTCCATTCCCTGCCTAAGGATATCAGACATATCAACCTACTATTAGATGGAATAAAAATAACCAAACATTGAAGAAATGAAACTGCATATATCTCATTGGGAAGGCTAAGACAAAGCCAACCTGAGGACTACCAGGCAGTGTGACTGCTTAGCCTTTCCTCTGGGATGGGTTCTCTCCAAGTACTGCAAGAAACAAATGAGCGACTGTACATATTTCACCCGTAGAAATGGGGACCAGCTTGCTGTCTCTAAGAGAAAGACCAGCTGGACTAATGTGTCCTCATTTGCATTTCTCTGACCCTAGCTGTCCCCACTGAGCAAATACAACAGAGTTAGATGAAGTCCTGGTTTTTTCCACACCCAAGATATCTTTATTTGCACCCCTGGAAATGCTGACGTCATATGCTTTACAAATCTTCTCCCCCACAACAAGTTCCATTTAAATGTAGTTGACAAGACTGCTGCATCTCTAATAATGGTAGGCTCAGGCCTGTCAGCAGTGTCCATTGCTATAGTTACCTGTAAGGAATGACAAGAACTGTAGCTGGCAAAATTAAAGTGTCACAGACACAGAATGACTGCGTATTACTTAGTAAATGATCCTACCTGCCACAGCAGCTGATTCTTAGCAAGGGATGTGATACTCCTTCAGGCCAAGCCAATAGAGAAATGGCCAAGGAGCTAAGGGTCTCTCTGTGTCCCCTTTCCTGGATCCTAATGGACTTGGGGAAAGAAAAGGTGCCATGATAACTCTAAAAAGCAAGTTTTCAAGGTTTGGGAACACAATATCATAATAATTGACCCACTGGATACTTTAGACACCACAGCATCTGCTGTGGCCACCAGAAAACAAATGGCATGGCTAACAAGTGAGAGCTCATATATCTGTAATAGCAACCAGCTATATTGCCCCTTTCCCTTACAGGGCCAATATCTATGGAGGGAATAAATCTAAGCATTAGGTTTTACTATTAAAGTATAGTTTTACTGCCCTAAAGGAATTGGCTCATCAACCTGCTAAAGCTGTTTATGTCCAATACACTGGTGTGTCCAAATTTAAAGATTCTTGACTGCATTGACAGAGCCTGTGTCCTCATCTATCAAAGAAGGAATCATATGAATAAGATTAGCCCAGCTTGCTTAGTCAGCCATTTGCAGCTTGTTGGAAGTTCTTGAAAAGGAATGGAGAACAATAGTTAGTTCTCATACCAAAAAAAATGATGATAACATTATGTATTAGTCAGCAGTAAGAGATATTAGGTGTTTTAGATTTGATAGTATTTCTTCATTTATTTATTTTTAACAATTTATTTACTTTCTATATATGAGTACACTGTAGCTGTTTTCAGATACACCAGATGAGGGCATCAGATCCCATTACAGATGGTTGTGAACCACTGTGTGTTTGCTGGGAATTGAACTCAGGAACTCAGGGAGAGCAGCCAGCGCTCTTAACTGAGCCATCTCTCCAGTCCCTACTTATTTATTTCTATTCTTCTCTCCTATATTACATCCCAATCACAGTTTCCCGTCCCTCCTCTCCTCCCAGTCCCTTCCCTCATCTTCCCTTTCCCCTATATCCACTCCTCCTCCTCTCTCTTCAGAAACGGGCAGACATCCTAGAGATATCAACCAAACATGGCATATCAAGTTACAATAAGACCAGGCACATTCCCTCATAGTAAGACTGGACTAGGCAACTCAGTAGGAGGGAAGGTGTCTCAAAGCAGGCAAAAAAGTCAGAGACGGCCCTGGTCCCCACTGGTAGGAGCCCCCCACGAACACCAAGCTATACAACCATAACATATACGCAAAGGACCTAGGTTAGACCTATACACAACCCACTCTCCTGATGCCCCCCTTGCTGTATCACGAACTGAACAGCAAGGAGAGTCTGTGACTAGCCTTGGTTACACCTACCTAAAAAGACAAAAGGAAGCTATAAGCAAACCATCACAAAAAGTATAAAATGGATGTCTCGGCGTTTCTGTTTTCTCCACAGACTTTTCTTGCATTTCTCTCTCACTATACAAAAGTATGTGGGAAGAGGGAGCGACTGGAAAAAGTTAAATGGTTAAATTTTGGATTTCCAAAAGAAAGACTTGCTTTCTCTTTTCGTGAGCCTTTCTTTCCTCTCCCAACATTGTCACCGTCATTAGTGCCTAGGTGCCCTTTATTATTTCTCTCCCTTCCTCCTCAGCCCCATGGGTGTGCTTAAATTCACTACCAAATTTCACTTTACATAAATCAATCGAGACAATAATTTCATGTTTTGTCTTCAGAATGTACAACATAGCCACATGCATATATGCTCGATAAATAATTAAATAAATAAATAGATAGATAGATAAATAAATAAATAAATGTTGGTTAATTTTCACTTTTAGTAATTAAAAGTACAAGAGCTAAAGGCTTCAAAGCAATGGGAGCAGGACTTTTTAATTTCAGGTTCTTCTATTAGTCTTCAACTGGAACAAATAATTAATCCTAGGACCCCAGTTTTTTCTGATCAAAATAAATAATAAGAGATCCTTACTGCAGTAAATATGAAGTAAAAATTCTTCCCCTCCCCCTTGCTCTCATGAATGTAAGCGGAATGGAAAGAACCCATGAAGCACTTTTCTGAAGATGCTGGAAAATAGAAAAGAGAGAGAGATTTCAAAGTGTCATCAGAGTGGCGATAAGTACCACCTTTCCCCTCAAGTTTCTCCAAGGCTGAACTCGCGCAGTCTAAAGCCTGTCCCTGCACACCCAGGACATTCACAAGCACTCTGGGCACCACGCAGCTCCTAGCACTCTGTAGGAAGGGGGCAGCTCTCTCTGACCAGAGGAAGTAGCCCCCAGAGTAAAGGAAGAGTGTGACCCAATTGCTCCTCTTCACTCTGTTCTTAACCATTTGGCAACTGACAACCATGCAATATAGTGCCATGAGTAAAAGGGGAGACAAGCTCCAGCTCTTGAGTGTGCTGTCCAAGAGAAGAAAGGGTCCTCGGTAGCAGAAATCATGGATAGTAGAAGTTCAAGGAAGCCTTATTTTAAAGTCATGGAAGAGGCTAGAGATACAGCACATAGGAGACTGTCTGCCTAGCAAGAGTGTGGCTCTAGGTTGGATCCTCAGAATACACAGCAAAAAAGAAAGTGTAGGGGGGAGGGAAAAAAAAAAAAGAAAGTGTATAAAACAAAAAGTCTCCAAACAGTGATACAAGGTGCTGGCAGGTCTGATCTAAGCACAGTGACAAATAGAAAATAATAAATAAATAAATAAATAAATAAATAAATAAATAAATAAATAAATAAATAAATAAATAAAATTACCCAGGAGAGACCCAAAGTGTTCCAAGAGAAGGTTGTAAAAGTCCTCCAGTATGGGGGCTGGAGAGATGGCTCAGCAGTTAAGAGCAATGACTGCTCTTCCAAAGGTCCTGAATTCAAATCCCAGCAACCACATGATGGCTCACAACCATCCATAATGAGATCTGATGCCCTCTTCTGGGGTGTCTGAAGACAGCTACAGTGAGCTGGGCTACAGTGAGCAGGGCTGGGGAGAGCGGGGTGGGGAGAGCGGGGCTGGGGCAAGCGGCCTGGAGAAAGAAGAAAAAGTGCCTGAAGACAGCTACAGTGTACTTACATATAATAAGTAAATAAATCTTTAAAAAAAAAAAAGTCCTCCGGTAATACAGATACATAACAGCTCAACATCTCAAATGAGAGCAAAGAAAGTAAAAGTTATCAGTCTAAATGACACAGATACTGGATCATTTATCGAAGACTTTATAGAGGTTTTAAAAATGTGCTTTAAAAAGTGAGACAACTGCTCTTGTAGCAAGTGGAAAAACAGAGAGTCTTATAGATAAATAAAAGATATAGATAAAGATATAGAGCAGAAACAAGAAGAAAGCAAAAAGATAGAATTATTGGATTAAACTATTCACTCAATGAGTTTAACACCAAAATGAAGAAGTCAGTGGATGGTTTCAGTGATTTGGAAATACTTTAACATAAATTATCCATTATCAACAGAGAGAAATAATATTTTTAAGGAACAAAGCTGCTAGACATCATGACATACTCCAATAATTCGGCCACTGGAAAGGTAGAGGTAAGAAAATTGCAAGTTTAGGGATAACCTTGTCTACATAAGTGAAACCCCATCTCAAAAGCAAGCAAAGCCTTGGGAGCTATGAGACAATAACAAAAGATCAAACCTTCATATCATAGGAATCCCAGAAGATAGAGTGTAGTTCAGAAATAACCCTTTTTGAGAAAATAATACCTTAAGTTTTCCCAAATTTGGCAAAAGTCATACATTGTCTAAGTGAGATGATTCAATCCAAAGAAGAGATACCCAAAATAAATTGTAAATAAATTGTGTAAAGAAACGTCTATTCTTCCCAGATAAAGCAATGACAGATCAAAAAAAAAATTATTCATCCAAGTACAGTTTAGTGAGCCTATGAGCTTATTGGGATCATCTACAAGCATAAGGGTGAGGGCTACTTATAAGGTGGTGGTGACTCGTAGGCAGCTACATCACTGAAAAGTCCCCCAGCATGCATGGTTACTCACAAAAGATGTACCACTGGAGTCCCACCTCTTATATATTCGAGCACATCCCAAGACCATGTATATACAACTGAAGCACAAGAGGGAGTGCTGGCTGCAATATCTAGAGAGGTTCTAGTGCTCATCCCATCTCTGTCATGGAATATTCTCTGCTGCAGCAGCACCCCTGCCACAGACCTAGCTCTCAGGACATTGACCCCACTTGCTTTATTGTCTTGACTGAGGGCTAAGATCTTCTGTGGTCTATCCCAGCCACTCTGCTTCATGATGGCTAATGGCCATGTTAATCCTGGAGGAAATAGCTCTATTACAATAGAAATCTATGTTCACACAAAATGCATTCAGTCTCATGAACATTTTCTACAGCAAAGAAAATCTGAACAGCCAAAGCTCAAGAGAATCGATACATTAAAAACTGAAGACAGAAGAATTCAAATGATTGCAGATTCCACAACAGAATCCAGGGGCAATGAAACAACTTTTTTTTTTATTTAGAGAATACTTTATTAGTTTTTGTAATCAAACCCATGTAGATAAGACCTTACATATTTAATACAGTGTGCTACCCCTGTACAAATGGAAAAAAAATTAAGTTCAACATCTCTAGACCAATATTGCTGTTAATTTTTGTACAATGCCAACTCAACACAGTAAACCAGGATACTTTTTTCCAAAGTTAAAAATATGGAACGCTTCACAAAGTTGCGTGTCATCCTTATGCAGGAACCATGCTAATCTTCTCTGTATCATTCCAATTTTAGTATATGTGCTGCCGAAGCAAGCACGAAACAACATTTTTAAATGCTGAAAAGAGGGGCTGGAGAGATGGCTCAGCGGTTAAGAGCGCCGACTGCTCTTCCGAAGGTCATGAGTTCAAATCCCAGCAACCGCATGGTGGCTCACAACCATCCGTAATGAGATCTGATGCCCTCTTCTGGGGTGTCTGAAGACAGCTACAGTGTACTTACATATAATAAATAAATTAATTAATTAATTAATTAAAAAAAAAAAAAAAAGAAAGAGAGAAAGAACTGGTCAGCACAGACGTACACTTCATCAAAGTCCTTTGGAAATAATCTGGAAGGTACTAATAGATGGCGTGCCAGGTAGACCTGGCCAAAAGGATTCTTGGGTTTTTTTCTTTTTTTATTTAATTTTGTTTTTACTTATTCACTTTACATCCCACTCAGTGCCCCCTTCCCCAGTCACCCCCCTCCTACAATCCTTCCCGCATCCCCTACTCCCCTTCTCCTTTGAGTGGGTGCCTCCCTGGTATCCCCCACCCAGGCACTTCAAGTCTCTCCCAGGCTATCCAAAACTTACAAAGAACTCAAGAATTTAAACACCAACAACCCAAATAACCCAATTTAAAACTGAAGTCCAGAGCTAAACAGAGAATTCTCAACAGAGGAATCTTCATGGTAAGAAGCACTTAAGGAATGTTCAAAGTCCTTAGTCATCAGGGAAATGCTAATCAAAATGGCCCTGAGATCCCATTTTACTCCCATCAGAATGGCTAAGATCAAGAACTCAAGAGATAGCACATGCAGGAGAGGATGTGGAGCAAGGGGAACACTCCTTCGTTGCTAGTAGGAGTGCAAACTTGTACAACCACTTTGGAAATCAATTTGACGGTTTCTCAGAAAACTTGGAATAGCTCTACCTCAAGACCCAGCTATACCTAAAAGATGCTTCACCATACCACAAAGACACTCGCTCGACTATGTTCATAGCAGCTTTATTCATAGTAGCCAGAAACTGGAAACCAAAAGGATTCTTAAAGAACAGAACTTCAAATGAGAAGGAAGTGTCCCCAGAGACCTTCAGGAAGAAAGAAAGCAACGGGATTGGGAAGCAGTCCAGAAAATGGTTGATCAGTTCCTTAAAATGTGTGTGAAAGTTGAAATGCAATGAAAGTTGTAGTTTGGACGTAGACTGTCCCCACAGCCTCACATGTTTAAACGCTTGATCCCAAGTGGTGTCATTGTTTGGGAAGATTATGAAGCTGTCCTGGAGGAAGTATGTCAGGGGAAGGGCTTTGGGGTTTTATGACTGGCCCCACTTCCTGTTCCTGCTCTGTTTCCTGACTGCCAGGCTGTTCCACAGTCCTGCCTACATGCCGTCCCAGCCGTGATAGACTGTATCTCTCTAGAACTGTGAACTAAAATAAACCCTTTTTCCCTTAAGTTGATTTTTGTCAGGCTATTTTATTACAGAAGTTTTTTTAAAAAGAAACTAATGCATAAGTATACAATGTGAGTTTTGGGGATTTAGGGTTGGGATTGGTTTTGGAGGCATGGTTTTGCTAAGAAGCCAAGGATGGTCTTAAACTCACTATCCTCCTGTGTTTTGTAAATCTCTAGAGGGAAAGATTGACTAGAGTTGGGGACTCCGGTGATACATATTCTGTGATTCCCTGTTCTGGAATTATAGGTGTGTACCAGCTACAATACATATTTAAACATGGGATTATAATACATATGGCAAGACCATACAGAGAGAAGAGTAAAAAGACACACATTATGGCAGGCTTCTACATTTCCCAGAAAATGAAAATTTTCAAATTCTAAGTGAATTGTGAACAAAGAAGTCATCAGCTAGATCACTTCAACAGCAATAAATATTTAAATATGAGAAAAATTATGTGCAACAAGGTATCAACTGCAGAGCTTAACACATCTGAGAAGAAACAAGTCTACTACTGAGACACACCATTATCCCTGGAGGAAATTTTGAAAGTTGAGGATAGACAAACTTTCTTGAACAAAACAAAAAGTCACTAACCTATATGTGAATGTTATAAATTGTATTTCCTTCCAGTTTTTAATTTATGTTCTTTGAGAGACATCATTGTTCAATCTGTTTCTTTGGGTAAATCATTTTCAGTGCATATATCATGAAAAAAACTCATACATAGAAAAATAATGCTTTTAAAAATAGACTAGTTAGGCTGGAGAGATGCCTCAGTGGTTAAGAGCACTAGTTGCTCTTCCAGAACACCCAGGTTCAATTCTCAGCACCCACATGGCAGCTCACAACTGTCAATGACTCCAGCACCAGGGCATCTGAAACCCTCCAGAGACATACAAACAAAACACCAATCCACACAAAATAAAAATAAATATTTTTTAAATAGAGTAATTAATTATAACAAAATAATCTGATTTTCTAAATGACCACAAGATTTGAATGGATGCCTTGCAAAAGAACTTATATAGGAGCTGGGAGATAGCACAATCAGTGAAGTGCTTGCTATACAAACATGAGGACCTGCATTTTACCCCCAAGAACTTACATTAAAAACCCGAGTTATACCAGGCAGGGAAGAACACACTTTAATCCCAAGGTTCTGGAGGCAGGAGCAGGTGGATCCCTGTGAATCAAGGTCTATGTGGTCTACATACCAAGTTCAGAACAAACAAAACTGCATAGTAATAGCCTGTCTAAAAAAACTAAAAATAAATAAATAAAAATGGTGATATGCATTTAATATCACAGTTCTGGGAAAATGGAGCCAGAAAGGTCCCTGGAGCTCACTGGCTAGCCAGACTAAACTACTTGGGAAACTCTAGGCCAGTGAGAAACTCTGTCTCAAAAAAGAAAGCAAAGGCAAGTATACAAGTACACACATACACACACACACACACACACACACACACACACATACACACATATACACACACACACCTACAGACAAATACAAAGAAGTTACATAGATTACCAGTAGGGGAAAAATAGTCTAGCAACACCTGAGATAAAGAATATATAAATTAAGATCATAAGATCTGTAACGCAGCTAGAATTAGAAGGGTCAGTAGCAAACATCTCCCACATTGCTGGTAGAAAGATAAACCACAATCCCCAACTATGATGAAACCATTACCTAGAAAATTTTTTCAACATTTTCAATTGAACAAATACCTACCCAGGATTCTAGCCCTAAGAAGAAAACTTTGAATTTGAAGTTTTAAAACAAGAGCCAAGAAAAAAGGAGAGTAACAATCTAAAAAGGACAGAAATGTTCATAGCAACTTCACTTGGGACAACCCAGTCTATCGGTGAGAGAATGTGCACATTAATTATAAGATAATCACCTACTACCCAGCCATTAAAAAAGGATGAGGAACAGATACAGAATATCCTCAGTAAATCTCAGAAACATTGTGGAGTGGGGAGACACAAATTGAATAATCCCACTTGTTTTAGCCACTGTTCTATTGCTGTGAAGAGACACAGTGAACAAGGTAAGTCTTATAAAAGAAAGCATTTATTGGGGCTTACCTACAGTAGGCCATTATAATCATGGTGGGAGCATGGCAGCACTCAGGCAGACATGGTGCTGAAGAAGTAGCTGAGAGTTCTACATTCTGATCCATAGGCAGAAAGGGAGCAACTGAGCCTGGTGTAGGCTTTTGAAACCTTAGAGCCCACCCCCAGTGACACACTTCCTCCAACATAGTCACACCTCCTAATCCTTCTAATCCTTTCACATAGTCCCACTCCCCCCTGATGACTAAGCACTCAGATATATTAGCCTGTAGGAGTCATTTTTATTCAAACCACCATACCATTTATATCAATTAATAGTGCTGGAAAACCTAAGCTATGGTATCAAAAAAAAGATCAATAGCTTCATGAAGTTGAACTCCAGCAAACTGTGGCATGCAGAGCAACCTGAGGGAATTTGGTGGGATGATGAGATGTACTGTATTATAATTTGTGTGGTGGTTACATGAGCGAATGTGTGCCAGAATCTACTTAACTCTACAGCTAGGATGAAAACATTTTATTTTCTCAAAAATACACTTTAGTAAAGCTGATTTAAAACTCTATAAGAGAGCCATTTTTGCCCTTTCCTCTCTAGTTTTTGATGTACTATTAAAATAGGGGGCTGTTATAGGGAAGATTTGGCTTCACTTTCTCAGTGACATAAGGAATTTTTAGTTGATTTGTCAGCTGCCTCAGAAATCACAGAGGATGGGAATCTGCTCCTCTGTTCTCTTGCATCTCTGTTCTTCTCTTTGTGGTCAACAGCGGCTATGTCCAAGTGGCAGAGGAGTAGATCTTTGGCTAGTTCACTTCCTGTTCTAAGACCCAAAATTCAAGAATTTTGTCTCTGAACTCCAACTGTCGATAAACACTGATGCAGCTGAGGTTATAGGCTCTCCCATGTGCCATTATTGTGCTCAGGACAATGGGGACTTGTGTGAACCAAATCAGTAGGGCAGGGCACTGTGACAATAGTCCCATCAGAATCGTAAGCCTAGAGTTGGGGAGATTAACATCCCAGCCAAGGTGTGCATGCTTGCCATCCTAAACCCAAAGAATCCATCACATCTTCCAAGATAACTGACACTCACAGTGTTCTGAAATAAAAATTAAAAACAAAATGGATGAGGCTGGAGAGGTGGCTCAGAAGTTAAGAATGTTGGCTGCTCTTCCAGCAGACAAGAGTTCAATCTCCAGCTCACATGGTAGAGCACAACCATCTGTAACTCTAGTCCCAGGGGATCCGGCACCTTCTTCTGGCCTCTGTGGGCACCAGGCATGCACATGGTGCACAAGTATATGTGTAGAAAGAAACATCCATATATAAATAATTATGATTAAATTTGTTTATTTGATTGTTTGTTTTAAAAGATGGAAGTCTCAAGTTACTTACAAAAACCAGGCCCTACAAATGTATAGGAGAAAACATTTGAGACCACAATCCTTTTTTCCCCAAGATCTTAATGGTATTTTTGCTTTTGATACAGAAACATAAAGATAACATGGGGGGGTGTTATATTTTCCTTTCTAACCACTGTAATCCTTTGGGGAGAAGAATACAAAAATACACATATGCAAAACATCTTCATAAGCATTAGTATATTCAAGTGACTATGCTCTCAGTATTTAGTGAGTCTAACATTTTTATTTCTGTGAATATTTCTCAGCAGCCTAATATAGTGGCAGTTTCTAGCCTGCTTTCCCCAGTGCCTCCGTGTCAGAGAATATACAGAAGAGGAAATCAAAAGCCCTGTTTCATCAGCTGACAGCAGAGAAGATAGCAGAGGGAACACAATCTAAGGCTGGCAACCAGCCTTCTTTCTCCCAGAGGAAAATTACGAGAACTCACTGCTGAGTGACTAAGGACTGCCTGGTATTCTCATCTCATAGGAGGCTGAGCAGACGCAGCTCTGTAAACATGATAGAGGGAAGCCAGGATTTCACCCTGAAGCACAGCAGGCTGCTTCTGACCAGGTGGTCTTACCGCCTCACCCCACGGACTTCAGACAGACTTCTGGAATGTTCCTGGGTAAAAGGCTGGCAAAAGCTTCTTGGCACAGCCACCGACAGGATCCACAGAATAGCCTTGATGATGAAGGGAGACACCAGCTTCTTAGTGCTGTGGTTGTAAAATCAGAAGCTCTCAGTAGCCTGTTCACTTACATAGGTGTCTGGAAGAGATGAATCAGCATTGGAGCTCATCCTTGACTGTAGCTTCCTTGCACCTGTTCTGGGACAGCTGTGTTCTCAAAACCTACACAGTAGCAAAACAGAAAATGAAGGGAAATCAGAAACCAAATGTAATGTGATGCAAGGCACTCAGGAGAGCAGGCCCTGCACCTCATCTGAGCAGCACAGGAGAGCTGGCCCTGGTAGCAAAGGCACCTGTGAGCCAGGCCCAAGGATATGAGAACAAGAGAGCAGGCCCAGCCTGTCACAGGCCGCAAAACTTGGGAGAGTGGACCCTGCAGCTTGACTGGGTAGTATAGTAGAGCTGGCTCTGGAGGCATGGGTAGTGAACCAGCCTCAAGGGCATGAGAGCAGGAGAGCTGCATTGGATGGCCTAGCCAGAGCAATGGTAGAGAGCTTGCCCTGGTGGTAAGGCTGACCAGCTCAGCTACCACCCAGATCTAGATCCAGGGCTCTGAATCAGCCCACCCCAAAATCTATATCATCTGTGAACAGTTGGGACACATGAAACGACGAGTCCTACTGTTCCAAAGCTACAGGATCTCCACAACACAGGACAACAGGTTACCTGGGAGGAGTCCCAGTGAGGATCCAATATTGATGGTGTCACAGAAGTCAGAGATCTTGAACCAGACCAATGACTATAGCAATGAACATTTGCAGGTGAAGATCTGTGGTCACAGGGATACACTGTGGAGCACACGGTGACACACTATAGCTTTCACAATGAGATGTTTTCTATGCTTTTGTTGTTGTTGCTGCTGTTGCCATTGCTGTTGTTGCTATTGGCATTTGTATTTTATTGGGGGGGGTTACAAGGGAGCAAAGTGGATGGAGAGATGAGGGGGACTGGGATGCATGATGTGAAACTTATAAAGAATCAATTAAAAAGGGGAAGCTGGGATACTCAAAACAGCCAATGGATGAGTGAGACATTGCCTAGTTTTCCTCCCGGGTCACTGTGATCATGAAAAAAGCTCATAAGTATATGCCACTGTGTGTGTGTGTGTGTGTGTGTGTGTGTGTGTGTGTGTGTGTGTGTGTGTGTCTGTGTCTGTGTGTGTGTGTCTCTGTGTGTGTGTGTGTGTGTGTCTGTGTCTGTGTATGTGTGTGTATGTTGGTATGTGTGTATCTGATTATCTGCTATTGCTATCTGTCCATGTATATGTCTGCATATGTGTATATGTGTTGGTGTGTATGTACTGGAGTGTGTGTTGTCTTTATGTGTGTGCCTGTTGGAGTGTGTGTGTGTGTGTGTGTGTGTGTGTGTGTGTGTGTGCGCGCGTGTTGGTGTGTGTCTGTGGCTGTGTTGGTGTGTATAAGTTTTGGTGTGTGTTGTGCTTGTGTGTATCCGTATATTTGTCTATGTGTATGTGTTGAAGTGTGCATGTGTGTATTTGTGTGTGTGTGTGCATTCACTGAATCCTAGTTTCTGAAGCGCTGATGCCCAAGAAACTATGATTTCTTTTCTTCGACTTGTAGCTATCTAGTTGACAGAAGTAGAATGCTATCTTCTCAGAATGTCCCGCTACTCAGAGACTTCCAACCCTGTGATAAACTATACATTTGGCTATTTTAATGCTCAAACTGGATCGTCCCTTAGTAAGAAGGAACTCGAGCCATTTCTAAGAAAGGTAAATCAGGACAGTCCCACTAAGATCAACACTAGAGTGAAGTAGAGACCCTTGGCACCAGTGAGAGGGCAAGCATAAGACAGAGCCACTGCCTACCCACCGCCAAACACAGCTGAACTTGTCTTGTGCGCACCGCTCCCACTATCTCCCGGCAGGCCCTTGGGTTACCATTACTTCCCACCAACTCCTCTCGTCTTAGAAAGGCTTTACCCCCGCAAGCCACACTTTTTCCAATTAATTCTCTCATTCCTCTGACCAAACCTAGTTCAAACTACCTTGGGGACCAGTTCTCACATCCACCAAAGGGGAGGATGAGAGCTCTCCCTCATCTCTGATCCTTTGGGATGACCTGCCTGACAACAAGGCCATTGTTCTAAATATTCCAGAAGAGAAAAGATGTGTAACTCTAAGCCCTTAGCTCCTCCACAGACAGAATCTCCTTGGTAGTGAGGCAGCATCAGTTTTTAGAGCTGAATATCGAAGCACAGTTTCCTGGGGAGGTAAATGTTGATGATGATAACAGGCAGGCTCCGTCAGTTCCGGCCTCCACCATGATCTTTTCTGCTCTGGGCTAGAGCATGACCCAGTGTGCCTCAAGGGTGGGAGGACACAGCATTAACTCTTATCCCTGGGCTAAAGCTCATTTTAAAAGGTAAACAGCACTGTGGCCCATTTGGCCACACAAATAGACACTCCGTGGTGCCTCGAGGAAGCCAATACCGTCTCATATGGTTTCTCAGCTTTCAGTGAAAGATAATCTAGTGTTTGAATTGGGACCAATAGAAAGCTGATTGGGCCCTGGAGGACCCCTGGGCGGGAAGAGACGGTTTGGAAGTGCTGGAGGGAGAGAGAAAAAGGAAATAAGCAGAATTGGAGACAGTCTGAGCGGAGCGGGAACCCTGAGTTCCTTCTGAACTTTGTACATGGAGACCTTGCATGTTCTCTCTCTTGGAAGCAGTGATAGACAGAAGCTGCCTGGCCACGTGGCCAGAATGGAACCCCAGCTTGCTCTTGAAAACCCTTAGGGATTTCTCTCCCTGGTTCTGAGCCTGAAGGACTAGTATAGAGAGCGATGATACCTTGTATCTGTTTCCTTTTTCCTCAGTCATCCCTCTCTGCGCTCTAATCTTCTGATTTCCCCAAGCTCATCTCTCCTTTCCTGTTCTTAGCCTTCAGTCCATCCTCACCAAAGTGAAAAAGCACGCTCAGGAGGGGAAGAACAAGCGCACTTTCCTTGTCGAAGAAGCAAGCCAGTGTTTGTGCTTACAGATTGTCATAGGCGGTATGCGAGTGTTCTCACCTTCAGTAGTAACTCCTGAGCACCATGCCAGCCCGTGCAGATGGTATCTCTGCTCAACTTTGGGTGTTATAATAATTTGGGTGCCTCGAGGTTTTCAGACAGATTGGAGAAAGGTATTATGGGAATACAGTGAAAAAGCTTTTAATTCTTTATAAAGTCTTGACGGTGGTGCTGTTGATGTTGGCTCTTGAAGGATAAATAGTGGTGGTAGTGGTGGTGGTTGTGTTGTTGTTGTCGTTGTTGTTTTGGTTTTAGACAAAAATTAAAAATTAAAAAGACCTTAAGAATGAAGCAGAAGCCCCAAGATACAGGGCAAGTTCTATGCTAGCCTGGGCTACTTGGAAAACCCTGAATCACAAATAAAACAACAACAGCAACAAAGACTTCAAAAGAGTAAAGGAAAATCATCTTAAAATGTGAAGCGATAAGGACTGGAGATACAGCTCATTTGGTGGAGGGCTTGCCTAGCGTTCTGGAAGCCCTGGGTTCAATTCCTTGCACTACGTTAAGGAAATAAGTATGGGGGATATACATCTCTATAATGCAAGCATTTGAGGGGTGGAGGGAGAAGGGTCCAGAGTTCCAATCATACTTGGTTACACTGCAAATGCAAGGCCAACCTGAACTACAAAGACACTGACTCAAAAGAGTGGGGTGCGGAGGAGCTGGAGAGATGGCTCATCAGTTAAGGGTTCTTCCTGCTCTCCCAGAGTTCCTGAGTTTTGTCTCCAGTACCCACAATGGGCAGCTCACAACCACCTGTAACTCCAGATCCAGAGGCTAACACATCCTGTTCTGGTCTCCTCAGGCACAGACAGACATGTGGTATATACACACATAGATAAACACATACACATAAGGAACAATAAAAGGTTTTATAAAACCTAGAAGATGGACAGGCATAATAATAGTACACATCTTTAATCCCAGCACTTGGAAGGCAGAGTCAGGCAGATCTCTATGAATTCAAGGCCAGCCTGGTCTACAAAGCTAGTTCTAGGCCAGCCACAGTTACAAAGAGAAACCCTGGCTCTAAAAAAAAAAAAAAAAAAAAAAAAAAAATAGATGAAACAGAAAAAACAGTACCTCAAAAAAAAAAAAAAAAGAAAAAGAAAAGAAAAGAAAAAACAGTACCTCAGGAGCCCTGTGCTCTCTATATTTAGTGGTTTGGGCATTGCCATACAAAAACTAGGGACATGTAAGTGACTTAAGTTAAAAATGACCATGATCACATTTTCATAGTAAGAGGATAGCTCCGGGTACAGGGTCGGGATGAGCAGCTAGGGTAAGACCACAACAAGCAAAGAAACTAGAGAGGCTCCCGCCGTGCTAAGGCAGGAGCCTGGTGGGGTCAGAGCCATGTGCAGCATGGGTTTGGAGGAGGCGGCCTCGTGTTCTTACCACTCTGTTTCCAAAGCAACACTTCTGCCTCCCAGCACTGCCTCCTGGACTCAAACAAGGCAACAATGCCTGAGCACCAAGGCACGGGCCACGTGCCTTTCCTTGGCTTATTCTTGCATTGTAAATAAGTTCTAGCACAGAGTGATCGGTGGTGTGACACGACTGTATCCATGATGATGACGAGGACATAAACACCTACTTAGAACGTGAGAGTGGACTCTGAACTTCCATGGAGATTTGCTCTTTTTTGGATTTGCTCTCTTCTCCATGCCCCTCCCTTATGGTGATGGAATTAGAAGGTGGAGATTTGGGGAAGTGGGTAAATCCTGAGGGCTCAGCCTTCATGAATGGGATCAGTATACAAGAAGTAAGCTACTGGGAACCATGGACCTCTGGACACAACTGGATAGCTGCACTTATGGATTCATAGCAGTTGTGACATCATGAACCAGACCCCTGCAAGCTCAATCCAGACAAAATCTCAACATGGAAAGGCAGAGCTAGATAGAAGTCCCACCCCCAGCTAGGGAGCTATTGGCAACTGGTAGCTGTTCGTGGATTGAAGAGCCTGTTTTCTTTAAGAGTGTAGTACCTGGTAGATACCATGCTCCCATGGAAGAACACACACTCAGGAGTATGTTGGCAGTGCCAATACTTGACATTTTAAAAAAAGACATAAAATTGTGTTGGGTAGGGAAGTGACAAGGGGGGGAATCTGGGAGGAGTTTGAGGAGGAGTGATTATGATCAAAATACATTGTACAAAATTCTCAAGGACCAAATAAGAAAATGAGAAGAAGAAAAACAAAGCTTGAGAAAGGTAGGTGCCCTTCCACTTGCAGAAAATATATTAAAAGTACCATGTCTAACAGGCCTTAAGCAGGCAACAAATGCAATGACAGATAGAGCTGACTCCCTAGTCTTGAGAACAGCAAGCAGTACTTTTCTGTTATTTATAAATTTTCCTATATAAGGTATAATAAAATATGTATAATATATTATATATTGTATTATATAATAATATAAAAATTATAATAGCCCCAAACTAAGGTAAGGCTGAATACCAATTATTCCTTCACAAGACTTGAGGTTGTATTGTCAGAAATAAACCTTTCTCTATTAGTAACAAAAACCTCACGGAACATCGTTAAGGGTTGTCTGAATTATTTTCTCACCATTGTGATAAAATCTCCTGACAGTAGCAACCTAAGGATGTTGAATCAGGATTCGTTTTAGCTCACAGGTTCAGAGGGTTAGAGTCCATAGCCATAGGAAAGTCACAACATCAGGCAAGGAAGGCATGATATCATAAGCAGATGACTAGCAGGTCACATTGCACCCACACACAGGAAGCCTAGAGTGAACAGGAAGCAGGATGAAGTACTAACAATCAAGCCCACCCCCAGGAACCCACTTCCTCCATCGATGCTCTATCTCCCCAAAAGATTCTACAACCTTCCTAAACAGTGACAGGAGCTGGGGAACCAGGTGTTAAACCATGTAATCCTGTAGGGAACACTTTATAGTCAAGCCACAACAAGAAGGGAGGACTTGTTTGGGCTGACAGAGTCTTCAGCCCACCTCCCACTTTTGATTATAACATCAAAGCATCAAGAGTGTAGACAGAGAAAGTCCTCACATCATGGCTGACAGGGAGCAGACAGGAGCAGCCACAGTAAGAACCCAAGGCAAGATCTAGTCTCCAAGAACACCCTCATGACCCACTTCCTCTAACCAGGCCCCACTTCCATACTCAGCCACTTCCCAATCGTCTCTTCAACTCTAGACTCTATCAAGAGATTAATCTGTTCATTAGTTGGAGCCCTGATTATTTAATCTCTCTGGAGTGTGAGGTAGAAGGGGGCCACACAGCGTTTCTAAGCCTTTTGTTCTTTTCATTTAGAAAACAAGACGCTTTCTTTTTTTTTTTTTTTTTTTTTCTTTTCTAAACTTTATTAGTTCGTTGGGAATTTTGTACATAACATTTTGATTGTATTTAGCCTTTTCCCCATCTCCTCCCAGATACTCCCTCCTCACTTCCCTCACAGACACACACCATCAAAATGTCATTGTTAGGGCTGGAAAGGCGGCTCAGTAGGTAAAGTGCTTGGTTCACAGATGTGAGGACTCGGCTCAGATCTAGAGTTAGGTATGACGACATGAGTCTGTAATACCAGTGCTGGAGGTGACGACAACCAGATACCTGACAGTTACTATCCAGTCAGTTTAGCGGAAGAGTAAATTCTAGGTTTAGTGAGAGATCCTGTCTCAAAAAATAAGATGGATAGCACTTAAGGAAGATACCTAGTGTTGACCTCTGGTCTTCATACGCCCATGCACAGCATTACCAAAGATAGGCAGGCAGGCGGGCGGGCGGGTGGGAGGGCGGGCAAGCGGGTAGGATTATTGACTGAGGCTGCCCTTGGTCACAAATGGGATGCATTTGGACAAAGCTTTACATCCAAGTCAAGTGACATCGTCATTTCTTAGACACATATTTGACCTGAATTTACTTATGATTACCTATGCTTCCAATGGGCACATTTGACTCCCTGACTCCCTTTTTAGAGTCTTTACACCCTTACAGGTTCGACTTTTTATTGGACATGTTAACAAAAGCAGTTTAGTCAAAAAAAACCAAAGCCCACGTCACCATCCATCTCCTCAAGATTCTTTCTTCTTTTTGTCCACTTTCTTCTCCTCAGCTGGGGCAGGACCGCCAGCAAGCACGGCTCCAGCTGCCGAGCAGGCCCACGAGCCCCTCCATTGTAGATGAGGCTCTCGATGTTGACATTAGCCAGGGCCTTTGCAAACCAGCCAGGCCAGAAAGGTTCAACATTGACACCAGCTGCTTTAATGAGGGCATTGATCTTCTCTGTGACTGTCACCTCATCATCGGTCAGGATGAAGGCGGAGTAGATGCAGGCGAGCTCAGAGACAGACGTCATGTTGTGGACTGCCCACATGGTGCTAGAGGCAGGATGAAATGAGGGCCTCACCCCAACTAGCCCTCGGAAGAACCAAGCACCTTGGCAGCAGCTGAGGAAAGGCTCTTTTTTTTTTTTTAAATTAAAAGCAAGAATCAAAACCACTGGGTTTCTGTGGTTTTCAGGAGCTTCAACAAAAATCTCTTACTGCATTTCTGGTCAAGGGCCATGCAGAAGTATGTCTGAAACCTTTTACAAGCCTTCACAGCTGAGCTCCTGGGGTCCTTTCTCACAAGATTCACCAGGGAGACGCTCTCCCCCAGATCATTTTGTCTTTAAAGCCCTGACTACTCAAAATGCCGTCCCCAGACCAGAAACAGCAGTCACCTGAGAACTCGTAATAAATGTGGGAGCAGGAGCTGACAAGTGGCGTGGGAGGAAAAGCACTTGCCACGAAGCCCGATGACCTGAGTTTGATCCCCAGAATCAGTGTGCTGGAGGGAGAGAAACAACTCCCTCGGGTTGTCCGTTGACCTCCACATGTTTCATTACACTTGGATACTCACACATATAAACACAAGCATACAAGAATAAATGACTAAATAATGTAAAAAAATAAACTTAAAAAATAAATGTAGGTCCAGGAACAGTAGCATTCTGCATGCTCTCAGAACCCAGAGGATAAAGCAGAGGATCAGGAGTTTGAGAGAAAAAGAAAAAAGAAAGAGAGACAGATGGACAGATAGGGTGAAAGATCAAGAGAGAGGAAGAAAGAATACATCAGCCCTACCCCAAGCATACCTGATAATATTTTGTTCTTTTCTAGGCTTTCCAAGTTATCCCTGTGTTTATTAGCACGTGAGACGTCTTGAATATACTATAAAATAATCTCTCCAACCATCCACGAGTCCGGGGGGGGGGGGGGGCGTGGAGGCACAAGTGTTCACAGTTCTGTATCACTGCAGAGGAAGAAATGACAGCACTGAGCCAGACCATTCTTTCCCAGAGGAGGCATGGGTTCAGGCGCAGGGTGAGGGCAGGCCTCTCTCAGACACGCGGAAGCTTGCACCCTCAAAAGACTTTATAGATGCAATCAAGTCTACTCCTCCATCTGCTTTGAAGGCTTAGCTAATTTTTTGACCATTTGTTACACACAACAAACTATTTTTAGTTCTTATAGATGCTATATCATGTATTCCTTTTAATGATCCTAGAAGCTGGTTCTGAGACAGTGCCTTTTTTGCAAAAGAGAAAGTTGGATCATCCAGGTGTGGTGGCCCCAGTGCACTGGCTTTTTTGTTTTTGTTTTTTTTTTCAAGACAAGGACTCAAACTTGTTATGCAGTTGAGGATGGCACTGAATGTCTGATCTTGCTGTTTCTATCTCCCAAGTGTTGGGATTTCAGACATATACCACAAGTTTGGTTTATGCAATGTCAGGAATCAAACCCAGGACCCCATGAGGGTTCCCTAACATGTTAGGAAACCATTCTGCCAGTTAAGCTACATTGCCAGCCTAGCTCACCTCATATCCACAGCACAACTCCACTGCTCCTATGTAAAACAAACAAGAAAGAAAGCAGCATGGATGGACTCCGAAATCAGAATGTTTTACTAAAATAAGCCAGGTATAGAAAGACAAATATCTCAGGATTTCACTCGTCTGTAAAATCTACAGAAGCTAAGTGTATAGAAGGTAGTTCCCAGGCACCAGAGGCTGGGGAGGGTACAGGAAATGGATAGATGGGGTGGGGTTGGTGATGAGGGACAAAGTCAGCCAACTAAGAGAAATAAATTCTGCCCTGCTACACGGAAGGGTGTCTATACACCTCAATATAGAGTCGCTGAGCCAAAGAGCCAGAAGAGAGGAGTTTACTGTTCTTGTAAAAAGGAAATAGCAATTCGCTGATGGTAGATAGCCAACATATTCTGAGTTGCTCCTTGGAAGAAGGGCAGATGTGCGCACATCACTCTAAACCCCTAAAGATGCACAAGCAGTATCTATCAATTAAACATTATTGGAACTGTAGGATGGATGGCCAGAAGACAAGGATGCAAGTCCACGGTTGCAGAGTGTCTGAGGCACGTGCCCACATTGAAAAGAAGGCTGCAGGTGCTAGGAATGGGGTCTTCCCCACTGCGACACAGAAATGGCTCCCAAGAGATGGGGCAGGGAGGCTAAGACCTTAGAAGAGACCCTTCCACATTTAAAGTGGTTTACAGAGGGGAGAGCTAAGTTGCTGATTTCTTGGATGGAGCCCAGAGTCACAAACACCTGATGACAAGTGTCACTGCCTCTTCTCTTGGCCCTTGGAAGAGACTAAATGAGCTCAGGCAGGTGGTGGGCACTGGCCAGTAAGTGGGCGGAGCCTACGGAAGGGTTACTGGGCTGTTGCAGGGACAGGAGTCAGGAAGGCCTCCAGAGGAAGTGGTTTTCCTTCGGCTTGCTAAGAGCAACAAAGACTCTGGGAAAACAGGATGCCGTGGGAAGGTGGGTGACCCAGAACTTGTAATGTTGTGCTTCTTCAGCTCTGAAAATGTCTGCTCACAGTATCATCTTTTGGACTGGAGCCCCAACCCGTAAACAAGTCTTACAGTGTTCCTTTCGATCAAAATACAGCCTAATCCCCTTGAAGGTCGCGTTGCCATGGCTTCTGAACTTCTTACCCATCCTAGACTGCAAAGCTCAGAGGTCAAATTTCTCGAATGACAAACACATCTATCTACCATGGAGAACAGAAGAAAATCACAGAGACAGAAAATCACAGTTGGTCAGTTGCACATGTGAGTTGTTTTTGTGAGCGCCTGGCTTGCTTCAGGTCACAAAACGATTATCACTGAAGTGCCCTCCACTGGCCGAGCAGGCAGCCTCTGGATTCCTCCTTTGCCCTAGAGTCACAGGCAGAAATAAGCTTTGAAAGGAGCGAGTCCCTGCAGGTTGTCCTCTTGGTTCCTTAGTTCAGAGATGCTCAGAATAGAATCCATGGGAGAAGAAAGACCAACCTACAATATTACCTCCTTTAACCCAGGCTTTAATTTTATGTGGGCAATTCCCTTTAATCTTACAGCAAAGGCCTTCAAGTTTTCTTTATTTTTAATCTCTTAAATGACTGCCAGAAGAGAACCACAGAATCAGAAATTTTGCGTACAGAACTTAACCTTGTGCATTTTATCTTTCTTCCCCCGTTCTCCAGCTCTGTCTAGGCAATTTAGCTTTGTGATCTGTTTAGTAAAAGACGAAGGTGATCCAGTTCTACAAATAAAGCTGAGGGCAGGTTCTCTTCACCCCACAGGCACAAAGGGAAAAGCAGGGGGTCCTAGGACACAGAGGTTCCCCTCATTCCAACCTGACAGCCACAGCCCTGGACACTTTTCATGACAGGCAGAACAGCTGGGGCTGGGTGGGGAATTGTCACAAAAGCCTTTTGAACATTGCAGAGCATCCTGAGGACAGCAGTGTCTCATAACCACCAGCCATGTTGAACAGGGAAGACCAACACAACTTCCATTAGAGGAAAAAGCTTTGGGGTCTGGGGAGCACTTTTGATAGACTAGGGAGCACTTTTGATAGACTAGATGGAGACAGAACTCAGATAGAGACCCAGCCAAGTGCTCCATGTACTTACCGTGTACCTAGCTTTATTAACCTCTAATCGACAAAATGGTATCTGTTTAAAGCATCCATGAAGTTATAACATACATATATACTTGGACATAACCCACCATCAAGTTGGTTAACACTTCTTTCATCTCAACTTTTTAATTATAGTGTTCATTTGTCCGCAAAAGGGATAGTCAGTACCTCAGAGAAATAGCCACACTCTCCTGTCCTTTGTACAAGTATTCACTACAGCAGAAATACAGAATTGATTGAGGTATCTATGACACATGAACAAAAAAATTGGGAGACACATAGGTGCATGCACACATATGTAATGAATATTATTTAACCATAAAAAGGAAGGAAATATTGCCTCCTGGGAGAACAAAGATAAACCTGGAGGGCATTGTGCTAAGCAAAAGAATTCAGAAAGAGAAAGACAAGGATTGCAGGATCATTCCATTATAAATGGAATCTTTTAAAGGCCAAAGAGTAGGCTGGTGGTTGCTAGAAGCTGGGAGGTGGGAGGGGCAGAGATATGGGTCAAAGGTTGTTCCTTTGAATGCATGAATCAGGTACAGAAAAGGCTTTGAAAAGTTATGAGTTAAGCTGCCTGTTGTTACCACTCTAGAGGTGACTGGACATGGGAGAACGGAGTTGATAAATGAGGTGGACTAAAGCCCTGTGCAACAGCCGGCTTTATTCAGAGCATCAGACAATTTTATACCCTCAGAGTTAAGAATAATCACATGGAGTGTGCAATCACAAGAACAAGCTGCACATGGCAAAAACATGTTTCTCCATAGAGACATATAAACAAATAACCATATCCAGATGTAATGAATAACCAGAGAATCCAGATGCTCTGAAGTAAACTCACTCCTATCTGCTACACCTGGGAGGGGCACGAGAACAGGTTCCATGATTTCAAGAAACTGGGGTTACAAGACTCTTGTTTTATTCTCTTGGCATTTTCCTCACAAGACTCCATTCTTGAACTGCGTTCTGACAGCCTGTGAACAAGCAGCCCTTTCCAACCATTCGCATATAGAATCTCAACCAAAAAGCAATCTCATCCATGTGTTTACAGTAAAGTTCTGCTTTTAAATTCTAATTTCTGCTCTGCAACATTTGTCACGTTTCCAGTTTGAGTACTGCAGTCTTCAATGGTTAAGGGGAGGTGTCGTGTCTAAGACAGAAATCTGAATTGTAAAGACTTATATGGGAAAGAGAAGTGGGGAGGTTGGGAGGTTATCCATACAGGGCCTGATGGAAGAGACACCGATCTCCTGGGATCAGGAGACCCAGGTCCCAGTGCTGTCTTCCCATTAGCTGCAAAGAGACATCATTCTAAATGCTTCAACACCCAAAACTTCGTCTCATGTGTCACACAGCAATGGTTCTGTAAGCACAGACTGACATGCAAAATGCTGAGATGATTTCCATCTTTTTCTGGTATAAAAGATCATGTTTTATTTACCAAGAGATTTCCCAAACCACTCTTCATGAAAGGTGTACTCTTCCTTTGGCTTTAGAAGCTATCCAAATGGCAAGACACTTCTAATCCATTCATATTTACAAGTTAGAAGATCATAAAAGAAGCTCTAAATGCATTTAAGTTACGGTATTTATACCGTCTGAATGCCTAGTGCACCCTCAAACCACCAACTCTTTTCAGGGATTGAAAAGTCTGAGGAGCACCAGCTCATTCAAGATCAAACTGGTCAAGAAACATGATGATGCCAGACCTGATGTGGGCATTGTTCTCTCCAGGGAAATTCACTTTCCCCAATTTAAAGTACTACCTGACTCCAAAGTTTCCTCCTGGTTGAAAACAATTCTGGTGATATTTTGACCTTTAAAGACCAGAAAACAGCTTTAAAAATCCTCAGACTCTTTGGAATCCCCAAACCATTAGCATCAGCAGATTTGGTGTCAGAGGCATTTCTTTGTCATTACTCTTTTCCTCCAGAGTCATGAGACTCTGCTTAGACCATGTCTTAGAGAATGCCTCAGACACCAGGGATGCGAAAGGCTCCCAAGACCCAATGGGGATGACATTAGCCAAAATGCCCACCACTGAGGAGATGGAACCTGAAGAGACCACCTCCAGTAGATAGACATGTTGAGGGATGGGTCCTGTGATGGTTTGTATATGCTTGGCCCGGGGAGTGGCACTGTTGGGGGGTTTGGCCTTGTTGGAGTAGGAGTTGATGCAGAGGCCATGGAGGGATGTTACTTACTGGCTTGCTTGCTCAGCTGGTTTTCTTTTAGAGCCCGACTACCAGCCCACAGATGGTACCACCCACAAGGGGCCCTCCCCCCTTGATCACTAACTGAGAAAATGTCTTACAGCTGAATCTCATGGAGGAATTTTCTCAACTGAAACTCCTTTCTCTGTGATAACTCCAGCTTGTGTCAAGTTGACACAAAACCAGCCAGTACAATTGACCCCTTGTCAACTTGACACACAAATATATCACTATTAAGCCTCAACCCTTACTTTCTTATTTATTCCCAAGATCTAAATAACTTTAAAAGTCCCACAGTCTTTGCAAATTCTTACATATTAAAATTTCAATCCCTTTAAAAAATCCAATCTCTTAGAATTCGAAGTTTTTTTTTACCATCAAAAGTCTCTTAACTGTGGCCTCCTCTAAAATACTTTCTTCCTTCAGGAAGGAAAATATATCAGGGCACAGTCACAATCAAAAGCAAAATCAAACTCCAACTGTCCAATGGCTGGAATCCACTCATGATCTTCTGGATTCCTCCAAGGGCTTGAGTCACTTCTCCAGCTCTGCCCTTTATAGCGCACACCTTGTCTTCTAGGCTCCAGATGCCTGTACTCCACTGCTGCTGCTGTTCTTGGTGGTCATCTCATGGTACTGGCATCTCCAAAACACTGCTGTCTTCTGCTGCAACTAGGCTTTACCAACAGCCTCTCATAGGCTCTCTTCATGGTGCCAAGTCTCACCTCCTTTGCATGACCCCTTCAGTCCTGGGCCATCAATTGCAACTGAGGCTACACCTTCACCAATGGCCTTCCACAGCCTCTCATAGTGCCCAGGCCTCAACTGCTCTTCTCGACTCCTTTATGCCTTCAAAACCAGTACCGCCTGGGTGACCCTTACACATTACCAAGTCCAGCCACTGCACAAGGTATAACCCTGGAACACAGCCTCTCTGCTCTCAGAAAACACTTCTCAGAAGATTTCACCTCAGTGATGCTGGTCTCTTCTTAATCACCACTAATTTCTTAGCTCCAGCTAACCAACATCAATAGTCCCAATAATGCAATGGTTTTGCTTTAGTAGTTCTGGTATCTTGTTAATCACAGATGATCCTTCAGCCCCAGCTAACCAAAACCACAGAATCTTCACAGTCAAAATAGCAATGGCCCTGATAAGAGTTTTTAATCTTCCCTCTGAAATTTCACAAGCCAGGCCTCCATCTTCTGCACTGTTCTCAACATTATCTTCCAAGCTCCTACACAACATCCCACAGAGCTCTTAACATCCCAGTGGCTCTTCGAACTCAAAGTTCCAAGATTCTTCCACAGTCCTCCCCAAAACATGGTCAGGTTGGCACAGGAATACCCCATTTCACTGGTACCAATTTGTCTTAGTCAGGGTTTCTATTCCTGCACAAACATCATGACCAAGAAGCAAGTTGGAGAGGAAAGAGTTTATTCAGCTTACTCTTCCATGTTGCTGTTCATCACCAGAGGAAGTCAGGACTGGAACTCAAGCAAGTCAGGGATCAGGAGCTGATGCAGAGGCCATGGAGGGATGTTCCTTACTGGCTTGCTTCTCCTGGCTTGCTCAGCTGGGTTTCTTATAGAGCCCAAGACTACCAGCCCACAGATGGTATCACCACAAGGGGCCCTCCCCCCTTGATCACTAATTGAGAAAATACCTTACCACTGAATCTCATGGAGGCATTTTCTCAACTGAAACTCTTTTCTCTGTGATAACTCCAGCTTGTGTCAAGTTGGCATAAAACCAGCCAGTACACATACATACATACATACATACATACATACATACATACATACATACAAGCAAAACCCATACATATAAAATAAAAATAAATCTTTTTCTTTCAGAAGCAAGCTACTGATATACCTAACTAGGGTGAATCTCAAAGACATAAAGTCCAAAGAAATAAATTAAACATAGAAGAGTACATCCTGCATGATTTCATTTACACGGAGACTAGAAATAAAGCAATTGTCGAGGAGGTCAGAAGGAAAGGATTCCCTGAAGGATCTCAACCCAAAGGGTCATGCTGGGACTCTTCTGCAAGATTTACATGACAGCCATGTAAATCTACGCCTAAGTAAAAACTGTCACATGTAGAGTGAAGGGATAGGTACGTGAATGCAAAAATAGTCATACTGTAGTTAGGTCAGAGAAATTATTCAAAGGAACAAGTGAATTCCAAGAGAGAAGCAGAGAGGCTAAGATGGGTCTGGTGACCTTAGCATTTAAGGATGGCAAGCTAGGTGACAGCAAAGAGACTGAGCAAAGAATGCAGAGATGAGGAAGGGATGGATATAGGAAAGTGAGCCATACGAGTGACTGAGTGGTGGCAAGGAAGGGTGGGGAGGAAACACATGCTCATATGTAGAAATGACATACGTGAAAGTGTGTGTGTGTGTGTGTGTGTGTGTGTGTGTGTTAGTTTATATAGAAATTTGGCGAAAGTGTTATTTCCTTTCCCCATTGCTGTGACAGAATATCCAGTATTCAAGCAAGCCCATGAGAGCAGCTCAGGGTCACAAGCAACCTAAGGAAGGAAAGGCTTACTTCAAGCTGCCATCCACCATGGCAAGGCAGAGGAGATTGAAGCAGGAGGGCACAATGAATCTAGTCAGGCAACAAAGGGAGATGAATGAATACCAGTACTCAGTTTTCTCAGAGTTACACGGTCCAGAACCCGCTACCCAAGGAATGGTCCTACCCACAGTAAAGACAGTTCTTCCCACAGCGATTAGTCCAACCAGGTGAAACTAGATTCTGTTGATCTGACAACACTCTCCACCAGAGTAAGCACCTCCAGGTGACTATTCTCTCCTACCTTGTATGTGTTTGTATGCTTCTTTTCCTCCATATTTGATTATAAATGCCCTAAACACAGAAAATTGATCTTCTCAGATTGATCTTTTTTTAATTATCTACACCCACTTCCCAGAAACTCTGCACACTTGACACTCACGAAGGATGGGATTCAGAACGTGTGTCCTGGGGCTCATGCTGAGATCAGCTCCCTCTGTGAGGAAGGACTTTGATATGATGTCCTCTTGTCCCAAAATGCTTTGCCTGGAGTCTGAGGCGCTTGATGTCTGTGAGTGAGGTAAAAATAAATTGCTTAAAATTCAAGAAGACATTTCAGGGAAACCAAGACTTGATGAACACAGCCCCGGTGGCAATAAAGCAGACATTGAAGGATGCAGACAGAGTTCTGAAGGAGGAAGACAGGGTTGCCTTGCCCTTGGGTCTCATTAGATGAAATAACACAGGGAGGTGACATCTTTAAAGATGTTTAGAAGTTGTCTGCGCCATGGTGAAATTGCTGGTGGCAGTATTAGGTTTTCAAAATATGCAGAGCGAGCCCATGAGAGCAGCTCGATTGGCAATTAGAACAGCACAGGGTCACAATCGGCTTCCTGCTCCTCCAGCAATGAGTCACAAGCTGCTAATTAAGAAATCAGTGACCTGTCAAAGGCTCGATATAACCTAATGGTCTATAGCCCTTGGTGGTGATGACTAAGAATATTGCCGGGTTCAGGATTTAATCTTTAATTTGGTTTCCTGGGGTGATGAGGGGATGAACAGAAAGGTGGTCGCTTTGTTTGTTGATGGATCCTAGATGCAAGGATACATGTAACCCCGTAAAGCAAGGGGGGGTTCAGAATTTTAACCCTCTGTATTCTGCTTCTTCCTACACCATGCGAACACTCACACTTAAGTTAGCAGACTTCCCATGGAGATGAGTTTCTTATGCTAGAACCCACACTCGTCAGATCCCAGGTCAACCCTCACACCCTCCCTGTGTAATGATCATGGCAAAAGCTCATAAAGAGGCTGCAGATGTGACTCAGTTGATAAAGTGCCTACCATAAATACATGAGGACCCGAGTCCAGGTCTCCAATGCTCATGTGAAAAGCCACATGTGGTGGTTCAAATCTGAACCCTACACTGGGAAGCAGAAACAGGGGGATTCCCCAGGACCACTAGGCAATCAATGTGCTCTGGGTTCAGTGACTCTGGTAGTTTGAATGAGAATTGCTATCGGCTTATATGCTTGAATTCTTGGTCCCGGGGGTAAGGATTAAGAGGGGTGGCCTTGTTGGAGAAAGTGTGTCACAGGTGAAGGGAGGGCTTTGAGGTTTCAAAAGCCCACTCTACTTCTAGTTAAGTCTGTCTCTGTCTACTGTTTGTGGATCAGATGTAAGCTCTCAGCTGCTGCTCCAGCACCTTTCCTGCCTTCCTGGTGCTATGCTCCCCACTGTGATGGTCTTGAACTCATCCTCTGAAACTGTAAGCCCTGTTGCCTCTGTCATGGCATCTTATCACAGCAGTAAAGGACATCACCCTAACATTAACCTCTGTTCTTCACATGCATGCTCGTGTGCATGCACACATACCCACTACATGAGCACGCGCGCATGCGTGCACACACACACACACACACACACACACACACACACACACACACACAGTACAAACTACACACAAAATAAAAAAGCAAATCTCACAAAAAGAAGCATAACAAAATCAATTTACAAACATACATTTGGGTGGAGCAGACCTGGTTTCCTTTCCCAGCATGCTCCAGCTTCCTAACTGCTCCGAGACTCTCTTTGAACCATTTATGTAATGGTCCTAAGTGTACTACCTACCTCAGATGACAGTTGAGAACAGTAAGGAGCCAGAGAGTGCAGAAGGCTTCATGTACTGTGTAGGCCTGAAGAAGTGCTAACACTCGTCTGCTAAGACTGCCATTGGTTTATCTTCTGAGATGTCTGTGACAGGTAATCTTGATTAGATCTAGGATCAACTGAGAGATGTGCCTCAGGTGGGGTCTGCCAGTGACTTTCCAGGAAGAAGTAACTCAGGGAGGTAGCCCCTCCCCAGAGTAGGTGGTACCTTCACAGAGGCAAAATACGGAGTGACTGGGCCACCTGCCTTGCTGCTGGTGAGTTCGTTAGGCTCTCCTGGTGTGCTTGCCACCACCCTTCACAGTCATCCCAAAGATCATGCTCAGCCTTCAGATATGGATGGGAGACCAGCAGCTCGGTGCCAGATTGGGAATGCTGAATGAAGCATACGGCTTTAGCTTCGTATCTGAGCAGCTACCAGGGTCTCAGCCTCTCCTGCATGCAGCCAGCCATTAACAGACTATCCAACCTCTGTGGGTAAGCCAAGCTACCAGAAACCCCTCATACACATTCATTGTATCTATCCACATTCATTGTATCTATCCACATTCATTGTATCTATCCACATTCATTGTATCTATCCACATTCATTGTATCTATCCACGCTCCTAGAGCAGAAGTTCTCAGCCTGGGGGTCTCAAGCCTTTTGGGATCCAATGACCTTTTCACAATGGTCGCACATCAGATATCCTGCATATTTTATGCTTACATTGCAATACATGACTGTTTGAGGCAGCAAGTAAATAAATAATTTTATGGTTGGGGTCACCTCAACACATGGAACTGTATTAAAGGTTCACAGCATTAATAAGGTTGAGGACCACGTTCTAGAGAATCCCAATACATTGTCTTATAACTGAGCCATATGTCTATACATAGTTTGAACCATTTGCAGTCATTGCTCCATCCATGGAGAGAAACCATGAAAGAGTTGGTTGTGTCTCCATGTTTAAGACTCTTTGGAGAAAGCCAGTTATGAGCTGGCAGGGGGCCATTAAGGTCCCACAGAGGAGACATTCTCCAAAGATCACACTTCATCATCAGATTATGACTCTAAAGCTAGCCAAGACCTCTGAGACGAGGTCCTCCACTGGTCTTGATTTCTCTACTGCTAGTGGAGAAGGGTCCTTTGGACGAGTGCTGGGATGTTGCCATAAAAGATAGGCCTGCTGGCATAGGGCAGCAGTCTCTTGTAGTCTCATGCAGTCTAGATTTCCATGAAACTCAGTAAGAAAGGATGTAGTAGCCACCATCATTTATTAAGAAAATGCAAAGATTCCACCTCACACCAGTCAGAATGGCTAAGATCAAAAACTCAGGTGACAGCAGATGCTGGCGAGGATGTGGAGAAAGAGGAACACTCCTCTATTGCTGGTGGGATTGCAAGCTGATACAACCACTCTGGAAATCAGTTTAGCAGACCCTCAGAAAATTGGACATAATACTACCTGAGGACCCAGCTATACCACTCCTGGGCATATACCCAGAAGATGCTCCAACATGTAATAAAAACA